>CM056997.1:204624813-205306599 GCA_029891345.1 Dryococelus australis
TGTGAATAATGTGTCCTTTGTCTGTAGCATCACTTCAGAGCTTTTCAACTGTTGTCTGTACTGCAGGCATCAGATACTAAGTATGAGACTTATCTTCCCACTCTGGTGGCTGGAATGAATTGGCTCATCACTTTAGAGTCGAAACTTAATTTTAATGGGGAGTACATTGGCGGTAATGATCTTCAGACACTGGCTGCAAATACACATTCTGAACTGAGGGTATTGATGGAGAGTATGGGCAAACTCTCTGCCTTAAATTATATGCTTGCGACTGTGGATGATCACCTCATTTGATCGGCAGTGTTGTGTGCTAAATTCGAAGGTAAAGTTAACACATTTACGGCAGTGAGCAAACACGCTTCTTTTGGTGTTCGGCTCGAGGCTATGGAATACATATTGTTAACCAGGATTTTTCATGCCGGATCTAGTACGAATTCTGACTACGAGTTATGGTTGCATTGCAATCATATTCGGGATGCCATAACCCATTGTATCAGCAGGTCTGAAGAATTTTTCACAAAACTACTCAGACCGACAGAATAATCTGCCACAGGCCAATCCAACTGGCACAATGAGGTCACCCCTAAATGCTCCTGTGTGTTTTAATATACTGTGTACATTCTGCTTGCTGTTTTAGTACAATTACTGCCACTGCCGAGGATTTACATTGTGTATTTAAAGTGTGCGACATATGTATTTACAGGCTACATGTACATGCATGGAGCACAATGCTAGATTGGAAGAGGCATTTTGGCCCTATTACATCACCACTAGATAATTTACGACAAACTGTTGCCCCTGCTAGCAACAAGAAAGAGCCAGACATCGAACTGAGGACCAAGAGGAAGTGCAAGTTACTTCTTGAAGATACTGCATCTTATGAAGAAGATTATTTACCCTTGGCCACGTGGAAATGTAAGAAGGATAAACCTTATTTTCACCACATGACTGTTCACAACTACCTGCCATCATACATGGCGAGGTTTAATGATAAAATGCATGGTGTTTATAGCCGAAATAAAAAATAATTATTTGGGAACAGGAAAAATTTTTCTACCTGACAATTTTATACTGATTGATGATGAAGCTATGAGTGCATTTCCAGGCCTCTATGAATTGTTATTTGAACATGAGCCTGGCCAGTACTCACACGTGGGGCTTCGCCAAAACAAGGAATTAGTTACCCTTACTGGATTTAAATTATGCTTCCAACAATACTTATAAGGATGAGACACATCCCAAGTTCATCATCATTGCTGATCTGTTTCTGGACATTGGCTCAGAGACAGGCTTGGGTATGACATAGAAACTGGATGGAAGCAATCGACTTGAGTATGTCTACTGTAATGATGCTAATGAGCTTGTGTCATATCTATACCTACTAATTTAATTTTAGAAGACTGGCAATAATTACCACATAAATGAGAGTGTGAATATTTCAGGAGAACTGCATGAAGGTGGGTACGTATACTTAAAAAAAAAGTCTTGTGAGCATATCGCTGAGAAGCTCCACAAGCATGTATGCTGTAATTATCCAAAGAGGAAAATATTAGTATTTGGGCTGAAAGATCTATACCGGGCCAACCTTGTTGAAATTATACCATATGCATCGGTTAAAAAGGGTCTTCAGATATAAGTGGACAGTCATTGGTAGTATCAGAAGTATGTGTGGGCTGTATCAGTTCGTCGGAAATGCAGGCATGATGTTAGCAATGAAATTAAGACTGTTTTGCTATACCAATGAGTCCGTAAGCATTTATAGACTGACGTGAGGCGAGTATTCTTCAATACCATGTCTTGGGTGCCGATTTTGCAGCATGGTTTGATACATTACAGCACTCACAGTAGTACAAAGGCATTTATCAGGGAATGGTTTAATTTACTATAAATACTGTGATATGGCAAGACTGTTCATCTCAGGGAAGTTACAAGTAGTTGTACCTGTTGCCTCGCCTGTTCGCAATCTTCAATAACTGAGTATATCGTACTGTATGTATGAGAGCAATCGATGCTAAGGATCATTAATAGCTGCAAACATTGTACAAGGCCAAGAAGAGGGCAGACACTTAGAGGCCAGAAGCACATGTTGGTCATGTTGTTCGCATTTCATGAGACAAGGACATGTTTGCCAAAGGTTATTAACTAAATTAGAGTACTGAAATATATAGTGTTGTCAAGATTCGTCATTACAAACCAAGGAACTATTATCCTGAAGATTTGGACGGCACGTTTCTCCAATAATCATTTTATGACTATGAGGTACAGCTTACAAGATTTACCAACATATAATGGTTGAAAAAGTCCTTCGGCTGTCGGGCGATCGACTGCTTGTAAAATGGCTCGGTTCGAACCATGATAAAACAATCGGATACACCATTCTGCAAATACCGATGGGTAATTGGATGCTGCAATACAAGAGAGAGGAAGATGACTGTCTGAATACATTTTTATTCACCCTATTGTTTTTTATGAAACAATTAGAATGAAAGTTTATGTGTAATAATTGTGTGTGGTTTTTATTTATAATTTCCTTAACTTTTAGTCAGACCTGCGCATATAATGACAGGGATGTGAACATGCGTGTGTGGTCTGGTATGGGTGAATTTTCCCTTCTCATTCCTGGTGGCAGGGGGGTTAAGATATTTCTGCTCTGGTGGGGAAGGTTTGGCTGTCTCCTAGGATTATTAAACTTGTAAGTGTGGTGCTTTTGTGTGTGTTTGATAAATATGTTTGTTGGGGCGGTGCAGCATTTGCATACATATCTTATATTATTTTGTGTGCCCACCACCACCACAATTATGCCAGTGTATACATGGGTGTCTATTATTTGGTGTCCTGTAAGATTTAATCTTGGAAATGTCATACTTTTGTGTTTGCGAGAGATTAATTTACATGTTGGGGCATCGGCGAGTGATATTGTGACTGTGTGTGTGCCTAGAATATTTTGTGCTGTCTGCCGTCAGCCCACCATACTGCCTTCATAAGAAGGTTTTTTTTTATCGGTATTAATGAGCCAGCATTCCCTTGTATTCTGTGATCTTGACTAGAGCACATAACTGGGCTTCTAGGACATAATTCATTGCTCTAGTGGGAAACTGTAGTAATGTGATAGGACTGGTGGACCATCGGCTTCGGGGGATTTTTTGTATGTTCATACAAATAGGGTCTGTGGCGCACTTGATTTTAAGTGCATATGTTTTAATCTCATGGCTGTTTGTTATTGTGCTGTGATGAATATGGCTCTTGCAGAGCTGGCTTGCATAACATGGTGTAAAGGACCACATGCACAGGGTCAGCACCGCTCCTTACCTCGCAGACACGTTGAAGTTACAGAAGTGCGTGCACTCAAATGCACTGACAAGTTGGAGATACAGAATCGCATGCACATGCGTGATAACCACGCATGTATAAGCTGTTCATGGTAAAGTGAGCACTTTTTATGTATATAAATTTTTATTTCTGAATCATAGGATGACTATATTTTATATACAAATAACTTTTTCTTTAAAGCGATGGTCTGTGTATGTATGGATGCATGCATGTTACATATAAATGAATGTTTTAGTTTTCAGGTCTCACAAGGACTGGAGTATGCATAGTAAAATTGATAATATTTTCATATATACTTATAACTTTTACACACGAAAAAATTGTGTGCAGTTTTGTGCATGATAACTGCAGTTTTTTTTATATTTGTATTCGACATTAAACATCCAATTATTTACGTAGATAAGCTTACTGTCTGGAGAATGTGTAGGCCAATATGATTATTTACTGTATTTAATCTCTCAACACTTCTAATTCAATGGTGGACGTGTGGTTTAGCTGTCGGACTGGCAACCCAAGGTGTGCTGGATTGATCCTGTATGCCTCTGACATATTTTGTTCTGAAACAACCAACAGAAATAAATTCAGCACTACTGGCGACCTCTGTTTGAACTAAACCCCCTATTCTAGCTCTTACTCACCATCTATGCAGTAGGTGCTCAATGCGTCTGCTTAGAGGTAGTATGCACCAAAACCAGAAAGTAATGTCAAATAATCATGGGTCGAAGACCCATACCGTACGAGCTACTACACGAGGTGCTCAATGTGTCCGAAAAAAAAAAGTATTCCATATTTTGCTTGGAGGTAGTATGCATCAAAACAAGAAAGAAATGTCTAACAAACATGAGTCCTAAAACCCATACTGTAACAGCTATGAACACTTGTTCACCATTGCTACTGTGCAACTGTGGTGAGTACCAATTTGATTGCCTCGTCCGAGGCCAAACAGGAGTGTTACAAAGGGTGCGTGATTCCCTACGATGTAAGGTACAAGGATGCATTAATGTGAATGGACGTCATATTGAGTGCCTCCTGTATCAATGGTGAACAAGTGCTCATAGCTCTTACTGTATGGGTGTTCGGACACATTGAGCACTTCCTGTAGCGATGTTGAGGTAGTGCTCATTCATAGCTCGTACGGAATGGATTTTCGGAACCATGTTTATTAGACATGGCTTTCTTGTTTTGGCGCATACTACCGCCCCGAAAAATATGGAATACTTTTTTTTTAACATCCGTTCTATATTATTCACACACACATTTCCTATGGTTTAAAATCTATATATGAATTAAGGAAGTTCATCAATATTTTTTTCTCCTTTCGGGGAAGGAAAATAGACCTGTAACACTTAATAATATAATATAAAATAAAATAACTGGTATAGATGTAACATTGTGATATTTGGTATTAAAAATGCGCCTGATTCTTAGATTGCAGTGGGTAGCAAATCGAACACTTTCATATTTACACACTGCAATGTAATGTCAACATTTTCGTTACACATGTTTATTTAAAGTATACGTATTTATCCTTCCAACACAGCAAATATTCTTAACTGTTCATAAATTGTAGTCATCTGGCAGCAGTGCCCGTTATGTACTCTCTACTGTAATCTAAGATTGGAGAGCGCCATAAAAAGACTACAGTAAACATACCAACGGTTACTTTTGACTGCTATTCTGCATGGCAGTTCCGACGCCCTCACATTGCGGCGCCGGAAGTATAAATTGTGATTGGTATAAAACGTACACCATGAAACCAAACTTTTGTCAATGGCAGGAACAGTGTCATCCAGTTTGTTAAAGCGTTTGCGTGTTCGGCATTGAAGACGCCACAACGAGAGACGTGTTTATAATATATGAACGACTTTGCATACTATGAAGCCAGCGTAGAAAGATCTTCAAATATTAGTTGTTATAGCCCAGGCTTCAATGGCATTCTTCAGCTTATTTGTGAAAGACAAAATGGTTTTTACATAAATATGAAAATGTGTTTATATGGCAAGGTTTATATAAATTTGCACATAATACTATAGCAAGTTCTGTTGTAAGTAATGTTCAGCTCAGTTCTATTACAGTTAAAAAGATAGCATATATGGAAAAGTTTTAAATGTAAAAAAGAAAATAATAACAATATGCTGTAAACCCACGAACTTAAATATTTTTGGGTTGGAAATTAACTGTATATTTGTTACTATGAAATTTCTTAAACCCTTTTACGAAAGTAAATAATAATATTATTGTCAATATATTTCAATTAAACTTTTAAGGTCTTTAAAAGTACAGAAATACTATTACATATTATTACCATTAAAAATCTTTTTTCGCTGTCATATTAAATAATAATCAGAATATAGTACCACAACAGTGTAAAATACATTTTTTAAATTTAATTAAATAGATGTAAAAAATGTTGTATTAATCAATTGTTTTAAACCACAAAGTCGAACATAATTAAATTCCTATAACATTTTACAATCACGCCATAGCCATTAATCTCTGAAAGCAATCAAATATTTTTTTAATGCATGTAAAATATTAATATTTTTTTTAATTTTAATATTATAACGACGGTTTTTTAAACTAAGTATTAAAAATATTAATACATTTCGCAACAGCTGACGAAAGTAGAGAAAGAGAGAAAGAGAGAAAAAAAGGGGGGGATAGAGAGAGAATAGGGTGTGTGACATCTGGCGCTGCTGCCGTGATAACCTAAGGGTAAAGAATTAATAAGAGGAAGCTTGCGACAACGAGGCTTCGTTTACTGCTTACCTGGCAAGGTGTACATATGTTCATGACCTCAATATCATAACGAACCTTAACTTTCTTCATATACATATTGGCCACTTGTAGCATACCTTTTGTTAACACGTACCTTTGAAAAACAATACTATTAAAATATATAAAAGCTTCAGAATTAAATTAAAAATTAGGGTAATATTTATTTAATAGCGCATGTTATTTTTTAATTATTTTTTTCCATTGCAAAATTTTTTACACACTGTTTTAAAACATTCATTCTAACATTTGTGTATTTATAATTTGTGAAATTATTCAATACACAGCTACGTTCCATGCATTTTTTCACTACACAAAGTATTTAAAAAAAAATGCGTTCTTTCTAAAATCTTGCACCTTCATCTGTCACTTCCAAGCACATTTATGATATATATTTTGAAGTATATTTATAGTTTAAGCACACAACGTTGTAATTATTACCATAGAAATTTGCGGAGTTGAAAAAGATAACATTACTTTTATAGAATTTCGATGCTATGTTATGTATCATGTTGAGATAACAAGTTTTTAAAGCTCATATACATAAGACACTCATTTTCAAAAATAAGTGATGTTACACAGTTGCTGCTTTCAATCGCGCCTATACACTGTCACGCTAGAACGAGCGAATCAATGTGCCAATGGCAGAACGGTAAGCCAAAGAGCGCGCGGAGATTTACAAAGACGAGAAGCCACGTGTGGCAGAGAAGCAAATGGTGACTCGCGCGCTCATGACCTTAAGCGGTTTAAATTTCTGGGGTTATATTTTCAAGAACGTTCTGGTCACGACCATAGCGTTTCTCAGCATGGATCGGGGGACGGGGAACCTTCTAGATCGGGCCAGCGAGCCTACTTAAGCCGCGACGGGCCTCCGAGCCGACAGTCTGGAGTATAGAGAGTTGTACGACCTTGAGGGCCAGGAGTGCGAAGACAGCGAAGTGACTAGTAGCTACGAGAATGAGCGGTGGGAGTGAAATATGTGGACTGCGAGCATCGGTAGAGTGAAGGGTGAGACTGGCGGGCGGGGAAACTGAACTGGATGCGGCAGTGACAGACAGACTGACTTTGTGAACAATATAAGTGACTGTGACCAATATAGAGCCATTGATAAGGTTTTTAATAAGTTTTGAAATCGACATTATACTTTGAACTTACTGAGAATACGAAGACTAACCGTGGAGATAAGGTAGTTTAATTTTATATATAATAACTCTGTGACTAACATGAAAATCCCATGTATTTATTTCCTTTTCATTATGACAGTTATCCCTCACGAACTCGGACACTCCCTTCTGGCTTGTTGTAAGAGTAAATATTTTTCATATTTTTTAAAAAGTTTTCTGCATAAACTGGAACATTACGTTCATGCTGATCTGTACAATAATATGTTATTGCAAGAAGCCTAACTTTTTCCTTTATATGCATCGTTGGCGAATCATTTTTTTTTTAATTTTTTTTTTCAATATTGTGATATAGGTTGCTACGTCATTAGCGCACACAAAATGTCGTTCTTCAGGTCAAAGGCCTCTAGGCATTCTGACGTCGAGCAAATAAGTAGCTGTGGTCATTTTTTTTTCTAAACAGTCTGCCACATTTGTTTCCTTGTCATATTTCGTATTCAGTTTTTTACGGTTTGACGATTCTATTAAATGTTCGTATATTCTTCCAGAATGTAATTTTTCATATTTTATTAAAAATATGTAAAAATTTCAAAACTAGGTGATCACACATTCTCTGTTAACTCTTTAACAAACAGAATGCTATAATGTGGATTATTTTTTAAATACGAAAACCAATGCATTTTGCACCCCAATGCCTTGCGAATGGTTTGATGGATTTTCTTACGTCTGGGAGGGAAATAAATAATGTGTTCTTATATAGTAACAGAATTTAACATCGTGACCTTGCCTCCTCCTGGATGGAAACGATTTGTGCTTATTTATCTCGAACTCTGTTACTCATTAGGGGGGGGGGGGCACGCAATTAGAATTCATACTGGAAACATCTGTCTTCGCACGGCATTGCTACAAGTATAATTTATATCCCATTGAAGCGAAATTTGTTAGTAAAAATATGATCGTCACCATAGGTGTAAAGGAACTCACTAAACTGCTTAATGTGTTACTTTATTTGCGGATTTTGGGATTTATCTGTTCCGAGATGAAAGTTAAGGTTAGCTCAGATGTGGGTAAAGGTCAAATGTAAGCTCAAAAATCCGAAATTCCACTCGGATCTTCGGTTCATCTGGCTGAACGGTGATCTCTGATGCAGATCTCCGATGTGAAACACAAAATCCCCCCCTCTTTTCTGTGATACAGAGGACTTCAGAATTGAGTAAAATTTAGATGTTGCTTACTCGTACAATGTATTAACTTGTTATAAGTTCTTACACATATTATCGAACGTATTTTTACATGCTGCATGGTGGAGCGCCTACACCTGCATGATATCCTTTGCGTATAGGTTACACATACACGCTGTTCCCGTATGCGGTGAAGGGGTAGAGAAGACGATGTCTGATAGAGTCAATTACGTCCTTGTGAAAGACGAGTTAATTTAACCTTTGTCTAGAAAGACTTGCCAGTAGCTTACGGATGAATCACAGCTATAAGAAGAGTTGAGTGGGGGAAGGGGGGCACTTGGGACGAACATAGCAGACATAGGAAGAGGTTCAAAGATACCTAGTTAAGCAAAAATCAGATAGATTTCAATCTTGATTGATTTATAATAATAAAAATTCCACTTCCCAAATTATGTAATGAGACTAACTTAATTCCTGGACTTATTAATACAATGTTATCGTGATTGACTATTTTGTAGACTTTTTTGTAGTTATATTCAATGATATGATACAAAATAATTCCATTTCTGTTGCGAAACTCAAACCGATAATATTGCTTTCTATTATCAGAATATTACGAAAATTAATTTATAAAATTTACTTTCTTCAGATAGTAAATATAGCCACCGCGAATTTCGCAAAGCACATATATTTGTGACAATACACGGCAAATTTCCACATGACTTCGTTCTTCTCTCCTATTCACACGTACAGCTGATTCAATTTGACTTCTGCAAGAGTGTGCACTATTTTCGTAATAACAATAACAATAACACGAATTTTTGCCAGTGTATTGGAAAAGTAGAGCGCGATTCAGTGGGGACTGTAGAAACACAGAAGAACTTATGCGTAACGAGCGGGAAATCTCGACTTTCAAGTTTGTTTCAGGTCGAAACGCTGCCGGCGATCACGGTCGGTCACTCGGGTATCGCGACGTCTTACTAGCGGTTGAAGGGACGTGCTCGGGGAACCAGTTCAGATAACGAGCTGGCGTGTTCAGTGATTATTTCCGTCGTGTTGCACCCACTGGGGGACAACGGACGAGTGCGGAAAAAAAGAAAACTGGTCTGTCGTTGCACCAAGGACAGCACACGTGATTACCTCAGCGTCCATCTAACAGACCTGAAACGTAACAAGCTGTCACCCCAGACGAGGTTAGGAGCCCGTCTAACCGACCGTCTGTACGACATATTTAAAATGTGTGCAGTTAGATCCTGTGGGTTGTGACCCTTATGTACTCAGAATTTTTTCCAAAAATGTTTGCTTTCATTGGCACTTTTAGCTCAACACAGTTATATCCGAGGAAGGCGCGGTGTTTAGTCAAGCGCTTGGTTTCGTGTAAGTCGGGATCAGTACTCATGATAGGAGTATGTACTGACCCAACAAAACCGGGGCCTAACGCCATTAACGGCTAAAGTGGCAAACACTGACGGCCTGTAAGTCACCATTTCGTTTCCACACAATCGCTTATTCGTTGAACGGTAGTTGGCTTTGCCTGATAAGGTGGCTTTTCCGTGGCATATTTCTAAAACGAACAATATTGTAACAAATTTGTTGATGTACATCTTTGCTATTCGATATTTTTTTAATGTTAGGAATTATTCATGCCTTTGAGCCTGGAGATGAAGATTCGCAAGGTAGACAACTATTCAAAACTATGATTTCACTCTTTCACTATTGCCTGCTAGTTAGCTAAAAAAATTGTATTTGGTATTTGTAACAGGGTAGTACCGATAATAGAATCATTAACACAGAATTAAAACAATTTTAAAAATTTTGTTCCCAAAAAATTTTTTTACGCCAAGAGCAAACATTTGTTACTGGCATTGCCACAGAGTTAGTTGGTATTAGTTGGCTTTGCAATAACACATGTTCTAAAAAAAAAGAAAAAAAAATGAAGAAGTAAGAACCAGTGGGACATGTCTGTGACTGCAGTATAACAAACTTCAGAAACTCGGAAGCACAAATTTTGGACGCACTTCTGACTCCTTCACTCTTACGTGAATGGTTGGAACCTTAACATTCTCCGTAAAGGTGAATTTTTTCTTTCCATTTTACCTTCTTAAAGGAATGCCTCTATATTTGCCCACATTGCGCCTCTCCACATTTATGTAGGCTCATTGCGCCTCTCCACATTCACGTAGGCTCATTGCGCCTCTCCACATTCACGTAGGCTCATTGCGCCTCTCCACATTTATGTAGGCTCATTGCGCCTCTCCACATTCACGTAGGCTCATTGCGCCTCTCCACATTCACGTAGGCTCATTGCGCCTCTCCACATTTATGTAGGCTCATTGCGCCTCTCCACATTCATGTAGGCTCATTGCGCCTCTCCACATTGATGTAGGCTCATTGCGCCTCTCCACATTGATGTAGGCTCATTGCGCCTCTCCACATTCATGTAGGCTCATTGCGCCTCTCCACATTCATGTAGGCTCATTGCGCCTCTCCACATTCATGTAGGCTCATTGCGCCTCTCCACATTCATGTAGGCTCATTGCGCCTCTCCACATTGATGTAGGCTGTGCATTGTACAGTCAGCACTCTTTAAGGTCGTGACTGAAAATTCCTTGCAGCTTATTTATATCCTTTCGCCAATTGTTCAAATAAAAAGTTGCCGATGTAGCTAATGAGTCCACTTTCCTCTACATGGATGGAAATGATCTGGATGAAGTACTTTAAATGTTAGATAGTAGGTGGGTTTCGACGTCCTGTTGGCAACCATGTCATTGGAGATCGAACCAGAGATGAATGCAATACTGGTGATACAGTTAGAAATACGCACATGCCTTATCCGGACTTGAACCCCGAGCGCCCCTTACCATCAACTGCGTAACGGGGAGGTAGGATTCGGAGCATCAATTTCGGTTGTAATCAGTCTACAGTTGTGGTAAACAGAGGTTACTAATCTAAAATATGTTTTTACTGTGATATAGTTTTGAAAATAAGTGCGTTATTAACTCATAGCAGGTAAGTGTGAAGAATTTGCTGGAAATAGTTCGACTGGTTCCATTTACATGCCATAAAATCTGTGTTTTCTAATTTCGCACCATCATAAAAAGGGCCTATGAACTGGCTCTGTACAGCTACATCTTATGCTTCTAATAAATATTGCCTGCAATCAATTTTGGTTTAATTTTGACTAATTATTGAATTGATATGACATATTTTCTACACTCTTAATCTGAATATGTGAAAATTCTAGGCTTTAATCAGTTAAAATTATCTGACTGATTCAACAGTCACTTCAGTGAATCAATGAAAAATGCCGGGTTTCCTTCACTTATTGATGTAGTGACATTTTCCACTGATTCGTCAGTCTTTTTTTTTTTCAGTGACTTATTTTCTAACTGATGGATCAGTTAAACACCGTGTAGAAATGGCCGTCGAACAACGTCTTAAAATGGCTATTAAACGACGTGTATCAAATTAGTAACCTCGTATAAACTAATAAAACCAATTGAAAATACTCGCTAAAATTTGTTTCGGATTTCAAAACACAATTTTATGAGGTAACACAAACATTCAATCTTTCATTCCGATTTTACGGCTTTCATTTTGTTTTCATGTAATGACCACAGCGCTCTGTTCGAAAGTTTAAAGTGCATATAATGTGGCGAAGAGAGTACACTAATATGTACTATTCGTTTTAACACTCCTAACAGAATCAATCAAATAATAGACGATAAGTGATGGCATAAAATTTTAAACTACACGCTTTCGATGAGGAAATATAAGACATATATTTCCCTGTTTCTTACTACTTGACGTGGTAGCTCAGATCGCTTTGCCCCCCCCCCCCCCATAGTTCAGGGGTAGGGTGGCCGCCTTGTAGTTGGAGAGCCATGGTTCATATCCCCGTCCCTCCGCTGCAGATTTTCAGTTCGCTTGTCGCACTGGAGCCCATCAACAACAACAAACTAATTGTAAGGTAACGGTCATAAAGTTAATGTGTGTGTGTGTGTGTGCGTGTGTGTGTGTGTGTGTGTTTGTTTGTGTTCAATCCCGGCCACATGCGGAAAATGTTTTAGGCCTATTTCTTTAAATTACTGTGAATTGCGCAATACAAATGGTAAACTATCGTAAATAAGGTTATTTATCGTAACTAATTGACTAAATTCAATAAAAACTGTTTTTAATTCGCCGCTGCAGTTGGCCGTCACTTATTCAATCGCGTCACTGATTCAATAAGCGAAACTTTTTCACTGAAACAATCAGTGAATTTCCACTGATTCTAAGTGGAGCCATCTTCACTGATTCGAGTAGTTAAATTTCACTGCGAATCAATGGTTTTCCACTGATTCGAATTAAGAGTGTAAATAATTTATATTGCAGCCATTTTGAAAAAACAAAAGTTTATGACTCACTTTAACTACGTAATTTACACGTACTACTATAGTTATATTTGTGTGGAAAATTCGGTTAGGTTAAATCGATTAGTTCCCGAGATATGGCATAAATGTTACATTTAGACGATCTCTCTAAGTATATTTGATGTTTCTAACGGATTCTCTCAGCATACAAATCTTAATTGAAATTAATTAAATTATTTAAAATATGCGATAAACTCATATTTGAAATAAAGCCACGAACACTTAGAACCTATAAGTTTTCGTGGCCTGCTGTAGCAGTGCTTGCGTGCAAAGTTTGGTGAGAATCGGTCGATTGTTCCTCGACATATGGGATTAAAGCTCAGTTTCCTCATGTAGCGCTATCTTCAATAATTGAGGACAAATCAGTTATGTATCAGCACTTTCGACGTTTGCCATAGATACTGCCACATATTAAGCTCGGTTGAAAATGTTTGAGTCGACTGACACACTAACCGAAAAAAAAATTTCTAAGCTTGTTATCATAAACCTGTGTGACTACGTCCTCAAGTAAAGTAAATTTAAACGGACTACAAAAGTTTAGCTTGTCTCCCAACTTTCGTGGATATCAGTTATTTTTTCTCCCGAGATAGGACAGAAAAGCTTACTCTGTCATGCCGACCTGCCGTGGTTGCAGTCAGTCGTTGCGCTACCGGCCTGGGGGAAAAGAGGTTCTGGGTTCGAATCCCAGGTAAGACATGGATGTTAATTTCAGTTAGGTCATTAGTTAGTTTGTAAGCCGTCCCCTGATAAGCTTTCATGCAGAACACTGTGGGACGTTAATAAACCCTTTACAATCCAATCTAATTATTTCACGTCAGGCTCTCTTCCAAAATGATGGACTAACGTATTAGGCTTGGCTCATTCGATGCTTGCGGAGATATTCCCAGCATGTAGAGTTAAGGCGGTCGCCTTATGAGGGGTATGTTTGTGCGAGGAAAAAAATCGATTAATCGATACAGAGGACGCAAACCGGAGCCCATAGGCCCTGTAATTTTATTGGGCGTGACTCTGTACCAAAGGCTTACATGTCCCTGTCGTAGTTCAGCATGTATCCAGTTCACATATTTTGAGATACGGCAGTCTGGAAAATCAGTTGGAAGACATGAAAATAGCCTTTCCAATAAGCGCGATGTCTTGAAGAAACCATTCAGCCATCGTCTGGAATGTACTTTCTTTTCATATGTAAACACGTTTGGGACACGTTTAATAGTTTCATCAAAGAACGAATTTTGCAAACACGCTGCAACAAATTCTAAGTATCAGGCAGACGACCGCCTTAACTGGGAATGGGTTACATTGAATCGTAGATACGGCATACTAAGCTAATAAGTATCTAAAAGCTGTTCACAATAAAGTGAGCACATTTTAATTCAACCTTACAAAAAGTTTCTGCCCTTGCCTGCATATATAGGTTGGGGTTGAATTTTTTCTATAAACTTCGTGAGGTGATATTATATGCAAAATAAAGTGGCAAATATAAAGAACCCTTTGTACCTACACCAAATATTAAGGGCGTAATAAGTCCCCGAAAATGGAGATTTTGGTATGTAACTAATTTGTGCAAAATATTGGAAACAAGTGAGATGAAAGAACAATTTACGGCACAATGATTTATGTAATCGGGGTCTTTAACCTCAGAACAAAGTCACAATAATAACACTCCCGGTTACGAATATAATAGGGGTGGCCACCCTCTTATTGCCGGCAACTTCGTTACCGTCAGAAATTTTGTACGTTTGGTGCTGGTTCATTGAGTAGCATGACCTACGAAACAAAAATGGTCTCCTTGTTGCAACTGCCTAGGACCCGCCGTTTTCCTTTAAAACGCACACGAAGATGCCCCTAGATTCGGCTGCAGCGATACAGTGCCTAGTGTGCAGGCAGTACTACATGTCTGTATGGCCACAGCACAGCCCATGGTGGCGGACAAGATTAACGCCTGCTGCAACATTCTTTCTACTCTACTTTAATCCAAGTGTTATGTGAAATGAAGGCCCGAAGGTAGGGCCTTGCGTCTGAGGGCTAACCCCTTTGGCCTACAAGAAAGGAAATCATGCAAGGAGACGTGCATCGCCGCAAGAAGGATTGGGCAGCCATGGCCTGCACTTTGGGGCCATAACTACCTCTCTTAGTGTAATTAGAGTTGGTCTCAACTATCAAGAGCAAGAGAAAACCCGTAAAGAGAGACGTAAAACCCGTTGCGACATAAAAGAAAATTCAAAATTATTGCATGCATTAAATTTAATTAAATAGAATGCTACAGGAGACAGTGTTTGGAATCATGCTCTTAGTATAGTTGAAAAGACTTGTAGAGAGGGGGCGGGGGCTTTATTAATTAATTAACATGATGCCGGCAATAACCAGAGAGGTGCTTCTCTGGTGACGGAAATGGCGCTATTGGGTCTCTTCCCCTCGATCTCTTCTGTGAACCTGAAAATTAAAGGAGAAAAAGTGAGCTGTTAGTAAGTGTCAGCAGGGCTAGCTCTCACTGGTTTTTACTAGACAGTTAAAAGACTGCAAGGACCTGTGGATAAAAGAACAAAATAATCAAACTAGCCTAAGTAACCTATAATAATCCTATAACCGCATATGTCTTCTGGGACATGTGTCTAAATTAACGTTTTGCTACCTCGCAGCGAGCATGCCTACATAGCCATAGACTGCGATGGAGTATATTTTCACCCATAATGCTGCGAGTGCACGTAGCTTCGAATAAAGGAGGGTTGATCGTCGAGGCAGGGGAGGTCTATCACCAACTGCAGCAGAGAGCCGCACGTCGCCACAAGTCCTGCAGTTATTTGCAGGTATAACTGCTCAGTGGCTGCCTTGGAGTCGGCAGTGGCGATATCTACTAGCAGCTGGCTAGAGTTGTATTAGTTTCTAATTAAAGTAGATATTTCAATTTATTTATAAATTAAATCTAGGCTGAGAAGTCCCTTCAGGACTGCTCGGATTATTCTACTGCAATAAGGTATTTAGGCTGCGCAGGTGCTAATATGATTGGCATGACAGGCACGCAGGGCCTGTAGGCTCAACACCTACTGGAAACCATGCGTATCATACACGCAAGTAGGGCGTATTGCCTACGTATGAGGCACTGAATCGCGGCAGGTAAATTTGGAGGTTCGTATTAAGGAAATGCGACACCATGTTCTTGGCAATTCAAATGGAAAGTCAATTGAGAGAACCATTTTCATAGCACAAACTGGGTCACGGTTTATTTGTTTCATAAACATGGCAGATCAAAGAAAGCTGAACCAAGTCAGTTATATTGAGCATCGTAATATCGGTAGTCACTTGTTATCATTGGTTGTAAAAAAAAAAGTAAAATACTGAACAAGGGCGTACCCAGAGTCTGAAGCAGGGAGGGACTTTGACTCAATAAAAAATAAACATAAAGTTAAGGCGTCTTCAGGATAATCAAGTAAATCTTACGAGATAATAATTATATTACATAAAAAATATTCACAAATACATATCTGTCTTATGTGGAAAACAATGAATAAAGGTACACAGTCGAAAAGTTAAAATTATTATTTTAGATTAAAATCTCTAAGATATGGTTTAGCATTCGTTCCCAAACTAGCATGTTTCCGCACCACACATTTAGTTCGTTTACACCATACCTAAATCACAAACTCTAGTCTTCTCTTTGGGTTTGTTTCAAAACTGAAGAAACCTCAGTGCTGTTTACAATAACGTCACGATAATTGTTTAGACAAGCTAGATATTTCACGGTATCGTGCAAGAGGCATTAATCACTTAAAACTGTTGCAACACTAATCCCTCATAAATTACGATCTCTTTTGCATCTTGAATAATATTGGCACGGGATTGGTAAATTATATTACTTATATCAATGCTGTTAATTTAAATTTTAAGTTTAATACTATTTAAGGGAGGGTTTTGAGCGACCAAAAACCATTTCCCTCCCCCTTCCCCAACCATACCTATATATTTAACCACGTTTGTACGAATTCTCTCGACGTTTAGATCTGGAGTACAAACGAGTGGTTTTTGTTTACTAATTTGTTAATTACATCCAGTCCATGATATTGCCTTAGCTGGCTGCAGGGTTGTTTGTTAGCAAGTCTTGAGTATGTAAATGCTCCCTTGGAAAGTACGGAATTGGTGTTTTCCCGCCAATATGGGAAATCCAACAATATTAGAGAGCAGTCATGAATATTACCAGTTATGCAACAATCTATTGCGACCAAAGAAACGAAACGTGACGACAAACATGTCGGGGAAAGTTGCGTCTTGTTGTTTTTGTGGTAGTAGTTTATAGCTAGTTAGCGTTAGTGTTACCAGACGACAGCCATTCAAGACACACAATATGATGTAATTTTTCACTTGTTAATTTTTTAACATTTATGCTTTATGGGATTCTACTTGCCCAGGGAGATAGAAAACTTACAAAAACACTTATCGGATATTTCATATGTCTACAATGACATCGATAAATTACCCGGAAATCGAATTTGTTAGTATATTACATTAAAATACTACCCCGAATATCATATGATTATTGTAGGTATTATGTGTATATAGCCGTAGGTAGCGTGTTTATCTTTTCAAGCAAATTTGGTTAATCACTATAACAGGTGGCTCGCATTCATTGCAGCTATTCGTTCCAAAGGCATCAGCTGCGTAATTAATGAGGTATCGGACCTTTCTTTGCTATCATTACGGTGTTAATCTCCAGGGCAGAATGTCCATGTAGCCTGTAGTAATTTATTGCATTCTTGATACAGAAACGTGAATAGGCGAAGTCTGTCTCATAATCAAGCTCTTCCCAATGGTGCATTGCAGGTCGATGTCAGGGGTTTGAGTGGGCCAAACAAACAGTTGTAACTGGTTGTCTTCAAACCACGATATGATTACTTTGCTTTATGGGCAGGAGAGTTGCAGTAATTGTACAGGAAAGGGTATATTTAAAACTGTCGCCGCCATAGAGTGGGAATCACGGTATTGTCCTATCTTGGCACCTACATCAGTTTATAGTTTCATCAATTGAAATCAAGTCCCTTTATAACATGCACAACTCTCTATATTGGATCATTATTATAAAAGCAGAAACGTGCAAGGTTTCCTAAAGTTTGTGCCTTCGCTTATACAACGTATCATTGTACTTCAGCGATAGTTGGCTATACATAGTGCGTACTATTAAATATTTTATTATATTTATGTATGCATTGTGATTAATTACTGCTGTTACATACATGATGTCTTGATAAACAAGGCGCTTATAGGATGACGCCGCAGAAACGAGGAAGGAAGCTGTTTATGAGGGTATATGATGGGCGATGGTGGGTACAGGCTGGATGTAGTCAGACCGCATCAAAGGTTTCTAAACAGCTCGAGTTCTCACCCGATCCTCCGTGATAACCATGAACATAAACACGTTACTTTCGAATGTATCTACGACGCTTCTGTTTCCAAGCACCCTAATGAAATATTATTGATTAGTAATAACTTTAAATGAGAATTCTTGGTTTTAATACCCAATGAAAAGTGGGCAGTGAGTTCATTATGTTTTGCAGATAGGTTATAAATATCTACCTTAAACGTTTTATTTATTTGAGTGTGGGCAAAACCCTTTTTATCTTACTTATTCACATCCCACAAACGTCGAGAATAATCTGCAGTGTGTAAAATAAAATACAGGGAGTTAATTATTTGCTTTTGCAGATCACGCTGCCCACGCGAATACACTCTTAAAAAATGTTTGTAATTTTTACTGAGAAATTCTTCTTTAATTTTACAAATGCTTGTAACAGTACAAAGATTTTTCTCGTAAAACTACTCGTTTGTAAAACTACAAAGTCCGTGTTTGTAATAGATCTTAGGAAATGTTTGTACTATACTGAGCCGCATCCACGAGGTACAGCAAAATGGCTGTCACTCAACAACGTAAAATCGTAAAGGTATAGATGTTTTCGCAAAAAATATTAGCGATGTAAAGTGCAGCTGCGTGTAAAAAGGAATGTATTGAAAGTTTGAATTACGTAAACTTTAAACAACTCAAATTATAGTAAAACGACTATTTCAATAAAATTATTAATTATTATTTGTTAGTGTTTCCTAGCTACATAGAACTATTAAATCGGCTCTTGATACCCCGTCCAAATCTTTTAACTCAACAACTGAACTCTTAAAAAGAAATAAATGTACCTATTGTAACAGCTAGTTTCAAACTAAAGAAGTAAACTTTAAAACAGTTCACTTCAACAAATATGCTAATTTAAACAGATGCTCCAGCTAGTTTATTATTTCTACTATCAGATGTCGCACAGTTAATATTAAATAGTCTTATAAGAGTTGTTTTCCTTTTAATAAAATTAGTAAGTACAAAAAAGTTATTAATGGTGTATAAATTAAATGCTCCTCTGATGAATATTAAAAATAAATCAACATTTAAAACACAAGAAAATACAGTGTAGATGTTTATGATGAAAAATTCTGCATCAAACAATTCTAGCTTTCATCCATAAATCATTAGTATTGGAGCGGACAACGTTATTATAAGGATTATTTCAATAAAATAAGTTCAACTTCATTGCTGATCCAGTTTGAGTGATAATAAGACTGCATACGACTTATCTGACACTGCAACTTCAAGAATGGTAAATGATGTGTAGACACACACACACACACACACACACACACACACACACTCTCTCTCTCACACTCACTCACTCACTCACTCACACTCTCTCTCTCTCTCTCTCTCTCTCTCTCTCTGAAACCTCGCGAACCACGTTGTCATTGCTCTCGGGTGTGCGCGCGTCGAGTTTCGTCGTCGATCTGCCGTAGAATGATCGCGGTTGTACAGCAGCTCACCAGTTGACTCTGGAATCCTCGATGAGATGGGACTTCTTGCCGTCATGAATCTCTTCTTTACAATCGTGCATATCGTTAGATATTATGCAACATCTTCTATCAAATATATCTGCAAGCTAAATCATCTTGCAAATTTCACGTATTTATAATCAACTTCTTCGTGTGGAAATACAATGTTTGTTTATACGTGACGTTGATTAATTATAATTTTCCCTTTCAAAATAATTTAACTTTTATACAACGAAATATCATTTCAATATTTTTGCAGAACTTTCCTTTTACGAAAATTTTTACTCCTGTTCCATGTTTTGTTCCAAACAAACTTTCTTTTTAAACAGTCATGTTATTCGCCCCTATCAACCAGTGTATATTATTCCTGCGAGTAAGGTGTATGCTTAGTCATAAACAAATACATTAACGAAACATTAAATCATGTCCAAGGAATATCATAATACTTTTCAAACCTCTCTGAATATCATAAATTAACATATAGTGCAAATAGAAAGAAAATATTAAAATTAAAATTAAATAATATCTTAACACAGTGTAAAGAAAACCCAATTGTTACACCATTCTTCTTAACCGTGTATCTTCAGCTCTCTCTGTTATTTTCTTGCATCAATATCCATTTTTAAAATAAATGATAATACCGTAAGACAAGTTGGTTATGTGGTTAAAGGTACGGGTTTAGTAATACAAGTGGTGTGGGTTCTAATCCCTGTGCTGGCGAAGTGTTTTCATTTTGTTATATATATATATAGTTGTTCTCTGTTACTAATTCATCATATTTGTTTTCTAGAAGAAAAAAGTAATTTTACGTACACTTATCAATAATGTCAGTTGCAATACAAGGGTATTATTAACATTACAAAGAAATATTTTGCAGATTTTACAAAGTATTTTCTTGGCAACTGGGTTTGTAAAAGTACAAAAAAAAATTTTCAGTGTAGGTTTTACACGGTAAAGTGAACACTTTTAAAAGCTATGCTTAAGATCTACTTGTGTGTACAGTGTGTAGTCATTCGCGTTATGTAAAATTAACATTGCTATAGGCCTCCTCACTTTATTCATACATCGATCAAGTTAAACTGTGAAATTACTAGAAAATTTAATATTTTGCAAGGCTGATCATTTTAACCCTACGATGCATAAAAAAAAAACAGAAATCTGAAGAAATAATTTAATTTAATCTTAAACGATTACCCAGCAATTTTTAATTCGACATTGAGATATAGAACAACTTTCTCTCCATCGATACCAACTTGACTGGGCGCATGTCACCCAGCGTGCCTGTTAAACATGTATGCAGGTAGTATGAGTGACCTTTTCCTACGGTTGATCTCAAAAGTGCTCACTTTATCTTAAACAGCCTGTAGCTGCAAGTCACGAGACACACACTACGCGCGAAGCTACTGCTCCAGGTTCAGCTGATCGGAGAACTGGAATGACTCGCTTCTTGACCTAGTCCTCAGCACAGACGAGCCAGATTAGAATACTTGGCAAGGCGAAGGCCGACACGATCTCGTGACGTCACAGCACAACACGGACCACAGGCTGCTCTTACCTAACAATTTTATTATATTATATTTTTACGAAATATTGTTTAAAGGCTCTTCACCACAAAGTGAGCACTTTTGAAATCAACCTTAGAAAAAATGTCACTGCCCCTGACTGTATATATTTTAACGGGCGCACTGAGTGGCATGCGCCCAGTAAAGTTGGTAATGATGGAGGAGAAATTATTCCATATCTTAAAGTCAAATAGATAGTGTTAGGTAACCGTTTGTGCCAACTGAATTTATTTATTTACCTCTCTTATTTTTATGCATATTTGTAACATATTTACTTTTCTAGTAATTTCACAGTTTCACTTGACCGACGCATGAATAAAGTGATGAGGCCCATGGCAATGTTAATTTGTCATAAGGCGGGAGAATACACAACGTGAATACAAGTAGATCTTAGGTAGGGCTTTCAAAGTGCTCATTTTACCGTGAACAGCCTATAACGAGTAGGCATTCCTTGCAAGTGCTATGTCCCCACATGAAATAGTTCTAAGCCTGCATATTTTTGCGCAACGGCATGGGTCGTATTTGAAATAAATATTAACTTACATACCGAAATGAGATCATCCGCAATGAAATAAAATTTCACGTGTACTTCAAGATCAAATTTAAATAATGCCATGAAATATTTTCGTAGTTTTAATAAATTACTCTAAAGAATGAAATTTTTGCATATTTTAGATGTGTAGAAGTCTATATTTTTCTAAGATAAATTTTGCTAAGAATAACTCATAACCTTTCAGTCGCACTTGCTAAATTTTGTTTTAATATTTCGGTTTATTTATTTGTACTTCCAAAATCACTGAAATTGCGATTTTTACTATACTATTATAGAAAAACTATACGAGGTATCTTTTCTGCTAGGGAAGGTTACTAACAAATCATGTATACAAGTTAAATTGTATTTTATGTACTAATATCAAATAATGAAACTTTTTTTTGACATCAGCGCCTTCAAGCGTGTTCAAGACGGTAAATTTATTTTCCAAACTTTTTGCGTGACACATTATTTTCGTTATGATATGAATAAATAATCTTGAAAAAAAATTTCAAGGGAAACAAACAGAATAAAACGATCAATGGAAAATTTATATTTTCATTTTTTTAATGTAGATCTCAAAATCCAACAAAATTATACGTTATCCTGCAACTGAAAATAATTGTTCATAGTGTTGGAAATTAAAAAAAAAAAAAAAAAAACATTACACGGAAAGTTGTCATAAAGTCAAAGCAACCTTATTACAGGAACCAAGAGTTGGTTTTCAAAGACATTGCAGTGCGCTGTTCCCGTGAGACTTCAAGAAAGGCTCAAGATGAAACCAAAATTTGCGTTGAATGAAATTTCTTAAATTTGTATGAATCAATACTTCAGTTCGAAAATCCTTGCGTTTGCTCTCAAAGTACATAATTAATGTTATTTTTTAGACGATTTGGTATGTTTGTCAAGTTATCATCCATATTATGCAACAAAACCATTACAACTCCGCAAAATATGGAAATTGAATGTTGATTCCTAAAGGGCCTTCAAACATCTACGCCTGAATTATTTGTGGAAGGCGAGTTGTACTCGAGTGACCGGTAAGAAAAGGCGGGATAACTTTACTAAGTTCCCAATGTTTTGTGGGCGTGTCACACATATTTTACTTGCCAATTTCCGGTGTTAAATGGCAAGGACACCAAAGTCTTGACTGCAGAATGGTAACGTTTTCTTGCAGTCGTATTAAATATGTTTCGTAAACGTGTAATGCATTCTCGAAAGCGGGAAGCGGCGAGGGGGATAGGCGTTACAAGGACATGCCGCGTCTGGTTCTGACTTCCAGTCAGTTTAGCGGGAGCGGCCTGGGGGCACGCTAGTCGTCTTGGCGATTTGGCGAGGAAAACGTCTGGGTTTCCGCGAACGTCACACGGAACGCAGTCAGGCTGTGCTGAATGCGGTAATAAAATATCTAATAAATTTTCTCTTCGTTTAATAACTTGAGATAATAGTTCTTATTTTTATTACGCAACCTTTTCTCTGTTTTCAGAAACACATTTTTCCAGCCTGGATAGGCATTTGAACACTGAACTTGTGATAAGTTTAGTGTGATTCTGACGAAGTTAACATAAGTCCACAGTAAATAATTTTGTCGAAAACAAATGCGCAGTGTTTTAATGGGCATTTCGAATACATTTTAACTGGGTACATTACCGTAATTTTAGGGAAATTTCTCAACAGTGTAACGAACGATAACCGGCAAGACCAACAAACGAAATACTTAGATTTCTATATCTGTAGGAGTCGACATACTTAACCATATGAGTTCTATTGTTCAACTTAGGCGGCAATCAATTCAAACACGCTTTCGAACCTCGATATCTTTTTACCATCTTCAACCTCCTACCCCCGATAAATAATCTTGCAATATCTTTCCAGACCAGCTAACATTTAGCGCCACTTTTACTCATTCTCCCAACAAAAGTGTATACAGAGAAGAATTATTTTCATATGCAAATTTTGCAAGTAAAATCTTGAAAATTTGATTTGGACCACAGGACAAGCCCGTATTTTAGAAACTACCAAATGTTTTGAAAAAAAAAACTTACATGAAGCTGATGTTTCTATGAAGACTTTTGAACTTTTTCTTCTCGCCTATGCATTACCACCCATATCCAAATCATAATATTTACGTACCCCACCATTGACCTACGTCTTCCATACTTTTCCTCATTATTGAGTGTCGATTGCCGTCTCCACGAATGTGATTAGCTATATAACTATTATAAATTCTCTAAGAACTTTAGGTTGCTAGTTTTTGCAAGTGGTTGGTGAATAACTATATCCTTTCGTACGATATTACTGACTTTCATTACTTGAATACTATTTGTCTTTTGACGTCATATAGTGAGACTAGATCGCAAAAAGGGCAAGCGAGAATATAAGTCCCGTAGGTGCTTGTGCGAGATATAAGTAGGCCTATTATGGCACGGGTTTTTTTTCTTCCAATATTGGCAATACTTCATAGCTCTCCCGCAAAAAAATGCCACTGTATGTCGCTGTCTTTGGCAGAACCTGTATTAATCTTCCTATAAACTACTATAATTTCCCTTTTCGTTAATATTTATTCACTAATACTGGTAACTTTCTCTTTCATGACACACAATCATCAGAACCAGTCGATGACATTGAGCATTGTGCTTGGTTGTTAGACAGCTACTTCTATCCTAAACAATTATATATATAATATATATATATATATATATATATATATATATATATATATATATATATATATATATATATATATATATATATATATATATATAATCTACTGATGTTGGGTGGAAACGCTCAATAATTTTGCACCACGTGGTTCCTTATTTTCAATGTAATACATTTGGTTCACATTATTCACTCCACTGTCTCTCTGAGGATATAATTTTGTGATCTAAATTAAGAACCATTTCCTGGTTTAATTTTATATTACTTAAAGAAACATCGAGAATTAAACAGTCGAAATTAATTCAGTTTAATTTGCTTCTATTATTTCACTTAAATCCACTTTGTAGAATTGAACACGTGATTTACTTGCAAAATTTTTATATGATCTTTAAAGTTCGCTTCTTGAAATGGGCAGTTACAAGACTACCTCGATAATTGCTAAACACGAACCTTAAAATTGAAATACTTAAAATGAAATGCTCAAGAAATGCAATGGCAAGCAACTTTAAACAAAGCACTTTAAAAAAAAAAAAACGGAACTGAAGAAATGCAGTGACAAGGCATCTTGTTTAAATAGCGATACGTTTCGCTTCGCGAGTATGTACAGCATAGAACTCTTAGAAATATACACGCGTAAATCACTTTAACAGCTGTTACGGTCGGCTGCCCCACTAATGCACAATTCCTTCGTCTTATTGCCATACTTTGGGTTTCAAAATAAATGCTGAGAATTTGCGACTAAAGAAAATTACCGTTTTAAGAGTTGTGAAATATTTTTGAGGGTAATTTTATTTCGTGTAATTTAGTAGTTGTAAATACAACAGGGCTGTATTGATATTTCAAGTAGGGATATTATGATACATGGGTGACACAAATTTACACTGATAGTTCATACTTCATATCAGTACTGTAGAGCAGATAGTGTTTGTAACTCACGTTTCAAGCATCAGCTGCCAGAGATAATTTACTATCGGCAAGAGCACTGTGGACCTGTATCGAGTAGCAACGATACTCCCTGCAAACTATGTAAATTGTAATATTTATTTTTTTGTTTTATTTTCTACATACTTATTATTTATTTAACTTTTTCCATATAAATGCAGGTTTATTTGAATGAAATTAATCTCAACATATATATTTTTTAACTGATGGTATTCGGTAATGTACAACATGAGGAAACACACAAACCCTTGATTAAAAGTCTTTATAAATGTTCTTCTTCCACGGCAAGTTTACCTCTCGACGTCTGCTTCAGCGACCCAGGAATTGTAGCAGGCAGGGAAGCCCATCAACTTGATGCCTGCCCTTCCGCTATGCTGTTTCAGCATCTTCTTGAATAAATACGCATGTGGAAACATCGTAGGCTGGATCTTCTCGGTGTAGAAACCATTATGGATGGGCACATTGTTCAGATCTTCGAGATAGCTGGTCATCAGAGCATAATTGTATATACATCGCATACAAAACAGTTCGGGGCTCCAATTCGCTGTGAACCCTTTCTGGTTTGAGATACGCACCAGGTCGCCGATTTCGGATTTAGGACTGTGAATGTAGTCATTGTGTGTTCAGTCTAGCATACCCGTCGTTCCACTGTGATTAGTGCGATACTGTGTGCACTCGTAGTGATATCCTATATTGACATAAGAAGAAGTATAAGGTACCGTTTGTCGAGCATCGGGAAGTGAGTGCAAGTGTGCAATAAGATATACATGTGTACATGTGTGTATTAAAGGTGTAGTTTAGGGAACACTAAGCTAATATAATGGGAGGACGGATAATTTTTATTCTCAGCGCGCAGGAAAGAGAGAAAGCGAGAGAGAGGATGTTGTCATAAATAGTTGGTATCAGGTTGAGTTTATAATTTAAAAATTATTACTTACGAATTATGCAGAACAACGCCTTCTGCAATGAACATTCACAAATAACGTGTTATTATTTTTTATTTGAAGCAATCACACACGCGATATACGTTTGCCACAGTGACTCATCTTACTGAGTTTTAAATTCACAAATATAATAATAAATATGCTCACACATTTATAATTATAATATTTTTAACGCCTGCTTATAATTATAAACGAACATTTCACGTTAGTGTATACTGCCATGGTTGCTAGTGAATTGTTACGTAAGAAAGTATACCCCAATGATGCAAGCTACTTGCTAAACTCTACTGTGAACCCGCACATTGAACAACACAGTTTCGAGTCTTGTGCACGTCATAAAGCTTACGTTAACGCATCATTCCTCAATTGCTAGCTCATTCTCTGCCGTATGCTTTTTGATTTTGCCAGTGGAGAGCGGGACGTGGCGAAAAGTGATTGGTTGAGATTGAGAGAGGTGGGCTTCACTTAACAACGAAGTCTTCAGAACCCACGAAGTTGAAGAGGTGAGCAGCGGCGGAATGTAAGGGCGGGTAAACTGGAGATCCCCGAGAAAACCCGCCGGCCAGTGATATCGTCCGGCACGATACCCACTTGCGAAAATCCGGAGCGACCCGGCCGGAGGTTGAACCGGGCTCACGTAGGTGGGAGGCGATCAGTATAACCGCTCAAGCACCGTAGGGAAAAGGACGCTTCAGAAAGTAAAAGCGATTTAAACGTACATGACACTCGAGACTAGCGAGAGTAAAAAGTCCTCTGGCATAAGAGTTAAAAATAGCAATGTACCGACATTCAAATATATATATATATACACACACACACACTCACACACACACATAGTTTTCTGTACGACAAAGTAAAACCTTTTCTTTGAGATTGTTTTGTTTACAGCAACACAATGTAGCTTTAATTCAAAGAGAAAGTTACAGAAACATAAGTTTACTGCTAATAAATGTTTTCATTGTACGTTTTTTGTTTTATAGCAATATTATATTTCTTCGTAGGAAAGAAATAAACATTATTTGATCCGATTTTATTGACAATAAAAAAAATTAATCTGTACCAAAGCAACGGGTTTAAAGGTTTTCTGTCGCAGATTGCAATTTTCAGTGCGTAACTGCTGTCCGAACGATAACGTTCATAGACCAATAAGAATATTCTGCAGTTACGAAACTGCAGCTGAGATAATTTATAGTCCTCCTGCAGACGTTTAACGTCATTCTGAAATTCGGTGATTCTCCACACTATTAATTTCAATTCTTCCCAATAGGGGGTATCGTATTCTGCCCCATGTTACTACCTCATATCACATGCGTATCAAAAACGAAATCGTACGTAAAACGATAAAGTGGTCGTGTGGTGCAAGGCGTAACGTTTAAAACACAAAGTGTATGGGTTCAAATTTCGCAGCTGCTCTTGTTATTTTTGTTAGTATTATTTTGAAATATTTGTTACTTCTCTCATATTTATATATTACGTTTGTTTGTCAGAGCACAAATTTTCTGTACAGTGTAACTGAAGAGTCTGCTGAACTATTGAAACTATAGTGCAAGGTTATCATAGTCATTACTATAGATAGAACAAAAAGGCTACTTTGCAATGGTTCATATTCAAACAAATTTTTGTTTGCGGGAACAAATTATGTGTTTCGGCAAAGAAATTATTTTTATAGTGGACAGAGTGCTGAACTTCCAACAACGTTGGGATTCGAATATTTGCAAGTTACTACCGTGTGCAGACCTTACTCCTGATACAGTATTAAGATATTTAAAACAAATTAGTGTCGCTTTTCATCTCCCTCATTAATTTACTTTTATCGCTTTTCCTTGGGTACACAAAGCTAATTGACCAATGACTGCTTACTCGTAAATGACCGGATGCCAACCCTCACTGATGGCCAAGAGATCATAACAATTTTATCTCGCACGTGTTAAAGCATAGTTCGAGTGGAAATATTTATCAATATAAAAACCAATATCCAACCACCAAGTCGCTAATCCCCGAGGTGCCAGATGGCTGCGTTAATAATTAACAATTTCCACAATTTTCTAGGCATTAAACCATTATTTTATGGCAATTTTAAATTTTAATCAATTATGCAATATTTAATTTTTAGGTTTATTTGGTTTCAAATCTTACACTAATATACACCGATTTAATATAGGTGACATCAAAAATAGTTTTCCTTCAAAGTTTTTTTATACTTTAAGAACGCGTGACTTACCTGAATCGTACAATGGCGAACATCCGATAGAACATATACTGCAATTTTATGAATTCATGTTTTTATAATATACTGTGCGATATATGCCTTGAGTTAGTGGAAAATGTTAAATTCTTGTAACAGTTATTTTATAAGAGTTCATGTATTTATCTGTTACCTAACTCTGCCAAATAGGTAATCTTTAGTTTTGGCTATATTTTGAATAACTCATTTGTCTTGTATGTATAAATAGATGTTAACGGAAACGAATATATACAATAGAGTAAAATAAGAGATTAATTCATTTCCGTTTATTTTAATGTGAGCGTGAGGTTACTTACGTTGGAGTTTTTGCAAAGGTGACAAATTTTACGCATCTATTTTTCATTAATGAGCACAGTGATTATATAATTGTAGCCTAAGTTACAATATATATTAGAACAGTGATATAAGACGTGATGAAACATAAAACTGTATTTTTAACACGTATTGTAATTAGGAAATATCAACAGATTTATTCTAATAGTTGAAAGATATTTCGTTACCATGTTAAAGCTTAAAATCATTTAAAAGAACAATATGGGCATGTTGTTTATACATGTAGTTAATATCTGATTTATCATTATTTAACAATATTAATTTATCAATTTTATGTTTATGAACTTTTTTCATATACAAGAAACCTTTTTCCCAATCACATTGTCAGTAATACTAAACTAAGATGCTATATATTTTTTACCAATACCAAGGTCAGATAGATATGTACACACATATTATACAGATTGTAAGCAGATTGCCAGTTTTTTAATGTTAATTTATTTAAAAATTACATGGAAAATAAGGTGTATTATTTATTGCACAAATAATAACATTAATAACTAAAACATAAATATCATTGACATTCACTTTGAATGAAAGTAAGATTTGGTATCATAAAGCAGTCTCAAAAATGTTTATTTGCTGTAAAGAAAGCATTTCTACAGTGCGCTGTTTGTGCGTGAGAGCAAGATCCCATGAATGATCCTGGCGAGCTGCGAAGGTTGTTTGTTTCCTGTCGAGCGAACAACTGAGCGTCTTCGTGACTACCCGCTGCGCATGTAACATTCCAATGTCTAGTTGGTGTAAAAAAAAAGAAGGCAGAAAGACGGATAGTTTGGCATTTTAATGGCCCGTTCCGCAGAATATTTTCTTTAAAATACCGCGTATGGATTCGGATTGTCTAAGGCGAATTCTGAAGTGTTTTGGTGGAATTTGTTACGTGGTACATCACATAAATACAGTATTCTACAAAATATCTCGTGGAATTGTGGAATGTCATTCAAATTCACTATAAGCAAAGTAGTTTGTAAAGTTACAACATTATCTCACGTTAATTTATCTTTGGCCTTAATTTAGCCATGTCACTCTTAGCTCCTTTTTAAGGGTAAATATTATACGTCCCATCTGTAGCTTGGAAAAACTAATCACAGTGCATTTAAAACTGCCGTCACTTTTGAGCACAGTAATATTTTGAGGCATTTTCTAAATACGTCTCATGCAATCGGTGGTTACCATATATATATATATATATATATATATATATATATATATATAACGTGTTCCACCGTGAGGCATCTGTTTTTCCTTTTATAGGTAGTTGGGTTTAGAGTATATTATTATATACTGAGCAAAATTTAGTCACTATTGACTCCACGTTGTATTTTTTATGACGTTTCAGTACTTAGGTATTAGGCCTGTAATAATAATTCACGATTTTGAAAATGATGATGGTTTATGTAATATTAAGTACCTAGCTGTTGTGTTTTCGTTAATGTGTTTTTTATTTTTGCTTAATCAGTGTGTTTACCTGGGAAACCAACTATCACCTCTGAATAAGTTATATAACCCATGTGATATTTTCATGAGTAATTTTTTTTAACACATTTGAATATTTGTTATAGATGTACTTTTACATGGGGATTTCGCTTCCTGCCTTCTCATGGCTGTAGTTAAAAGAATTAATTTTACAGAACACACAATAATACGCTAATACTAATCAAGTTGTAATAAATACCGTATGATGAATATCTTGTTAATCTTATTGATAGAGTAATAAACATGTAATGTATTCTCCAACTGCTGTGTTTTGATCAGTTCTACAACTGAAAACCAACGTATTAAGTTTACTTTCAGGCTAATTGTATGCTGCATAGTGTAAAGTGGTTGAATAAGCAAGAGTAGGGGCCTTGTTTTAGCTCTGCCGTTGAACTGTAAACAGCCATCTTTTTACCCATGTCTCAAATTATCATTTCAGTAGTTGCCGAAAAGTTCTTAATTATTATGTCAGTTTGCAAATTTAAATATTTAGACTTACGCTATTTATCTTTTTGTTCGTGCATTAGTTGAGAGATAGTAAATAATTTCGATTTTATACAAATGCCTACATAATTAATACAAATAAATATTCCTGTTTCGCTAAGTGTTGTAAATGTGTTATATCTAAAGCTGTAACATAATATTCAATCATTCAACCAATTCATAATTCCAGAAAACTTAATTTTGACGTGTTTGAAATTAATTAAAAAGTAAAGTAACTGCAGATTAAAATAGCTGTTTATATTGTTCATGTGAAAATCAAAGGAACCAATTAGAATCTATTTAAATTGCAATTTACGCTTTTAAATTTTTTAATAATGTAATTGTTCTGTTCAAAAGTCAGATATACTAATTTTCTTTCCTACCAAAACAAAAACCTTTAATGTTGATCTCCGTTTTAAATATGTCGAAAAATATCACTCGTAGTTCTTAATATTCTCGCTATTTTATCGTTTATTTTCTTCTCGGCAATCGCGAGCTCTCCAGTTATTTTATTCTATATGAGAATTTTTCCACTAACCAAGTTACTCATATTCCTATAGTAATTTTGTTACTCAATATACGTTTTAGTTATTTCTAGACAAATTATTTATCCAATAGATCCTATTATTATCCCAGCTGAGGCTACGAGTCTCAGTGAAAACATGACTGTTCAATGATAGGTTTCTCTGTCAATTATTTTTATAACTCACAGAAAGCAGAGGTAGCGTGCCACCACTGCAAAATAATTTGGCCTTCGGACGTCCAAGGTCAATAATTGGCCTCGAGAAGTGTGACCTTGAACTGGGTGTTTTACCCTGGTATAGAAATCCGACTCCACTTCATTCGCACCCGTTCCTTTTGCTCCTTTTATAAATCAGACTCTGCTGCAGTCCCATTATTCCCCTTTTTGTTCCACACTAGAAAAATACTTTAAAAAAAAATTATAATCGCTATGAAATATAGTGAATAAGTAAAATAAAATGGCAGCTTTCCCATTACTACACATGTATGCCGCGCTTAGAAACATCTTCGCCCACACATCCTCTATCTACGGGAAACAAATAGCTAAATATTATTTATTGTTAAAGAAAATATTTTTTTTCCGTCTATTTGTTTGTCAATAAATCGTGGAACTATTTAACTAACTGTTAAACATTGTTCGCTCGTATGTAGTTTAAAACATGTTTCGCAAAGAAACTTCAAGTGGACGTTGTCCTGTGTTCGAATCCGCCAGCTGCTCCCGCTTTTCCAAAAGCTGACGATGCTTACACGTCCTCTCAGCTCTTCTCTATGTGCGTGACGCTCCCAGAGTTATGTGTATAAAATGCTCTAAACTGTCCTTAGGCACAGGATATTATTCCTCTCTTCCTTGCCTGACGTTGTTGCCGCTGGTCCGCGGGTTTTCTCAAGGATATCCCATTTCCCCCGCCCTTGCATTCCGGCGATGCTCCATGCTCACCTCACTTCACCCTCATCGGTTCTCAAGACCTCGAAGTTAAGAGTATGTATTTAAAATATTTATTATATAAATTTACTTATGAAGATGGAAACAGTCTTCAATAAGCTATAAAAAAAAACATCTTTACAAGAAATAACACCAAAAAACATACGTGGCAAGAACTCTGTCCACTCCATTATCCCTTCCTTCTTTTACGGGTTATTTCCTCGACTATTGCTTGTTTCACCAATCCTTCTTTATCTGTCAACACAGACCACACATGACTCATCCTCACTACTTCGCCTTGCTATAGGCTGTTCACACTAAAGTGAGCACTTTTTAAGGCCCTTATAAATTTTTCCTTTTATCCTATTTCCATCTTCCTGCTGTTTTTTAATATAAACATTGCATTGTGACCAATAAACACAGAGTGTACATTTCACCGCCATCAAAATATAATGCCTGAGACTGCAATAAGATATATTTATTAGCAGCTAATGCCTGTTGGCAGAGCCTTAGAAAGCGCTCACCTTATTGTGGACAGCCTATACCTATCACTAACTCTGCTTAGCTATAAAAATTGGACATTAAAAATCACTTACCTTCTCACAGATAACAGAGAAAGACATTATTGTGTGGTTTGTTTCAGATGTATAATTATTTCAATTTTTTTTTTCCTTTCAGTAATATATTTTTTTTGTGTTTCCGGTGTCTTTAGTAGCTACTCAGTAATTAATATGAAACCACCTTAGTGTCCCAAAAATCTGAAAGTTCGGCAAAATTTAGTAATAAATTTGCAAGGACATATTTGTTGACAGAGGCATTTACATGAAGGAGAGGATACGAAAGGATCTTTCAAGAAAAGACTGGACTTTATGGCTCGGACTAATATAACTTTCAAACCTGCACCATGTGTGTGACAAAGAGAAGATGAAAGAATGAGAATATACTAGAATCGTGATTAATGTAAACTACATGCGCGTGACAAGTTCCTCAATTCATTCCAGGCGCATTAAATATGCAAAAAATAATAATTCCTTCCACGAGGTATACAGATGTTCACACTTGCTGAAGAAGATTGCGGAACAAAAAAAAAATGTAACTTTCCTGTGTCGTATAGGAGAATTTCAATATGATTTTGCTTCCAATAGAAGAAGCAACCAGATGCATCCTTTTTAAAACTCAGTTAAATTAATTTCATTTCATTACACATAACACTGCATATTTATTTTTCAGAAATTTATTATTTTGAAAATGAAATCAAGCTTACAGACGTATTTCGGGTTTATATGCCATAATGAGAAAATGCGAGTGGTTTGCAGCAGAAACTACGCTTCTTACACGCACGCTAGACAATGTTTCCCAGGCTTTGTTTCGGCCATAATAAGGATATCGTTCACAGCTGTCTAGGGGGTTACGCTACTGCGAGAAGGTTGAGGGAGAAAGCCATGAAATGTTTATAGAGGTAGAGCACAAGAGGAATGATACAAAGCTAACAGTTGTATAATTACATATCAAATGCCTACTGGCCATGATATCATCGGGTATCTATTTAGGAAGGGGATTGGACCAAGTGGAAGTGATAAAATAATACATACGAATGAGCTCAATTCCATAAGAGTATGCAAAGTGCAGATATGTAACTCCATCATAAAAATTAGACATAGTTCATGGACAATAAAAACAACTTTTAATAAGAGTTTTAATAGATTTTCGAAATGTGAGCCTTAGAAATTATTTTTACTACGGCATGTAGTAAGACGATAGTTTAAATGGCTGGACCAGATGGTATGAACAAGAAAATAAATTCAACTAGCTTTCCAAAATGTTTTCAATTTTCTGGAATTTTTCCAAACTTACCCGGATGTCACAACTTTTGTCACACTGAAGTCAAGGTTTTCATCATGTTTATTCAACTTAAGTGACGTCAAAGATGTAAAGGATAACCTACTTGAGCCATATCCCAGCCTCTGAACTCTCGTTTAAAACTGGTTCTCTCTAGCGTTATGAGTGCAGTAGAGTGGGGAGTTTTAGGCGACTCCTAACAACAAGGTCTTGAGAGTCCACGGTGGCGAAACGAGGTGGAAATGGAGCAGTACCGGAATGCAGGGACAGGGGAAACGGGAGATCCGCGAGAAAACCCGGCGACCAGAGACAGTGTCCGGCGCGATACCCACATGCGAAAATCCGGGAGCGAACCTGCCGAGAATCAAACCCGGTTCGGCTAAGTGGGAGTAAAGTGCCCTAGCCGCTACACTACCGCGGCTTTTCTTACGTTTTGAGAAATAAAACTAATTTACTTTTATCAGTTAAATAGTAATGAAGAGAAAGCTATAAAATGTTGTGACGGTAAACTGTCGCATGTGACCAGAGAAACCAACGAAAAAAACTCAATTGCTAAATTTAGTTCATTTATGAAAAGAAATTGAGAAATCTGGATACAGGATCAGGAGAATTGGTTGGGAGATCGTGTTGGAGGTGAAGGAACAGCCAAGTTAAAGAAAGAGAAGACGGCACCAAGAAGTTAAAAGAAGTGTTTTGTAAAGAAACATTTCAGCTACCTGAAGCTCAAGCATCTGTGAGGAAGCAAGGAGAATATGAAAAATGAGAAGAAGGCGGGGAAGAGGATGAAGTGCAGAAGAAGGACGCTAAGGACGAGGAAACGGAAGATATAACAGATGAAAAACCGATTAAAGTTGAATGTAAATTCGACTCTAAAAATATAGAAGATAATGTAATAAAAATCGAATATTTTAGGATTTTATTGATGTTGTATGTAAATTCTTATCTTAATCAAAGAAATTAATGAAGTTAATTTGTCTTATGTATTTCAGTTGTTTTCACTATGAGCAGAAATTAAAATTGCTTGAATATGGAGGGGAAAAAAAAAATATATATATATATACACTACATCAAAACATTATCGTTTTTGTTAATTAAAACACCAATATCTGTTTGGAGACGCCAAGAATATGAAAAAGGAGGGGAAGCGAAAGAAGAGCAGGACAATAATAAGAATGAGGATAATAGAGAAGATTAAAGTTAACTGTAACTTTTATTTTATAGATATATATAAGCTACTATTATAAAATTAAAATGTTTAGGATGTTCTTAATTTTTTATTTAACGGTTTTTACACAAAATAAATTTATAATATAAAATTGTCTTACCTACTTCAATTATTTGTAGTTTCTGAGCAGAATTTTAAATTATATTAATGCCAAGAAAATTATTATATTATAATATATGTATATGTGTGTGCGCGTGCAATATATTGCAAAGTAAAGAGGTTGAAGACATTAAAATGTAATAAAAAATTTAAAAGTAAATAAATATTTATATTTTGTTTTCACTGATCAATCAGTAAATAACATAATAAACATAACATAACTTACTGTAAGACAAGAAGCTACTGATATAACTAATAAGCCTACTTTCCTCTACATGGGTGCAAATTATTTTCAATAAATGTCATAAAAATCTAGATAATAGGTAGGCCTTTATATCTCGTCGACAGCGATATCGTTAACTAGAAACACCTGCAGCCATACTGAGACTATTACATGAACACATGTGCCTTACTCGGGACTCGGACCTAGAAACACCTGCAGCCATACTGAGACTATTACATGAACAAAATGTGCCTTACTCGGGACTTGGACCTAGAAACACCTGCAGCCATACTGAGACTATTACATGAACACATGTGCCTTACTCGGGACTCGGGCCTAGAAACACCTGCAGCCATACTGAGACTATTACATGAACACATGTGCCTTACTCGGGACTCGGACCTAGAAACACTTTCAGCCATACTGAGACTATTACATGAACACATGTGCCTTACTCGGGACTCGGACCTAGAAACACCTGCAGCCATACTGAGACTATTACATGAACACATGTGCCTTACTCGGGACTCGGACCTAGAAACACCTGCAGCCATACTGAGACTATTACATGAACACATGTGCCTTACTCGGGACTCGGGCCTAGAAACACCTGCAGCCATACTGAGACTATTACATGAACACATGTGCCTTACTCAGGACTCGGACCTAGAAACACCTGCAGCCATACTGAGACTATTACATGAACAAAATGTGCCTTACTCGGGACTTGGACCTAGAAACACCTGCAGCCATACTGAGACTATTACATGAACACATGTGCCTTACTCGGGACTCGGACCTAGAAACACCTTCAGCCATACTGAGACTATTACATGAACACATGTGCCTTACTCGGGACTCGGACCTAGAAAACCTATTAAAAATAGCTACATTATAATCGACAGCATCACGTGGGTAATATTCGGAGCATAAACTTCGAATGTAGTTATTCTAATGTTTTAAATGACAGAGTTTCCTAGTTTAAATATTTTCACTGCCATTATCTTAAACATAAGTGTGTGAAGCAGTTAAATCAAATAAGTTTACATTGCCAGCCATAACGCAACTAATGTGTAAAATGTGGTGAAATAACGGGTGTTTGTTCCCCGAGATAACACTTTTAGAACTTTACTTTCTTAATCGGTGATATCTTACAAAATTGACTTAAAAAGGTTCTGTATACTATACTTCTAATATATATCGTAAGCATTAAAGTTCGTTTGAAATATGTTAAAATTTTTAATATATATACCACACTTATCAAAATATTTGAGACGGTTCGTCCATGAATGGAATTTTCTATATCCCGTCTCTACACAGCCCTGTCTAACAACGTACCGGCCCGGCTTGCTCGCCTGAACTACGCAACAACAGCTGGCCAAATTCATGGGGTTTGTAAAAATGATTTCTACTAAAAGCCTATGTGATTTGTCATAAAATCTACGTGAGCATGTTCTGAAGAATATGACGTAATTCGTAAACTGCGACAACTGGAAGTTCTGCACGGACACTTTGCTCACGGGCAAAGTTTGTCAACCAGCGCGGCAGCTGGCTAACATCATGGCGTCCACTATCCTTGCCTTCGGCGGTGGTACCTGGAGGCGCCGGTATGAAGCGCTGGCGGCGCGGCAACATAGTGCAGCGGCGTTTTGAATAGTTTGCAGCACGCGCCGCAGGCTCCAGCGCCGGAAGTGGTAGTTTTTCAGCCAGAATTATGAAAAGCTAAGCACACAGCTAAATATTCGGTGATGCCTGATTGGCTGGATTTTAAATTACGCCTAGTCTGGAGGGGATTCGTAACTGTGGAATTTTGTATATAAACCAGGAGCGTTGCCGTCTCGGGGAGAACAACGCTCCTGGACCGAGATGTCAGAACAAGTTAACTATATATTCATAAATGAGAATGGCTCTTCATGTTATATTGCACAGGACATCCGGTATATTGCAAATCCCTTAGTTAGTCAGGAAATATTGTTTCAGAACACCTTGCATTGATGGAAGTAATCTAAGTCAGCTGATTAAGTTTAAAAAACTGTTTGTTTCTTTCCAGCTGGGCTGAACAAAAATTAACGTAAATGATACCTATAAAGAGAAAGTTAACTATTAGTATTGCAGTGATTAAAATGGTACTTCAACTTATGAAAAATTCATGTTGAAAGGAAACTACAGTAATGTTACGTATAGTAAACGTAAATATTCCAACCTGTCATGGCTTTTATACCGTAAATTTTAAGAACACGCCATGTTGCAAATATGTTCTTTCCTAATTAGGAAAACAATTAGTTTTGAAGGTGACAGTAAATATCTTACTAGAAAGGGATTTAAATGATAGTCTTTCGTAAAAGTATTTGAAACTTTGAAAGTGCTGCCCACAGCACGAGCACCGTTGCAAACGTGCTGTTTTGGTCTGGAAGGAAAATACTCATTAAATTTGAATATAGAATTTTATGATACCGCCAAATAAAGTTATTCTATGTGAGTTTATCATATGGCTGGTAAATTTTATATGATATTTCATGAGAACAGCCGAGCTATTCATATATAATAAGGAAGTATATATACTCACTGTTTTGGAGTGTTTTTCCTATGATATTTGTGAGATTCTATAATTAAGTGTAAGACATGCTGGATCTACCAGCAATAAGAGGGAGACCACCCCTGTTATTTTCGCAACGGGGAGTGTTATTACTGTGAATTTTCTATTAGGTTGAAGATCCTGATAACATAAAACAATGTTCCGCGAATTGTACTTTTTTCTCACCTGGTTTCTGACATTTCGCAAAATCATATTCCAAAATATCCATTTTCGGGGACTTATTTTGATCTTAATTTTTAGTTTAGGTAAAAAGTGTCCTACATATTTGCCACTTGAATTTGCATAAGGAATCACTCCATGAAGTGTGTCGGTCGAATTGAGCCCCCACTCTATATAATACATACTGCTGGCATAGTAAGTTAGGTTGAAATTTGTTTTGTAGTTTCATATAATAATATATATATATATCTTAAATGCTCATATGGTCTCAATTTTCAAATAGGTACGTGTACCACTAAAGCATACCAGTTTACATGGCCTGCTCTAATACGACTTGTTTGCCAAATTTGTAAAATATGTAGGATTTTCGGGATATATGGCTGCATTCAAATTTTATCTGATTACATCTTGCCAAATGGCGGGCAAAAGAGAAATTCAGTAGACGTATTTGTTAGTTGTAATATATACTGCCTGCAAAAATATTAAGTTGGCATTGAATACATTGTTTCGACGATAAAGTATACTAAGTTAAAGTGCATATGTGGCCACCATTTCGAAAATAAATGTCTGACATTTTTAAAACCTACAATTTTACCGCTGAACTTCATTTTTGTCAAATTTTGTAGTAATCAGTATATTGTTTCCCAAGATATTCCATATTTGTTATCTATTCGTATGGTTCTATATTACAAAATGGCGGAAAACATTATTTCTGCAGATGAAGTCGATATCTGTATTATGTAGGCCTAATACCAACACACAAAGATAAATTAAAATAGATTTCATAGACACCACGATATAGCATTCTAAGCTGTGATGCCTAAGTTGCCGCTATTTTGAAAACTGTCTGACATACTTAAAACACAGAACTTTACATCAGTTGCCGCAGTAATAGGTACTTGTCTGCAAAATTTGGTAGGAATCGGTTTATTTTTTACCGAGATATGAAATAAATACTTTATTTTTTCGTGTAGCGCCATCTTAAATGATGGCCGATAAAAGTAGTCATGTAATAATATATATCCCTCTTGTAATAGATGCTTTCAGTATATAAAATTTGTTCGAATTTGGTTAAATGTTATAGCAGATATACCAAATAAATCTAAAACCATTACATGTCCACCATTTTGAAAATAAGTACATATACAAGATCAGTTATTTGTTTTATCTGGTTGGTCATATTATTACTAACTTGCCAAATTGGGCGAGAATTGCTTATATAGTTTTTTTTTAGAAATGATGTAATATATTTATTATTTCATTTGGTGCTATCTTACAAAACGGCTGACTACCAACAATACAAATTTCAAAATTCAATTTTTGCATAATTCTCTGCCGGTTTACAATATTTGGTTTAAAGCTGTTGAATGGTTCCCGAGATATGACATATCGCCCTAAATATTAAATTGGTCGCCATTTTTAAAGTAAGTGTCCGGCGTTGTCAAAAAAAAAAGACAGGTGTCCTTACTAAGTACTGTAGTATATGTCGCGAGTTTGGGGAAATTCGGTTGACGCGATCAAAAATTGATGAGTGGTACATACACATATATATATACATACACACAGGCACACGCCTACACGTAGACCAACACATACACACACACACACCAACACACACACACATACACACACACAGGAAAGTTAATCTTCCCTTGCTTTCCTTTGAAAAGTAGGCTAAAATACAGTTACGGTCAAGAAAAAATTTTGGCCAGGTTTAAAATATTTATAACTTACTCCTGTATGTGGAGAATGTAGTTTGGCAGTCGCGTATTACGACTGTCTGGAGAGCAAACACTGAGAATTACCTGTTTGACGGTTAGAAAGCGGGACTTGTTTTTTAAAGGACTGATTTTTGAATGAATAAATTTATAGGAGTTGACAATTAGATTGAAAAATTGCAATTATTAAGTGAATATTAAGTGGTTGTATGTTAGGTTACGGACAGTGGTCAGAACTTCCTTTATAATTAAGATTTGCATTAAATTTGTGCTCGTTGGTAAATATCTTAAGTGTTAACAGTACGTATAAACCGTTTGATCTTGGAACTAATAAATCCTTTTGGTTTACAGCATTGTAAAGAAATCATGTACTTAAACTAATTAGTTTCATTTTATTGAAACATTCATCTCTCCCGAACCTGAATACACGTCCAAACGAAATTTTATATTATATTGCTAAGCGAGTTTCCTACCGCAGCCTCCGGTCAGTATTCATGGCACGCAATTACTTTCTACACGTTGCAGAAAAGTTACTTGACAACTGCAAATCAAGATAGTCATCCAAGATGCAGGGAAGGTCATTTACGCTCATGTCATATATGTCAGGAATGCATTTGTGTTTCTATATGGGTGTGTGTGTGCGCGCGCGCGAGTGTGTGACACAGTGTCACACCAAGGACAAAATACAGGCTTTTTTTCTCAATGTCAGTGGGTCAAGGTCTGTACCAACGACTGGTCGTCAGCATTACCTTCACCCGTGACTAGACTGGAAATGTTTGACAAGATATTTTGAACCGACCGTAGCTCCAGTCCATAGTAAATGAGACGCAAGGCATTGGTTCGTGCATGAAACTTCGGCTTTTTAATATCGAACGTGACCTTAGCACTTTACAAAATTTGATTTTTTCCCCCCTATTAATCAGTATGTGCTTTTATAATGGCAGAATAAGTGACGCTTAGGATTCCTGTCAAACCTTTCTTTCACACCCAAACGTTTAATCACTAGCAGGTAAACACTTAAGAATATGCTATGATTAATTTTGAAATAAATATGAATGTAGGAATTCACATTACAGTAAAATATGATACGTTTCCCCAACTTGTTCACGAAAGGAAATGTCGACGAACCACCTATTAACATAATTGATTCGCTGTAACTCGAGACAAGGTTGAACAAATATGTGTCCATAAAATACTTTAAACGTTTTCTACATCTTCTCTCTGGCACTGAGGCGTGTGCACTGAGTCGTGATGCAGCCTGTAGAGTTTCAAACTACCTAAAACTGACCAAAAATGTAAATGTTGCCAAAGTATTACACTGTAAAGACGTTATAACAACAATAAGATGCCAAACGTAATGTAACATGGTCTCAGTTTATAGATAGAAAGGATACGACAGAAACCTGTCACTGTACACAACACAAGCAATATGCGGAAATGTGATTTCGTCCCTGTTACAATTGTGATACGAAAAAGTTCGCGGAACTGGACAGCATTGAGAATGAATTTAATCAATATGGACATAGTGCTACTAAGCATGGTTGAGACATTAATAAGCGCTATAAAAGTTGATCGTAATCTGCAATTTAATGTTAGCCAATTTATAAGTGTCAAGAAACTCAATACTACATTATTATTTTTAATAACTTCGTGAGCTAATTATTTCAGCTTAGCGATGTATTATTGCTACGATATTTCTTTCGCCATAAATTTTTAGATGGAATTAGATATTATACGAAATAAATTCATGAATTTGTCAGAATAGTCAACAAAGTTGGCAGAAACAGTTATCTTATATTGCCTTTTCTCAGTTTTTCTACGATGGCTTCCAAAAATCTGTGGAATTTAGTTAAATGTCTTGGAGTTTATTCATACCGCGAGCATTCTGAAGTTGGACTATTTCATGCTGGAGTGTGTATTTCCAATGTAGAAATGAAGATTGTATTATTAAGAATGCTGTATTCCTAGTTATGAATTAACATTGTTGGTCAATTCATACGTGAAAGGAGCTAAGCGCGTAGCTGAATAATGAGTCATGATTATATAGAGCACAGCAGTAAATGGTTGGATTTATTGAAAGTAATGATCAGATAATATCTAATTACGTGGTTATTAACCGGGGGAGACTTTATGGAATATCTCAATGCGAATTACATGTGTTAAGATTATTTACCTCACGCCACTAATATTACTCTCTAATGGGAAAGTCCCCACCTTATTCATGTGGCCGAAGGCTGTTTATATGATGCGGTTAACGACGGCCGGACAAACCCATCTCTGTGTAGTCTCGTTGCTGTAGCCCGACGACAAAAGACGCCGCACCCAGTGTTACGTTGGCCTATATCTAGCGCGTTGTTTACAATATTCGGCCCTGATTACTCGAGGATGGAGGGAGTTTCTGTGATTGCCGTCGCAAGTTGATAACTGCAGTCACGCTCGTGCCCTGGTTCAATGATTGAACGCGTTATCAGGCAGGCCCGTCCACCTGAGGCCTGATCGCTTCATAACACCCTGTATACGTTGTAAATATAACACAACTTTACCAAGATTGGACAGAAATAAAAAATTTCGGAACTTCTCATATCTTTTTTGGGAGTTACTTACAAAACAGTTCATTATGGCAGAATAGTGTCTTCCAGCGGAGCACTGCACACAATTGTACAACACGAATAATGCAACAAATAAAGGATTGCACAAAGACAACAAAAATTTTCTTGGTGACTAGCACCCTTAAATAAAATATCTTATGTGGCACAAAATGCATGCATTCTTCTTTCATATATCAGTAAAACTGTAAGTTTATGATAATTTAGGTATTTGGTGCACTACCTTTGGACGAGTTCTGGAAGTTGTACAGTCGGGTGCAATGCTCCATTGGAAACCACTTCGTATTATCTACGCCGCAGCAGGCTTATCAGTTGCAAATCTATACAAGCTTAGCCATTTACTGTTGCGCCTTTGCATGAAACAGACATCCAGAGACCCCACGTATGAGCCTTGCACCCTACTTAGAAAAAAAAATATTGTGACCACGAGTGAACATCCTTAGAGCAACGTCTAACATAGCACAAAGACGATACAGCGCCAGGAGATATTAGCCTCGGAAAGTGCATCGAAATATCTCATGTGTAAATTATGATGTAGAGGTGGATGATCAGACATAGTGTCGTAAAGTACTTAGTGTAGAAGATATTTATATTCTTTCGAGTTATTTGTGTAGATTTGTTCTTCAAGGTACAACTGCTAAAGCTGGAAGTGGACTTTCCAGCTTCCTTAGAAACACTAATTCGACTGAATTTTCAATAGTATTACCTTCAAAGAAATCCCTGACAAACGTTTGCAATGTTTTCCCTTTGGAATATATGAGTAGTATAGTAATATAAATTCAGTTTAATGATTGATGAGTAGGATTCAAGATAAGTCCGACATCTTGAATCAGCCATCTTGGTTCCTTTGTCGGCAATCTTGTTTCCGGTTGACATCTTTTTTCCGCTCGCCATCTTGTTTCCACCCGTAATCTTGTTTCCACCCACCATCTTGTTTCCACCCACCATCTTGTTTCCACCCACCATCTTATTTCCACCCACCATCTTGTTTCTGTAGCCATCTTGTTTCTGCCTGCCATCTTGTTTACCAATAACGCACCTTTGTCCGCCTTCTTGAATGTCGTCTGCTGTATTACTCTCGTCATCCGCTAGAGTGAACCACTGCTCCCTGCAATGTTATTTATTGCTGATGGAATGTGCCACCATCATCCGCCATCTTGTTTCCACTTGTCCTTCGTTCAACTGCCATCTGCCCTCACTCGACCGCCATATTTGTTCTTTAGTTGACTGCTAGGGGCCCAGCTATTTAATTTTAGCACAGCTTAAAATATCATCTGGAGTATTACAGGATCAAACTGCCGGGCTTTGAGTCGCCAACAAGGTTGACACCTTTAACCACTCAGTCGACGAGACATGTGGTAGGGAACTCAGGTTGTAAATGTGGTGTATGCATTGCAACACTCTTCTCCGCCACCCACCCATCCAAACATTTATAAAAAAATCGCAAACAATTAAAACAATAATTTAAAAAATCGAGGGATATATAAAGTTAAGCTCACACACACCACACCCCTAACCAAACTCCCCCTCCCCCTTTTTAGTAACCATTCGAATAATAATAAAACGCAAAAAAAATAATTATTCGAATCGATGAACATATGACGCAACCTCACCCTACACCCCACAAGCCTTACTGACAACTCCCCCCAACCCCTTACTCTAATTAATCCCTCACCCCCAGCAAATTAATAATTGACCTTATGTAACAAAAAGTATCCATCCATCCACCATATCTCCCTAGTGTCCCCTAAATTACACCTTAACACATATGTTTTCTTTTTCTATTATTGAACTCTAAACAGTCTTTGTAATTCGTGTATCAAGCATCAGCTGCCAGAGATTATTTACTACCTGCAAGAGTGCTATCGACCTGTACTGAATGGCAAAGTATGGAAATTGTAATATTTAATTATTTTTTTTTACTATATACATATTTATTTTTTATTTCATTTTTTCATATAAATGCTATTTTCTTTTATGAAATTAATCTCAACATATATATTTTTTTTAACTGATGGTATTCGGTAATGTATAACATGAGGAAACACATAAACCCTTGATTAAAAGTCTTTATGAATTTTCTTCTCCAACGGCAAGGAAACCCATCAACTTGATGCCTGCCCTTCCGCTATGCCGTTTCAGCATCTTCTTGAATAAATACACATGTGGAAACATCGTAGGCTGAATCTTCTCGGTGTAGAAACCATTATGGATGGGCTCATTGTTCAGATCTTTGAGATAGTAGGTCCTCTTGCATATACATCGCACATGAAACAGTTCGGGGCTCAAATTTGCTGTGAAACCTTTCTCGAATATGCCTTTCTGTTTAGAGATGCGCGCCAGGTCCCCGATTTTGGCTTTAGAATTGTGTGGGTCCTCCCTCTTCGGAATGGCAAACTCTTTCCGAACCAGGGAGTTCTCCTTGACATCTTCGAGTTTAATGCGAGTAGTAGAATGAATTATAGAATTGTACTCACAGACGAGTTTCAGCAGTTTCTCAAGCCATTTGTAGCTGCCATTCGCCGCGATATGCTTCCATGGCTTGCCATTCAGAGTCCTATTGAACCTCTCGATGATAGATGTTTTGGGATTGATGTACATGTATAATGATTTATGTTATGTTTGTTTATCAGGGCCTTGAACATCGCATTATATAATTCCTTGCCCTGGTCGGTTTACAAATTAGTCGCGATGCATCCCTCATGCAACATATCTATTTACCATGGCTTATTTGATGTCATGTGCATTCTTCGACTTCACTGGCCTGGTCCATGCCAGTTTGCTATAGGTATCAATAACTGTCAACATGTAATTTTAGTCCTTGTTGACCAGAGCTACGGTATCATCTCAATGAGATCGGCTTGAAATAGGTCGTTCAACCCTCAAATCTTGACCTTGCGACAGTGGTAGTTGCGCCTGGTGGCTGCATGCAGTTTGTAGACGATTCCCAACCGACTCATAATTAGAAGCCTTCCTCCTTCAGTTCTTCCACAGTGGATATAATCTCCTTGGTTTAAGAGTAATTTCCAAAACTCTCCGAAAAGACCAGTAGGTGTAGTCTATCCACCAGTTCGTTCGGGTCTCCCAAAACATGTAGCCGATGTTCTTGTCACTGCCTATCTTCTTCAGGCCTTCCCCACTTTTCAGTTCTAGACCATTGAAAAGGTCTGCAGTTCGTATGGCCCAGGGGTTCCATACTTCTTGTAATCGCCTACTTGGATTATCAATTTGGCCAAAACATTTCATTAAAAAATTTTTCTTCCCAATAAAAATCAAATTGCACACATATACAGTTCACCGCGCAAAATAAATATTTGGTCAAACTAAAATGAAAAATATTCATTCGTTAGCAGTCCATTGAAACAAAAATCAAATTACACACATTACACCCCGTTCGTCCGGTCATCTGCTGAAAAATTAAAACAAACATTTCGGTTGTAAGCTGAAAAAAAAAGTGGAAATACCTGAATTTTGCTGGAGTTATTTTGGACTATACGTACATGGTGGCAGCATACATCAGGAACGAGTGCAGTCGCTCTCGGTAGGGATGATTCATTTTCCAGATGTACTCGGCGAGATATCTTTCCCAAAACTGTTTCGCCTTCCAAAACACGGCATGTTGAATTTGACGGAAAACCAGTTTCTCTTGATGGTTTGAGTGTGAATGGACATCTCTTCGCCGGCCAGTCTGTCGATGTTGCGACGATATACGACTCCGCTCTTTTCGTTGCAGACGAATTCCTTTCTGTGAATTACTTGCAAATGGCGGTAACCATAGGCATCGAGTGAGTTGTAACCACGCCAGCAATCAGAAATTATGGTAGAACCCCATCTCACCCATTCTGTTATGACCTTGGTAAGTGTGCTGGCTTTTCTTCTGCTAACGGGCACCAAGAAGAATTTCGATGTATTAAAACTCTGAATTCTGCCGAAAACCCACTCTCCTTCAACTTTGTGGCCCTTGAGGCTTTTCCTCTTTCCCAGCTTCGATTCGTCAATTTCCACTATGGTACCGGGCCCACCTATGCGTTGTCGATGAAAATATAGCCATTTGATGTACACTTCTCTGCAGAAAATAGATCACTCGACAATGGTCTTGGCAGGGCTTCGACTCTCCTCCGTGATTGCACGCTGGTGTGGGTTCCTCAACAAGCCCCATAGTAAAATGAACTTGAGGATTTTTTCCAGAAACAGCTTGGATTGGTCAAGAGAAGTGCCTGTCCTAGCTGACAATTTATAATGGCACTCCATTCCGTCCGAATTGCGTCTTCTGCACCAGTAAAACTATCTTTTTCTCAAGACCAGCTTGGCAGGACCGTGATCGCACTTTTGACAGTCTATTGCCAGAGCCAGGATAGAGTGATTGACAAAATAATTCACCATGTTCTCTTGGCTTCTTCCGAGAACTCTGTGAGCATTCCATAACATCACACTACAGCCCATGTACTCACTTGCTATCGTAGTACTGGATACGCAATACGGAACATACACCAAATAATATATGTTTATTTATATAGACAGGTATATAAACATAAGTTTGTATAGAATCAATTTTGTACTTGCGTTTTTCTTCTGGGGTGAACAAGTATTTGGGTTTTATCATAGTGCTCTCATACCACGAAGATGAATTGCGAATACAAAGGTTTGCCTTTGACCTCATTGATTACAAAGCTGCGACCTCCATATTCGCTAACAGATTGTCCCCAATGCTGATTGTGTGATCGAGTTTTCACTTATGGTCAAAATGCTCATCAGCATGAGAGAATGGTCTGTACGAAGAGTCCTTTTCGCGCAATGAGACATTGCGACATTGGTCAGTTGTAGTTGGTGCAAGGCGATACATTGAATGAACATACCAAGAACTGCAAGGATTGGCGCTACTAGAAGTCAGCAAGTGCTGCCGCAGTACCTCTTGCTGCTTCGATAGGTACCGATTCGACAGGCGATTATGATGATACAGTTAATGCTAAAGACGGAATGAGTGCAATAGAGTCGGTTTGTGTGGAATGTTCACTTGCAAGTCTTTCCCGTGGAGTCGACGAACTTCAAAATAAATGGTCGTCGGCTCTAAATACTGATTAGCATACAACACCTGCTACAAAGTAAAGCAAATATATAATTGAGAATGAAACAAGAAATGAAGACGATCATGAAGACAGCAGAGATGAAAATGGACATGACAGTTCTAATATTGGAAACGAGGATGGCGATTTTCTCGATGCACTAACACACTTCTCAAACACATTTGCTACAATGAGCGATACAAAGAAGGCAGAAGTCGCCGAGAATACTGGCCACCTATTTTCCGAAGACCCGAGTAAACTTGTTGATAGACTCAAGATGATAGTAGAGGAGAAGCACTCGGAATCATACATGGCAGATTCAGAAGGCAGAATGGAACGAAGCTTAGTGCATTCTTAGCTTATATCAGATTATTAGAACTATTTTCCTGTACAATGTTCAAGTACCATAATGATCAATTGGGAAGCATGGTGGGAGCCTCCTGTTGTGCTCCATTGTTCAGTACAAAGTCCAAGTTGTGCATCGAACAATGGCGAAGCGCTGTGGGTATCTGCTGTAGTTCTTGGCACTTTTAGTGCAAATTGCAAATACAATTTCCCCAGGAAGTGATTAAATATATCGATAGACCTGGATATATAATTATTAAAGAAGGATTATAAAATTAAATGTCCACTTTTTAGCTTTTAAAGCAGTACTATATAATGTTACTTTCAAATAGAAGGAATTTAATTTAACTGGCATCTTACATGCACCACACACTTAGCACTGCACACACTGCACTTGGCACTTCATGCCCTACACTTAACACCACACTTAGCACCGCATGTACTACACTTAGCACTGCACGTACCGCACTTAGCACTGCACGCACCTCAGGTATCTCACCGCATCCTGCAGTTTGCTCCGAAATTAGCACCACAATCAGCACCACATGCACCATATGCATCACAATCACTACTGCAATCAGCACCGCACACGCCACAATCACCACAGCACATATAGAAATCAATATCTCATCACAGAAAGCTGGAATGCATGCACCACAATCATCATTCCCAATCAGCACTGCACGAATAGCAATCACCACCGCATGCACCACAATCAGCACTTCACGCACCGGAATCAGCACTGCATGCACCACAATTCGCACCGCATGGACCACAATCAGCACCACGTGCACCACAATCAGCTCTGCATGCACCACAATCAGAACCAGGCTCTGTTTGTGTGGGTGGTATATATATATATTAATGATAAGCATCTTAAGCCTGCCTACCTGCCTCTATGTGATTTCTCAATGCATTTACGCGAATGGTCAGCTGCAATAACGTGGCAACTCGGTGATTACCTGGTCGATTTCCGAACAATTAATTAATGACATAAAACAATTGGTTCAAAGTCATCATAACGTCATAGGGTATTGCCGACTTTTTCAGCTGTAATGACACATCACTAGCAGCATCTACTTTCACCTGTGTTTCAGATTGGTATTATGCCACTGACTTAATCAACTGTGACACCTACATCACACCTGGAATCTACTGCCACTAGTGCAGCACGATCATCTACAGATGATACAGTACCATAGACTTATTCATCTGTGATGCCTTCCAAACCTTCAATGTCGCCATTGAACTCTTCGGTTGAGGTACCTAGAACACCATTGCTGATGTTACCTGCATCTTTAACTCCAGCACCTACACATCCTACAGATCCGTCTACGTCTGCCGGAACCACTAAGTCTCCATCAATGAAATTTTTGTGATGAGACATTTACTTTCGACCACAATGTACACTGGATGAATACTTTAATTATATCAAGAACACCTGTCACATGTCATATTTGTGTGACAGGTGCCATAAACAGTCCAGCTGTACTGGTAGTTTAGATATGCAAATACCTGTAACTGCGAAGTTCATTTCTTTATTAGTATCTCGGTACCATGTCTGTGGCATGCAGGCCTCTTGTAACTTTGGTACATGTCTTTAAAAGTGTAGTTACCTGCATAACCTGCACTGTCCAGTGCGTCGGTATAATAAACGTCACGATATTTTCGCACAAGGACAACACAAGTATGGGTAGCGAGATGCACAAAGTACTATAACCTACAATAAATGTGCACATATAGAGATGCGTACATATTGAGAATATTGTAATTTTTTTCGAGGGCATGAGTGACTGTAATAAATAAATTAAAAATAATTGTCAATAAAATGGTATGGTTTTTAATGGTTAAATGTTTTTTTTCCGAAATTTGTTAAAAATTATTTAAATTTAAAAGGCACAGAAATAAATATAGTTAATTAAAAAATATTGTTTAAAATGCCATTAGTACTCTATGTACCATTATATAATTAAATGTCTTTGATTATGAGTGTTGTCAGCTGACCTGGCTGCTGAATCGAGAAATTAATGCCACCTATGTGTTGAAAGTAGCATCCAATATGGAGGGCGTTTACAGCTCAACCTATACTTTCAAAACATTAGCAAATATGGCTGCCACCTGGTGGCAGAATCAATTATTAATACAAAAATGGCACCTAGGTGATGAAAACATTTGATATCAATATTGGGGCCTCCAGCAATGTATAAACAAATTATGTACTGCTGTGAACACCCCACCCCCCAGAGAGTAAGGTCACGAACTCATAAAGGGGATGACGGTAGTCAGAGGTAAAGTCACTTGTTATACAAACTCTACTCTATTCAAGACAAAAGCAGTATACATACATCTGAGCAAGTGTGGTTAAACTAATACATGCACATTAATCAGTGGAAGGAATGCTCTGAGTTACTTTAGAGAGTTAAACAAATAATATAACTGAACTCTTGCCCTTAAGGAGTTTTATATTGGCCTTCGCCTATCCCGATGCCTCACGCAGTCTAGGTCGCTCTATTAGGAATTATATTTACCCTGGGGTAACGAAGTCGGCAGCGAGGAGGCTCTCTCGATGGTGGCTGAGGAAAGCGATGACCATGGGACTGGTGGTCCTCCTGTCAGGTGAAACCAGCAGGGCCTCCGGCGAACTGGAGTAAGATGGCTCTCCGAGCCGCCATTGTCCTGTCCTTATAAACAGGCGGACCCGACCTCGTAATCCTTTCTCCGGGGAGTATTGATAAAACAGTAGGGCAGGCTTGCCGAGGTCGCGCCGCACCCAGCGTTTACGCGCCTCCTGGCTAGTCTGGCTGTTGGCAGCCTCAGCATGCCCCATGCCACCCCCCCTCTCCCGGCAGCGGAAGACCCATGCGTCCTCACATGGGAAGACTGGGGCCGGATGATGCGGGGGATTGTTACGATTGAGGTCGCATAGCCGTTGCAGTATGGCGACGTCGGGGCGAGAGGGGAGCCCATTTGCCCCCGGCTCTGGCAGTAGAAATTCGCCGGAGAGATCCTTACTTGTATGCGGATCCCGGTAGGGTAAAAATTATGAAGTGTCTTTTCGCGCACTGATTGGTCTGTTCCCTAGGGCGTTGTTAGTTGCATGAGGCGCGGGATAACGTTACATGTAAGGTATTGTTGAATGATATGAACTATATTTAATACTTGAGGTCATTGAGGCGGAATGAATTTTATAATTGCTAACCTTGTAGGTTCACTGATCTTGTTATGTATCTACATTTTTAATAGTGATTTGGACCTAAGCATTTAAGAGACATTGCAATGTAATATAATAGTATTTAACTTGTATTATAAGCATATAATTATATATGAAAGCATGATTATATTACAATTTTCATCGAAGTTCTGTACAACTTAGATTGTTGACTATTTTCGTGATGCAGGTTTACAAAATTTCTATAGATCGATACATATTGGACATAAGTTTTTTTAGAACATACTAAAATGTACATTGTAGTTCGTATGACTAATTGTGTGGCTTACTTCATTAATCCGATGAAGATAACAGTAATTACAAAGGTTAATTAAGTTGTTGTCCTGGAATGTTATCAGTACTTAACTTTGGTCGCTATTGGTTTGTGTTGACTGAGGAGAAGATAGGATTGTGCTCGGCTCCATTATGTGACTAGTCCCCATATTTGAAATAACTTAAAAAATTACTGGCTCCGGCACCGAACACGGTGGTAGAGGAAATTAGGATTATGGTGCACCATTTTGCAGTCAACAGTTCCCAATAGGGCCCCAAATATAGGTGGGGAGTGCTTCTGCAATTTTCTACATTACTTGTTAATGCAACACTAGAATGCAGTTAATGTAGAAACTTCAGTCTTTCTTCTCTGGACAAGAGAGTATTTGGTGACATATTTAAGTTGTGTATACAAATATTCTATATATTATTCCTTTGTGGATATGTGTACATGCCAGTAACTGGGGAGTTATTAACAAATATGAAAAAGTAATTGAAATACTCATTCAAGGGGCCCTATAAGAAAGTGTAAGGAAATGTGTATGGCGTACTCGCCGCATGGTTCTAAACCACCTAAAACTGCTCTCTAGAGCTGAAATGATGAACTGATGATTCTGCTACTGTGTGCTGCTGCCCTCTGCAGTTAGAGTAAGCACTTTTTGTTGCCTGACCAAGAATGTCTCATAAGCACGTTAGATTCCCTGCTACTAGGTCGCACAGTCTGTACTAACCCGTGGAAATGCAGGTATGCCAATTTCGGATGATAACTGCACATATCTGGGTGTCCCATATGTTAACTTATTTGAGCTGTTAACCTATAGTACTCCTCAATGAGACACAATTAGCACAAGTGGACAATTATTTTACGACTGGTAACTTATTTTATAGAGCTACTTGATGGCTATTTACTTCCATGCGCTAACACAGTCTTATGTTGTACTGGCCCTATAAAAATGACAGCGTGCCATGTGTTGATTTCTTTTAGATTAGTAGCACATGCATACTTTTATCTATAGTGCCTAGGCGTGAAATACTTATAAGTATTGATAACAGACGTACATGTCATTTCGTGCACTAACTGTAAAGAGCTCAGATAAAATTCTCAGCAAAATCGCACCACATAGGCCTATGCTGGTGTGTTAATTATTTGAACCCATGGCACCTTTCACATTTTGAAATCATGTATTATGAAATACCTTAATACTACTTACACTATCTTTAAGCATCTTGTGCCCTTTTATTCAGTAAAAGGGATATTTTTATTAGCTTGTAATAAATTAATGCAAGTGCTATGCTAAAAGCTACAATTGTCGATAGACTTATATAATTATAATGCTCTTGGGAAAAAACAGAAAATACTTGTGACAGCATTAACGAAGGCCTTGCCATCTACATACTCAATTGTGGGAAACTTACGGTGAAATATCTTCCATTCATGATTTAAACTTTCATTGACAGAATAAAATTCAAGTCCTTCATTTAGCTTAAGCTGCTGAGCTTCAAAATTACTATGTTGGAACCACTCTATAGACAATACCTTGTGTGAAATTGCTAAACTAGGACACTTTACATCGCAAACATGTGTGGTGTAGACAAGCATCAACTGGTTTGATGTAAGCTTGCAGCCACATCATAAGTGGACTTCCAATGATACCAACCTTGAAGTTAAGAATATCTTTACTGAGTGTATTGTTCACACATCTTAGCACTAAATTACCAGGCACATGGGTGATAGCATAATTGTGAGGTTTAATTGCATGAACCAGCAATGGATTATCTTTTTCGCAACGAAATTTGTAGTATTTGAACAAGACCTCAATACTGTTTAAATTTAATGTTGCTTTAAGGCAATTTACATGACATGTTGTAAAACTTATATATCAAACAATATGACATTTATTATCTTTATTCTGGCATCATTTAAATGTTAAAACAAAATGCTTACTTTCTTATTATTTTAATTTCCTACCTAGTCTCACTGTATTTTAGTTTCACCGTCAGCTGCTGGAAATATACACTAGCATTTCTTTTAAACAATTGCACGCCTGCAGTACTCAATATAAACCCCAGCACAAGAAACATTATGCTGATTTGGATGGTGCCCATGTCAGGAACATGTCACCTGCAACATATGGAGCAACATTAGGATTTTATATTAGCAAGTTTTACATTCCTTGTGGTCACTGTATCAATTTTTATTTGACCTATTGGGAGTGGATTTGTAGATAGTCCTAAAATGTCATGGACACGGTGAAAGTTGAGAGCTCTTTGCCTGGCATGAGTTTTCACCCGAATAAAGGTTTTGAGGTTGTTTTGCCAGAATTTTGTGTCAAGCAATTATTTTTGTTTTTGTTAGGAGGCGATTAAGTCTATGCGAGCCTGCTCGCGAGCTTGTTTGAATTGTTTACACGAATTGTCGGTACACACACAAAATAAATGTCTGTGGTCATGTGAGATGGTTGGACTGCTTCAACTCCGCGTAAAAGAAAAAATGGGCGGAATTTGGTACTTCTACTTATTGTGAGTTGTAATTGAAAATAATATATGCTACATACTCGTCCCAGTGTGAATGAACCTCATTAGCGCATGATGTGAACTGTTGCGATAATGTCTTATTCACTGGTTCTGTTAGACCATTGCACGCAGGGTTGTAAGGAGTTTGCAGTTTTTTTTATTTGTAGCTTGCAGAATAGTTCGACCATCCTTTCATTATTAATTAAGGTGACCCTGTCTGTGAGAATGGATTTGGGATATCAGTATTGAAGAATTATATCTTCAATAAAATTAGCACATTTAATTGTGTCAATGGATTTTAGTGGCCGGGCAACTGCGTATCGTGTAAAGAATTCAGTCATTACTAATATATATTTGTTGCTTGATGCAGATGTTTGTAGCGGCCCTTTGGCATCCAGGCTCCAGGAATGTAATAAAGGGGGCCGGATAGGAGTCATCTGACCCAATGAGTTTCTGGTAGGGGTGCTTAACTCTTTGGCAAATGGGAAAAATTTTTATATATTCCTTAACATCTGTGTTCATACTGTCCCAGTAGTATGCATTCTTTATTTTTCCTAATGTTTTGAATTGCTTGAAGTGACCTCCTCCTAGTAAGGCATCGTGGTGGGCAGTAATGATTTCAGGTACTTAGTATTGTGGTACAAGTGTGAGCTTCTTCTCTCCTGTTGGCGGACATAGTTTCATATATATCTCCCTGTTTCCTGTAATTCCATAACACCTGGCTAACCGAAGGTATTTAGCTGATGCCTTTTCGGGTTCTGTGAGAGCTACTTTCACTTGTTTTATGTGTGAGTCATTTACATATTCAGCAAGAATTGGGGATGTACTTGTTTGCGTAACTGGAGTTAATAATAAGTGCGAGACGTCGTCCTTTATGTACTCCTGTTCATGTATGTAGACTTGATGATAGTGTAGGGTTGTGTTGTTATGTGTAATGATAATTTGGTAATTTAAGTGTGAGAGGAGGCAGGAGGTTTTGATTTTTCCTGCATGTCTTGCATAGTGATTTCAATATTAACCTGGTATAGCATGGAGATTATTTTTTCAATTGCCTGTAAAGGTAGATATTCCTAGTTTGTTACCATTTTTGCTACATGTGATTTGTCTGTAGTGGAAAGGTCTTGTTTTACTAATGATTTGATATGACTGCCCAATTATTTGTTATATGTTTGGCAATGTTAATCTTGATGTCTTTGTCTTTGTATGGATTTTGTAGTAAGTTCTCCACTAATGCTTTATAAAATGAAGTGCACACCAAAAATGTTCTTTTTACCTTGTATAAGTTGTTGTTGAGCATAATGGATGGTGTGTCTGCTGTTCCTGATGTTGGTAACCTACTCATAACATCAGCTAGTGTGTTAAGTTTGTCCCTTGATAATGTGCACTACGAAGTCATACTCCGTTAGTACGATTGCTAGTTTCTGAATTCGAACATTGTATTCGGCCATTGTCTTCAAGTAACGAAGTCTAGCATGAACCATTTCTGTTGTAAATTTGCAGCTGTATAAATATTGTTTAAAAAGATAACAAAGTATTTTATTGTCGAAAGTTCTCTTTCTGTGGCCGACCATTTTTTCTCATTCAAGGACAATTTCTTTGATGCAAAAGCTATGATGGTGCGATCTTTGCTGCCTGGAACTTCCTGCATTAGGACCGCTCCTATCGCTGTTTGCGATGAGTCACAAGCTAATATTGTAGGCCGTGTCCATCAAATTTCGTTAGTATGGGTGGGTTAAGTATGGCAGCTTTTAGTTTGTCGAGCGCGCTTCATTCTTGTTCTGTCCACTTGAATGCAATTGTTTCCTTTATTAATTCTGTTAATGGTTCAGCGAGTTGGGCGTAGTTTAATATGTATCTGCGTGGATAGGACGTGAGTCCAAGGAAAGTGTGCAATAGCTTAACATTGTTGGGCGGCGCCATTTTTGAATGGTAGTAATTTTATCGGGATCAGTCTTAACCCCTTATGGTGTAATGTAGTGTCTGAGTATCTTGATTTCCTGCTGTACGAAATTACATTTCTTGCTGTTAATTTTAACATTGTATTTGCACTAACTTTCCATTAACAGTTCACTGAAGGTGTTATCTATAGTGCAAATGTTGTCTATATAGGTGACAGCTGTATTCCAATGCAGGGAACCTAGCATAATGTCAACGAAATTCTGGAAATAATTCAGACTTGTTGCAAGGCCCATTGGCATACGTTAATACTCATATAACCCTACACTGTCACCACTAAATACCAGTTTCTCTCGATCTTGTTTACGTTCTAGAATTGCGTAAAAGCTGCTGAACATATTGATAGAAGATATATATTTTGAGTTCTGTAATGTGTTAATATTATCCTTGATCCATGCTATTGGATATTGAACATTCTTAAGGTGTTGGTTTAGAAGTCGGAAATCTGTAACCATATACCGCCCTGGTGTTTGTGTATTACAAGACTTGGTACGGCATAAGGCGAGTCCGACAAGGTGATAATTTGGGAGTACAGAATATGTTGTTTTTGATTTAATACTTGTGCACGTACTTTAGGGTTGATTCTGTAGGGTTGCATGTGTATAGGCTTTTCTGTTGTGAGCTCCAATTTCATCTCATAGTCTTTCGTCTCCATAAGTTGGGTGATAAAAATAACAAAACTGTCTTTACATTGTTCAAGTAATATCTGTAACTCCCTTGTTGCTGGACAGGTAGATTGTTATTAATGTTCGCTATCTCTGTGCTTGTAGCATGTGTATCAGTGGCTTCGATTTTGTTTATATACTGTTTTATACAATTACTTGTGTCGTATTCGAGTGTGTTAGTGTTGATTGGCATATCTATAATTATCTTGTTTTGGGAAGCATATACAAACATGATGTCTTTGGTGAGTACTGGCACTACATTGTACTGCTTCATGAAGTCTACTCCAAGTATTATATATAATTTGAGATTATCTATTAATAAAATTTCTTGTACGAAATTATGCATGTGAATGCTAAAGCTTGTTTTTATTTTAAACCTTGGGACCTCACTGTCCTCTGTTGCGCCCACTAATGTGAATATTTCCATTACTGGTTCGCACTTCTGTTTGGGGATCAGTGTGGTCATTATACAAGAACGCGAACAGCCGGTGTCTAATAATGCATTGTATGCATTTCCACCAAGCCTGACAAGGGCATGTGGTGTTGATGTCTTGATGTAACTGGCATAGCACTCATCCTTGACTGCTGGCATGTCATGTTTGTGTGTATTGTGTAAGTAGGACTGGTGGCTCAGGTTGTACTCATGCTTGTCATCATCGCCACATGGTTCCATGTTTATGTTGACAGTGTCCTTGCTTCCTGTGTGAGGCAATTAGATCCTTGTTTGGTCAATCGCGAAGCACTGTTTAAATTTGCAAAAGCATGCCACAATGTCTGTATGAAATGCATGTTTCTTGTTGGGGAAAAACATAAAAGTCATAGCTTGGCGACCTGAATATATACACAAGGCACATGTCAACGTCATCTGCGACCAGGGATCAATGAAGGCCGCACACACTCTTCTGCTGTCATGGGTTTGCTGAGTTGCGCATTCTTCCCGGTCAGACTGCTCGGCAGGAGCCGTTGTTTCCATGTGGAAGCTGGTGTCATATTTCACAGGGCACGCCATGGTGTTGGTAAACGTGTTTGGCCTTGCGGGTGTTCGGTCATTTTTTGTACTGTTTCTCTGACCCATTTATAAACTCTGGAATTGTAATACAGGAAGTGACTTTGTTTCTAATATTTCCTGTTTGAGGCCTCTGTGTGTACACAGGTTGGTAATTGTGTGCCTGTACAATGTTTCCCTTGCAGTTGTTACTTTTATTATAGATATTTTGTCCTGATCTGGTTTTTGGGTCCCAAAATGTGATGCAAGCTGATTTGTTTTATGCTATTTCCTGTATCTGAAGTTATTGAATGCAATGTAATGTTGGGCACCTTGGCATTTGGAAATTTTTGCTGTGGGAATTAAATTTAGCTATTTCCGCATACAGTCTTGAGAGCACACGTTTACTAAAGTGCGTCTCACAGGTACTGATGACATGCTGCACTTTTACTTATGGAGGGGCGTTTCTTTGTCTGTTAATTTACTGGAATGTTTCACCCTGTGGACATTCTACACTTAAGGGGCCTGCCATACTGTTTTTGGCATACATCAAATTCTTTTAGAGGGGTGGGTTTCCGTAATTTTCCCTTCTCTGAGTCCTGTGAAATTTGGTGATAGGTTCTGCCCTGGCATAAATTGGCATGATTCTGTGGGTGGGGTACCTGTGTTTTTGTTGCAGTGAGTTTTGATGTGTTTTAAATTCATTTAGTAGTGCTGTGTTGGTGTTCTTGTGATTTAATTCTTGTGTTAGGTTGGCTAACTGAACATCCAGTGTCTTAATCTCATCTTGTAGTTTGGCGTGTTCTGCAACATTGGTCTGCCTTTCCATGAGTTGGTTGTATCGGTAGATTCCTAACTCAACATAATTTAAATTCTGCAGAAGATGTTCAAGAGTGTCATTTTGCGAAGGTATGAATTTCTCAGCGACTGTTGGTAAAAATTATTTCCAAATAATTTTTACTAGCTCGGTCTCTGGCAAGTGTGAGTCGCCCTTGTTTTATAGAAAATTAGTGTTTCTACATGAGCCTGGAAACTTTCGTTTTATTTTTGTGTTTTGGTGTGGAGCAGGTGTCTGTAATTTTCTCTGTAGTCAAGGAGTGTGAATGTTGTTCACAGTTTTGTTTCTCTATGTTGCTATGTAAGGTATTTTCTGGGTGTACCCAGTAAATATAATTTTAGATGTTTATATTTTTCTACTTTGGACCATCCATTAATTTCATTGGCAGCATTATATGTGTCTAGGAATTCCTCCATGTTTTCATGACTTTCACCCGCGAATATGGGGATGGGTTCAGTGTGTTTTAAAATGTACTGTGGTGGCTGTTGTGCATTAGGTGGTTGTTGTACATGTGTGTCATTTGTGTCATTCACATATTAGTGTTCAGTGTTGTTATTGATGTTGGTATACTCGTGTTCTGTGGTGTCTGTTTGTGAACTTGATGTGGAAATTAAAAATGTCTCAGTCGCCTCAGGTGTTTTGAGTGGACGTGGTCTGAGATAGCCGCTCGTACTATGTTGGTATGTGTGATGTTGGTTTGTATCATGAAACAAATAGTCTAATGCTGTGTTTTGTTGGGTGGGTGAAGTGTGTTGTAAGTAATTTAATTCTGAGTTCTCAATGGGTTACTCGGGGTGTATTTTGTTCTGTATTGCACTCTCTGTGTTGGTTGTATCGATTGTCACGACATTGACCAGTTTCCAAATCGATTTGGATGCAGACTTCCCTGGTTTCCTCATATCCGCAAGTCAATGTAATGTTGTGTAGCAGAACCTTAGTATATATCATGCACATATAAAGCTTTTGTAAAACTTAATTGCCACTGTTGCACACACCTTATGTGGAATTTGCAAAATGCCAAAGTTAAACATCCCGAATAGCAGTGCCGTGGGTTAGCAAGCATTAATTATCTTTAAAAGTTTAAGCATGCACACATTCTACTCTACAAGAAAATGGGCGATTGTACGGCCTCTGTTTTGGCGATGTGGCAAATGTGCCCACATGCGCTCCAGCGGCCGCAATATGCTGAGTAGCAATACACTGTAGGCTTCGAATAGGCACTTTTGATGCCACTGCTGTTTACTATGGGGTCAGGCACATTTACTGGCTGTATTACGTTAACCCGCAAAATCGAGGGGATGCAAACCTGCAGGGAGGTGGGGAGATGAGTAGTGTCTCCACTATTTCCTGACAATATAATTACCCAACTATGTTAAAATTTACTTTAACAGTGAATGCAAAACTAAGGGGAAGGTCAAATGCGAACAGCGTCTCCACCATTTGCTGTGACCTCCCTAGAAGGGAAGATCACACACTCAAAAGGGGGATTATTGTAGTCTGAGGTAAAGGCAAAATAAATACAAATACCACCGAGCAAGTGCGGTTTAAACCAATAAAAGTACATTAATCAGAGGCAGGAATACTCTGAGTTACTTTAGAGAGCTAAACAAATAATCTAAATGAACTCTTGCTCTTAAGGAGCTTAATATTGGCCTTCGATTTTCCCGATGCCTCATGCAGACTAGGTCGCCCTATTAGGAATTATATTTACCCTGGGGTAATAAAGTCGGCAGCAAGGAGGCTCTCTCAATGGTAGCTGAGGAAGGCGATGACCACTGGACCATGGGACTGGTGGTCCTCCTGTCAGGCGTCGAACCAGCAGGGCTGCCAGTGGACTGCAGCAAGATGGTGCCCCGAGCCGCCATTGTCCTGTCCTCATATACTGACGGACTCGACCTCGTAACCCTTTCCACCGGGATTGTTGATAAAACACCCGGGCAGTCTGGCCGAGGTCACGCTGCTCCCAGTGTTTATGTTCCTCCTGGCTAGCCTTGCTGTTGGCAATATAAAAAGTACAAGATAGCCACTTCTAACAATTTTAAACATATGATGTATGGAAAGAACAGAAATGGCATCCTCCATCAACATATAAACAAATGACAAAAGAAAAAAATTGAAGATAGCAGCCTTCAGCAATGTACAAAACAACACAAACAAATAACACCATGATGGCTGCTTCCAGCAATGTATAAACAAATGACAGACGAAAAATTAAGGAATGGAATTCTTTCAGCATTTTATGAAGCCACGAAAAAAGGAAAAAATCCAAGCTGGAGTCCTCCAGCAATGAATAAAAAATGACATGACAAAATCACGATGACAAAATGAGTATAGGTGAGCAGTGGTGGGGAGAAATCCAGAAATGTAAGTATTTAACATAAATTTTTAAATTATTTTTAATACTTTTAAATATATGTTTATAATGTGTTAATAACTTTATAATAAAAATCTTATGAACCCTGTTTTTTTTTTTTTTTTTTTGGAAATTTATAAATTTTTCTTGAATTTTTTTTTATTTCTAAGTCAAAGATCAAAGTTAAAATATCCATAGGGTCAAAAATCAATGGTCACTGACTTCATAGATGGCCACCAGTTGGTTTTGCAACATAGTGGCCTACTGGTGCCTTGCTCCTGACCACTAGTCCCTTAAGATCATTGTTGCAATTGCCTCTACTAATGAGCAATTATATTCTCCACCTTATCAATAGCATCACTGTATTTGCTCAACGGTGTCGAGGTTGACCAGACGAGATATGTCAGCATAATGTCTGCGATCAAAAATTACCTATTGATTATGCCGAACGAGCTGTGTGTCCATGATGGTAGGCTGGGGTAAAGAATATGACTACAGTATTCCGGTATACCCTCAAGGCAAGGTTAAGGTCTGTCTTTCTCTTTCAACATTACTGGGATTCGCTGAAGACTACAAACAAATTGTCAATAATTCAAAGCAAAAACTGTTACTGCTCCTAGCCAATATGCACACAGATGCTACCATGGGTGCAGGAGGAAACCTGGAAACAGTGTAACTGAAGCTACACTCTATCGAATTGATGCTGCCTCACATTAAGCCGAGTATTACCCAATGCATCAAGATGCTGAATAATGTTAAAGATGGCAAGAACATCGATTTGGCTTTGAGGTTGTGGAGTCTCGAGACCTACTCCAGATTGTCCGCAAGCCAGTGTATCAACACGAGAAACCGAGGTACATCATCATTCGGCTACTGACCGGAAAACAGCACAATGTACAAGTGAGCCGTTCGCAGTTTGACACATGTCAAATAGAAAAATGAAAATATATTTGAATAGTGACATGTACATGGACATAAGCATGGACTTTGAAAAAGGTCAGTACCCACTGGCATATTAAATGCACGCTCAATACCAAAATGCATACTATGGTGACACCCAATCGCCGATACTGAGCTCAGATACCTTCAAGAGTTTGGCCCCACTCCCTGCTCATGGTGTTTGACGTGAGTAAACATAACAAGCATATTAGTTCAAATGTAGTCGACTGCAGAATGTAATTCACTATGCATAGAAATATTCCTCCATGCACGTATTCTTTCTGCCTGATACTTAACGACCTACTCGCATCGTACAGTTGTTGAAATGAAGACATCAAAATACTTTAATGAATGTCGCAGAATATATCAATACAATGGGCCATATGCGATATCTGTTTAGTAGTTTTTGGGCATAGGCAGCGCACGATGTACTGTAATCTACACAACTTCGAGAGCCAAAGCAACTACATGCTCATTGAGATTGCTCTGTGCTATGATGACGATGGTAAAATGTGCACGTTGTAGCGAATTAGGCCCTATGCCTTATGGGCTGTAAACCTAATTGTACTTGGGAGCGAGTCAGATGGTATTAAGAGCTTATGATAAAGGTAAGCTGTAGCTAAGTGAAACACAAGTGCAATGTCTCACTTCTTTATATACAATAAATGCTCAAGCAACTCAAGGATACAACTCAGTACAAAAACTTATTCAAAAATGGGGGAATGATAATATTCTAACTGACTCCAGATAATATCAGCCATGAATATTCAATTAATAATCTCTTGCAGATTCCTATGGACTTATATTACCTCAATATGATGCCGAAGGCTGTTAGAAGTCGCTCTCATACAGCAGTGGTCCTGGAATGCCTCGCATCCTCAGGGTGGCGACTGTCTGGCAGTAGGTCAGCAACAGGCCTCGTTTTGTACCTCCATGCGTGCTATATAGTTGGTACTGGGGGGTGGTGTTTAATCATGTTATTAAAACACCCTCTTCGCCTCGCACAGACTCACTTTAATTACTATTGCTAAGTGGTTTCCAGTCAGGCTCAGGAAGCTACTTGGTCGCCTGCTACAACATGCTCCTTCCACCCCCTTTATTCATGTAATCTGTTGGACGAGAAAAGCAAGAAGACGAACAACTGGCTTATAAAGTACCACCTCTGACTGGAGTGGACGAAGGTAAGATTCTGTACCACCAAGTGAGAAATATGCTGTGTGACTTACTGATATAGTATTCACGAGGACTGATTTACAGTGTGGGGCCCGAACAGAAATATTGGCTAGTAACTTGTGCCAAAATCAAGTTGAATTCATCGGCATGAAGTTCGAGTATGGGTGTTCTTTCCTGCACAAGCTGATGAAACTTTTCAACTACCAGCAGCGATATGTCTGTGATAGGTCTCAACCACACTGGACATGCACATGGAGGACTGCATAGCTGCTCCGCAAATTGTGTGCCTCGTCCTTGGACCATTAATTTATCACCTACGATTAGACAAGAAGTCACAACAATGTTTGTCCAAATAAATTTTCTTTTAAATAACGAAATGAGACTGAATGTTTCTTGAGTTATGGCATTTGTGTATTTACCTGTAAAATAAATGTTGTGTGTGTATAAAATGATTCTATTAATTATTTTCCCTTACTCATTAGACTTAAAGAAATATTATATAATCTATGGGATAGTACTGATGTAAATTGAATTCACACAGATGGACCTGAGTGTGTACACATGCCTTCTGATGGAAGAAACAGGCAGTGTGACAGATGGAAAGGTAAGCAGGGTGGAGTTGCAGGGGGAAGAAGAGAAATGGGGGTTGATATTATCAGTATAAATAATGGCTCCTCGTATAGGATTAACAACTCATCGACAAAAGTGCGGAGGTACAGTTCGTCTCATCTAGCTTTTACAGTCGACATTATATTCAGTATCCATAATGTCTTTGGACATTCCAGAGCTAATGGGATCTACAGTCATACCATGGACTTCTTCGTGTGTGATACTAGCAATGCCATCGACTTCTTATTGTGTGGTACCAGCAGTGCCATCGCCTTCTCCGGGAGGTCTGCCTTCAGTATCACGATTGTCGACTGCTCTGAGCATGGTTCCAATACCTCCATCGACTTTTTCGGTTTTGTCTTCTTCCTCTTAAGCCATACCATATACCCCTTTAGTTGAGGTAGCTATGTGTCTACCGGAATTTCTAGGGTCTTTGGGAATGTTTGACACGGGGAATGTAGAAGTGTCGTCCAGTTCTTCAGCTAAGACAACTGCATCGCCAGCTGGAACATCGGCATCTCTTCCATAACAACTGTATGGACAATTACCTCTGCTGAACCATTGGAAAGTTATAAGATTCGCATCTTTTTGAGAAAATACCTTCCTTTGTAGCAGCAAAGCAAGATGACATTAAAATCATGGATGTACAAAGAAGCCCATCCAAATAAAGTATTCGTGTTCGAAGTATGGGGTGTCGATTTCATGGCAGTATGGTCTAAGGTTGCATACAAGTATGTGCAAGGGGCATCTCCCATGTAACATAAAGAACATACCTTCACACTTATCGACATATGTTAAACATCCAGACTTTATCAAACACAGACATGCTGCAATCATCACAACTATGACAACCAGTGTTTCAATTGGTCAGGGTTGGCTAGATTTATTAAGTTATCGAATCTGCAGTGTGTGGACAAGGGGTATTTCGAGGTGGAAGAAATGTTTGATTTTAGCAGATTGGATTTTCCGACACCTTTACAGCAAACAAGGTTATTTGAGAACAACCACCCTGGTGGGTCTGGAAATGTGTACTCGCTGAATGCTAGCAGAAATGCGGTGCCAACATTTGTGACTAAGAATGAAAAACCTGGACATATTGATCTTCGGATGGTGAAGGACGAAACTAGGAATATTTCACAATATTGTTACAAATTATGTCCAAGACTGGTGCGATCGCAGATTACTTCGTATGGGTAGATTTTTCGTGTCTGCAAATGTGTTTTAAACATTATACAGATTACCCTCAGAAATCAGAACTCGCTGGGAAACAATGCCTTGCAATACACAAAACAAAGTGTAAAAGATAAATGTTCAATTTTATTGTGTGTTTCGTCACGTCATTTTAAATAAATTTTAAAACAAATATTTTGTATCTTATTTATTTAAAAATTCTGCATTTATATAAAATATTTATAGGAAAATAATTATGCCAAAACTAAAAAAAAAATATTTAATAGGACCGTTGATGCACAGTACAAGAAGTATATTCGCCTTTTGATACAGGTAGCCAGAACTCTTCCCAAGAGTAAATTATCTCTGGTGGCTCATGCTTGAAACATAAGTTACAAATACTATCTAGTGTTCAATACTGGAAAAAATATACATACTTCATAAAAGTGTAATTTAAGGGACACTGTAAAGATACCATGGGCAGAGGGATAATTCTTGTTACATAAGGTCAATGATAAATTTGCAGGGTGGTATGTTGTTGGTGATGGTAAGGTGTAGGGGTGTTTGTCAGTTAGGGTTGTGGGGTGTAGTGTGGGGTTACATTATATGTTCCTCGATTTTAGAATTATGTTTTCTATTTCTTACAATTTCTTAGTATTATTTGTGGGATATAAAGAGGGAGTGAGGGTGGGCTTGGTTAGGGGTGTGGTGTGTGTGAGTTTCTCTTTATATATTAATCGATTTTTACAATTATTGTTTACATTGTTTGCGATTTTTTTATAATTTTGTGGGTGGGTGCTGCTGAGGAGTGTTGCAATGAATAAATCACATTTACAACCTGACTTCCTTACGTGTTTCTGTGGCCGAGTGGTCTAAGGCGTTCGCCATGTAGACGACCCAAGGTCTGGTAGTTCGATCCCACATGACTCGAGACAAAATTTTGAGCTCTGCGAAAATTAAATAATCGACTCCAGAACCCACATGACGGTCTGGTGAGAGTGACACCAGCACCCCTAGCAGGTGGCATTTGAATGAAAGACAAGTGGAAACAAGTTGGCGTACTATGGTGGTACACTCTAGCAGCAATAAACAACATTACAGGGATCAGTGGTACACTCTGGTGGACAGTAAGAGAACTACAACAGCCATTCAAAATGGTATATGAAGGCAAGTAATTGGATACCAATAAGGCGAGCAGAAACCATGTGGCATCAAAAAATATTATGGTGGATGAAAACAATATGGCGGGCAGAAACAAGATAGATACAGGAACAAAGATGGCCGACAAGGGTCAGGGTTAAGGACACGCAAGATGGTGAATTGAAACAAGATTGCAAGCGGGAAGAGGCTACACAATATGACGGATGGAAACACGCTGGCTGGCCCAAGATTGCAGGTGAATCATGAATCCTACTCATTAATCATGCACCAGAACATAGATAACTATACTACTTGTATGCAAAAATATCACTCTGTCGTACATACTATTTTTCTTTTCAAGAAATTCATTTAGTTTAATTTCGTTGCATTTGAATTATTATTTATTAGCTATGCCATCATCCCGAAAAATTTTTCCCCCGCCACCTTAATCGGTTTGAACAAATCTCTATCATTAATTGCTAATGACTTCACTCGCTCCGTTGTTTTCATGTAAACTGACTTCTCTGTCAGCTTCTATAAAATGACCTTAACTTTGAGTTCGCAAACTGCTTATTCTAGAAACATCACTAGAAAATAATTTCTACCGCTTAATGCACTTTGGAATTTGAAGACTTTAATAAACTTTATTAAATGCATCATTGTCTGCGCACCCATCCACAGATACACTACTGGCGCTTAAGTTTGGTATTTCAGATTCTGCTAGACAGTAGCTAGACATGTAATGTCATAGCTGCATATTTGATACACTTCAGTTATTCAGTTTTCTGGCAGGGAATTGACCACTAATTAAGACGAGAAGGAAGTTGATTGCTGAATTTAATTTTTTTGAAAGTGCACCACTGCTGAAGTATTTGCAATCTGCACATCCAAGACTCCTTGTTACTATAAACCCAGGTAAGATAACCACACATTATTCCTGTAAAACCACTAATTTTTAAGGCAGTCTAGTGTGTACCGGCGAATGTCCAGATGGATAATTTAATTTTTCTCCTTCTGAGCTGCAATTTTTACTGAACTAATTCAAAATAGTCCTGATGCGTTAAAAGTTACCGGAATGTGACCGCCCTACCAATATTAATATCGAAACTAACTTGAAAATACTTAAAAATCTAAACGTATAACCGACTCCACCGGAACCGAAATGTGTATCTACAGATTTGTGAAACTGCATATCTGTTTCAGGAAAATATCGGAAACCTAATTGTTTGTAATAATTTCACATTGGAGAAATTTCTTTTTGCTCTTATAAATGTGTGGATGGGAGCATTAATTTCACTTCACGTGGAGTTTAACTTCGTGACTTTTACGTCTCCTCCGTTAACCAGAGCGGTCGGAAAAAACGGGGTTTTAGGAACCAACTTTCTGAATTTATAACATATATTGATTGTTAATTAAGGAACAGCAGGAGGAAAGGTTGCCAGTGTCATTTAAATATTGATAACATATAGAGTAACATCAGGATGGTTTTTGTTTTTATCTGTAATTATGCATTCACTCCTACAACAGGGCACTCTGCCCATACTTCTAATGAACAAGTATTTACGTCACGAGAATTGCATACAGTATTTAGATGGTTTCTGCTACAATGCAATATTCTTGGTAGTGCCGAATTTCTTCTTGCTGCTACCTTTAAACCGGATCGCATACATGTTATGAAGTCACTACAGTGCTGATTTCTTCAGTTGTGAAAATCAGACATTGCGTTTTACGGAAGTGTAAAGACACTCTCCGACAAACTCAGTATGCGCACAAGAAAAACCGCATTGTAACGATCTACGTCACGGGTGTCGGGTCGTCAGTGGCGTCTGTTGAAAACAAAGATCCGTATAGCAAAGAAACGCGGCGAACAATTACTGCTCAGGTAGTGCGATGTATAAACTTTGCGGATGGCAGCTTTTTTTCCTTCGGTGGTGAGTGCTAAAAGCGCCTTTGGTTACTCTTGCAGTGCTGGGGAGATAATGATGGTAAAAAATGCCTTGATGGACGTCGGCAGCAGAGGGGAGAGAAGTACTGACGTCTGACAGTAACTCTGACGAACATAATCTAGCGAGACTGATGCTACGTATAAATTGTTCGCGCCGTGTAATTCAGCTTGAGGAGGGGAATGGTTGAAGAGAGAGGGAGATAGGCACCTAGAAGGAATATGCAAGTCATGGAGTGCAAATAATGCAATGACTTCATCTTCTGCTTGGAATCCTCGCGTCACTGGCACATTGGCGATTGACCTTGAAAGATCCCGTACACTACAAACACAATTATCTGGTCAAGACACGAATAACAGTAGATCCCCTGACAAAAAAAAATTTAGTTGCCAAAAGAATCAGTCTTTTCTTCGGTGAAACATAATGTACTTGAATAAAAGTTGGTTTATTTTCTGGAATGTTAAAATCCTAAAATCAATAAAAAAAATAGTTTCTCACTTCAAAAATTAACCAACCGATAGTGAAGAACGTAAGCGAAGCCGGAACAAAAATTTGTGGCAATAAAGTATCTCCCCATTGGGTGCAGACGGATAGCAGAAGACAACTGTTCTCTTACAGTGAAGAAAAAAAATTTAGGAGTAAATTAATAATTCCAAACGTTAAATGTTTGTGAAATATATTTTTTTGTTAATTGAGTATATTTGTATACGCTGTTCGCGATAAAGTGACCACTTTTGAGACCCTAGTTACTTTTTCCTTTCAGCCATTTTTTTTATCCTTTAACTACCTTTTTAAATAAATATTGACATATGCACAATAAACACAGTGTGTATATTACACTGCACTCGAAAGTTAACTCCTAAGCCATGAATAAAGTAAATTTATGGACTATTATTCCAAATTTGGACGCTTTCAAAAGTGCTCATTTAACCGTGAATAGCTTATATCTGTAGTGCACAGTGTCTTCGGTAGCAGAGTCCCTAAGAGACAGAACTAGTAGCTCGAACAATCAGGAGTGGCGAAACACACGACCACGGTCTGGGAGTAATCACCGGCGGGAGTAACTATGGCTCTCTTAGGTGCCAGAACAGACGCTGGACGCCAGGGGGCCGGCCTCTTGGAGGGCTGTAAGGTGTCAGGGGATAGCCGGCAAACACCCGGAGGGAGCTATGATGGCCTTCGTGTTAGAGTAGTTCCCCCCTGGCAAAAGGTACTGGAAGTTCGTTTGTGCGGTGACCACCGTATTAGCGACTGGGTGGTTTTAGTCTGTACGAGGAACCGGCCTGTAATGGGCGTCAGGCTGTCCATGGAGCTTCGGGCACCATGCGACAAATTCCTGGTGGTTTAGTAGAGACCAGTGAAAGGGAAAGACTGAACCTCCTCGTTGGCAAGGTTGGCTGGTTTAGCATGGTAGAACTGGCCTATATATGTCGTAAGGTGTAACGACGCATATCATCCGGTGGGAGTGCCCAAGACTAAGGGATAGGACCTCTCTCTCTGCTGTTGCGAAACAGTGGACCAGCTGAGGAGATGGCATATGGACAATGAAGTGTCGGGGCTACTGTTAAGTCCTAGTATCGGAGACCATGTGCAACATAGTTACGTAAATGGTCAGATAAGCTAAGACCACACCTTCTACTGACCCGTGGGGACCCACACCTCCTCGTGGTACTGCTGGATGACACTCCTTTGCGGGTCAGCAAACATCGGTAACCCCAGCGTTCCATATACCAAGCCTTGGACAATCGGGCTGGAAGGGGTATCTGCCTTCAGGAAAGGCTTAATTACGGGAGATAGTGATGGCCTGGAATGGATGTGGGCTTTTCGACTATTTACAGTCAGACCGTTTGGGCCCAAAGTCCGCGTTTTAGTGAAGAACCCAAGGATATGGTAACTGACGAGAGGCGAGGCAGGTCGGGGACTGTGTGGGCCGGTCTCACGACTAGGACTTGGCGCTCACCGCCACTGGCTAGCCAGACCTCGGGAAGCCCGACAAGTGCCACGGAAAAGGAGGAGCACTGTGTGACCTCTGAGCCCGAGCCTGGAGTTCTCCTCACACCAAGTCACAGAGAGAAAAAGGACTCGTGCTGGTAGTGGTTGTATTCGCACCCAGGGAGTTTAAAGATATGCAAAGCAAAAGGATACTTGTAACTGAGAATTAGAGCAAATTCTAGGAGAGAGTTAGTTACCAATGGACAAAAATAGGAGCAAAAGACAAAATCTTTAAAATCGTAAGGGAGTGAGACTCCCTATTAACGATCTAAGATAAAGATCATGAAAAGAAAACCGATCAAGAATATAAGATGATCTGGTGGGCCTGATGGCTATGATGATCACAAGATATTTTCACCGTAAATCTGTGCCAAGAAACCATCTCGGATCTCATCTGGACCTGTTTCAAAAACATGGAAAACCAAGTATATGTATATCGGACCAGGAATCAACCGCACGTGCCCTCCAAATACGAATCCAGCATCTTACTACTCTAGCGTCTCTCTTCGTTCTTCGTATAGATTATATATTAATGATAATGTAAATCACAATAATGTTTCTCAGTTATATGTTAAATAGATAATTTCTTAAGGAAATTAATCCGACTTAAGTAACGGACAAGTAATACGATATTTGGTTTCAAGACAGAATTGGTAAATAGAGCTACGGGAATTCCTGAAATTCACTTGGCCCCGGGTTGAATTCTTATTTCCTCATACGTAAATAGAAACGAAATTTTCGCGAATTCATTCAAGGATAAGCAAGACTTCAAAAACCCGTATATATGTTCTCTTTTTTCAATTTGATCGCAGTTTTCAATACCAGGCCTACGACAACTTCGAATCAGAAACAGAACTGCAAGAAAGAGAGGCCCGAATACTGTGCTACTTGGTCTAGGGTAAAATTGGAGCATTGGCTAAAGCAAAATTAGCTGTAGCTTAGACCCACAAAGGTTGGCAGAGTCTAGTTTAACGCTAAATGAATCCGTAATATTTCTGGTTCTCTACCTACACCCTCGGCCCACGGTAGTGAATTCATCGAGTGCTGCCATACTAAGAAAGTTGTTTTTTATTTCCCCTGCGTTGGATATGTTACATCACAAATATTTCTTGCTATTTGTTACTTGACCATATTCGTCTATGGCGTTCCGTAACAACTCTGGTGTGATTGTAAAACTGATATTAATGTAAGCGTGTATGAAGTGTGAGACGCCCCTGAATGAATTGTTTCTGTCTTACATTGGCTGCTATATATATCTCATTGAAACAGTCAAAAAAGTTCATTTCAAGGCGGTACCATCCCGTGCCTACGCCCATGATTGTCAAGAATAGCGGAAGAGCGAGATTATTGACTGCTATTCATAACACGGCTGCATGTATGCAAAAATTACCATTTTAACCCTTCAGACTCAATGAATATAATTATTGCACAGGAAAGTTATTTTTGGCTGGCAGTGTACACAGCGAGGTTCAATGTCCATGTTCCCTGTGGGTAACTACTTCGTAAACCGTACTTCTACTTAACATAATCATCGGTTCTAATCACTGTCACTGAACACAAAGTCTGCTCTAGATCGTCAGTTGTTATGACGAAATAGGTGTTCAGCCGAATCAACCACAGCTCGCATCGAAATATTTTTGTTTTCAACACTTTAAACTATAAAATAATGCAGGCCGAGATTCTGATTGCATTTTTGGAGTTAGTTCCCTAGCTGAATTCGCTTTCCGTTGGCTTGTGGCACCATCGCATGGTGGCACATAGCTCCTTATTTCTTGAGAGGGTCAATTATAAACGTAACTCTGAGTTCCCGGTAAGAGGGATGGAATAACTCTATCAAAACAAACGTTGTTAGGATTTAAGATTATAGTATTGTTTATTAAATTAAGCACTGAGAAATCTTTGTAGTCTTGCTTTGGCAATGTTTGCGTGTATAATTAGAGAATATTCAATTAATTCAAAACATTTATTTCATGTAGCTCTTTTCAATGATCAAATGTAAAAAATAAGCTTATCGCTGCTGATCAAGGGATTTTTACAGTTTAATTAACAAGAGGGAGTTAATTTTGGGGACATGTGCAGAAAACAAAGAACCGGTTTACTTTATGTTTATTCCATGAGCGAAATAGCTCCGATAAATCAGAGCGTAGCAGTACGGTGATAACGGCAGCGAACGTTACTCGAACCGGTTTGTGTGTGTGTGTGTGTGTGTGTGTGTGTGTGAGACAGCGGGTAAAATATGTTCACTATAAAGTGAGTATTTTTGAAATCAACGTTTAAAAAATGTTTCTACCCCTACCTGCGTATATTTCAGCGGGCTCACTGATTGACATGCGCCCAGGAAAGTTGGTAACGATGGGTGGAAAGTAATTTTCATATTTAACATCGAATAAGAAGTGTTAGGTAACTTTTTGTGATAACTCAAATTATTTCTTTCGATTTCTGTTTTTTTTTTTTTTTTTTAATGCATCGGAAGTGTAGAATTAAACATATTTATAAAATATTCGCTTTTTAATAATTCCACAGTTTCGTTTGACCGACGCATAATTAAAGTGATGAGGTCCACGGCAATGTTAATATTACATAAGGTGGAATAAAACACAATGATCATACAAGTATATCTCAAGCAGGGCTTTCGAAAGCTCACATTCTACCGTGAACAGACTTTAATTACTTTGGGGTATGGAAATTAAACGAAAGTCAGTAAATGGATATGAGAAATTGAATTTCGTGGCTTGAATCGACAGGTCTAGACGAGATTTTTTTTATTCGGGTCTAGCACATCAGAGTCGCGAAATTTTCGGCCACGTCCAACATTGCCGCTAGTCACTCTCCCCCCCCCCCCTCCCCGTTCTTGAGACTCTAAAGCTCGGTGCCAACTCAAGGTCACGCCTGCACCGTAGGCGTTCACCCGACCGAACGAAACTATTTAGTACTGTGTTGTTATTAGCCACGGTGTTAAACCGTCGGAATGGATCTCGCTACTATAGTCCATTCACGGCTCCTTCGCACTTTTCTGAAGCCCTGCTAAAGATCTACTTCCAGGATGTTCCTTCGCCTCGTGCAAACTGATCTTAACTAAGTCGGGAAAATTATACCAAAATACGACGCGTCGAAATCATTCGCGCTCAGTTGCAAATATATATTGCATCAGAACTAGTTCCTACTAGGCGCTACCAACACACATATTTTCTCACCGTTTTTCTTAATATTTATTATAAATTAAATATTATTGTTTATAGATCAAATACAGTTTAAATTTGAAGTTAACGAACGATAAGACATTTTAGTATGAACAGAGGTATAAGACGCTTGTGATACATGGCATATTTAGGAAATAACTTAGTACGTCATATATGGTGTGATTTTTCAAAGGTTTGATTTAAAAGTGTGGAGAATCCGCGAGTAGTCTATAACGTTACATCGCCATTTACATCCTAGTACATCACGTGTCAGTATGATTTTAAACAGGTTTCTACGTAAGAAAACGCGTCAAATAGCTCGTATCATCGTAGTACATTCTACAGTAATATTTACATTCAGTGGAGTGTAGGACGTCTTCTGACGGGACTCCCGAGAGCGAATAAGTGTTCGACCTTCACGCGAGACCTCCAGAATATTATAAATCGCTTTGAAAAAATTATAATGGTTGCCAGGCTCCTGAACCTGTTGCTGTAGTACTGCCTCGACTGCAAAATCAGAGGCGTCGGTCATGATGGCCAGTGGGGCTTCTGGGACAGGATGGGCCAGTGGGGCTTCTGGGACAGGATGGACCAGTGGGGCTTCTGGGACAGGATGGGCCAGTAGGGCTTCTGGGACAGGATGGGCCAGTAGGGCTTCTGGGACAGGATGGGCCAGTGGGGCTTCTGGGACAGGATGGGCCAGTGGGGCTTCTGGGACAGGATGGGCCAGTGGGGCTTCTGGGACAGGATGGGCCAGTAGGGCTTCTGGGACAGGATGGGCCAGTGGGGCTTCTGGGACAGGATGGGCCAGTGGGGCTTCTGGGACAGGATGGGCCAGTGGGGCTTCTGGGACAGGATGGGCCAGTAGGGCTTCTGGGACAGGATGGACCAGTGGGGCTTCTGGGACAGGATGGGCCAGTAGGGCTTCTGGGACAGGATGGGCCAGTAGGGCTTCTGGGACAGGATGAGCCAGTAGGGCTTCTGGGACAGGATGGGCCAGTAGGGCTTCTGGGACAGGATGGGCCAGTAGGGCTTCTGCGACAGGATGGGCCAGTGGGGCTTCTGCGACAGGATGGGCCAGTAGGGTTTCTGCGACAGGATGGGCCAGTGGGGCTTCTGCGACAGGATGGGCCAGTAGGGCTTCTGCGACAGGATGGGCCAGTGGGGCTTCTGCGACAGGATGGGCCAGTGGGGCTTCTGGGACAGGATGGGCCAGTGGGGCTTCTGGGACAGGATGGGCCAGTGGGGCTTCTGGGACAGGATGGGCCAGTAGGGCTTCTGGGACAGGATGGGACAGTAGGGCTTCTGGGACAGGATGGGCCAGTAGGGCTTCTGGGACAGGATGGGCCAGTGGGGCTTCTGGGACAGGATGGGCCAGTGGGGCTTCTGGGACAGGATGGGCCAGTAGGGCTTCTGGGACAGGATGGGCCAGTAGGGCTTCTGGGACAGGATGGGCCAGTAGGGCAGCTAAAGTGAGACTATTCACGCAATCCTCAATAGCCTTGTCACTCTCTGGCATCCACAAATGCAGGGATTTACCTTTTATATCGATTATTATATTTTTTAATTTAAATATATAAATAATTTATTTTGTGTGGGATTCCGGCACTTGGTCTGGTGCTTCGTGTTGGCTGATGACACCAAACCCATCATCGGTGCAGACTTCCTTCACTACGGCCTCTTGGTCGATGTTCGGAACCAAACCTGTGTCGGCGAATTAGTTACGCCTATTCATGCAGGGGAGCTTGGACTTCAACGGCCTTGGGTATGAAACACCGATAAAATTCTGCATTGGCTCCATGGAGTTTGTGCAAGGTGATACAATGAAGGAAGATGGTCAAATCGGCAAGGGTTCGTCCACTGGGAGCCAGCAAGTGATGATGACAATACCTTATGCTACAGCAATGGGTACTCTTTCCGCAGACGATTATGCTAAAGACAGAAAGAATGCAAGATGTTGCATTAAGTTGAAGAACTTTAAAATAAACATTCGTCGGCACTAAATACTGATGAACATACAACAACTGCTACAAGGGAAAGAACATTTAATATAGCATACAAAACAGGAAGTAAAGACAGCATTGATGATGAGTATGACAATGATAGTGTTGCAGATGATGATGCAACACATTTCACCAATGCGATTCCTTTAACAAGTGGCGTGAAGAAGGCGTAAGATAGTGAGTACGTATTTCCCGAATATCCCAATTACTTGTAGACAGAGTCAGATATTTGTTAGAGCTTTAGAAACGTAGGGATTACTCGAACATTGTTACGTGCAGCAACAGGCATGCTAGCCTGATTGCGGTAGCACAAACATATTGCGAAGTGGAATGAAGCCTTGAACGCTTCTTATCTACCACGCGCTTTGATTCAGTCAAATCTATTGTTAATGTTAGCTAAAGTAAGCAATTCTATTAATTAATAAGCTGGGGGAGAGTGGAACCATTAGGCGCCTCCACCAATGCTATCTTAGAATGCAAATTACTACTCTACTAGGACAGGACGAGCAAGCAGTTAAAAGCTGGTGTAAATTATAAAATAAGTCATCAGTTTTATTTACCAATTACTTTCTAAAATATATTTTAGTTAGTGAATAGATTCAACGTAATTAATGAATTATTATAGACTTCTCATTCAATGTCTCCTTCAATTTAGATTAATGTTATCTGAGATGAAAGGAATAATGTCAAATCTCTACTCTCAGCAAACCCCAGCTAACACTCAGACGTATTTTCACTTACCACTAACTTCTTTACGTCTCAACAGGAGATCTATCGGTCGCAACACGCGTTGGACACTCGCTGTAGCATCAGCTCGCAGAGGTGACCCTCCGGTCATTGATCCCCAGAATCTCGGCAGCGGCGGTGATGTAGAGCGACGACAACCCGCTCTGGTCCGGACTTTTTATATGAGGCGATGTTCTTGTTGCGGCAGCTCCTTAGGCTGCTTCCAGGCTCCCGTAGCAACGTTCGTAACAACATACAAGAGATGGTTTCGATCGTCAGAGAACTTAAGTATCGGGGCTACATCAGATGATGTGATGGACTATTTCATCTGGAATTGTAATGGCAACATATTAATTAATTACTAATTTAAATTATAACTGTTTATTTTCTTTTGTGTCACAACCTCACAATATTCAAATGATACTATGAAATTTTTGATAATATAAAATGCATTGATATATGATTGCGTACACACAAAACATTAAATCTACCGATACATAGAAAATTTAGAGACATTAGGTGAATCATTTTTCTTGTATTATGCATATATTTATTATCATCGACGCAGCAGTTCTCATAAGTTCTCATTTGTGATTGCAGAAATGTTCTAACCAGGAGTCGAATCCGGAAGTCCCAAAACATGCCAAAAATTTCTATGTGAAAACTTACTTAAGTGCCTTTCCCAGGAATCGAACTTGGCAATCCAAAAGTAACAATGCATTAACTACCGTACCAGGAATCCACCTCAAAACAAATGTTTATTAAATTTAAAAATTCAATAATATTAAGAGCCTTCTCTGATATGCGAAGTCGGTAATCCCAAAATAATATTACATTATCTGCACTTACGAGGTACCCAACACAAAAATTAATTTTTTTAAATTCGAAAATAAAATAATATTAAATGACCGGTCTGCGATTTTAAGCCAATATTTCAAAAATATCAATACATTAACTACCTGGAATCCAACTCAAATATAAATTTTTATTAATTTCAAAAAATTAATTTTTACAAAATTCAAAAATAAAATAATTGTATGTACCTTTGCCGGGAGCCGAAAATGGAAGTCGGAAAAATAACTGTCCTTACCAGGGATCCCACACAGAAATAAATTTTTAATAAATTCAATAATATAATTATATTAAATGACTTGTCTGGGAATTGAATCCGGTATTAACAGGAACATAAGTCGGAAACATACATTTTTATTAAATTTGAAATAAAATAATATTAAGTCTGCTGTCCGAGATTCGAACTCGGTAATCCAAAAATAAATAATTTCACTCGTCGGTTACGCAAGACAGTGCATTCAATACATAATATGTTCCCCTTCATCCTCCATCTCAACAAAGCGAGTGTATCAGTCGCCGAACGTCAGATGAGCTGGAGACTCCCAAGGGAGAACATCTATGAAGCAGCTCTCGTAAGTTCTCACTTGTAATTGCACAATTCCCTAGAATTTCCAAAAACTTTCAAAAATAAAAAAATAATTAAATATCTGGCCCAGGAATTGAACCCGGTATTCCAAAAAATCCGAAGTGCGAAATCTAGGTCACTGGATGTGCAAAAATAGCAAATAGCAAATCTAGGTCATGCTGAGGAAGAATTAGAGAGTAGATCAAATTCTCAAAAGCAGGCCAGCAGGCAAAAGTAAGTCAATAGATCAAGGTCAATGATCGACGTCAAAGTCAAAGATCAAGGTCAAAATCAAAGGTTAAGGTCAAATTTGGTTTATGTAGTGGGAATGAGTGAGTTGCGTATTATTATTAGGTAGGAGCTTTCGTGATTGATAAATGGATTGAAAAAAAAAAAGCGATAAGCAAGTGATGAACAGGAAGGTGATACGTACAGCGGTGAAACATATGTGTTTGATAGCACAGGCCCTAGTAAAATTACGGAACAAACTGAAATTTCGCAGGAGTCTAGAAAAACATTTGAAAATCCTAATGAGAGGCAAAAACACAAAGAGGTTTAAAAAAAAAAAAACATCATGTTCATTAGTGCATGGGTTTCAGATCCACTTTTTAAAGACAGGTTATTACAGAAAATCCCTAAAGATGAAAAGAAAGGCATATCACATGATATTGCATATTGTAAAGTCTGTGGCACTAATTTTTGCACATAAATATTACGTTTAAGTCACAGTTAATCAGAAAAACAAAATCAAAATATTATAAATGTCGCAAAAACACAGAAACTGACACACATGGTCATTTCAGAAACGCAGGACAAGGTTAGGAGGGTAGAACTGAAACTGGCAGGGCTTCTGGCGATATATGATTTGCCTTTTCTTTTGATGGATACACTAGGACCTTTGTGTGCCGACATTTTTCCAGATCCGGAAAATGCAAAAAAAAAAAAAAAAGTCCCTTCGTCGAACTAAGGCAACTTCTCTTATAAAGAAATCTATGGGACATTGTTTCGAGATGCGTCTACGTGACAAACTTCGTATTCCATGTAGTTTTTCTTCATGCTAATGGATGAAACTACAGATCAGGCTTCACCAAACAATGTGGTTTTTGTATTGAGATTATGATGAAAATGACAGTACTGTAAAAACTAGATTTCTTGACATGGTTGATTCAAGTTCCGGCACTGCTAACAATTTCTATAAATGCCTTACACAATGTTTACATAAAAAGAATATTCCATTGTCAAACCTGATTGGGCTCTCTTCTGATACAACTAATGTTATGGCAGGAGCATACTATTCTGTTTTCTCTCTTCTTAAACAGGATATTCCTGACATAACATGCATTAAGTGTTCCCGCCACATGATTCATCTCGCAGAATCTAATGCCTGTTTAAAGCTTCCTCGGTCTTTTAAGAATTCGCTCTGAAACTTAGGCTATAATTTCAGCCGCAGTTTTTCTAGGCAGTAAAAATTCAGTGAATTTCAAGTGTTTTTTCACGTGGAAATTTCCAGAATTCTGTCTCCTGCAACTACTCGTTGGTTATCACTTAAAGTTTGTATTGGCCGAGTTCTTGAGCTATGTTCAGCTCTAAAATTCTAGTTAAGGGAAACAGTTTTCAACGATCCATCAAAAACAGTGGAAGAAATGCTCGTAACTATGGACTATCCGTTTACTGAACTATACATTGAGTATATGTTTTATGTGTTAGGTCTCCTTATTTACTTCAATACTACACTTCAGACTGAAACGCCCTTACTTCATACGCGAAAGCCAGCGTTAAAAAGGTTGATAAAAACATTTATAGTAACTATTTGCATGTTGACAATGTGAAAAAAACTAATGTAGAAGGTGTTAAATATGATGATAAAAGATATGTTGTGGACCCTGAAACTATTTACTTAGACGAGCTAGAGAGTGTAAATAGAATAAAAAGAGACTTCACCATATGAAAGACAGAATTGAGGTATTTATTTCAATCTGGCCTACATGTTTACATGGAATTGGCAAAGGAACTACACAAGCGGTTCGGATATCAATTTACTGATCCCGTTTTCAGCATGATCTTTGTTGTTGATCCAGCAGTATCTCAGTCATTTCAAGTACAATAATTGACCGCAATTTTCCAAAGATTTCACATTCTTGACCAATTTGAGGATGCACAAGAAGTAAATAAAGAGCTGCGCGTATATTAATTGCTGGAACATTCTGAATATGACTTGGAACCATGCACGACGACAGAGGAACATTGGAGAAATGTTTATCAATTAAAAAATGCAGCGAGTATGCTAATTTTCCCCAAAGTATGAAAACTAATTAAAATATGGTTGCTTTTCCATTTTCAAATGCTAGTGCGGAACGCTTATTTAGTTCTCTACGAAACTGTAAAACACACAATAGAAATAGATCTACACGGCATCAGTGGGATAGGGAGTGTGTAGATTTCGTCCCGGATGAAGAAATGATTTCAAGAAAGATGTGGGATAAAAATATTAAAAAATATTTGTGCGTAGTTTTGTGTGCAACAAATACATACAGTGTTAGTGAAGTGTAAATCAAATGTCAAGTGAATACTGCAATAGACTATAACCATCATATGTCAACATGTAATAAGTCGTTGTTTTAATAAAAATGTCAAGTGAATATTGCAATAGACTACAACCATCATATGTCAACATGTAATAAGTCGTTGTTTTAATAAAAATGTCAAGTGAATACTGCAATAGACTACAACCATCATATGTCAACATGTAATAAGTCGTTGTTTTAATAAAAATGTCAAGTGAATACTGCAATAGACTACAACCATCATATGTCAACATGTAATAAGTCGTTGTTTTAATAAAAATGTCAAGTGAATACTGCAATAGACTACAACCATCATATGTCAACATGTAATAAGTCGTTGTTTTAATAAAAATGTCAAGTGAATACTGCAATAGACTACAACCATCATATGTCAACATGTAATAAGTCGTTGTTTTAATAAAAATGTCAAGTGAATACTGCAATAGACTACAACCATCATATGTCAACATGTAATAAGTCGTTGTTTTAATAAAATGTCAAGTGAATACTGCAATAGACTACAACCATCATATGTCAACATGTAATAAGTCGTTGTTTTAATAAAAATGTCAAGTGAATATTGCAATAGACTACAACCATCATATGTCAACATGTAATAAGTCGTTGTTTTAATAAAAATGTCAAGTGAATACTGCAATAGACTACAACCATCATATGTCAACATGTAATAAGTCGTTGTTTTAATAAAATGTCAAGTGAATACTGCAATAGACTACAGCCATCATATGTCAACATGTAATAAGTCGTTGTTTTAATAAAAATGTCAAGTGAATACTGCAATAGACTACAGCCATCATATGTCAACATGTAATAAGTCGTTGTTTTAATAGAAATGTCAAGTGAATACTGCAATAGACTACAACCATCATATGTCAACATGTAATAAGTCGTTGTTTTAATAAAAATGTCAAGTGAATACTGCAATAGACTACAACCATCATATGTCAACATGTAATAAGTCGTTGTTTTAATAGAAATGTCAAGTGATCTGTTACGTAAATGAAGAACCAAATTGAAAAAGTCCCTTTGATCTTTTTTATAAGGCTTGAATTTTGTAATGCTTAGTGCTATGTCAAATGGGGTATCTTAGTTACGCACTCCGTGAGGTTTTTTTATGTATACAATTCAGCTTAAGTTTTAATAGGTTGGTAAATAAGTAAACTCCCTGAGATTTTGAAATACTTTCTCAGATATATGAGTTTTTCAATGTAAAAATGTATTGGCCACTCGTAGTGCGGAATTGTACATGTGTATTTTATGTGAGTTAAATGAAACATTGTAATAACCTATTTTCATTACTATTCTAAAGGGTATTAGTTAGTGTTGTGATAGAGCCTTTTCACAGGTTATTGGCTAGTATACTTAATGTTTATTGAATGAGAGCATATATAAATATTATTTCAGGCCTTTAATATGTTATTGTGGTTGTTTTAATTTGTATTTCTGGCCCTTTTATAGCTCTACTGTGGATTATTGAGAATGGTATCAAAACACCTCTTGCAAGGTGTGAATGCTTTAAATCATCTTTGTAAGGTGTAACGAGAATTCCCATTTGTTGCTGCTTACAAACTTTCAAAGTTGAGTTCAAGACAATTTTGCTTAGCTGTTAGTACTACAGGATTGACGTCCCTGAAGCTCGTTAAGCAGCCTTAACTTGTGGCTGAAATATTGATTGTAGTATCTGATATTAGCTTCACGCATATTATTATCTACTCGTGTGTCTACGAATTAAATATTGGCTGTGTGGATTTTTTATCGAACAGCTGAATTTGTAAACAAGTGTTTTGCGCAAACTATAAATTGCTTTTCTGGAATTTCTGTTTGTATGTACACAAAAGCTCCCTTGTTACCATCCTGTATGGAACAAATTTATACCACCAAAATAAATGTTGAGGTGATTAGGTAAGTAACTGTAGTAATTTTTTATTTTAAAAGTTGGCGAAGTGCAAAACGAAATGAAATTTGCAAATTTATGGCTTTAATTTTGTATATTAAATTAGATTATACAATCATTTGTTAAGAAAAAATGGCAAATGAAAATCACTCTTGAGTAATGTATCGGCTAAACGTATTACAAAGCCATTTAAATAATGGTAAATTGTGACGGGTGTGATGAATTCAAAGGAAATGCTTCTTTCGCCTTTGAGAAAATGTGTTTGCTGTATAAGTGTAAATGGCGTAACTTATATTGGCATGTATTTTTAACCTCGGGGTCGTGTAATGTTGCCATGAGACTCTGGCAATCCTAGAAAGCAGTCCCCCTGGGGGATTCAACGCTGTTGTTCGTGATACGCGAGCTTGAGTTTATTGTAGGAGAGAGTTGTAAGCTTTGCTTTTTATAAACCTCTCGTACCCCGCACATGCTGGCATTCTTTTTATTTCTGTAAGTTGCTGTCCCGCTTTTAAGGAGTCCCCTTCTCTCGGCAGACCTAGAGGACTACAGTGGTGACCCCCACGTGATTTGGCAAGTTCGGGTCATGGAGCCCAGTGCGCGTTGCCACGGTCGGGATCGGTGCGCGGAAGCGGGGCGCCTTCGAAAAACTGTCGCGGCGTTGCGCCACCCTGCACACACTCGCCGCGCAAAAAAAGCATCTGAACGAGTAGTACGTGCGAGGACATTCTGCACCACACAGCACACCCAAGCCATAGAGTAACACACGGACGAATAGAGCGCGGAAGGAAATTTGGTATCACTTCTTGCACCAACTTCAGATCTCCGTGCGGTGTTGTATACTGCGCCATCGTAGTACAGCACGGACGACTCGGCCATGTCAGACCCACCTTTGTCCACCATGTTGGTCAACTGTATCTCGGTCTGCATCCCATCATTATGGGCGGCCAACTCAGAAATGTGGTTTGTGCAGGCGGTGAACCAGTTTGCTCTCGCAGCGATCAACTCAGACGAGACAAAGTTCCATTATGTGGCGAGCAACCTTGACTGCAAGTTCGCCACCGAGGTCCGCGATATCCTTACACACGCCCTGTTCTCAGGCAAATATGGAAGATTGAAAACAGAGCTAATCAAACGAGTGAGTGCCTTGCAGGAGTGAAAGATAAAGCAGCCACTGGAGCATGAGGACATGGGTGACCAGAGGCCTTCCCAGTTCCTCTGACACCTCTACTGTTTGGCAGGGACCACCATCATGAACGACCTCCTCCGGTCCTTGTAGTTGGGCCATCTTCCAACAGCGATGGAAGCGATCCTGACCACGCAGGCGAACTCTCCTCTAGACTCCCTGGCCGACCTGGCCGATGCCACCATTGACACCAATCCGCAGCCGAAGATGGCAGATGCAGAATCTCTCGAGGCCATGTTCAACAGGATGGCAATATTCAGGACCACAAATATTAGGGAAATGGCCACTACTCTGCTCATGCTCTCGCAGCAATTGTCTGGCCGAGACCTGCTGGTGCCACCACCACTTTGGAGAAGCAGCGCACAAGTGCACCCCGCCCTGCTCACACTCCACAGAAAATGACCCAGGGATATATTAATGGCAGCCAGCGACCACTCTCAGCCCTCCAGTTGCTGCTTGTTTATCACCGAATGTGGAACTAATTTGCCGATCTAAGTCGACACTGGAGCAGTCATTTGATTCTTCCTGAATTTGGAATTGCCAGGCAGGCACCATCAGTCTAGTTACACTTTCGTTGATGCTAATGGCTAGCCGATTGTAACATATGGTTTAGTTTCCTTCACACTGAACTTGGGACTCAAGCAGGAGTTGGTCTGGTGCTTCATGGTGGCTGATGTCACCAAATCCATCCATGTGCAAACTTCCTTTGCCACTTTGACCTCTTGGTTGATGTTCAGAACCAGCACCTGGTGGAATCTAATACATCACTAACTACTGCCAGTGATAAAGTTATGGGTGACATCAGCAGCATCAGAACATTCACCTAGCCAGTGAAGTAATTAGATTTACCCCTCAAATTCGCAAGCCTCACTCGCCTCTTGGGTGACCCCAACTTTATAGCATTGCACCATCCACCATAACACCACCATCAGGCAGCCTGTGCATGGTAGGTCATGCTACTTGGTTCTATATCAGCTGCATTTCGTCAGGAGGGCGTTCGAGGCGATGCTTAAACTAGGCATGACATGATCATCCAGCAGCCTCTGGGCATTACCTCTCCACATGGTGCCTAAGAAAGGAGAATGGTGAACCTATATAGACTACATGGTGGTCACCATCGGCACCATGCCAAAGAGGTACCCAATTTCGCATATTCAGAACTTCTCACATACTTTGCATGACAAAACCTTTATTTCCATTATCGACCTGGTCCAGGCATACAGCCAAATCCAAGTTGTTCCCAGAACATCTCCCAAACTGCCATCACTACTCCTTTTTGGGGCTGTATGAGTTCCCATTTATATCCTTCGATCTGCAGAATGCTGCCCAGACCTTCCAGACATTTATGAACTATGTTCTCCAGGGTCTCGAATTTTGCATGTCATATCTAGATTACATATTAGTCGCATCCCATAATGCTGAGCAAGAATGACATCTTGACGACCTCTTTACACACCTGGGAGACTACGGACACCTCACCAATCCACCATGTGCATCTTTGGTGAGACATGGGTCACATTTCTTGACACAGAAGTTCAAAGGATGGATCCAAACCACTACCAGAGAAATTAGACATCATTATAAAATTCCCCAAACCTGTGTCTGTGAAGCAGTTACCCCAACTCACTGGCATGCTGAATTTTTACTGGTGTTTCGTACCCAAGGCAGCTGATGTACAGGCTCTCCTGTACGCACGAGCTTCTGAGGGGCGATATTAAGGATAGAGCCCCACTGGTGTGGAGGACAGAGTGTGACAAGACCTTTGAGAACAGCAAGATAAGTCTCGCTTCAGCTGCCCTACTGGCACATCCTACCCCAGTGGCCACACTGGCCATCATGACAGATGCCTCTGATTTTGCAGCCAGGGCAGTACTACAGCAGCAGGTTCAGGAGGCCTGGAAAACATTAACATTTTTCTCAAAGAAGAATGACCTGTTTCAAAGAATGTACGGCACCTATGACCGGGATCTCCTCGCCATTAACATGGGTCTCCAACTTTTTCACAACATGGCCGAGGCCACAAATTCGCCATTTTAACTGGTCATAAGCTGCTTGTCTTTACTTTCATCCAGAACACCAAAAAGTGCTCCCCTGCTGTGCCCGACAGATGGACTTCATCAGCCAGTTCACCACAGACATCAGGCACATCTCCAGGTCTTGCAACACCATTACCGACACCCTGTCACATGCAGAAGCTATCACTTCCACACAGGGGTTACCAAGCTCTCACAGAGTCACAGGTGGCCAGTGAAGAATTGCAACTGTTGATGTGGCAGAACAGATGTCTGCAGCTGAAGAAAGTTCACTTTCCAGAGTCACAACTTGACATCTTCTGTGATGTTTCACACCAACAATGAATCCAATCAACACTCCCATATTCTGTGGCATGGCCTTCGACACAGTTCACCAGCTCGCCCATACTGGTATCAATGCATCAGTGAAGCTGCCCACACAATGGTTTGTATGGTTATCGATCAAGTCGTACTGCCTATGTTGGAAACATGCCCGTCTCCATTCTCAATGAGCGAAAATTTGCGGGCATGTCTCCTCAATGTTTGGGTCATTCCTGCCACCATCAGCTTGGTTCGATGTAGATGACATGTTTTGGCACACCGCTATGGATCACCACCGACCAGGGTAACTAGTTCGAGTCATCTCCGTTCAAGGATATGGCCAACTTGGCAATCGCATCCCACCATCGGACCACAGCCTCTCATCGAGCCTCAAATGGCATGGTGGAGAGGTTGCACCACCAGATAAAGGAGTCCATTCGCTGCCATGCTACCAAACGTTGGGTGGACATTCTGCCCACAATCTTGCTAGGCATCAGGGCTGCCCGGTATAATGACCTATATGCCTCTGCAGCCAATCTGGTATATGGAGAGCTACTGCACTTGCCTAGGGAGTTTCTTGGTGTCCACCTAGTCTCCTGGCATGTCGATGCTCCGGGACTCACCACATATCTACATCTACCTGTACTTCCAGGACCTCCAGTCTGTCAGCAGCTCACACCACAGTGAACTGCACCCATTTGTTTCCAATCATTGCCAGACTGCCACTGAGGCTTCATCTGCTGTGAGGGGCCTCGCAGATCTTTTCACCCACCTGCCATATTATGACCACTTTCTACTCATCCATCGCATGCCTAAGATGGCAACCCTCCAGATCCACAAAGTTCCGGAAACAGAGCTGACATATCTTCAAATCTACCCTCTAGGTGGCAGATGGCTAAGAACAGGTTATACCTAGAGCACTTCTTTAAACCATTATGTTAACCATCCCGTGCAAACAAAACATAAATTGGGTCTTTTCTTTCCCAGTAAACCAGAATAATTCCCTGCCTCCTCGCCCCCTGGGCACAAAGGGCGAGTCAAAACCACACTGCAGACTTTTGCTACATTCTCGTTTACAAACACACACACACATTAAATTCATTCATTGGTGTACCTCAGTCAATGACCTGTCCTTCTTCTTTCATGGGAGATACGCTTCTGCAATTTGTGTTCTTGTATTCTGGTTCCATTTGCCTTGATCATCATCTGTGTTTTTCTTGGAACAAGATGTAGTCTTATCCAGGAAATGGACATTTTCGAGTGTTTGTCAAATCTGGTGTTTTTGATACTGTCCATTGAGCACTACACCACAGTGTACACCATGAAGGGCTTGCTGTAATCGAGGGTATGCCTCCCATATGTGCAGATGGCATCCTGGAAGGCCTCTTCTTCAGAGAAGCTCTCTCCTTGGTTCCAATATCACTCCTTGAGCAAGCTCAGCAGAGCTACATTCTCCATGGGTAGCCTGTCTGTGCGATGCCGAGTCTGTCCACTGCCTCAATCTGCGGGAAGAGGATCTTATCGCCCTGTTCCATCTGCCTGACTAACGTGGCCAGGGCCATCATCAGGACAGTAGGTTCTTCATGTTTAGTTAGGTAAACACCCCATACTATCTCCTCATACAGCTCCAGTCGCTCATCAAGGTTTGCTCTTGCAGACCATGCCTGTGCACCAGCATCCACCATATTATTATCGCCTGACCAGTTTATTGTCAAGATCTTATCTGATAATGGCTCTGCCTCATTTTAGGTTACCAGTTTTTTTGTGGAGGAAGACTTCTTTACACTTTTTGGTTTTCCTCACCTGTTCGTTTTGACTTCCTCCATGGGCATTTGCCTTTGTTCTGTTGTCCCACACCAGTTTACTCATATTCCTTGGCATATGAGATAATTATTCCCTAATGGACACCACTGGGTTCCATGAACACGGCCATCCATCAGTTGGCGACCCTGACACCCCCTGACCAGGGTCTTTTTCAAGTCCATAATTCGTTTTATCGATCTAAATGGTGGTAATTCCTGTCTTGCTCTTCCAATTCATCTGTGAAGCAGCAGCTGTGAGGTTGACCCCTTTTCAATCTTCCTCCTCTAGTGTGATCATTCCATCTGTCTCAGATCTTGAATGTACAGGAACTATATCATCATGTTCCTGCACCAGTCTTACTGAATGAGGTGTGAGAGAGCTCCCCTCGCACTCTTCCAGAACCAACACATTTTGGAAAGATGTGTTCAGAGATCTTGACTGTTCACATCATCTGGACTGTACCCTATTTCATAACTCATACTGTAGCTTAGCCACCAGATGTCAAATTCCTCTTTTCCTTTGCCTACTGCCATAAAATACCGAAGTACTTCCGGTGCCATTAGCTTGTCTCCAGAGGGCCATGTTTATCCTCAATTTCCTTTCTCAAGTCTTCTATCTTGGTGCACTCTACTATATTGGTGGAGGTATTTGGTTTTGCACCCACCATGCAGTCGGGATGGTCAACCAATCCCATAGAATACAACTTCGCCTTGAAGTTTTAATGTCTAATCAAAAACTGCATGGTGTAGTGACCAATGTCAAGCCACCTCATTCGCAGTCTCTTCCGAACATGAGGAAATATCTCATAGGTATCCTATGTTTTTCCGAGTTATCCCTTCTTGCTTTCCGTGTTCTCGTGGTAGCTTCCTTTATTGCCTTTAGGTCGTCTGGGGGAATCGCTTCCACCCATTTTCTCCTAGCTAATTCTCCTTTGTCCATCATCAGGAGATTCAATGGGATTTCCCCAGCAATCATCTGTAGAGCTTCACTCAAAGTTGTACTATAGGACTTGGTGATCCCCAGTAGTGCTGCTCTCTGGTCACTGATCACTCTCGTTTTACTATGGACTTTCTTAACCTCCGGTACCTCACCCAGCATTATAGGCAAGAAACACATCTATACAAAATCTTTGATGTCTGGTAACCAAGACCCCAGATCACAAGAGCCACAGCCCTCAGCTTCTGGATCATCACCACAGCCTTATTCGCAGCATAGTGAATGTTATCATAGAATGTGAGATGGATCTCCAGTATTACACCAAGGTAATTCATTTCATGGACCAGTTTCACAACTTGTCCATTAAATCCCACTGTAGGAACGCTCTTTAATTTTCCCTTAACCAGTATTTTATTTATTTTCTCTACTAAGAACTCTAACTTGAAGTTCCCGGCCCATTCATATATTTTCTTAAGAGCACTCTCTGTTCTCTCCTCAAGTTCGCTCCTACTCCATGGTGGTACTAACAAAAACCTTCATCACAATATCCAAAAATCATACAGCCATTCAGGAGGTCAAGCTAGAACAGAGATTCGAAGATTATATTCAAAAGTATAGGACCCAACACCGATTCCTGTGGGCATCCCTTACTCAGTATTTTCTCCTTACTGTGTTCTTCAAGTTCTAACATGCATGTCCTGATTGTCAGAATACTCTTAATCATCTGTATACATTCTTGAGACTCTCCATTAAGCGAAGCTGCAACAAAATTTCTAACCACCATGCAATATTGAATGCTCCTGATATAGCTAATAATACTGTCATCAAGAAAGATTCATTATAAGTTCTCGCCTGATTAACCATGTAAATAACTGCCTTATCTGTACTTTAACCCTTTACGAATCCATACTGACATGGCCTACATCCAGGGACTCCATTAACCTCTCGTTCAGTAAATGTTCAGCATCTTCGCCATCACTGACAAACGTGTCATCGATATGTACGATTTGGCAATTCTCAGATTATTCCCTGCTCCTTTATCCAGTACCTTCAGGAGTCCTGTCTCCCCCTCCTGGGGGAATATACTCATTTCCAAGCGGCATCCAAGGAGCATTTCCCCTGTTAGCCCATCAAGGCCTGAGGCTTTCTTGAGTTTTGCCTTTCTTAAAATATAATATTGTCAGTGTTCATTTCGAGGTCGTTCATCGCATGTACCTCCTGGTGGTACTCCGATTCACCTATCTGAGTGTCGTCCGGCAACAAGATTTCCATCAATTTCCTTGCATTCTCTTCGAAGGTCTGCAACAGTTGTCCATTAGCTTCGAGAGTTGAAAGCTCCTCCGTGTATTTCTGTTTTCCCGCCACCATCCGGTAGACCAAGTACCATGGAACTTCATATGCCCTGTCTGTGACAAGCTGTCTCCAAGCTTGCTGTCTTTTCTTTTGTAGCTTTCGCCTGTACTCCTCTCTAGTGACAGTGTACTGCTCTGCGGATATTTGTCTTTATTCTAGTTGGTAAGTTCTTCTGAACCTTTTCCTTAGACTCTTTACATTCTTTCGCAAAGCCTCTAACTAATCATCCCACCATGGATGAATGGGTACTTTCCTGGAGACCTGGGGAATCACTTCCTCATCAATTGTTATTCTCTCCTGATTTGCATGCTATTCTCAATCCTTCTGAGCAGTACTTTGTAGAAGATAAGCCAATCTGCCTTAGCTGTGTATACCTGAGCTTTGTTGGCCTAATGTTTCACTTACCATATATACAGGTGATGAACAAGATCATCTTGTGATCGCTAGTTATTTAATCAGAAACTCTCCAATTCCCAACACAGTTAGCGACTCGTGTCGTCGCCACCATTATGTCAATATACAATTTTGTATCGCAGGCACTCGACAGATATGTTGCTTCTTGTCCAGGTGTATTCATAACCTGCATTTCTCATCAATAGGTATCTATGGTTGCCTGTCTCCTGAGAATTCCATCATTCTGATTTGACATTGATATCAGTACTAAATACAATGTTCTTTTCTTCTGCTCTGTTTAAAATCACTTCCCATTGATTCAAATTATGTTCTATTGAGTCTTGTGCTGGAAGTATGATGATACAGCCATCACACTCCTCCGTCCCATTTTCACCTTTATGTTTGCATGTTGCGAGTTCGACAGAGCTTCTATTGGTATGTAATTTATCTCAGGATTACATATCCATATTCTAGCGATCGCCCTTTCTCCATATAAAGTAAAACGACCTCAGAGACTTGATATTTTCCCTCTGAGCAAATAGGGTTCCTGCATCACGACCATGTCCAGATTCTGCTCCATCAAAACCTTGTGCCCCAACCCCAGTGGAGATGACTAATCACATTGGGTCCTTTTGAGTTCCAGAGCTAGCATTCTCTGGTGAACAGGATAGTCTGGTGAACTGGCCTTGTGGTTCACATATTTCCGTTTGTCTCTTGTCCAATTTGCAAATTTGCCTGACTCTCCATCCTTCTTGTACTCGGCAAACTTATGTCCTTTCTCTGCACAGCCAGAGCATGATATTTTCGGGCACTCCTTTACTCGGCATTGCTGGCACCCTATGTACAATGAGCCCTGATCCAGAAACAATTTCCTTAGTGGTGGGGTAAACTCCAAGATCGTATTAACCTTATCTTTATTATCTCGATGGGCAGTTCGGAAATTCATGGTGGCATTTTTTCTGAGTTCTTCTTGAGAGAGTTGACTCTCTCTGAAATTCTGGACACACGGGGTGTCCAGGCATTCTGGATTGTCATATTTCCCTTGAAAATCGTATATAATACATTTCTGGACTCTTTTCTTGGGGCCTGCTATCCTCATTCTCAGTTCTTCCATTCCCTTATTGTTTCTTAGCTTTAGGAGAGTTTCCTCTCCCTCAGCCTCAAGGAGTGTTCCACCTTTACCCACTATTGTCACATTACGAATTTTCAACTGCTCTTTTACTGGGTCCAGCATTTTTAGTTTCCTCTTAGTCTGATCTGACTCTCCGTCACCCTCCTTCGGGTAGATCAGAACTGTCTTTTTCGTGGTCAAGCTCCATCCCTGGACCACCTGCCAATCATCATGTCAGGATACTACATACCACTTGTCTTTCTGGGATCTTTGATACTCTTTCAAAATTTCAGCAAAAGACTGTGAATGTACCACATGCCTTTTGGATACCATAGCTGTTTGGGGACTCTGCAGGTGTTCCAGAATCTTCTTCAGGTCCCTTAAACCTTTGTTTTCTGCACACAATTCTGCATTCTGTATCACATGATGGTCTAGCAAGGCCTTCAGGCGCATGCCCTTGGGCAACAAGAAGTTATCACAGTTCTTGTTGACCTTTTTATTCTCATCGGTCATGTAATCCAATATTTGCTCGAGTGCCTGCGAGGATTTCAGCTGTAGAGTCTCGTATAAAGGTTCAGTTTCCTGAGGGGGGGCCCCCAACACATATAACACCTCATGAGAAGTCTCTGCCTCCTTCTACTTCTCTGGAATTTCCTGCTTATTGCTGCCACCCTCAACAGGTAGGTTTTGGTCTCTTTGCTTAACATTCATCTATCATCTCAACAATCACTTAGCACTTCTGGCCCCAGATCATCTGAATTACTTTATTGATCCATTCTGCTTCGCATTTACTTGGAGTCATTACCTGACTCCAAGTGGTATCAGGATCTAAGAACATTCCCACATAGTGGTTTGCCTCCTCTTTTTCTACTCCTGTGGAAGGAGTGCAAGTTGCCAAAAATCCCTTGCATTCTGTGGATAGTCCACCAAATATATATATGGGATGCCATCTGGTACACTAGGTACCGGAGGTCCCTTTTGCTTGAAGCCATGGTGTGCCTTTGCCTCAGAGGCTTACCATCTGGCTGGGGCTAGTTTTTGTTGTACCACAGCCCCACCTGGTACTGTTCTTTACCCTTTCTGTGGTGCCCACTTAGCCAGTCAAGGACTTGGAGCAACACTCAACCAAACTAATCTCGTCAGTTGACTTACTGCTTTAACTCGTCACCAACCACCTACGATGTGGAGGGGGGGCAGCACAACAGTACCTTTAGTCCACTAGTAAATACCCTAATTGAGTTTTAACTAGCAGCAGAGTGCCACGGCCAAGTGTCAACTCTAGTAAATGGTACTAGGTCGCTTAACTAGAAACTGTGCCACCAATGCAGTGTGGTTTTTCTCGGGACTTTTTCTCTCTCCAATCACATAGGCGGTACTCTGAGAAAACCTGCTACAAATGCACCGCCGGCACCTCACCATCACCATTGATCGCATCAAACCTGCGTTCACTGGTAGACAATCAGCTGGCCGACCCAGCTGGGACCCGCCCAGCAGAAGAACCAGCATCTCCACACCTACATTTCTCCACGGTGTCCCCCCCCCCCCCCCAGGCCCAGTGCTCCTGGCTACATGCTCTGGTAGACATTTCCATTTTACAGACCACACCCAGAGGGTTCCACTGGCAGAGGGTGCTGTGGCGGCATGTCACCAAACACCAGCCAGCAGCACCTGCACACAGAGTTCGCCACATGATGGCCCAGTGGCCAGCAGCGGGTGAACACAGCCTACAGGGGTGAGTGCATGTTGCAGGAGGAATGCCAAAGTCACCCCTAACCGTTGAGCGATGTGGCCCAAGGGTACACCCGCCTAGTACAGTCATCGCTGTTTACTGTGCCTTTAAAGTCGAGTCACCACCGCTGCCTATCAAAACACTCTGACATCCACTTTGAAGCAGGAGGATAAACCCACAAAAATAAAAACTAGTATTATTCCCTTCAAAATGTCACATGCCTGTTCCATGTCCTGGGAATGTTGCGTAGACCTGCCAATATTCAATATGTATTACTTGCCATACAATTGCAGTTACAATAAATACGTTATAGACTCGACTAAACTATTTTGATAAAATGCAATTACATAATGAATTATTCCTTTTATTTATTCTGTTAAATAATTTCTAATACCCTTATCTCAGCAGTAGATGGCCGGGAGAAAAATTAAAAAGAAGCAGGGGAATTAAATCTTCTTAATCTTCTTGGATGCCTGGAAAACACGGACCCTTCTGAGTTACAAATTGCTTGATACACAATGGAATATGATAACTAATTTTAAAAATACTGTTTGCATTGGAAGTGCGTCCAGGGCGAGGCGACACCCTCCTAATGACGGGCTTTCAATCTGGTATCCTTTGGTGCCCATAATCCCCACAAATGTCATGAAGTAAGGCACTAGAATGGAGCGGCGGAGGAATGCAAGATCAGGTGAAACTTTAACATCCCAAGAACACCTCCCGGCAAGCAGCATCATCCAGCACATTTTCCATATGCAAAAATCTGTGGGTGAACCCATGGTAAATCGAACCTGGATTGCCGTGGTAGGATGCCAGCGCCCTGCCCTGGTCAATACGCCACCGCTGCCCTTATCTTATAACTAAAATCCTTGATAGATTGTGAAAAATTATACAATATCCTCATAGACGGCAAGATTATTGTAAAAATGATAGCATACAAATACTTAAAATAAACACTGATAATTGAGTTGCTTGTCGAATATTAAACATGCCTGATAAAATGTAGGGCCACCAGGCAATATCAGAAATAATTTTTCAAGTAATTAGCACACAACATTTTTTTTTCAGAGATACCATTATTCTTTTTCTGTACAGTTGTCGAAGTGTAATATATCATTCTTTAATTTTCTTAACACATTGCTGCAGTTATACGAGTTTCTACTCTCATTACCGCACTTAGAAGTCTTGTTTAGATTTCAGAACATATACATCTTTTCTCCTTGTCTTCCCTCCTTATCATATATATTTGCTCATATATTACTAAACATAAAATAATTATGTGAACATTTTTGTATCATGATTTGGGTTAACATAAAATGGGTTACTTTAGTTTCTTAAAATTAAGATAATAAATGTTGCAACATTGGTTTCTTAGTGACCACTTGACCACTCTGCCACGTGTATAAAACTCGCCCCCATCTACACAACCATGTCATTCATTATGAACATAAATCGAAGGCAAATAAAAATGATGGCAAAAGAATTAATCAGTAGCAGCCTTATGATAGTGTGACTATAGTGACTATAGAAAGTAAGAAATTAATTTCTTTTTTTATTTTTAATTACCGGCCACGTCTCCTTTTTGTTTTCCTCCGCTCCAAGACAAATACAAACAGTTTTCAAAATAATTATCTTTACAAAATTTATGCAAATATTACGTTAAATCTTTTACGTATTATGATTCCCCAGATAATTTAAAAAACATATAATATGTAGGGTTTACGATAGAAATGCGCCGTTAAAGAAATATATAGTTACGGAAATATATACAATTATTTAAGTAGCACCAATTTTCCCCAATTTACAATTTACTATATTCACAAATTTACATGTCCAAAGCGACCCTCTCTCAGTCTGGGTTGAAGGAAATGCCGCAAGATCTCGCATCCGCGGCTGCCGTCAACAGACAACGTCTTCCAAAACATAAGTATCCATGATCGACATGAGGGAGCGCGATTTAATTACAATGTTGTCATTCAGAAATCAAAAACTGTTAGTTTAATTAACTGGTATACCTGTCTGAGTCATTATAATATTATCAGTTGAATAGGAGCGTATGTATATTTTTTTTACCGCAATTAATACATTTTTCTAGCTCTGGTGCATTTATAAAAGTATATGGTTAATTTACCTTCACCGAAATTTATTTCATTTGTATTTATTAAGGAATCTTTTTAATTGGAAAATATAATTTAATGAAGCACGTATTTGTGTTAAGGAGTTAAAATGCAAAAACTAAATTCTGATTTTTAATGTATAAGTAAGCTTCGAATTGCCTATTTGCCTGATGTTGTATTTTAATAATAATTTGACTAACTATTTCACAAACCACATGGTCGAAGATATAATGAGCGTAATCCAGAGTAGCTATTACAAAAAAACTTTGCAGCAAGATGTGTCCAATTTACGTGTTTGAAAGTTGCATTGATTGCACTATAAAATACATACATTGCCTTCCTGGCATTGGAACCCTGAACATAACAGTCCGCACATTACGCTTCATTTCTTCATCCTCTGGAAAAAACGTATAGAGATGTATCTCGTATCTTCTGGCAGTTATGCATCCAGTACAGAACAAACGATGAAGTCACTTGCCTGTTTCACAAGCACTCTTGTAAGAAAGGAGCGTGTCTCACGTTCCACATTATTTACATCAAATATTTTTATCTGATGTCGGGGACATACTGCATTTTCGGAATCGTTTAAAATGACTACTTGCTACTTTGTACGGTTTCTAATTCGTTGCTGTTTCTTGTATCTCTTATTTTGATCTCATCCACGTATTCTTCACTGCTGGCTCTTGATTGTTGTTATATGAGATCGGATTAATAACAAGATATCGATGGCTGTTAATCTGTATTATTTGGGCGATTTTTCATGTTAATTCGTTCTGTTATTTTTATTTTCTGCGGCGAACACCTAGATAAATTCGTTTTTTTCTGAAAAAATTCCAATTCGCTTTTCTTATATTACTAGGCTATTCATACACAAATATTCTTATTCGTCTGCAAATGTTAATGAAAATTTCTATATGGAGTATTTTATTAACTATTGCATGTGTGTTAGATAAACAGAAAATATTGTTTCGTTCAATAATTTTTTTTTTTAAGTATTCTGGAGATACAGATGAATTGTTATTTATCAGAGATAACTGCATTTGATCTCAAGTTCATGTAAGAACAGATCGTACTGGGTTGTCAGTATTGTGAAACGCAGTAAATAATGAAATACGTGAAGTAATTAGTGCAGCTAATAAGTCTTTTCAATAACGAAGCTATGTGATTGAGAACCTGTTGCACGGCGTCTCTTCAAGGCTTTATTGCGACATTCAAATGGTTGTACACCTCTTTCAAGGAAACTTAGAATTAACCTCTCAGTTGAACAGGATGTTTTCACTCCAGTACTTAAAGAAATGGATCATTTCGATTGCACTCAGGGGTTCAAATATATTAGACATGTTAGTTGTTATGGAAATATTAAAATTATAGGTCCGTTATTCAAACCTGCTGATTTAACATCCTCAGTCACAACGTTTTATTATGTTTCAGATATTTCAATATACTTAGTGTTGCTAAGTACTGTCCCGTTTAGCAGAAAACCGAGTAGTCAGTAACAGTGTGTTGTTGTATAACATGTGAATTCCAGTATGCTGTCTGAAATGTTCTCACTATTTAAGCTGTACTCGAGGAAATTTAGGAATTTTATAGAAGTAAAGGAATTTGTGATTGATAAGAATGAGTGTGCCATTGATAGATAACATTTTTCAAAACCAAAAATATATACAATTTTGGTTGTTCGATTAAAGCGAACGTTTTAACTGTTAAGAACATTTTTATGAGAAAACAAATTCTTGCCAAGTGAATGATTCCAGATTTCAACTATAATTTTGACTAACATATTATTTTTAAAACATTTTGTTTTTACTTTAAAAACTTGTATAAAAGTGCACCAGCCTAGAGATGGTGAGAGCTACAATGCCGCTTTTAGGGTAAATGTTAATTTTATGAGACTTCAAACGACACGTCATATTTTGCACAAAGTGTTGATAATAATAAAGAAAACTTTCAATGTTTACTTACTAAACAAATAAACTGGTGCTCCCGATGTTACGTCCTACAAGAAAGCGTACCTTGATATCATATCAACGTAAAGCTACCTACCATAGCACAGTTTACGAATTAACAAAGCTAACTCTTTCTTAAAATTACTTACCACACAACAAGTCAAGTTTCCTACGTTTTCATTGACGTACATGTTGTAGTAATTAAATTCTTCAATTCATGCTACTTTTTTGACCTAGCTGTTCAAAGAGTAGATAGACATGCATACTGCACAATAATATTTGAATGCTGTAACTCGAGTTTAAAGTTAAGATGATAACTGCCAAACAACTCAAGCGGTGTTTTAAATATAATGAAGGCCAGAAAATGTGTACTAAGAACGAAGACAGTTGATAAACAACTTCTGGAAACACGATTTTCTTACTAAGCTATAAACATATAGAAAACACAATCCAGTCCGCTGGTCGAATAATTCGATTGAACATGTATATTGATTAAGCAATGGATGAATGCATTTTAATATCAATAAAAATTGAAAGTTATGAAAATAGAATGCACAAAATAAGAAGGAATACGAGTACCATTAAATGCCCAAGCCATGCAAACTATGCAAGGAAGTATCCACCAAGACCAGGTACCAAACTATGCAAGGAAGTATCCACCAAGACCAGGTATCAAACTATGCAAGGAAGTATCCACCAAGATCAGGTATCAAACTATGCAAGGAAGTATCCACCAAGACCAGGTATCAAACTATGCAAGGAAGTATCCACCAAGATCAGGTATCAAACTATGCCAGTATGATCGTCATATTTATTTATTTATCTTCGAACTCATTTCCTAAGAGTACAAGTGGTCGTGTAGTTATTTCGCGTGGCTGCTAATTCGTAGAGAAAAAATTTCCGGGGCTCGGGTGACATAACATTTTTTGCTTCTCATAAAATTATAGAAAACCTTTTTATTGTCACGCGCAATAATCAAACTAATTAAATGGGCGCATCTTATCATTTTGTGAAATATAGACTACACAGTTTTTTTATACGAAGCACTTTACTTCATTAGTGGTGATGATAATTCGGGTGTTCCTATAATAATAAATTAAACAATTTTATTATTTAAGATTTTTTGTTTAGGATTAACGCAATTATCTAGGGAAACTTTATAATTATATTTATTAAAAGACATTTTACGAGTCCTCTTGTACGCATATCGTCAAGTACATCACATTGAAATTAATTAAAACGGACTTGTTAGATGGGAATATTACGTAACAAATTATCTCGTCTTTTAACAGTCACGTGAAACAGTATATTCCTATAAAACGAGTAATAGTTTTAACTGCGAACCTGTGTATACAACAACAAAAAATTCATCGTGTCGACATTTTCCTCATCCAATAGTCTAACATACGAAGAGCTAGCGGCCACGTCGAGAAATTTCACTCGAAATATCCTGCGTTGCGTATTGATACACGGAATAGTACTTGTTTGAATATAAGGCAATGCATAAATAATAAACATATGTATGTGCACTTTTCTGCATTAACTAACTACGTAAAACGCACAATTTGTAAGAATAGTTTTAATTTCGTCATACATCATTACAGGCCCAGCGTGTGTTTGAATTCGTCACGTTGCCTGCCTGAACATACGGGAGGAGGGAAAGCGAGTTGTGGTGGGGAGATCGGCGAAACCCGAGGACTGCCGAAGGCGAGAGGTCTCGAAACAATAGTGCGCTTAGAAGAACTATCTGGGCACATTTTGCTCCCGATCAAGAGGAAGCTAACTGTCGAGATCGACACCGACACCTAGATTTGCCAAGAAACTTAGAATAGAGCCCCCAGAACTCACTTATAACCACTTGCTATGTAAGGAATAATTCAGAACACGGAAGAAACCCATAACGACCAACCATATTCACAGTTGTATCTATGCCCAGTTAAAGTTGAAACTTAGCTCGAGTTGTAACTATCATATCAATTTTGAATGCATGACATGAACTCATATTTTAGGTGTCCGTATAATATTACACAGTAAGATAGGGCGCATTTCTGCACTTTGTTTTGTAAGAAGAAAAAAAAAAGTAGATGTGCAATAGTTTCCGTTCGCCCGTAGGGCCATTGTAAGGCGAGACAAGCAATTTAGAATTAGCAATCACTCTATTTTTCTAAAGAGTGTTAAAGATAAGTGATTCAAGTGTGCCTGGTCAGAAGTTGAAGGAAAAAAAAGGGGGGGGGGGGATCGATCGTTTAGAGACATTTGGTTGGTTCGTCGCGCGAATTTTCCATGGGAAACGGAAGCTACCTAATACCTGACGAAGAAGCTAGCTCCCAATAACGTAATTTTTTTTTAATTCAGTGGATTTACTTAAATGCAATGATGTCTATGATCTCGAGACACCTTCGTCCGTAGCAAACGTAACATGAAAGCCTTCGAATTTTGTTGTTGTCCAGACCGGAAGTTGGAAGTTGACTTGCTGAGCAAGCTGGACGCCGCGCAGTCAGCGAAGTTGAGGCCTCGACGACTAGTGTAAACTAGTGCCGTGCCTTCGTCCTGTGCAGGCAGCACTCTCGTCAGCAAATTGCGCAGCTACGGTCCTCCCGCGGTAGCTCTGTCCACCCGTGCCGCTTCTGCTAGGGATGTTGCGATACTACTGATATGATGCGGGTATCGATACTTTCCTCTCGATACCGGGTCTTTGCGAATTTATAATTTGTTTTCGATACTTTACCAGTATTATACCAGTAAATGATTCGATTCCGATAATTTTGAAGGGAATACATCTTTCAATTTGCGAACTTAGTGGGAAGTAATCCAGAAAATCAGATGATAACACAATAGGGGGATACAGTTTGGCATTGCAGCTCCGAATCTATCGCCTACATTCAAAATTAATTTACACCCCGAAGCATTGCGGGGGTAGGTGGGGGAAAGGGGGTCGCAATTTTGAGTTCGTTTCGCCGCGTCTCATAAATTCTGCTTAGTATGACTTTTGACTAAGAGAAGCTACGACGCTCGTTTAATTTTAATCGACAGCTCTCGTTAAGATCAATCGATTACGTGTATAAAAACATTTTTGTGTCTTGGTTACGGTGGAATTGTATGAGTTTAATTTTAAAAATTAAGAAAATTTAACACATTGTCGGCGTATGCTCGTCAAAAAGCAAAGTTGAAATACAGAAATCATATAGTGCTGGAAAGAGCATCTCAAAAGCAATCCAGTGATACTCGTGAAACCTCATATGATCGAGTTAAGCGGTGCCGGGAACGTGAAATAAACATTGAGGCGCCCGAGCGTGTCAACGTAAACGTATTCACGCAAAACAAGCGGCCGTGTTCCCAACATAGTCAAACGCAATTTTTGTTTTCTAAATTACTTCTGGCTGTTAATTTTGAACCCTTTCAATCAAAGCAGCCCAAAATATAACGATGTCTTTTTCTCCATAAAGTGATAATTTGAAAATCAATTAACATCAGTATTTTACTCCTCTAATTAGAACGACGCTCAAATATGACGAATACTAATAAGTACTGCGCTCTGTATTTTTCAAAGCAAACGAAATTATGAAAATAATACAAATTCTAAAGAGACCTCGAAGTAAGAGAACGATATAAGCATTGGTTATAAAAATATAATTTGTTATTTATAAATATAAAAATATTCTATGAAAAATGGGAGACAAATTCAATTTAAATAATATATTTACTCATACAGATATGATACCAGTATCGATACTTTTCTTGTAATACCGGTATCGAAACGAGTTGTTTCGATTCCTCTTTCGATCCCAATATCGATACTTCATGGTATCGCAACATCCCTAGGTTCTGCAGGTTGTGCTATCTTGAGTGTCGCGATTTACCGACGTCAGGACTCATAACTACACAGGCGAAACTGACTGGGAATAGGTGGTATGTGTGACTGGCTACTACATGCTGCGAGAGGTCGCCTATTGGTGAGACTGCCCGTTAGCGAGTAGGTTACAAGGCGCTGTATATTGGCAAACGGCATTCCAAAACTTCGCTTGAAAGCGACGCTATTTTGCTGATGTGTGCGACTGGAGTTCGTGATTCAAGCGGCCGATTTGTCTCTGTATTCCTAAGTATTCTTTTGTCAGGATGTGATCGTTGTAAAAATAGATATTCCGGAGATATAGCTGGGCTCAAATTTTAAATCGTCACATAATGCTATCTTACAAAATGGTGGACCGAAACTATGTTTTTGTACATTTGATAGTGTTAATATGTAGTGCCAGCATACAAAGTTACATTGGAATTAATTGTGTTGCTTCGACGATATAAAATACATAAATATAATAACTAGAGGGACGCCATTTTGAAAATAAGTGTCTGGCATACTTAAATCATACTGGTATCAATCACCTATAGCAGTAGGTACTACTTGTTTGCCATATTTGGTAGGAATCGGTTAGATTGTTTCCCAATATATGACATTAACATTTTACTTATTCATGTGCCTCTATCTTACAAAATGACGGATAAAAGCGGCTTCGTGTGAACACATCTGATGGTTGTCCTATATACACCCAGTACATAAAGTTAAGATAGAATTGATGATTACGCGTTTTAGACGGTATAACATATTATTCTAAAATTACTATAGAGCCACCATTTTGAAGATAAGTTTCTGACATTTTAAACATACCTGTGTAAACCTCTGCTGAAGTTCTACTTGTTTGGCAAATTTTGTAGGACTTGGTCAGTTGTTTCCCGAGATATGATATAAAAACTTTATAAATACATGTGGTGCTATCTTTCAAAATTGCGTTCAAAATAGGTTGTTTATGGCATACATGAAGCTTGTTATGAAAACTGTCAGCATACAACATTTTGTTCTAAGTTGTTGGAACCATATGGTGGTAATACCAAATAAACCTAAAATAGTTGTATGGCTGCCATTTTGAAAATTAGTGCCGAATAACTTGAATTGCATTCATGTACATGGCCGAGCATAGTATTGTTTACATGCTAAATTTGGCGAGAATTGGTTGAGTAGTTTAAGTGCTGCTATTTTTTCATGTTGTGCTATCATCCAAAATTGCTCACCGACAATATCAATGTCTAAATTCGATGCTAAAGAGGTGCGCTGTCAACATAAAAAATTTGTTTTATATCGATTTAATAGTTCCTGAGAAATAACAACACCCAAAATATATTTAATGGTCGCCATTTTAAAAGTAAGTGCCTGGTGTGGTTGCGAACTTTAAAAGCCTGGTGTCCTTACTAAGTACTATATGTGTACAGAGTTTTGTGAGATTCAGTTCACGCATTCAAAAATTTCGATGGGGCGACACACATACGCACAGTGACACAGAAGCACAGACAGGAAAGAGCGATCTCATAACTCTTTATTTCCTTCGGAATGTAGGCTAGAAATACTATCACCCACTTTTAGGATACATCTAACAGTAATGACTAGTAAATAGCTTAACAGTGATGGACATTGCTGATTGCGCTTTTACCGACATAGGTAATATTTATTTTAGCGCCGCATCTGAAACCGACCTGCTGTTAGCTCCCAGCTTTACGCGAAATTATTTTAGAAGACACGTCTCAAGCGTAAGTCATACGAATAGATTAACGTGTGGATAATTTCGGGGATAATATAAATAACGAATGGTTAGAGGTGAAAACATTTTTAGGATAACACTCTGCTAGTAAAAGGCTTTCGAATGGGGACCTTTAAAGTCCCCATTATACTCCAAGTATGACATCAAATAAGACTTTAAAATCCCCATTATACTCCAAGTATGACATCAAATAAGACTTTAAAATCCCCATTATACTCCAAGTATGACATCAAATAAGACTTTAAAGTCCCCATTATACTCCAAGTGTGACATCAAATAAGACTTTAAAGTCCCCATTATACTCCAAGTATGACATCAAATAAGACTTTAAGTTGTGCCACCTACGGAATAATAATGTGAATAATACTTCAAGTTCTCCAAGACACCTATTAGGAATCGAACCCGGATCGCCGTGGTAGGGAAAGCCAAGTTACTGCCGCGGTGCCTCAGGTGTGAGTGAGAAGAGATAAAAGTCGACAATCACATGTGTGTTTAAAGTGTCGTCCTCTCTACAGCCGGCACAATTCATATTCAACCCCGGGTAAAAATACGAATTCCACACCATTTAAAAGATAGTCAACCACATATAAACATACATATAAAACAATTATAACTGTGAAAGCTCTCTTTGCGTGAAAATATTTTTGAGTTATTTTGAATATCCGTAATATCAGTGTAAAATGTTGAGTGATATACCGAAATATTTTTGTGCGAGTGACGCACTGGATTAATTAAATGTTAATTTTAATACCGACTGTCACTTTTATGGCTGTATCACTTCTTCGTCCACGGCCCCTGTGTACAGTGCTGTTAGTGATGACCTAATATTTCGTTACTGGCAAATTTGCAGAAACTTTAATGCAACAGTCTATTCTTGATTCCCATATACCATATTAGAATAGTTTCAAGATGTGAAAAGGTTTCTTTTCTATTTTTGAGGTATTTATATAAGTGTGAGGTATTCATTCCTAAGTAGTGCGGAGTTTATTAATATTCTCTATACGATCATGAAGTTAGTTTTTTTAAATTATTTATATAAATGTGTACATGATGCAAAGTAGTTTAAAGACAAAGTAGATGGTTGTATTAATGTCACTCATTATACAATAATTTGTGACTATCCTCTTAACTGTAACTGTTTTGCGAACTGCTCATTATTCTGATATAAGGGCAGATTTGGAAATGGATATACACATAGGGATTCAAGCATTGAAGCAAAGGTATACTTGATTTATTACTCAAAAACCACTTAGACTTTAATGTTACAGACACAATGAGGGTATTATAATAGTTTTAAACAACAGTATATCAAATGCAGAAAATATAAGTTCCTCCAAGCAGGAGTGGTGGAGAAACACACAGATATCCTTCTATTAATTGTAACATAATTAGTTTAACTAGCCTAATGCTCATTTGAGGACATTGCCAATACATGTATCTTAGAAGAAGTTCCTCTCTCGTGGCTGTTTTGCGACACCAAATTTTGAAACCTCCGCACCCTTATAGATCAGGAATTTTTTGCGTCTATTTTACATATTGGAACCAACATTGGCCTAAGTATTAGCTGTTGGACTTCGGATGAGCTCCAAGTTCTGCATCGTTAAAGTGTTCCTAACTTCTGTCACAAAGTATTTCCATGCACACAAAAGTCCTTCCTGCATGTCTTTTACATCAATATTATTAACTGTCCAAGGTTACCTGAGAACTTTCGGAAGCCCTGCCTACGATCTACATTCCTCTTCATTTTGTGCCATTCTACCTTAATCAAAAATTACATTGCTTCATCTTCTTACATGAATACATAGATGCATTACAAAAAACACTAATTACAACCATTATTGTCTGCCTTGTCCTCATGAACTGGGAACGTCTTCCAGCAGATTATCCTGTTCTGATCAATCTCACTAATATCATTTGGTGCAGACTCCTTCTCGACATGAGACCTTCCGAAGAAACACATTTCCAACAAACCACTGCCAGCTTTAGCAGTGATTCCTTGAAGACCAAAATGGTACAGAAAAGACAACAATATATAACTCTCTTATATATCAAGTATCTTAACTGTCCAAGACCTATCATCTTTATTGACACACTTGGTAAAAGAAACAATATTACGATAAACCTTCCTCGGGTAACAACCAAAAGAACGAATTCAACTCCGATTCATGTCAGGATGAAATCTGCAAAAACACATTATCAATAATGTTTATAATCGTAACAATTAATATAATATGCTAAAAGGAATTAAAGTATTAATACAACACAGGTACATAGCTCAAAATAAGGTAAGAACACAAAAAAAACTGAAAACAGATAAGTCCAGGATCAGCCCGCACCTACTACTATAACCTACTCACTCGGCATTTAACATGCGAATGGGAAACTCCACGGCAGCGCTCTGTATCTCTAGACATTGCTGCTATGTGCTGGGACCTTATCACCGGATTTACTTCCTGGCCCCACCAAGCCGCCATTTCCGGGCGATAAACAACTTCCGGTTACAACCAAGCTCAATAAACTATCGCAACTGATAACAACATCCTGTTACATGCAACACACACACTTACATAAGTGCAAACAGTTTGGCCAACATTAACATTTGATCCACAAACTTAACAAACATAATTACTCCTTTCGGGTATGTTAAAAGGATACCACATCGAGAGGAATAGAAGGGGAGAGAGGATGAATTTAACTCTTCTTGCATGTTTTTTGTCAATCTAATGTTATTTATATATATTTCTGTATATCTTGTTGGACACTTCCCTAAGGAAGCTTCATAAATCTCGCTATTAGTATTAATAATGGAGTTTTGAATGGTGCACTTTTAAGTATCTAACGTGATGTCCTTGATTTGTATTTATATCACTCCGTATATTTAATAGCGTAAAATAAATGTTCAAATATTTCCCCCTCAATTACCCCCCCCCCCCACCCATTTTAATATAAAGGAAAGGAATAAAAAAATACGAAAAAAAAGGCCGCAGTCTATTTCGTACCTATAAAACATATGTTTGCAAAATAAAAAATACGTAACACATAATCACGGATTGAAAAACAATTCCACATGACCTAGAATATGCATGTCGCCAGCCGTACCAACTAATTTCCGATACGACCAAATCTGATCACCAAGTTCCATCTTCATCTTCTTACGCGAATACTTGGACGCATTACCAAAAACACTAATGACAGCTAAAATCGTAAATTTTATATATAGTCCATTCGCGGTTTCTTCACACTTTTTCAATCAAACCATTGAAAAATCACCCCATACATGACATATTTTGTTACATCCTAAACATGCCATGCATCACAAACGTTATACACCTCTGTCAAAATGGACGTATCTTATTTTTCATTAAATTTAAGTTTAACCTATACTATTTGAATTCATAAATTATAATAATTCACTTAGTATAAATATGAAAATATAATTAGAACTGAGTGCGCACGAATTCTGTGCGTTGTCCTTTGGTGTAATTTTCTAGACTTAGCTAAGCTTTGTTTGCACGAGGCGGAGGAATACACTGGAAGTAGAACTTTCGCAGGGCTTCATGAAAGTGCGTAGCAACAGCAAATGGACTGTACTATAAATTTAAAAATTACACTCTCAATAATACGACGTCAAGATTTTGTGCTAATTTTTTTTTCCCCTAATTCGCTGCCAATTTAACTGCGGGTTCTACGTGCGAGTGTGCTCCCCAACAACACTTGACTTCGCACGCCCGAGGTACAGAAGCGAGGGATTACTATGGACATCACGTGCGCTCGTACCACGCAGCTCATAACAGATTTAACGCGAGACACAGAGCTAGCGTGCAGTTTTCCCATTCGCAACTTGCATCACTGATAATGCACGAAGGGATCCGATTATTTAACGGAGAAATATTGTCAATGAAATTCTGCTACACGTCTCTTAACCCACTTTAATTATTCTGTACCCCAGTTGCCGTACATGCCATAGCTGTAAAAAAAAAAAAGTGCACGTTCTGGCCATTTTCTCATTCGGAAAATAATCTTTGGGGACATAAACAGAAAACGACAAATGTTCTTGGAAGAGGTTTTTCTTTTATTGTTTTTTCGAATACAGCCAAAATTCGTAGTAGTGTGGCAGTTTTTTTAATACGGTGTATTTAACTAAGGCTCTGGTCACAGTTTTGAGGCTAATTTAGGGGGAGTTCTCAAATCAAGGACAGAATATTGCCACATCGCTGCCAACTTAAATGCGAGCATTTTAGTGTTCCCCTGAAAATACTTGTAGTGATGGCCAAGTAAAATTTTTTATGAAGGTTCGAATCAAAATGATCTAATTTGGTAGTTAACTATGTGTAGGTAAAGCAGCCAACCCCGTGGCATGCGTTCGGAAGCTGACTTGGGCAGGAATCACACGTGAGTGCTCTTACCACAATTCCTATACATATGCTAGCTACCGGAAAACATTATCTTCCTCCACATAATTACATGAATTGTTCAATTATTACTCAGTCTACTGCTCTGTGCTGGAAGAACAATTTGGCCGACATTCAACTCTCTCAAGTCACGTTAATAACACTGCGTGTGAGTGTGTTCAAGACTATGTGTGGTCAACTAGGTGCTCCCACCGCCGCACAGTTAGAAAAAGCCAGATTTCCGGTGGCGCAAAAAAAAAAAAAAAACAGCGAAGTGGGCAATATAAACATGAAAGTAAAATTTCGTCTAACTTTTTTTCGATCACGTTAAGGTAAGTTCCTTGAAATTCTGTGTCCGAAATAAGTTCTTCCAAAAAGTGTTTGTGGATGAACCGAACTTAAAGTGATCCGCCTGTCTGTATTACTTTGTATGTCCTAGGTCTGAAATCGCGAGTTGTATACGGGCGACGCAAGTACGTTCACCACATGCCTCATCGCCTCTATGCATAAGGCACTGATTTCGAGCGCAGCCTTTACATATGCGACTCGCCTCTTGCACAACAAAAAAATAGGTTTTGTTGACTCAAGCAGAGTTTGTTCGGCGCAACCAAATTAATGTTTTGTATAGGGGACACGAAATATTTTTTTGTTAAAACCAAATTGTTTTGTTGATCTTAATTGTGTTGCACCAAATAAAGATTTGGTTAGCGCAACTAAGGATTTGTCTTATTTTTTAAGTTTAATGGCAATTGTGTCGAGAAAATGAATTTGCATTCTGATTGTATCTCCATCGCCTGCATTGATTTCGAAAAGAGTAACCAAAAAAAATCGAAGAACACAATATATGGACGCGGAATACAATTGGTTTGGATCTACGTAAAATATAGAGATCCGGTTATTATTTAAAAAAAAATTAATTACAAGCCCAACCGATATTCGAAAACTAATCCCATGCGTCCGCGCACTACGCCCTAGTAATCGTTTTATTTTTAAAGTTGACTTTATTGACATATTGACCGGTACATTTGCCGTTGGACATAGCGTGTGTGACGTTTGGCAATGTGTGTATGTAGTTTTCCGTGTGTCGAGCTCAAGTATAGGCTGTTCACGGTAAATTGAGCACTTTTTAAGGCCCTTCTATATTTTTCCTTCCATCCTATTTCCATCTTCCTGCTGCTCTTTAGTATAAACATTGATTTATGACGATTAAACACAGTGTATACATTTCCCCACCCTCGAAATTCAATGCGTGATGCTGCAATAAGATATATTTATTAGTGGTTAAAGCCTGTTGGGAGGGCATTAAAAAGTGCTCACTTTACCGTGAACAGCCTATAGACGGACTTGATGACAAATGCACAGCACGCGTGTGCACGACATACAAACAGAAAATCTGCAGCGGAGGAATCTGGTCGCGAACTCCCGCCACTCCGACTACAAGTCGGCCATTCCGCGGCTGAGCTACGACGGCTGAGCATTTCAGCTAAAGTGACTACTGATTAAATACCAATGTATTAAAATGTGCATTATCGCGAATACCTGACAACGTGTGCAAATAAATTTTTCAAGTTTTACAGCTTTATTCTCCAATTTCCTGTCGAATTAGTTCTATAGGCTGTTCACAGTATAATGAGCACTTTTGAAAGCACTGCTTAAGATCTACGTGTATGCACGTTGTGTATTCCTCCTCCTTATGTAAAAATTAAGATTGCAATGGGCCTCATCACTTAATTCGTGCGCCGATCAAGTGAAACTGTGAAATTATTTTTTGAAAATGAAATATTTTACAAATCTGCTCGTCTTTAAACATCAATGCATAAGAAAAACAGAAAGCGAAAGAAGTAATTTTAAGTTATAACATATGGTTACCTAGCACTTGTTATTCAACGTTAAGATATAGAACTGCTTTCCATCCATCCATAATTACAAACTTTACTGGGCGAATGTCACTCAATGCACCCGTTAATGCATGCAGGGACAGTGACTTTTTTCTAAGGTTTATTTCTAACGTGCTCACTTTATCGTGAACAGCCTTTATCAGGATGTTAATACCGATATTTAGCATCCATAAATGAACCAACAAAAAAAAACTTACTATCCTAACTGTCTCAATAAATACAAATAAACTCTCGAGACGTATTTTCGAACAAAGGCAATCAAATCGGTTACCAAACAAATTTATACAGTCGATTCAACTAAATATTTTGTTAACAGTCTAGTTCATTTTAGCTCAACACAGAGAATGTGTTAATTCAAGCGTGTATTTTGTTAGATGAACAATATCAATTTTGTTGCGATTCAAGATTTGTTTACCCAACCAAATGTTTTGTTGTGGCAACCAAATATAATTTGTCCGTATACAAACAAATATTTTACTGGATTTTCTTTCAGTGAGAGATTGTAAGCGGTGGCTTCTATCATTTTGCGTAGTGTAATGGTAAAGAGAAAAGCGTGCTTTACGCCTCTCGACAAGCTTTAAAATATCCTTCACATGTGTTTTCGATCATAAAAATGGTTGTGAAAACGCCCTTTTCAACCATTTCCACTTCTAAAATAAATACGCATTAGAAACAGAAATAGAAACTTAAACTCGTCGGACGTGGTAGGTTTCCAGAAATTACGTTCCTAGGCGAACACATTTCATGCACGTGAAACAACTTTTCCATAAGAACATATATCGTTGGGCACACTGGGCACGTAGTCGACTGCCTAGCTGGCGCAACCCTACCTTGTCTGCAACGTTATCTTGTCCTTGTGCAGGGCACGTGTTCACTGCATGTGTTGCACTACTGCGTTGCATAATTGTACACTAGCTTGCGACATCCCCGCCGTCTGCTAGCACTCGTCTTGTTAATGCATTCTTTTAGCGCTTCATTGGGACGATGAGCTGTTTGTACAAACGCAGTTCATGTCATACGGTTGCTATTAACGGCCGCTCACGTTATCTGAAGAGTCAGCGTCCATTACTTTGCAAGCAACATGGCGGCCGCGGACATCCCGGAATAATCAGCTTCCGTTATCCCGTAGAGGGATACGGAGTAGCTGTCTCAAAATATTACTGTATTCCTGCTTTTGTTTTGTCTTAACTGCGTGGATTGAATATGAAATTAAGACAGTGCATAAAAATTGAAGCTTCGAAATGTTGGTACTCTTCCTCTGAGAGTCTTTTAGAGTGCCTACAAATTATAAGATTTATAAAAAATACTATATATTTGCCTACGTGGTTATAGTATATTCACTTTACATCCAACTTTTCTGAAGCCCTGCATTAATCCTGCATCCAGGATATTCCTCCGCCTCATACAAACAACGCTTAACCTAGTCTTGAAAACTACACCAAAGCGACAGTGCACTGCATTTGCACGCTCTTAATGTATTTTGCATTAGAACTGTTTCTTACTAGGCATTACCAACCCATCTATTTCCCCCCTGGTTGTATTCAAAACATTTAAAAATTAAGTATTATTACTTAAACATAACATATTAATAAACGTTTAATTTAACCATAAGTAATGTTTTTTTTTTTTTTTTTTGTTAAAACCTCTATTAAATGTTTCTGACATATGGCACATTTAGAATACAAACAAGCTCGTCATACAAGGGATGAATTTCAAATTTTTGATTCAAAAAGTATGAAGAAACTGCAAATATCCTATAACCTAACCTCCGTATACAAATATTCTGAGCCGATTCTTTATGAGAAATGAGATAGGAAACACAATACGCAGACGGTCTAGCGTAGTAATAAAAGATAGACGCCCTCTTGAAATATAGGCATAGAAATGAGTAATTTGTCAAATGTCAGAAGCTACGCGAAATGAAACAAATTCGTGAACTACATTAGTCTGATTTGATATTTGTCAAGTGTGAAATTTTGGCGGGTAGTAATAACTGACATCATTAGTAAATTAGAGGCTGTCATGAAATTAATCAAAAAATATATTGCTCATTGTAGTTTGTCTATTATTATGACGTACAATCATGCACAGGTAATTTGAAGAAACAAAAATCACGCCAATATTATTTTTAAAATGTAATGTTTCATCTTACGTAATTTCTGATATTTTGCAAATAATTACTTTTGAACGCCCATTTTCAAGTGTGCACCTTTCCCTTAATAATCAGTCTATGTCAACGGTCGCATTTTTTTCTTCCTCATTCTCCATAACAGATCATCTCACACATTTCGTACACGGAGTTCAAGATAATGATGTAAATCACATATTAGAATGAAATCGAAACGTAAACACACGTACACGTAACAGTTGACTCATTGAATTTGGGAAATTTGTGGGCAACAGGCGGGCGAGTACGTAGGAGGTTAAAAATAAGTTCACTTCATATTTAGTCTACGTGTTAACCACGAACAGCTGTGGCCGAGATGGTTCGGGTGTTAAGCTCATTTGACGAGGAAGTTCGACCACAAACCACTGATAGTGTAGCATGTGGTTCAGAACTCCTTTCTAATAAGGCGGTCGCCGTTCTCCTAGCCTTCGTGCCTAGCCCTGCTCCATAATAAGCCACCTAAATTTATCTATACATATAAACGCACATATACAATCATGAGCAGTTGAATTAGAGATACCTGCCTGGTGGCGTGTAGCACTCTCCATTCGCCCTGATGATGGTGGTAATGCAGCGTGGCATGGACTCCACAAGGCACAGGAAGTGATCGGGGTTTACACTGAACAATTACCGCTGCACACCCTCCTACAACGCGCGACATCGTTCGGAGCAAGGTCCACGGTGCTTGCATCCCTATCGACAGCATCTCAGATGTGTGTCGATAGGATTGTAGTCGGATGATTTCGGGGCCGTACAAGCGACTTCGAGTTAGTGGAGAGTTCATCCGACCACTCGGTCACAATTCAGGAGCGGTGGGCAGGGTGCACTGTCTTGTAAGTACAAGTATACTGCAGGTAGCTGTAGTCGCAGACCTGCCAGCAGGTCCCTGTATCGTTTGCCGCTAAAGGAGATTTGTACGTGTAACAGGGCACCCAATTCATCCCAAGTAAACAGTCCCTATACGATGATATCTCCAACGTCATCCTGAACTTACCCTGCTGACACTAGGGATCAAGCGCTTCATGGGCTTGGTGACGCATTTATACGTTTTAATCGGCGTCTGCCGACGTGTGCTTCCAATCATCCGTCCAGGTGACCATTTTCATGTGTCGAAGGTCCAATGGCGCGGTTCCCGTGCCCACGTTAATCGTTGCGCCTTGGGACGTGCAGTGCGCAGAAATACCCTCGAGACGGTAACATCTGTATCCCAAAACGAGGAGATGTTTCTAATGGGCGTGGCTACTCACACGTAGGTGTGGTCCAGCAATGAATTGGCGAGGGATCTGCTGCACTGTGGCCTACTCTCGACGCGGTGGTAATCCGAGTGGCCGCACGACTTCGGCATTAGAGCGCCCCATACACATTGCCTCAACAATCTGTTCGTGATCAAATGGGCTGAGATTCTGTTTCTTCCCCATTCTGTGCTCCACTGTTGATCTCACGGTTGGTATAAAGTCTGGCGACATCCCAGTCATGGGTGGCTGGGCACCATTCCTTTAGGCGGGGTGGCCACAGTGCCATGTCACCAACACGACAGGTGTTTCTAATTCAACTGCTCATATGTGCATGTGTTAATATGAATTTACGTTTATATGCACGCATGTATGCCTTTGTGCGCATTTTGCGTGTATGTATTTATGTATGTAAGTTTGCATTTATGCATATATGATGTGCGTGTGTGTATACATGTACGCATGTAGGTGTGTGTGTATGTATGAATATGTGTGTGCATGTACGTGAATGTAAATGTATTTATATGAATGGATGTCAGTACATATGTTTCCGCCTATAACTGGGTTCGATTCCGAGTAAAATGTGACTATTTGTTGTTGTACGTATCTAAATACTGCTGGTAAATGCACAGAAATGTACATCCTTCAATGGCTTAGAGTGGTGTTTATCATGATAACGTTTTAGTACCACCTAAGTCGGGATTATTTTTAAGGAGAGCTGGCAATAAGACCTGACTCTACGTATGGATCAGAAGGAGCATCCAGCAATTACAAATGTAGCCGCGGAGCAAATTTCCATATAGGATGGGATTTTGTGCGGTAACCCTAATTTCTAATATGTTATTGAAATTTAGCTGAAGGCACCAGTAGTGAATATAGTACTATAGGAATGACAGAAATTTGAAAGACGTGTGTCTGTGTATGCCACACTAATTAGGTCGTTGTATGAACACGTCGTATTTAGTAAGTGGCCTTCTGGCAACAGACAGTCGTTTTTCTATATACTAACCATTGTGACGTTCACTGCCGTAGCCTGTTGGCAATTAAGGAAGCTCTTTTGAGACCAATCTTCGAAGAAGTCGCGGCAAGTAACATTAAATATTTTAACATAAACATTTCCTGACTCATTACTTGAAGATTTTGCAGCAAATTAGGTAGAATTGTATCTTGATATAATCTCTTTTTAAGAGTGCAATTTTCATTTAGTATAATCAGACGTCTCTTTTAATGATGTATATTAAGAACTGTAGTGGTAGAAACACTTTCGTGTTAGGTAACAAATGCAAATTTTCCGTGGAGAAACATGCTGTGTAAACAAATAATGCAAACATCGTTTATAGAAAAGATCATGGGCGATCAGTGAAATCCAATACAATAATTGGAAATACTTATTTAAGCATGGGCTGTCTGAAATACTTAGTTAACCACAAAAATTCAATACCAAATATTTCGAAAGTAGAGAGAAAATGAGTGTTCTGGTGCATGATTCAAAATGGGGCTCTGGTCCCGACGACCGTCATCTTGTTTCCGGTAGCCATATTTTCTACCACCTTGTCCGCCATCTTTTCCGCCTTGTTGTCCACCATATTGTTTCCAGCCACTATTGTCAGCCATATTGTTGCTGGCAGATATCTTGTCCACCATATTGTTTCCATCGGCTACCTTGTCTACCATCTTGTTTCCCAATTACTCAATTTCGTTCGACCCTGCCATCTTGGATTTAATTTTATCATGTTGTATTATTCCATCCCTATTAATTCATGCTCTCGCATTCCACTTCTGTCACATCACTCCACCCTGCCATCTTGACACCATGCTCTATCATTCCACCCTGATATAAACCATATTGACATAATGTTCTATTATTCAATCCATACTTTTTCAGGATCTCGTATTCCTATTCAGTCATCTGCCAAATACTCATTCTGTCGCTTGTGCTCCACTCCCTTCGAACTGTCATCATGGATTTCAATTTATCGTGCTCTATCATTCCACCCTGATGTGTGCCATTTTTTACATCATGCTCTATCATTCAATCCCTATTTTTTCGTGCTTTTGCATTCTACCTTGGTCGCATTCGCTTAACCCCTCCACTTTTGCTGAACTTAGAGGTTCATGTTATTTAGGTATAAGAATATTTTCCATCCTAATGGTATAAAACTTATATGTTACATGCATTTAAGAACTTAGATTTTTTGTCCACTCGTGTACAACTTGGGTAGATTTCTTCCTTGTGTTGGACTTGTAAAAATTTTCATTTGGTCATCTTATCTGTCCATTAGATTAGACGTCTTTCGCATGTTCTCCACCCAGCTACATTGATATCATGCTCTATATTCCACCTCACCTTAGTCGTCCACTGATTACTCCTTCTGTCACCTTTCGCTTCATCCTCACCATCTTGAATTTTGTCTACTCTAGGCTGCCATCTTTGTTGGACTTATAAAAGTTTTGTTTAGTCACCTTCATTCCACGTTATATAGGACTTAGGAAGATATGTTAACCTAACCTTACATAACCTAACATATCCTGACCATCTTGTAATAACTCATTTAGTCACCTTATGTAGAAATTCTGTTGCATATACACCCATCGGTTTTAAATAGTTCTCCTTCGTCGGCAGCATGACAATGGAAACCTCCTTATCGATGTTCAGGTTATATATCGCCTTCTCGTCACTCAGCAATTCGTGCATCCAGTCGTCAGATACCTTCAGCAAACTGCTGCTGGATTTCACCTTATCCTAAATTCTATTTGTTCCTGGCATTTATAGCCCTCCCTTGAACCACCATATTGTTAAGTCTGCCAATTACATTTGATTTTAGTCTACCATCTAGGATTCCATTTGTTTTCAGCCACCATGCAACCTCAATGAAGGCCAACATATTTGTAGGTCTTAACCACTTGTGTAATACTTATATTTTCACATGTACATAGCTCACTCACCTCATATATTACTTATTTTATTCTTTCATGCAGGTATTTTAATCTACTACATAGTAGTTAACCAAACATATAAAAAATTTAATTTAATCTATAGTAATTGAGTCCTTTAGGTATACTTTAATAAAGATGATGTAACATGGTCCAGAGAAAATTGAACATAACACAAAACCACAGAACCTACGAAATTCTAGAAAAATCACAGGTAACCACCACAAACCAAATAAAAGAATGTAACACTACCTAACCTAACCTACGTGCCTCACAACATTCCTACCAGACATTCCACCTAATGAAACCTAAGAAAATCTCGGACACACAAACCAAATGCACCATTCTCTATAACACAAAAAACTCGACCATACTAATACACCACAACACCTACCCAAGCTATTCCAGGTCGACCCATGCCACATAAATTCCTACCATCTGTCAAACTGGCATAACTAAAAAACAAAAGCCCTCAAAGTCAAACCCAAATCTACAACATTCTAGAAAAATCATAGCTAACCCACCACAATCCAAACGAAATATCCACACATTAAGTAAACCTATACCGACTTGCCTCACAACATACCAACCAGAAATAGCACCCACTGTAACCTAAGAAAATATCTGGCCTACTAACCAATTGCACCATTATTTATAACCCATAGAAACTAGGCCATTCTGATACACCACAACACATTCCCAACCAATTATAAATTCCAAGTCGACCCATACCACACAACATTTCCACCATCTGTCAAACTAACATAACTTAACCTACCAAAGCCGAGAAAACCAAATCTAAACTAACGTACCATAGTCCAGATAAAAATAATTAGCTATTTCCCACATACACCCTATAGTTATTTCTACCACTTAGGAAAATTCTACATGTTTAGATATTAGAAGAAGACATCTTTCCCACTGCAGCCAATCGTCACTTCGTGTAACATGCACCACACCCTTACAAAGGAGTGGTCGAAGCAAGCAGGAAAATATTAAGAATACAATATAACACTAGAGAAATTCAGACACCATTACAACTACCCAACAACCACACATTACAGACAATACTATGCGACAATCATTCCTACCATCAGTCAACCTAATACAACCAACTTATATCAGACCACCCAATGTACCATTTTCTATACACCAAGAGAAGCTCAGTCATTACTAATTGGTTAACTGCCCAAAACACTGTCTACACTATCTGCCACAACTCAAGTATACCAAGCAAACATATTTTCTAGGCCAGTGCATGCCACAGTCACTCCCATAATCCATCAAACAACTGATACGAATCCACCCAATATCCCATCTTCTATAAACAAAAAAACTCAGACATCTCTATTCATTCATACCTTCCAAAACACTGTACATACCATCTGCCATAACTCAAGTGTACTGAGCAACCATACAGTTTAGACTATCCCATGCCACAGTCATTCCTACCATCAATGAAACAACTGATACGAGGCCACCCAAAATTTTATCTTCCATAAACCAAGAAAAAACTCAGTCATTCCAAATCGTCCCAACCACCCAACTCACCATCTATAATCTGCTATGACAAGAAACAAAGGCCAGATCCACCCATAATCTAACACTCATTACAATTGCTCTGTTAATCGAAACTATAAAAAAATTTACTAGTCACCATATCGCCCAATAATACTAAAAAAAAATGTACCACCTATACCAAGCAAGCATACATTCCATGCCATACAAAACCAGTTCAAACATCACGACACAATCAACGTCTTCCCATACCATCCATCATACCGACTGAAACCAGCCAAATTCATTGACCAAACATACCAACAACTATAACTTAAGCTTACCTTAGCATTACGGGACTCAGCAACACACACAGTCCATACCATTTGAAATATACCATCAATCACTAGACACACACACACACACACATAATATATATATATATATATATATATATATATATATATATATATATATATATATATATATACACACACCACACAAAAAACCAGCCATGCCATCCATCATAATCCAAGGTACCAAGCCACTTTACATTCCAGACCAACCCATAAGACAAACATTCCTATTCTCTGCCAAACTGTCATTACCGACTGATACCAGACCAACCAATGTACCATCCACTTTAACACAAGAAAAATAAGCTATACCAATAAACCATACCACCCAACACACCAATCATAACATCCACCATAGCTCGAGCCACTATACAGTTGAGACCAGTCCATAACCTAACATCCATTCAATTTGTGCTACAGAAAACAATCCAATAGATTGACTACCATATTGACTATCATTTCATCTAACTTCACCAGTTATACATATATCCATCTGAACAACCAACAAAATATTCCAATCATAAATACCAGCCAAGTTATAACAATCATACCATCAAATTAACCATATCTAACACCCACAAAGACTTAGTTCTCAGGTACCATATCAATGTATCATGCCATCCAATCACACTAACCAACAATAACAGCGAATCATTCTAACCCTCTTGCATAGTATTTTTTGGTTTCATATTTTGTCGGGCCCTTGCTGGTGCGAACAGAATATGAGGGTTTTCTTAGTGTGCTCCATTGTATCTTCAAAATACTGCTTCGAATAAACATTGTAGGTAAAGTATGTCGCTCTTGCTCTGTCCCACCTAAGTCTGTAAAAGCTGCTTGTACCACCACAATTAATTCAAAACTTCTTTTTCTCGTCGACAGGGCGTAAAGAGAAAATGATGGCATACTGTTCTAGTGGTCAGAAAATTTTACCAGCAATTGTGACACATGGAAACCTTATAGCACTTACAGCACTCGATAAAGATACTGGGCTTACATACTTGCCTCAAGAATTACTTCTCGCATTTGCATGACACGAAATAGAATCTGTCTACAAACACCTACCTGTCTATCTGCAACAGGACAAAGAGATTAACAACTGACTCCCATCCCTAGAAGGTTATCAAGGGAGTGCTACTGTTACAGACACACCACTTTCTAGGAGCTGGTGTAAGAAACATCGGAAGAGTGCTGCAACAAAAAAAAAAAAAAAAAAAAAAACAGGCTCCTCCAACAATGAAAGATGTACAATTGTAAAGAAGATTGGTTGTCTGATGGACGACTTTGCGGGCTAGATAGTGATCGGGCTGAGTGAACCTCGTATGACAGTCCGTCAACTATGATGTTCTTACAGATTCATAACCAGCGGACATATATTGAGTTACTCGAGATGGTCAACATCAACTGTTGGTTCTGTAGTGTAAAAGTATATAAGCATACATCATGTAATAGTGTTTTCACTTCGTTGACGCATGTGTTGGAAGGCAGATCGTCACAACTTAATTAATCTACTGGTACTGTGAAAGCTGTTATAATATGAACAAGAAATCTGTGGGCAAGGACATTTCGACATCGGCAATGGTGCCGCGAAAGCCCACGGACTCTGGGAGTCGAAGTTATGCAGCAGCCGCCGAGTGCAAGTATTGTTGCAGGTCATTCGAAAATAGCTGTAATGCCAGTCTACATGAAGCTTATTCAGCACTTCACAAGAATTATCCATGTGATAACTGTTGTGTTGCATAAGAATAAGAGTGGATTAACTGCTCACAGCAGGAATTGTTATATAAAACAGACAAAATCATAATTATTTTGTTGAACGAAGAAGATGTTTGAGTGTGCAACTATTATTATGTATTTTTTGACAATTCTGTGAAATAAAGCTAAATTGTAAGAATGACTTCCGTTTTATTCGCTTATTCGATCCCTCCTTATATTAAGCTGTTCGAGAGGAACAATGAAGTCTATACATTGAAGATGTTACTCATTTTAGCATGAAATATCCTTTTTTTTTTTCTGATGATCGTACGTAATGTCTGGATAATACAAATATTTGTAAGCTGAGATGATATAAGAACTTTAAATATTTGCATATGCATGCTTAGTATAGCTATTGGCATGGTTTTATGTGAAAATTTAAATTCTAATTAGACAGTAAAGACACATGTTTGTTGAAATTATTCTTTCAACTAAAAAGTATTCTGTGAATAAACGACGGAAACCTCTATGAGAATTTTTTATTAACTGTATTAATTATTGTAAGATGCTTGGAACACAACCAAAAAAAAATTATTTCCTCTTAAGTACTTGTGGTTCGTTTGAATATGTATATGCAGATGGCTGGAAGACCTCGGTGAAAACTCAAATGTTATTCAGGCTCAGTAGTAATCACTTTGGCAGTAGTCTGGGTGTTTGAAATCGTATCTGCTTGAAAATGAATTACATCTCTGATGGTACAAAATCGAGTAATGAGCATATTTCTATATGCACAGCTTATTAGATTATCTAATAATTAGATGGAAAAGAAGTGCTGATTTTATGACAAAACTTTTATTAATAACTGATGATGAGTAAAGAACAAATATTTCAAAAGAGTACTGACCTCCGAACATATATGATGTGATGGACATGCTATGGTATTTACTAGAAGCAATCAATTTGAATATGCATAACAAGATACGTATAGTGATATGTTGTCTGGATGGTATGTCTTAAATGTTTAGGAAAGTATGGCGGGTGGTAAGTTGTTAGTATTATTGATCGAAATGGTATCAAAACATGGTCGTGCCTGTTATTTGTATGACTTGTTAATACGAGTTGTAGGATATGATGCTATAGTTGCCAAGTAATTTGTTCTAAAAATTTTCGCAGGAACGGTTTATATGTTTGTTCCGTTAGTATGACTGTCGTTCTTGTCAAATGGAATGATCTGTTCATATGGTCTGCTAGTATTGTTAAATGGAATTATTTTGGTTAGATGGTTGATATGACTTGTCTGTATGGTTGGTTAGTTTTGCTGGTATTGTCTGATGATAAGGGCTTTGCAAAATGATTGTATGGGGTGTGGTGTGATATGTTCTGCGAGTATTGATGGTTAGAATGTTTTCTGCTGCAACATTTGATTTTCTGGTCTTGTGGTATGAACTGGTGACATGAAATTTCATTATTACTGGTTCGCTGGTGAGGGTATACTGTATGGCGTGATGGTATTATCTGGCCAAGTTGTCGCTATTACATGATGAATTAGCTTGTTAGAATAATCCACTTTAATATTTAATGGGAATACTCGTATGATGGCTTTCTTGTCACGGCTGGTATGAAGGGAACTGTTCACTATAGCCAATATGGCCTATTGAAATGTTCTGTAGGTAGTGACTGATGTTATAGCCTGTTTATGTAGTCAGGGTGTCAAATTTTTAACATCTTAGTTCATGCAACCTAAGACAGTACAAGTTAAGGCAAAGCGTTGCTTTGTGTTCAAGGGCTAGTCAGAAAGAGTGAATCTCAAAATACTGAGGTCACGTTATCACAGTAATTTTCAATAAAATTTTTCTAAAATGATCTTGTGAAAGGCAATCCAAGTTCACTACACAAGTAACTTTTTCAGCTAATATTCTCACTAACTGCCAATGATGCAGAAGGGTTTGCCACCAAGCTACTAATAAAACCCAAACTCACACACTCGGCGAACTTAGCACTTACTACTGTATTCTTTATGCAGACTTGTAGATGATACTCGGTCGAGTGCTCTCATTAGGTGCTGGTGCAGTCTGCCCATCTGGCATGGGCTCCCACGGCATGAGAGTAGGCTAAACTCTTTGCCAGTCTCGTGAGTGCCTTATTTACGAGGCATTGTCCTGGTTTCTCTGTGCAGCAGCTCTGTTTATCCATATCTCTCAAAACATGCATACATCTTCAGCTCGGGCACCTCTCTGCTGGCTCCATTGTGATAGCAACATCATACCCTCACTTTAAAATGTGGTTGTCCTCAATCCGCATAGTTGGGGAAGGAAGGTATGTAGCATGAGAGAGACATGGTGATGATACAGAGCTGCGAGAACCCCTGTGTAGTAATGGTCATCAGTGCGAGTGCTCTTACGTACAACATGGTCGCAGTTGTCACAGAATTAGGGTGCAGTGGCATTTTGTCTAATGTCCTTATTATAATTGTGTCTATTTGCACTTAATTGTGTTTCATTTCAGTAGAGTGTGAGATGGGGTTACAGAAGTTTATACTTAAGATTTATTAAACTAGTATTAAAACATAATTACAATATAATTTCATATTTACATCTAACATTGGGCACTTTAGATTGAAAAATAAAAGATAATCTTCTTCTTTTTCTACACTTCATGGATTAGGCCACTGCTTGTCCCGATAATGTTAATATTATATGAAATATTATTACAGCCTTGTGAGAAATATTGAATTAATTCATACAATGAAATATATAATGAATGTACTTGTGGTATGGTAATATTACTATGTTTACTAGATACAAAAGTTTTTGTTTTCTGTTTTCTGTTTTCTGTTTTTATACATCATGTATATAATTACACGCACGCACACACGCAAACACACACACAAATATATATATATATACACACACACATTTAAATTGGGGTCTAAGCACATATCTTATCCCATTCAACCTAGTCACGATACGAGGCACTATATATATATATATATATATATATATATATATATATATATATATATATATATATAAAGTAGTAGAAGGTGGAGGTAACACGTGCACGTTTTTGTTGTGACAGTTCGCTCCATTATTTTTTTGACTAATTTACTTCAATTTTCTCTTTATAATAATAGCAATATTAAGGGAAACATTTTTGACAGTAATAAAATATACATCATTAGTATTTTTACAAGACAATTTAAACTAACCTTTGTTTTGATTTATTTTACCTTACACGTTATTGTCTTTATTTCCTGTATGCAAAACGCCCTTGTCTGACATTCCTATTTGTGTAAGCAGCATCAGAACTCTGGTGGAACGAAATACTCCCTATATTTATTCAGTTTGACTCATAGACTATGTCCTGACCAAATTTTTTTCTGTAAATTTGTTCTAATCTCTGATTTCTTGAATTCTGTTTTTCCTATAATAACCTGACTTCTGAAAAGGAATGTACTCTCTTTCAACAATTATTAATGAATGAGTGGTATTTTAGTTTCTCCTGTCATTGTGTCAACTGTAATAATGCCTATTCATTGGGTAATTTCTTCTGTGCTTATTGGTTAGTCTTTGAGTGTTGTAATGGTGCCTATATGTGTTTTGTTGTACGTTTTTTTTTAATTACTTGAATTTGTTGGGCATTTTATGTCAAGTTTGTAATTTCATCCTTCAATTTAATTATCTCGCTATGCAATCTTTCTGTTTCATGGCTAGGGAACATATGGCAGTAGCTTCGTTATACCGTTTTAATTCTAACTCAACTCGAATGAGATTACTAATGAGTTGTCCTTCCATATTATTCTGCTGCCCTATTATTTAATCTGTTACTGATGGCAACAAAATATTCCAAATTATTGCTATGAATTCGGGCTCTGATAAATTAGGATTGTACTTCCTTTTATAATACAACAGATCTAACCACGAAACTTGCTGTACTACTCTGTTTTGTACAGTATTTTCGTATGTTCTCTTTGCTGTTCCTGCCATATGAAATTTATATGTCTGCACCTTTCTGCCTCATCCCAGTTATTTACATCAGTTACTGCAATGTAGTGATCTAAAAGTCATCAATATCCTGCCCTGCTTCTCCTCGAAATGTAGGAATCTTTTCTGTTTATTGAATAACTACTTTGAGTGGTTAAGGGTCGGCCATTTATGTTTGTGAAAGGCTCTCAACGTCAGCACTCAAATTAATGTAAGATGCAAGAGGTCGTTGTGTATTGATACAGCTGACTATATATATATATTTGTTTTCGTACCAGATGCTAGAGCAGTCAATGTCATTGTATGTTTGCTCAACTTCATCATAATCTTGGGTAGGAATTAAACCTTTATCTACAATCTTAGACACTAGTCCTCTTGTAAACCGTGTGGATTTTCCAACTAACTCTGAATTAAGTTTCGATTTTCTTGTATAAATCTATCTACTTTTTGAATCAGAGAATTAAATATTGTTGTTGTATCTAAATCTCTTTTTTCTGTTGCTTGCCTAGCTTCTGATAAATCTAATATTGCGGTCTTAAATAATTCATTTGCTGAAGTTAACAATGGTTTACTTTTATCAGAACTCTTAAATTATTGTGCAAGTACTGCCTTATAAGTCTGCTGTTAGTATTATATAGTGTTCACAATGCTTTAATTATTTTATGTGGCTCTTTCAACATGAGGTTATTCATGAGATCTTGCTAACTACACTGGTTAACAAAATGTGTTAAAAGGTGCTGCGTGTCGTGTGATTGCTGACACTGTTAGCAAAGTTAACACTCCACTGCCCTTGTTAGTTTCCCAAATTCCAAGCATCATCAAGAAATGCATAACGATGCTATAGAGCAAAGCAAAAGTAAAGCAAAGCAAAATTTACAGATATTTAATACAAGCAGGGGTTGTAAACATTAGGCGCCTCCACCAATGATATCATCTTAGTTCATGCAACCTAGGGCAGTACAAGTTGAGGTAAAGCACTGCTTTGCATTCAAGGACTATAGTGCATCTCACACTAGATTGCAATAGAGGACTTATGGCGCGCGCTGTTGCCAGATCGCTAACATGTTACGAAGTTCAGGTGATGTACTTATTTTGAATTCTGAGTGCATGAGAAGCAATTTAAGAACTGATATCGTTATTTAATATATTTTTTTACAATTATACTTATAAATGAGTAATAAATCGTCACATTGTTTTTACGTTATGTACCTTACAACAACAAACAATTCACACACATCCATTGATATCAATTCATACGAAAATTTTAATGTGTTCTTCATAAAAAATTAATATCACATACCTTTTAATCGCTATCGCTACCGCTGAACAAAGCTGATACTCCTTCCATAACAGTAGCCAGGGCTGACCATAAGAATGGGGTTGAGGTATGGAGGTGATTGGAATGAAATGGATGAGGTTAAACTTATTAAAAAACTTTCCTCGTCATCTTGAAGTTCGTCGGCTCTCCACAGCTCTTCTTCAATGTTTTTCACATTTTCTACGTAATTTGTCCAGTTTTCAGTTGAGACGTGGCCATAACCTTGTGTTATTAAGGACTCCATATCATGCGGCTTAAAAGTTGTGTTATGAAGTCTTACGGACGATTTCAATTGGGCCCATGCCATTTCAAAAGGGTTGAGCTCGCAATGATACGGGGGTAAGCGAAGTACAGTCCGACCTAAGCTTTTGGCTATTTCTTCAAGTTTGTATTTTTATACTTATGCCTTTCCCGTCCTATTCTGTATAACAATTCTCACTTAATCATACTGACATAATAAGGAATGCCTTTTTCCGTGAGTCACTGTCTTATATTCCCTACACTTCAACGTTGCACAGGAATCAGTTCACATATCCTGCTATGATATGACGCCTTATCTAAAACAATAACAGCACCCTCTGGAGTGTTTGGCGAAAGTTGTTCGAAAAGCCACTTTTCATACCTGTCTGCAGTCATTTCATCGTGTCCCTCAGCTGTGTTCTTTTTGCACAAGAAAGTAAGGGCAGCGATCTAAACAAAACAGTTCTCATTATCTGCATTCATTAATGCAAAACGCGCGCCGCGTCCAGTAGGACGTTTAAGGCCTGAACTTAGGCCTTCAATGGCTGCCTATCGAGCACTCTTCACTGTTGTGTTTTTTTCATACCTTTTCCACACTGAGCCCGACATTTACCCACGACTAATCTGTATACATAATTGGTTTTCCTAAGCCCCTAGACCTTTTTACTTCTCTCAAATATGTATGCCACCACCAAATTATGTCGTCACGTTCTATGAATGCTGCCTTGTTTCCCCTTCTTAAGAACTCAAACCCAATGTCATGTAGGAACCTATGCAGGGTGGAATGGGGAGAATCTAGCAGTAGCAGTTATTCGCCACTTTTCACTTTTGCTAAAATTGTATTTAAAGTGGGAGGAATGTTAGCAAATAAAAAAGTGTTAACGATTCGCCGTAAACCACTCTGTACAATACCATCATATGTTTGTTTATGGAGATTTGTCTGTTCGCCTTTCATTTTCGGTTTTACTTTACCAGGCGTACTTAGGGTACGATGCCACTGCAGTTTCGTCCTAAGGGCGTAAATGGTTCGTTCTGAACAGCCGGTTTCTTTAGAAGCTTCCTTAACTGAATTGTTTACATTCATGTTTTTTGAAAAATACTCAAATATGTTCAACACAATCTTTCGCTCCCTCCCTCGTAGCCTACCTATGTAGTTTATTTTCGGTGTTTCGCCTTCCATTTTTTATAGTTATGTAACCCACATAAATGCAGATTAAGAGAAATCACACTCACGTAAATAAATAACACGTGAAATCTGGGATTAAGAGACACCCCACACAACAGGTTGGGTGGTCGCGAGACACAGCATTAACTATTTGGCTGGTTTTAAGAAATGTGTGTCGAAGGAAATAGGTGACTGAGGAAGCCTTTATCTTTGCACTTCCCTTAAAGGACAGAAAATCACTTCACAGAAAACAAACGATCATGTTTCCTCTTCGACAGCACTTTGGGGGCGAGCCTTGTTTTTTGTTCGCAGCGAACTCTTGAGCTGATAAGTCAAGTCTTCACGGCTATATACACCAAAATTGTAGGAGCAATTGAGATGGTGTTGCTTTTAAAAACAAATTCCATTTATATTGTACTTCTTTATCGCTTTCAACCCCCATCTAACTTTAATAACAAAAAACCTTGCCACCTATCAACTTTCTCATGTGTCACTTTCTGAGGAAATGCACTTTAGGAATTCAAAAATATATATATCTCTGAAATGTGAAGAGTGTATGTCGTGAGATTTATTCGGTGCCGGCCACAAATATGAATTTATTAACAGAGAAAATCTCAATACAACACTGCTATAGGTAAATGCTATTGGCGTGATACAATTTGGGATACATTAAAAAAGTTCCCAGTGAAAAAATTTAATTTTTAATTTTTTTAGCCCATTAGAATGTCCTTAAGTATGCAAAATATATATCGCCTGATGCGATTTTCGATGCTGTATAATAAGCAAAAAATATATTATTCCAAAGTTCAGTTTCCAATTCGTCTGATATTTGGCAACAACACAAGAGAAACAAGGACAGCGCTTACGGCAGTCGCCGTGTGTTAGGTAGAGAGAGAGAGAGAGAGAGAGAGAGAGAGAGAGAGAGAGAGAGAGAGAGAGAGGAGAGAAATCGCCCATTTACTTCCACACTGCATCTTAAAGAGTGGGATGCTCTACAGTCAGAAAGAGTGAAAGACTCACAATGCTGAGATCACAATATAACTTTAATTTACAATAAAATGTTCCCACAATGATTTTGTGAAAGGTATTCCAAGTTCTCTACACAATTAATCAATTTTTCAACTAATATTCTGACTAACTGACGATGGTGGAGAGGAGTTTGCAACAAAGCTACCAATAAAACCCCAACTCACACACTCGACAAACTCAGCACTTACGACTGCATTCTTTACGCAGACTTGTATATGATACTCGATCGAGGGCTCTCGCTAGGCGCTGGTGCAGTCTGCCTGCCAGGCACAGGTTACCCGCGGCATGGCATTAGTCTAAGCACTACCCGTCTCGTGACTTCCTTATATACGCGGCATCGTTCTCATTTATCGTTGTGGCAGCTCTGTTTACCTACGTCTCTCAAAACACGCATACTTCATCAGCTCAGTCACCTCTCCGACAGCTTCATTGTGCTCGCAACAACAAAATAGAATATTTTGGCTGGAACAGTCTGTAGGAATAGCTGGTTGGCATGATTTTGGCAGTGGCTATGACATGACATTAAATACTATGAGTTAGTTTAAACATTTTTTGGTTGAGTAGTTAGAGGTCCGGGGTATATATTTGTTTGGAATGGTATTCATTATCATTGGGTCGTAGGGAAAACTGATCGCCGTATTTATTTAATATTATGATGTTAGGGGCGAGGTCTCTGTTTCTAGCAAATGAAACATTTTCTAACGTGCTGCGGAAAATTCATAAATAATTTTAAACTGGTTATATTTTTCTTGTGGTAAAGTTATGACAGTATTGAAAGTGTGAATAATGGTGAGACTATGCATTACCTTATCGCTGTCAGTTTACTTGCATAGATGCTTTGAGGAGAGATTCTAAAATTTGTAGCATTGATTCTCTCCAATCACCTCCACATCCATCTCCAAATCCACATACACATCCGCATCCATATCCACATCCACATCCACCTCCACAGCCACATTCCTTGTAAAATATAAAGCAAGTAGGTGAAAACTGTATTCAAATTATCCAGCAATAGTTTCGTCTTCCTGTGCGAGTTAGTACATTTATTGACGGATTGTAGGATTGATTGGAGGATTGATTGAAAGATTGATTGGAGGATTGATTGAAAGATTTACTGGAGGATTTATTGGAGGATTGATTGGAATATTGATTGAAAGAATGATTAGAGGATTGATAGGAAGATTGGAGGATTGAAGGATTAATTAAAGGATTGGAGGATTGACTGGATAATTCATTGGGAGATTTATTGGAGGATTGGTGTATTGATTGGAGGATTGGTGGATTGATTGGAGGATTGCTGAACTGATTGGAGAATTGATTAAAATATTTGTCTTTATTGTTGGTTTCCATTTGCTGATCTGGTAGTATGTCATGCTTGTTTGGCCTACCAGTATAGTTGAAATGTATGATTTTGTTCTTTGGTTGACTGGTTTGGTCATATACTGTGCTTATATGGTCTATCAGTATGTATTAGCATTATCTGAAATGTGTGATTGGGATATTTCGTATTATGAGGTGGTGCTTGGGGAAGTTTTTTGTTGATGGAATAGCTTTATATTTAAGAGCGATATATCTGCATGGCTGGTTGTTAACCAGGAGGGTGGGGGGTACGATGACATGTTTCGTTAGTTTGGTGATATTACAAGAGTTTGTTTTTGATGGTGTGGTCAAAAATTCTTTAATGACATGGTTAGATTGTGTGAGTTGAATGATTTTAAGAAATACTTTGTTAGTAAGTCTGTATGGCTGGCTGTTAACCTGGAGGGTGGGATGTATGATTACATAATTGTTTTTTTTGGGGGGTATGGCAAGAGTTCGGCTACGATGGTGTGGTCATAATGGCTTAATGACATGATAACTTTGTGTAAATGAAATGGTTTGAGGGAATGCCTAGTTAGTTAGAGGGGGTTAGAATGCTTAGTTTGTATAGTTGGTTAGTATGAATGGATGATATGATAAGTTGGAGTGGTATCTGAGAACTAAGTCTGTATGGGTGTTAAAAATGGTTAATTTGATGGTATCGATGTTATAGCTCGTTAGGAATTTATGATTGGAATATTTTGTTGGTTGGTAAGATGTATATATGTATAACTGGCAATGTTAGATAAAATTATAGTTGATACAATATTCAATATATTTGAATGTTATGATTGATCACTATGACTGAGGTTGGTGTTTTATATGGTCTGTTTCATAAATAGCATAACTGAGGTATGCTTGGGTTAGAGGAGCTGATATATTTTGTTTGGATGCTATTGTTTTTTCAGTATGAATATAAACAATTGGCTTTATAATGATACTGTTTGTATGGTTATCTGGTTTGGTAATCTCTGCGATTGGTAGACATATTCAGATAACATATTGGCAAGCTAGTGTTGTGGTGAAAGGATTGCTCTGCATTGTACTCAGCCCCACTGGGGTGCTGGAGGTATGGTAACTGGTAAATTTTGTCGTGCGGTTATTGGTTTGGATGGCTGGTATAATTGACTGGTTTCTTTGGTTGATATGGTGGATGATATTTTTGTTCAGTTTGCTGGAGGGATGGTACCCACTGTGTTTGGGCAGTGTGGTTAGTGGCATGGATGTCTGTTTTCATCAACTGGTTTGTTGGTGTTGATATGTTCGGCAAGGTCTATGGGCAAATGGTTAGTATTGTTTGTTAGTTGGCAAGAGCAGTATGAAATGAGTTTGGCATGCTGGCAGTATGGTGGTTAGCATGGCTATTGGTATAGATTGTTTGCATTATCAGCTGAATTGTTGATCTGATTTGTTGTTTGATTCATATTCTCCTCATTCCCCTCTCCCCAGCAACTTCATTACCACATACTGATTCGATGGTCTATGGGTATTAATATTTGGAATGTTTGCCTGGAATATTTTATTTGGTGTGAATTGTGTGGCATGTAGTGTAGTATGCCAGTAAGCATATTTTTCCTTGTGCTAGTCGTAGAGCTAATGATATGGGCAGTATATAAATATTTGCTAAGTTGTATGTGGGCTGAATGGACGAATTATGCTTTAGTTATACTAGGCGGTGAGTATTATTCGTCTCGTGTCGGTGGAACAGATGGCATGTGTAATAGGTATATTTTATTTTGGTAGGGCCTATCCAAACTGAATTGTTGAGGTATTCTTTAGTGTTATTGGGTGGTGCAATAACTAGTATATTTGGATGGTGCTGGTCTGTAGTGCAAATTGAATGAATGTTAGGTTTTGTGCTGTTCTCAACTGTACAGTTACTCGAACTATGTTGAATGTTATGAGTGATGTGTTGGGTGGTATGGTTCATTCGTATGACTGAGTTTTTCTTGGATTATATGAGATGGTATGTTGTTTGGTTTAGTATCAGTCGGGAATGATACTTTGACAGAGGGTAGGAATCTTTGTCTTATGGGTTGGTCTGGTCTGTAAAGTGGCTTGATACCTTGGGTTATGATAGATGGTATGGCTGGTTTGCTTTATGGTATGTTTTTTAAATGTACACTATCGACCAAAAAGTAATTGGGCACCTGTCCACAATGTTTGCGTGGTCGTTGTCACCCTGTTAGAATCTCATAGGGCCACTTCTTGTGGCTATAACAGCAGCCACCCTCACTGGCATGGTCTCTATGAGTGTTTGCAGAACATCTACGGGGATTCATCGTCATTCCTCTCGCAAACATTCTATAAGATGAGCAATGTATTTTGGCCATGCCTAACGAGCCCTCATCCGGCGATCCAATTCTTCCCAAATATGTTATATAGGGTTGAGGTTGGGGCTCTGGGCGGATAGTCCAGTCGGCGAACATTGTTGTCGGTGTACCACTGAATAGTGGCCCTTAATACATGGAACCTGGCATTGTTATCCTGGAAGTAACACTGGTTCATTCCGTAAAAATTCCACATTGTTGGAAGCATTTCACTATCCAGAATATTATACTAGGCCTCTGTGTTCATGCTACCACAGACAAACACCAGTGGTCCTATGCCGATGGCCGTGAAACAGCCCCAAACACCATCACTCCTCAACCACCGAATTTCCTAATTGGCACTATAAACTCCGGCATAAGCCGTTCCCCAGGTAGACGTCATACCCATACACGTCCATCGGACTGGAATAATGTTAACCTACTCATCACTCCACAGAACCGATTTCCACAGCTCCAGTGTCCAGTTGCGATTGTTCAAACACCACCTGAGTCGCCGAGCTTTAGTGCTTGTCGTGATATGTGGCTTATGCGCAGCTGCTCTTCCGAAATGTCCAAGTCGGTGGGCCTCTGTACTCAATGTTCCAATAGAAACTGATACTCCTGTTGCTCCATGAATCTCCTGTCGGATGGTAGCCATGGGTTATGCCCTATTTGTGACAATTTCACGTTTCAGGGTTCTGCGATTTCTGTCGGTCAAGATTGGAGGTCGCCCAGAACGTGCAGCATTGGCACAATGCCCATCGACCTTCCACTTACGCAGGACGAATGTGGCCATTGATTTGGGCCTGTTTACCTTTCGTGCAACTGGCTTGACAGCCCACTGAGATGGCCGCTAACAATCACGCCCTGACCGAAGTCGGATAGCTCTGTACCTCGTGCCATCTCCTTTTCAACTGGTTCTACACCGGCCTGCAGTGTATGGCGGCCACACAAGTCAACTTATATACTGAATAACTTATCTTCATGGGTGCCCAATTACTTTATGGTCGACAGTGTATATGTCTAGTGATTGATGATGTTTTTAAAAGATATGTGCTGTATGTGCTGATGAATCCCATAATACTAAGGCAAGCTTGAGTTAATGTAGTTGGTATTGGGGGTCAGTGTATTTGGCTATTTGGCTGGCAGCAGTCAGTATGGTGGGTGGTATATGAAGAGTTTGATTGTGTTGTAATGTTTGAACTGGTTTTGTATGGCATATATTTTATGTTTACTTGGTATGGGTGGTGTATTTTTTGTTATTATTGGGTGATGTGTTGACTAGTATATTTTTTTAGTGTCTATTGTCAGAGAAATTGTAATGTGTGTTAGGTTATGGGTGGGTCTGACCTGTATGATTGTTTGGTGCACTTGAAGTATGACAGATTATAGCTGGTGCGTTGGTGGTATGGTTGGTAAGTAATGATAGAGTTTGATTCTTAGTTTATAGAAAATGGGATTTCGGTTGGCCTCGTATCAGTTGCTTTATGGATTGAAGAAATGAATATGGCATGGGCTGGTATAGAATGTATGGTTGCTTGGTACACTTCAGTTATGGCAGATGGTATAGACAGTGTGTTGGGATGGTGTGGATGATTAGAAATGACTGTGTATCGCTTGGTTTGTAGAAGACGGATTTTGAGCTACCTCTTACAAGTTACTTTATGGATGGCAGGAATTATTGTGGTATGGGCTGGCCTAGAATGTATGGTTACTTAGTATACTTTATATATGGCAGATTGTATAGACTGTGTGTTGGGCAGTATGGATAATTAGTAATGATTGAGTTTTTCCTTGGTTTACAGACTATGGTACATTGGGTAGTCTGGAATCAGTTGGTTATATTACATTGGCCGATGGTAGGAATGACTGTCGCATGGAATTGCTTGTAATATATGGTTGCTTTGGTAGATGTTATGGTGTCTGACTTTCTCTTGGATCATACTGTAATTTATTATAACTATGCTTGCTTCGACCGTTTCTTTGTTAGTATGAGGGGAATGTACCCGAAGTGACGATTGGCTGCAATCTGATTGAAGTGTGCTTTTAATGTCTAGTCATGCCAACTTTTCCTAAGGGGCTGAAATAGCGATAGGCAGCATGTGGGAAATAGATAATGATTTTATTAGGACTATGGTAGATTACTTTTTTGGTATTCTGGTATTTGATATGTGAGGTTATGAAAGTTTGACAGATTGTTATAAAACTAGTTGAAACATATGGGTATGTATGTAAGATCATTTCTACATGTGGTGACTAAATTAATTCTGACAAGATGGTTAGTTTAAGATAAATTAGGTTATGTTAGATTATTATTTCTTTCTAAGTCCCACACAAGGTGTTATGAATATGACTAAATTAAATTTTACTTGTCCAACAAAGATGGCCACATGCAGTAGACGAAATTCAAGATGGTAGGGATGGAGCGAAGGTGACTGAATCAGTAATTAATGGGTGACAAAGGGGCGGTGGGATAATAGAGCATGATATTAATATAGCTGGGTGGAGTGCATGCAACACATGACTACTGTAGTGGACAGTGGAGATAACTAAATGAAAATTTTTACAAGTTCTACACAAGGAAGAAGTTTACCCAAGTTGTACATAAGTGGGGAAAAATTTAAGTTCTTACATGCATGTAACATATTATAAGTTCTATACCAGTGGGTCGGAAAATATTCTAATTCCTAAACAACATGAAATATTTTCCAAATCCAACAAAGATGGTGGGGTTGAGCGAAATGACTATGGTAGAATGTAATAGCACAATAATATATATATTGAATGATAGAGAATGACGTCAAAATGGCAGACATCAGGGTGGAAGGATAGAGGATGAGAAAATGAATTCCAAGATGGTGGTTCGAAGCAAGTAGAACACAAGCGACAGAATGAGTAATTAGCAGGAGACTAAAGTAGAATGCCAGAGCATCAGAAAATAGGGATTGAGTGATACAATATGATGTCAAGATGGTGGACATCAGGGTGGACTTATAGAGCATGATGTTAACATGGTGAGGTGGATTAAATATAACTAAAGGGGAATGCAAGATTATGAAAAACAGGGACGGAATGATAGAGTATGATAAAATGAAATTCAATATTAAGAGGTAGAATAAATGTGAGAAATTGAGAAACAAGATGGCAGACAAGTTAACGACCAGAAACAATATGACAGAAAAGATATCTGCCAAAAACAAGATGGTGGAAAAATGGCAGCCAGAAACAATATGGTGGACACGATAATATCCATAAATATGATGGCGGGCCAGATGGTGGATGGAAACATGATGACTCTTCAAGATGGTGGACAAGTTAGCGGACAAGATGGCAGACAAGGTTTTAGACAAGATGCCCACCTGCCCAGAACCCCTATTTTCCCTCTAATTTCGAAAAGTTGCTTTGTGCCTACTCGCAATTCGCTAGACATGAGTTCGTTCATGGACGATGTTAACGAACAAATTACCAGATAATGTTCTTAAGAGAGTCATGTTCATGTACAAGAAAAAAGTTTATTTTATATATAAAATTTCCCTTCTTGGGTTGTGTTTAATGAATACTTCTTTTGACTCAAATTTAACAAGTAAAAATATGACATTTTGAGGACTAGGTTTGGTTGTAGCTATTTACTACTTCCCATTTTGGTTGACGTGTATCCACTGCTGTGTTACGATTGCATGCACTTGAATTACTTTTTTTGATGCTAATGTAGCACATAATAAACAGCTAACTGAATACCGGCTCTGTTTATAATTCACCTTCTTGAAGTAATTAACTCTGTTGGTTTAAAACGGATTATTTAAAGTGGCGATGGTTAAAATCTGGTCAAGGTATGCAATTTTCGGTGTAAGGAACTCAACTTCCAATAATAATGCGAAACACTTTATTATCTTTGTTCTTGGGCTTCTACAATGTGCCCCGTGTCATAAACTAACATCCAAGACCGAAGGAGCCACGGTGGCTGAGCGGTTAACCCACTCTTCTGCGTCTCCCACCAGGCGAACTGGGTTCAATCCCCGGCCGGATCAACCCTGGATTTTCGCAAGTGGGAACCGTGTTGGACGACGCTGCTGGTCGGTGGGTTTTTTTTCGGATATTTCCCGTTTCCCCTACCCTTGCCCTTGCATTTCGGCGCTGCTCCACTCTCACCTCATCTAATCCACATCGGCTCTCAAGACCTCGTTGTTAAGAGCCGCCCATTTCACTCAACTCAACACAAGACCTAACCAATATACTGCCACGAATGTAGGTGTATTGCAGAATTCCATAAAGTGCTATAATGGCCATTTCCTTCGTGCCCTGAACACGAACACTAAATTAAAGTTTTAGCCACGTCCAATAAGAATAATAACGCATATCACGTCAACTCTGCAACCAACCTGCAAGAACACAAGCAGACATGTATTATTTCCACTAAGTATATAAGGTATTCTGCCACACGTATGCCTTGAAATATCTAACAAAGGAGTTTATTTCAGTTGGAAGAACAAGTACTCATTATTTTGTTCAACTCATTCGAAACAATCTTGAGGGTCCCTGGTTAACGTAGGGTCAAGATCCATCGCCTTGCATCAAGGCGAATTCTGCTTAAGTCCTAGGCGGGGCCACTCCCGGATTTTTGCATGTGTGAATCGTGGCGGACGATGCCGCTGTTCGGCGCACATTTCTGGGGATATCCAGTTTCCCCCGTCTCGGCATTCCAGCGCTTTTCCATTTCCACCTCGCTTTGCCGTCATCAGCTCCGAAAAACCTGGCTATTAATAATCGCACGAAACTTTCCACTGTTCTCCACTCGAACAGTTTCCAGTTCATAAATACTGTCCGGGACACTTTTGAGTAAGTTGAGACATTTTCATATGTAGCGCCTTTACGTCATTTCTTTATTTGTTCTTTACAAAAATTCATGGAAATGAATAAGAGTGAAAAGTGTGGTTACAGCTCATTATAAGCCGTCATTATCGAACATTCAGTTTATAAACTGGGAGATAAGATATCACAAAATATGTATTAATTTCTACGTATGATAGTTGTAATTGCTACAAAAAATGTTCTATGTGTGTACAGATATAATCCGGTTCTTTTGCTTTACTATTCTACCACCTGACACCCATGAAGAAATCCACAGCATGATTTACCATCTTGACTTATTACTCTTTGGAGACCTATTAAATGCTGCTAGTAAATTACTTTTTGTTATTTTCTCTCCAGCCACTAAATGATTGTGATGCTGAAGCAACAAATACAGAAAACTATGTTCTGGGTGCTCAAAATACTTTATATTCTTGCGTGCGAATTCTACAGCGATCTAAATAATTATGAAACAGATAGTTAATGTCCCTCAAGAATATAAGATTTTTGAAGAAAGATCGATACTGGAATGATTAATATTTACGTTTGGCATTACGGTTAAGAAAACTAGTCTTTCTTCCCTGAAGTATGCCACTCGATCCTAGGCCTAGCACTTCTATACAGCGTGTCCTAGTGCGGGCGCTTTCGTAAATTACGCCGTCAATATTCGTCTATTTCCTTGCCTGATGTCATTTACCTCATTCGAGCTGGCCAGAGGCAACAGTTTTTTTTTTTATCAATAATACTTGGTTCCGTACATAGTTTCACGATCTAGTTGTCCACGTCGGCTAACATTCTGGCCGGTAGGAAAGACCATAATGTTATGTTTAGATGTTTGAAAAACACTCATGACCATTAGAAAAATTAGATTGAAAATCATGTGAACGTAAAAGAGCCAATAGTGTGTATTTTATTTCGTGTGACAACGCAATGTAACGGCATGAACAGGCAGATGTTCGCCATTGTCATCATTTATAAAACAACAAAAAATCTCTAAACGGTACTTTTTAAATTCCAGTGGCCACGAAAATCGATTCTTAAAGTCTGTTTTGTTATGATTTCTAGATACCTGCGTAATTCGCCTTATTATTGAAGAGCAGACTGAAGTGCAATTCACTGCGCGTTTGACTGACTTCAGTCATTAGGAGGAATTATGTCTGGCCCGCCCCGTAGAACTCATAAACCAGTAATATTATTTCAGCGATGGAGTGGCCAATCAACTTTTAACAAGATCAAGTATGTAGGTGACTGATTAAATTGCAGTAGCCAATGAAACCACGGATTGTGCTCACTGTTTTGTAAGGCAGTGGAATCTATCTTTTCGCGGAAAAATAACGGTAATTTTGCAAGTGTCTAGTGATTCTTATGAAATGCCGCTTTCCCGAACGAAAAGCGGGGAGTTTTCCACAGCTGTTGACTTCTTACTAGAACCTCTGTGTTTGTTTAAGAAGGAGGGTAGCTGGACCACTCGCTTCGCACCAAGGTGAACCGAGTTCGATTACTGGCGGTCTCGCCCGGAATTTCGCATGTAAGAGTCGTGGCGGACGTTGCCTTTGTGCTTCATCTCGCTCTACTATCGCTTTCCCTTTCTCTTGTAACCCTCTGCTGACCCATATTCGCAGCATTCCATCCTCAGGGGCGTTCAAGAGCTCATTGGTAAGGTAGAAGGAAAGTGGCTCCAAATAGAAGGCCATGAAATCCACAGTACAGAATGCACAACTCAATAAACCTAATAGGTTCACTCACAAAACTGTCAGGAATGTAAGACTTATGTTGAATATGAAAGGCGAATTCATATACTTTGTAAATTATCTATAGAATACAACATATATGTGGCCTAAATGAATAAACCATAATCAGATGCAGAAATGAAAGATTGAAAAGAAAGCGTTAATTCAGTTAAGTTGTATATTAAGAAATTCTAAAATTACATAAAAACCTGGAGTAGATTACGGAAAAATCAAAAGTAAGCTCTCTCGCTAACCTAGAACTAGAGAGCACTTGTAAAAAATTGATCAAGGTACCAAAGAAAAGAAGATTTAACTAACTTACTTCTTCAGTGCTGTTTAATTAAAGAAGTAAAAAAAAAAAACAGAAAATGTATTTCATAAGAAATTGATGATTTATATAAAATTAAGCCACTAAAAAATACGCCACATAAAAATTAGTAACGTATTTGTTAAATATAAGCAATTAATAAAAAATATGTACTTGGAAACAATGGAACTAATTTTAAATACCGTTGACACCCAAGTATTAAAACACGGTAGTGAGATAACAAATAGGAGGTAAAATATTTAGATTAACTGATAACAAAATGTTTTGAAAATAAATATAAATAAGTTGTACTTTTCATAGTCCTGAGACAAATTGAAAAGTCACACTTCTTAAAAGTATTCTTTTTAATACGTTTAAACCATTTTTCAGCAGATAATTAAAAAATATTTGACATTCAGTTTTAGGATAAATCAATGCCGGTCCCTAGGTAAATCCGTAATTTTGCCGATTCATGAACAAATTACAATTAAATAAAAAAATTAATTGTATTAGAATTTAAAACCTCAATAATGAAAAGTAAACAAATTTTGAAATAATAATATTCGGTTCTTGGACAAATTGCAAAATCTATAAGAAATTTCTTTAAATAAATGGAAAAGCACCGAAATTAAAATCAATGAATATTAATTACGAAAGAACTTACAACACCACAGGTACCATTATACTTTCAAAAATATAATTAATAATGGATTAATAACAACGAGACATTTTTCAAATATAAATATATCATAAAAATTTGAAGTAATATAATTGCAATTATTGAAATACAAACAAATATATTCAAAACAATATAAATATTCCTACAATATATATGTTTTTCAATTGAAGGCAAAAAATTTTAAACTCTTAAATACGAGAAAATCATGAAATGTATATTAATTCCAGTGAAATGCATTTGAACATTATACGAAATATAACATTAAAATAAATGTCGATGAAAATATATAAAATCCAACAACAATGTATTAAATTGCCAAATTTTAATTTTATTTGTTTGCATTGCCATCTTGAAGCTACAATGTCCTTTTATAAATGTTATAAAAATATTCTTCATTTATTAATTCAAATAATATTTAGATTTCATTTAAGAACACTACAAGGTACAATTATTTTTATTATCTTATCTGATATGAATTGATATGGTTCCAAAAATGTTTAGTTTTGCGAAATTTAATTGAGAAGCTTTGTATTTTTTGCTATCAATAAGAATTTGTAAGTTAGTATATTATTAGTATTGTAATTTTCTATCTGAAAAATTGATTTCATGGAAATGCCAATTTTAAATTATTCATTTCGGTTTCGCCATTACAGTTGCAACTGATTCGGTTTCGTTTCACGACCAACGCAGTGAACAACTTTGTCTCCCCTTAATAGTAACACTTGTCGAAACAACGTTAGAAAGGTAGCTGAATTCGTCACAGAATTATGACGAAAGAGCTAAGCGGGAGTTGTAGGTAAACGCTATAACTTTACATACACTACAGCAGATAACGTTAGTTTTATCGTTATATGCAGAGGCCACACTTTGTTCGCGAATCTCCAGCATATAATCGTAAAACTGAACTTATCAACTCTAGTGTTCATCATAGATATAGCGCTGAGCTTCAGTTCTTCCGTAGATCTCGTGTAAGTATTCTACGAAGGAAAACAGCAAATCACTAGTTTTATTTTCCACGGGCGTTATTGCTAAGCTCAAAAAGTTAACAGCTCATTGCGATGGCCGGGAATCGAACCCGGATCAACTGCTTGGAAGGCAACTATGCTGACCATTACACCACCATCGCAACTTGACGTAGCTGAAGATCGCCAAAGTAATTTAAATGTAATATCTGCAATGCACAATTATGGGTGTATATTTTTCTTCCGTAGTCTAGCTAAATTCTTCATATAGTACAATGAACACCAGCAATTCCCGTTTGGGGAAAGGTGAAATATTATGGACAGGAATTTTCATGTATGCCAATAAACTTCAACGAAAACAATGACGAGCCGTTTAAAACAATGTTTTCATGTGTAAAATAAAACGAACCCTTCCAAAAATGACAAAAAAAAGCCGTCGTCATTGCTCGCCAAAGTATGTGGAATATGCAGTTATCCTCAAGAGTAAAGTAGGGATTTCAGTAATGAAGAGGGAATGGATATTCCTTAGAGAATGTTTATTAACTAGAGTATATGTCTAAACTCTGTGCAAAATTTGTAGCTATGGCATCTGTTGGGTTAATTAAAGAGAAAATACTAGTGACACAATATGCGGAAAGGCAATAGTAGCTACTTCTGTGACGCCGCAGATAGAAGAATCACAGAAGGGAAAGCGCAGCTAAAAGTACATACATCAACAACCGGTCGCCTATCAGATGGTGTTCCGAATGTGTTGGCTACTGCCACAATCTACGGCCGCTGGAGACGTTTGTACAACAGAAAATATTAACTTTTTGCTTTAATGGAGGTAGGATTACCGAGAGGGGCGCACACCCTAAAATCACCTACTCTTACATTCCGATGTCCACAACGGACTTTAAAACACGTTTCCACCTGATTAGACCATGTGTTGGTGAATCTAACACGAAGTACGGAGAAGCGGTATACGTGACTAAAATATTTTTCTTGGGAATTACTAAAGAATAATGGTGCGACATTCCAAGATATTTTGTAATACGGTGGAATTTACACACCTACCCCATGTTGCTCTTTTAGTTTGGTGAAATTGGACGGATGGCATGTTGTTCTGCAAAGCCCCTATAACAGTGGAAGCTGCTGCTTTACATACCAGCAGGCATTCATCATTGAGTTGTTTTTCTTTGTTGTGTAAACTATTTATTTAGATATGTGAATATCGGTGAGCCAGGATGTATGTCAGATGGTGATGTGTTCCTACAGATTTCAATTTACAATAGTCTAGAAAGTGGAAAACTTAATATTCCTGATCCAGCAGCTCTATCGGATTGCAGGTTGCCTGCACCGTACTTTTCGTAGCAGGTGAAATTTTCCCCTTCACAACATATATTGTGGATTCCTATCCTGGTGAAGTAACTAGAGGATCTCCGGAGCACCTGTCAAATTATAGATTGTAAAGTACATGTTCCTGGTTGAGAACGGATTTTGGCTTTCGGCTACTGTGTGGTGAGTTTACAGATAACCCACGATACTTACTGAATATCGATGCAGCTGAGAGTGTTGTTCCTTCTTGTGCTTTCATTATAAGAGTACCTATCATCATCGTTTCTCTACTGTAATCCTAGCTATGAAGATTGTGAAAAAAGATCGCATATAAAAGTCGTACTATGCGAATGGATGGAGGAATTTTTTAAATTCTTCAGGTTTGGCAATTCTCCCGCGAATTCCACGGGATATTAGGACAATCGTAAGAGGTTGAAGATAAAATGTTATGCAATGCCTCACTTCTAATGTGAAATGACGTATCTGGCTATAGAGATTTCTATAAATTGTAGATTTGGCACCTGGTCGTCATTTTGATTTGTAGAAAAAAAGCTTTAGCATTTATTTAACGTTACAGACTAAAACATTTGTGGCGTGTACCTTGTGATATTTCATAGAACAAGTTTAACAGTAATCATCCTATTAAGAATGTGATTTCAAGCAATCATATTCTTATAGTAGGCATACTAACTTATATAATTTTATATTGTAGCACTGTCAGAAAATTTTTCGTAAAATTACAGAGTATACATATATTTTCAGGCTACCGCAATCTAAATATTCAAAGAATTTTTATGCTCGCCTATATAAAATATTTATGTAACTAATTCACGATTAATTTGTACGTTTGAAATACAGATTTGAAAAATGTCGCTGATACACCCTGTATATATTTTAACAGACACACATAACATAATATTTTGGTTTTGTGCAATCAGTTAAGGGTGTCTTTTCTCTTTCAGAAAGGCATTCATACATCCATTTACTCACATATGACAATGATTTACTGTAAAGTGTTACTGTAAACATAATGCCAACGATAAAAAATGTTCTGCCAACGTTGGTTACCAGTGTTCTAAATAAATTTCACCCATTAACAAAGAAAAATTTTACTTTTGTTAACCATATAATTTTTCACCAGGTACCACTTTACATTGAGACCTAAATATGCCCTTGGTGGATATCGGATTCGAATGTGCGCCCTTTGTTTTCGCAACCCGACGTGTCGTCTACTAACCTTGTCGTTGATGAAGAAATAGCTACATAGCATTATATTCCAGTTCGATATATTGGGTTATACTTTTTATGTATAGTGTTTAATTTTTAATCATTTATGTGTTAAAATGCTCAAGCCATTGAGCAAGTGAAAGTAATTATATATGGGTTTATCAAGAAAAAAATAATAATCTTCTATTATGGCGTACAGTCTGCAATGCAATGCTGTCCCAACATAAAGAAATAACCAGTCGCCAACTGTTATATTCTCAACATTGTCTAACCACATGGTGAAAACAAAAAGTTTAATGAAGTTTTGCATTGGATAAATCGTGTGTAGTAAAAAATTATATTCCTTTTTTTTATTTAAAACAATTATTTTATCTTAGAGCATTTTATGTTGGCCCAACAAATGCATACAGTAGTTACCAAATGCCGATATGATTTGTTTTCCGACAAGTAAACGAGACATAAACAATGATGTTAATATTAAAGAAAACATGGATTGTTTGTTAAAAACATGGATTTTAAACAAAAATACAAAATTGTGAATTTATTTCATCAGGAATATCGTAATTACAATTGTTGGCATGTTACACAATGTTGGCCCAATGTTTCAATTAGTTCCAATTACCAACTTTTGTGTTCCAATCATTGACATGAAATATAGCAAACTGTTCAAATTGTAAAGAGTAATATCTCAGCCGATGAAGTACTTTCATATTCTATAAAATACATTAAAGTGGCACTGTATTCATTCCAATAGGTTTTTCTGTAGGTTTGCATAAAAAGTTGGGTGTCCAGTATTAGTCCAACAGAAAATAACACACATATTACCAACAGTACTAACTTATTACCCACAGAAAATCAAACATGTAAAGTTATTATTACAATTGTTTATGACATCTCCTGATTTAGTTACATCGTTGTCTGGAGCGTGCTAAATAATCTCGTAACATTTTCGTGGTAGGAAACATTTGTTCGAATATTCCATTGAGCCAACGTTGTTTTAATTTTTGTGCTCAAATAAACCATGTATCCAACCTTTCCAACAACGTGTCAACATAGGTTAGTACTGGGAAGAAAAGGTTGGGTTTTTGTTGGAAATAAATGTTGGCCCCTCGTACACAAATTTACAAATAACCAACCGTTGTCTTTCACACGTTTATTGAATGCTCCGCCAACGCAATGAAAGTCCTGCATTCTCTATTTTAACTGTCTCTCTAAATAATTCTTATACACGTAAGTGACTGTATGTTATAAAATTGTTTAGATTATACATGTTAGGATTAATTTTGTTGCAAACAACGTCGGGCCAATGTCAAAATTACGTACGATTCTTACCCAACATTTCCCAACCAATTTCCGAAGTTGTCCTAGATATGTTGCTAATGGAGACTTGCAGTGTGTTCTTGATTTTTCTGATTTAGTGACATTATTTTTCTGAGCGTACTAAGTTACCTCATAAAATTGGGATATTAGTAACTGGGCATAATGTTCATTAAAGAATGTTGGCACAATATAAAATATTATACCAAAATTCCCAACAGTTTAGTTTCCAACATAGGAACAATATATAACTAACTAAACATGAAGAGTAATTATCTCATATGTTGAAAAACCTTTAAGTTATTTAACGTAGAGGTAAAGGCACTGTTTTCATTAACAAATTGTTTTTCATAATTTAACATATGTTGGTTGCTCAACACTAGCACAACAGAAGAAACCATACAAATTACCAGCAGTGTATTTCCCAACTCATTGCCAATCATTTACCAACCATTTTAAAGTTTAAAATAATTACATTTGCTGTATGTTATGGCTTTTTCTTATTAAATGACATTCTTTTCTTGAGAGTGCTACGTAATCTCAAAAAAGGCCAAGGTAGAAATTTTTCGTTGGCATATTAAGTTAGGCCAACGATGTTTTAATATTCGTGTTCCAACCAAATGTTCAACCAACCTTGCTAACCAAAGTCCAACCGTTGGCTCAATGTATGTTGCTGCTGGGAATACATGAAAATTACCAGCTGTTGTCTTTCCATCAATTGTCGATCACTTAAACGACGATTAGAAACAACAATAATATATTTGTAATAGTTGTTAAAGTAATATGTATATTATGTGTATGTTATAGTATGTTTAGTATTGTTCTCATTAAATTCATTAACTCGGATTTTGTTTGTTAAATAACGTTGGCCCATCACATTCCTATTTGATAATAACGAACCGTTGTCTTTCCGACATTTGTCCAACACTGTACCAACGAATAAAAAATTTCATTAGTCTATATTTTGACTGATTTCTTTTAATAAATACGGTTACATATGCATGTTATTGAATTCTTAAGCACTATTTTCATACAATTTATTACGTTGGATTGCGGTTGGAAAATAATATTGGCCTCATGTTAATTTTATATTAGTATTCTTACGCAACCTAATTCCATCCTCGACAACCAAAAGCCAACAGTTGGCCTAAGGTATATATTCCATCAGAACAAAACAAATAAGCACCCAGGTGTGCATAAATTAATCAACAAGTAGGTAAGATGAGTATCAAAGACAGCATGGCCAGCATACCAGCATATAACCTATTAAAAGGGGATCCCCGCACATAATGTTATAAAATTTATATACAAAACATGTATTATTTTTAATATGCATGACAATTAGATTACGTTGATGTGCGTAACAAAACCACGAACAAATGGAAAAAAATACAGTTACAGATTTAATAAAGTAAACACAGTCATCAAAGATATTTACGAGATTAAACTGCACAGATAAAGTGGTAACTACACAGTATGTATATTACTTGTGCGTGAAATAGATAAATTAATTAATTCCAATGGTTAGTCCACTTAGCTGTGCAAAGTTGTTGAATCAACATCGCTTGAGTACAGTAGGAGGCGAAATTTTAAGTATCCAAGAAAAGTAACATATACTTGATCATAAAGAAACTTGGATAAGAGACAAAATACACGAGCCAAACAGGAAGCCTCGTGGACGTCAAGCAGGTAGAAAGTTGAAACCCGGGGAACCCTCACATGAGGGTAGAGACGAAAGTTGCTACAAAGTCCAGAAGAATGCCGATATCATGGAGAGAAGCATAAAAATAAATAACAGTTTAAAAATTCACATTACTAGAAGATAATACTACGGCCCAACACGTGATGCACAAAATGTTGGTGTAAAATAGCACAGGTGCTTACGTCCCCACAAACCACCTCACGGCCACCGCATGTAGCCAACGTGTCATGATGGCGGCCGAGCATAGGAACAAAGTGTGGCGAAGGTGGGGAGGAACGCCATAAGGCGTCCGGAAACAATGGAGCATCGAAATCGAACTTAGCCATCCAGGGCAGTTCCAACGTCGCCGCTATATGGCATCGGGAGCAGGAAAGTGATCAAGATCGATGCACGCATTAACGAAGCTGACTAACTTTCGCGTGATCCAAAGACGATATTTACGCGAACTCGTGCCACAAGTGCGTGACGGCACGGGGACTTTGTCCACGCAGCCACGCCCGAAACGAAGTGTGGAAGGGGGAGGGCTGGAAACGAAGTGTGGAAGGGGGAGGCGACGGACGCGAAATACAATATCCTTGCCAATGCTGCAGCGTACATCCGGTCAGGCAAGGAACGAGCGGACGAAACAGTAGCTTGGGAAGCCTTTGGCGTGTTTTAAGAATGATATTTCAGAGTACCGAATTAAAGCCAAATGAACTGAAACTTTCTCAGGGGCAATACAACTGAGGGAAATTAGTATTAAATACATATTTATTCTGGCGTATATATCATAAATAACTTGTACTGCCAAAGAAAACGAATATAGGAAAATACATCTATAAACACGAGAGCAGGAACCAATGTCTGACCACTAGACCATTATATATGTAAATAAATCTCAAATGCTTCAAACTGAAAATAAAGTAATAATTTACCGGACAAATTTATTTTAAGTATAAATTAAATGACTCAGATAATCAAAATTTAGCAAAACCAATTCATTACGGCAATAATAAAAATATCGAATTCACGACATAATTACTAATTAAAATCCTCGCAAACATGCTAATGACTGAAAAGAAAAATAAAATACTCGAAACCGACAAAAAAATAATTATTAGGGACGTTAGTGATTATTAAATTCGCCATATCAATAAATAATCAAAATATTAAAATTTTAAATTTGCAAATATCTTAAAATTAGCTCATCTGAGTGAAAACCAATAAAATTCAATGGTATCTTTTATCATAAATCACAAGGACACATATTAAAATTCTCAGTGACTCATAAAACAACTATTTTGATGCATTTAAAAATTATGAGTCGCATAGAAAATTGTGGAGGCGTTCCATTACGGCACAACTCTCCTCCCCTGAAAGGACTGCCACAAGTCTTATCAGACTCCAAGTCAAAACCAGAACATAAACAAAACAAAATTGGAGTGGCAGGAATCTAAATAATATGTTCCTTGCATAAACTTGCATAAACAACAAATGACAAACTTCAATCAAGACTAAAATTTGTTTTCAAAAATAAAGTTCAATAAGCAAGGCGTAATGACAACTGACAAATGATACCTCAATAATATTAAGGTGGCTTGCAAAATTCACAAACAAAGAACGACAGATCAGTAATGGAGGTACATGTTCCCCACGACCGTCAGTAAAAATACCAAAAACGTGTCAACGTATCACACTAGGACAAGACTCGACAGTAAATAAACAATTAAACGATAAATGAGGTGTCAAGAACATTCACACGACCCCAAACAACAGGTATGTCCCAATGCCAAAAAGAGTAAACAAATGTGCTGGGTCAACTGCCGTGATCACAACTTCAAAACAAAAGGGCAAAAAACACACAGCATAGACCCAAAGGGACAAAAACCCAAAACGAAATTGTTGCAGGCACAAACCAAGAAAAAGTCCTGACTGCCACTAGCTAGGATAGCAACTAGTGAGTGACTTGCGAAGCAGATTGGTTATCAGTCCACCCACAACCAAGAAAAACAGAACTAGGCAAGTTCCATACCGAAACTGACACAAAACTACCAAAAAAAAATATTTTAATGGTAACCTACACAACCGAAAATAAATTCAAAACCACAAGTGAGGTTAGATTGCCTCCCAGAACTTCAATGAAACCCCATGGAACAGCACCATCCCATACCAGTGCTACAACACAAAGTTCACCAAAAGAAAACCAAAATGTTTTAAATTGCCCAGGACCAAGTACAAAGACAATGCAAAAATACGCTCTAGCAACACATGCTGAACACGAGCACAAAGGCCGAAACGAGACTAACACAAAACCACAACAAAATGACCAAAAGTCACAAAACATATTACACGAGGAAATTTAAACAAGTTCTCACGAAATATTTACGAATGGGCAAATGAATTTCTAAACAAGAGGTGAAGTTAAGTCGGAAAGAGAAGAATCAACGAGGAACACCACACCGATGCGTCCCATACCGCACCACTATGATATCCTCACTGAGCAATAGAAAAGTTAAAATAATGCAGCACGCTAAAAGGACAAACATTCAGCAGCGTACAGGTTCACAGACAAAAGCACGACAATGCTTTGGTAGCATGCACGTTGCATGCTACCAAAGCAAAGCACGGGCACTAGGGCAGAAGCGGCACCGAAGGTCCCTCAACTCGAACGACAACACTAGAACTAGCCTGAGAAAATAAAATAAATAAATAATTAGTAAAGAGAAATAATACATTTAGTCACCCTACACGCAGTTACCCAAGGTCTATGCGACAGGTGGCGCCCCAGTTCAACCTAACGCGAGACCTAACAATGCAACCACATATAGGACTTTAAACCGGCAGAGCTAAAGTAAAAAAAAAAAAAAAAACAATGGTGGCTACCTTAATTTCGGAGAGAAATACCCTGACAGCAGCTCACTCATCTTGACGAGAGCGGCGCGGACCCCAGATGGAAAACAGCGCAACTAATCTGCGTGAACAGCACTGCAGGGCAGCTACCTTGGTAGACTCCACACCCCAGGCCACGCCAACGATTGTAAAGCCATCGAAACTAAAACAAAATCGAAACGAACAGTACTGCCACAATGGTAAACAAACCTGGAAAGGAAATAATTAAACATCTAAATTCGGCCACTAGGAAGACCCTATAACAAAAGAGCCAGATTAGGCCTGTAGATAACACCAGCAAAAGAAGCACATCGTGGTAACTCTAAAAAAAATTAATAACTCTGAGAATCAGTTAACTCTCAAACATTAAAAAAAATAATAAACACCTAACGAAATAACCTCAGATAATTTATTTGTGCTAGATATGAGTGTACCACAATATAAAAGTAAATAAAAGGGAGTAGAGAAATTATTAATGGAAAAATATAACAAGATGTGATGTCTAAAAACAGGAAATTTAAAAAAATAAATTTGTGAGTATTTAACGAGGGGACAATAACCTTAAACTGAATCACAACATGAATTGAATCAATGCCCATTAAACTGATTCCAGAAACAATCACGAAACAAGCAAAAGACATTTTTCAAGAAAATAACCTCGATTAAATAAACAAAAATGGATCAGGAAGAGTTGTACAAGTATTGTTCCACATCTAATAAACAACATTTACCTTATTGGATGAAACAATCGCGGTTCTGACAATTTTAATTACCGCTACACAAATAAAATATAAACAAAGCACGACACAGCCATGGGGCTATAAAACATGGTCATGTTGGTAGAACTGCGACACTGAAAAAGCACTAGAGCGGTCATGTTGTGTGACACTCGTCACAAACTACATCTTAATAACGCCGCAAAAATCACGTGATTATAAACACGCGATTATCAAAATAAAATTAAAGATTACGTTATAAATAAAGCACACTGCAATCTTAAATAAACAGCAGACTTTCAGAATCGCGTAATAAAAGTCCATTAACGATTTCACTTCCAAAAAAAAAAAAAAAAAATCTACAGTAACGATTTTCGTAAAAAAATATTTAACTGATAAAATTCACCATTAAAATTACGTACATACCTGTTTCAATGAACAAAACCTGGAATATATATATATATATATATATATATATATATATATATATATATATATATATATATATATATATATATATATATATATATATATATATATATATATATATATATATATGAACACTTGGGCCAAGTAAAAAAAGTAAATAGTGACGAAAAGCAAGAGGAGAATGCACACTGTGACGGAGTTCACTATTTTAAACGTCACCCAATCCTAAAATTAAAATATGGCAGAAGACCTTACAAGGGAAACTTCAGAACGTAACAGACATTGTGAAACAACAGGCCTGCAGTCACACCTTACTCCAAGGTCAAAACGCCGTGAAAACTAGTTCACTAGCAGTGACGGAAAAAGACTGTCGTTTCAAAAGTGAAGCACTGCGACAAATGAAAATAGTGAAATAAATGTAAATAATTTTTAAATCCTAAACTTTAAATTGCAAAAATTCACGCACATGTATTTGAACAATGCAATGAAACACTTAATATTTTTATGCTCTTAGCTAACAAACAATGTTCGTAAAACTTGGTATTTATAATTATATTCTCATTCAAATTAAAAGACAAAAAAAAAATTCACAGAAACAAATCACGGGAATGCAAAGAACGGGAATGCTACCACTTGTAGCGCGTATGCGAGCATTAAGAGACTTTTAATTGGTTAAAGAATCCACTTCATTTTAAAGGACATAGTCAACCCTTGGTACAAACACAAATAATAAACAAACCGCCAACGAAACAAAATTAACATGTTATTAAAACACATATGCACCCAAATAAATAAAGACTGTCAAACAAACAATAAATGAATGAAATGACAACGAAGCGATACAATACAATATCCAATTAATTTGATTTTCTGGGTGCTCGAATATGGCAACAAGGAGAAGTTTAAATAACTCACGATTAAAATGACATAAAACTATAGAAACAAATACTATAGGAAAGCTCAGAGGAAATAAGTGAATTAAAAAAAAATGAGAAAACCTGAATTTTTGGTGTGCAAAAATAATTTTGTTATAAATTTATTGTTTTCCTTTGTGATTAATGTAAAATATATATAAACAACAAAACAAATCAGCACCCAGGTGTGCATAAATAAATCAACAAGTAGGAAGATGAGTATCAAAAGAATGCATGACCCACATATAACCTATTCAACGGGGATCCCCGCACATTATGTTATAAAATTTATATATAAAGCATGTATTATTTTAAATACTTATGTCCATTAAATTACGTTAATGTGCGTAAGAAAACCACGAACAAAGTAAAAAAAGAATTAAGTTACAAGATGAATAAAGTAAACACAGTTATCAAAGTTATTAACGAGATTAAACCACGCAGATAAAGTGGTAATTACACAGTATGTATATTACTTGTGTGTAAAAATTAATTAATTAATTAATTCTAATGGTTAGTCCACTTAGCTATCGAAAGTTGATGAATCAACATCGATCGAGTGGAGCAAAGAGCGAAATTTTTAATATCCAGGAAAAGGGACGTGTACATGATCATTAAGAAACTTGTATAAGAGACGAAACGAACGAGTCAAGCAGGAAACCTCGTGGCCCCAAGCAGGTAGTAACTGTATCAAGACCGTTATCCACAACGTGCGACTCCATTGCATACCCTTTTTGCCACAGTTACGCAGCGGCTCCGAGGACAAGGTACCTTCACCACCGACAGGAACGACTGTGGTGCCCAAAGAGACTCCGCACTCCCGAATCGGAAGAGGCTGTACTGCAACACGGCGAACAGCGCCCGTATGTGTGTACGCGAACAATTGCGCGTGCAATGGGTGTTGCTCCCAGCATAGTCTGGGAGGTTCTGCATGAGCAACAACTACATCCTTACCTCCTCCAAAGAGTACAGTCTTTGCGTCCAGCCGATGTTACACCACGTGTTGACTTCTGCACGTGGTTCCTGCACCGCTGCACCGACCAGCCCGTTCCCACGTCTCGTGTTCTGTTCACAATAGAATGTAAAATCTATAGAGACAGTGTTCTAATCACTTTTAACAAGATCAAGCATGTGGTGTCTTTGATTAAATTGCAGTGGCCAATGAAAACTTGGTTTGTGCTCACTTGTTCATAAGGCAGTGAAGTCTATTCTCTCACGGAAAAAAAAAGGCGAATTTTGCACGTCTCTAGTGATTTTTACGAAATGCTGTTTCGTCTAACGAATAGCAGGGAGTTTTCCACAGCTGTTGACTTCTCAATAAAACTATGTTGATTTGATTGCCGGGGGGGGGGGGGGGAGGGAGGTTGTTGACTGGCCACTCGCTTCGCACTAAGCCGAACCGACTTCGAATACCGGCGGGCTCACACGGAATTGCGCATGTAAGAATCGTGGCGGACGTTGCCTTTGTGCTTCCACTCGCTCTACTATCGCTTTCCCTTTCCCTTGCAATACTCTGCTTCCCCCTTATTCGCCGTATTCCGTCCTCAGAGGCGCTCAAGAGCTCGCTGATAATGTAGAAGGAAAGTGGCTCTAAACAGAAGACCATGAAATCCACAGTACAGCATGCACAATTCATTAAAGTTAGTAGGTACACTAACAAAATTATCAGGAAAGTAAAACTTACGTTGTAAATTAAACACGAAATCATTAACTTTGTAACTCATTTATGGAATACAAAATATATGTGGCCTACGTGAAGAAACCATCATTGGTTGCGGAAATGAAGGATTGTAAAGAAAGTGCTAGTTTTGTAGAGATATACGTTAAGAAGTACAGATATTACATAAAAACTTAGGAGCAGATTACGAAACAATCAAAACAAAGAACTTCCGCTAACCTACGAACAAGATAGCATATGTAAAAATTGCTAAAGTTACCAAAGAAAATAAGCTTTAACTGAATTTCTTCTTCAGTGCTGTTAACTTTAAGTAGTTAAAACAAGCATAAAATGTATTAAATAAAAAATTAACGATTTTTTTTAAATTGTGCCATTAGAAGATACACCACATAAATAATAAAATATCGTTAGAAAATAAATATAAATATAAGCAATTAGTAAAAACTATACACTCGAAAGCAATGGAACAAATTTTAAATACAGTTGACACATAAGTATTATTACATGGTAGTGAGATACAAATAAGAGGCAAGTTATTTAGATTAACCGCGAAAAAATTGTTTTTAAAATAAATATAAATTATTGTACTTTTCGCAGTTCTGAGACAAATGGAAAAATCACACTTATTAAAATTATTCTATTTAATATGTTAAAACGTTTATTCAGTAAATAATTTTTTTGACTTTCAATTTGTCACGTACTGCGGCCTACTTCACGACACGATCCCAGAAAATAAAGAAAGCGTGGGTTTGGGAAGCTCGCAATTTGCAGTCCGGAGACAACAATTCAGCTAACAACGTTAACAATGTATTCTACCTTGGCATCAACCTGCAGTTTCCATGGACGACGGAAGATGTTGGAGGTAGCTGAACATCAGTTCCATGTGATAAGGCGTCGAATAGAGGCGTGTGGTACGGTAGGGGCCTGCTAGCCGGGCAGGGACTGCGCGGTCCGGCCAAGGCGGCGACCGCCATGGCAGCTGGTTACCTCCAAGGTGGCGTTGATAGCCAATTAGCGTCCCGTGCCCTCCGCCACAAGGAACTCCCGACTCCTGAGAAAGAATTCAGTACCAAAAGGACTTAAAACCATTTATTGAAATGTTGTAATTTTTCATTAATTGGCCTGTGTAATTATAAATGGCCAGGAGATTTGTGGGTAAAGAGTCGATTTCAAAATTAATTCATCATTTATTAAGGTGTAGTAACTTTTCACTAATTCGCCTTTGTATTTTTCAATGGTCTAAAATTTTGGAAGTTAAGTGTCCTTTTTAAAAGAATTAAAATTTATCTATAAATGGTGTTGGCCTTAGTGTTTGAGAACAGTCAGTCTTCTTATATATATATATATCAGTCATCTAGTCAGTTGGCCTTCGTTTGTGAATGTGGCCGAAACATATAAAATAATTAAAGTTACATGGTTAGCCTTAATTTCTATTTTAATGTGGCCAGGTACAATTTTTATGGTAGTATATTGGAAAACCACTGCTTTTATAAGAGTTTTTTGATCGCCATTTTTAATACAAGTATTCGAGGTGATATAGAATTGATAACGTTTCAAGAAATGCCATATTGGCATAGGGATGCGCATTTTGAACTGTTGTCGTTCATAAACCATATTTAGTCAATTGTGTGAATTTGCTATGAACAAAAAAAAACTGATCAATAAAAAAGAAAAGAAAGTCCGAACTCATGTGTTGTAAGTTGCGGAATTGATGGGGTCTGCTCTTTAATATTGATGTTCAACTCCGCTACTTGCAAACAGGTTACTTTATTTAATGCTTTGATCTTTTTGATGTTTACTCTTTTGGGCTATGGTTTTACTGCCCCTTCAATGATACCTTTTGGAGAAGGACGTATCAAATTTTACGATTAATCATTGCCGGTCCCTAGATAAAATCGTAATTTTGGCTGTTCCTGGACAGTTTACAACTAAGTAAAATTATAAATTTTATTAAAATTTTAAACTGTATTATTGAATAGAAAACAAGTTTTCAAAGAATAATATTTGGCATTTGGGCAGTTTGCAAAATCTATAAGAAAACTGTTGAAATAAACGAAAAAGCACAAAAATTTATATCAATGATTACTGGTTATCAAACAACTTACAACACAACATATACAATTATACATTCAAAAATATAATTAGGAAGAGACTAATAACAGTGAAAATTTTGGAATAAAAATTTATAATTAAAAAATCTAATTAATATAATATTAATTGTTTTTTACAAACAAGATATTTAAAACAATATAAATAGGCTACAACATATAATTTTTTTGTCAATAGAAAAATTTTAAACTCTTAATTACAAGAAAAACATGACATATATATATATATATATATATATATATATATATATATATATATATATATATATATACTCAAATGAAATATAATTAAATTTTTATATAAACTATAAAACTAAAGTAAATATCGATGAAAATGTTTAAGATCCTAAACCAAAGATTTTAATTGGTAAATTTTAATTTCAAATGATTAACATTGCCATTTTGGAGCTACGATACCAATTTATAGATGGTATAAGAATATTCTTTATTTATTAATTCAAATAATATTTATATTGTATTTAAGAACACTGCCAGGGTACAATTCTTTTTATTATGTTATCTGATATACATTAAACTGGTTCATAAGATTTTTGTTTTTAAGAAATTAAATTTAAAAGCTTATTTCTTTGCTATGTATAAGAATTGGTAGTTTTGTATATTATTATTGTAATTTTCTGTCAGATAAATTGATTACATGGAATTGTCTTCTTAATTATTTATTTTTGTTTCTCCATCTTAATTGCAGCTGATTCGAATTGTCTCCCGGCAAACACAAGGAAGTACTTCGTATCCACTTAAAAGTAACACTCGAAACAACGTTGGAAAGGTAGCTGAATTCGTCACAGAATTATGACGAAAGAGCTAAGCGGGAGTTGTAGGTCAACGCTATAACTTTACATACACTACAGCAGATAACGTTAGTTTTATCGTTATATGCAGAGGCCACACTTTGTTCGCGAACACTTTGTTCAGCATATAATTGTAAAACTGAACTTATCAACTCTAGTGTTCATCATAGATATAGCGCTGAGCTTCAGTTCTTCCGTAGCTCTTATATAATTCTACGAACAAAAACAGCAAATCACTAGTTTTATTTTCCACGGGCGTTATTGCTAATCTCAAAAAGTGAACAGCTCATTGCGATGGCCGGGAATCGAACCCGGATCAACTGCTTGGAAGGCAACTATGCTGACCATTACACCACCATCGCAACTTGACGGAGCTGAAGATCGCCAAAGTAATTACAGTGTTATATAGGCAATACACAACTATGGGTGTATATATTTTTCTTCTATAGTCTAAATTCTGAATAAAACCCAATAAATACCAGTAATTCCAATTTTGGAAGAGGTGAAATATTATTGACAGAGATTTTCATGTATGCAAGAAAACGTTAACGAAAACGATGCCAAACCATATAAAACTTTTTTTTTTTTGGGCAATTATATAGTTCCCTTCCGGAAATGACAAAAGCGCCGTCATCATACTTCTCCGAAGTGTATGGAATATGCAGTCATCCATAAGAGGAAAGTATGGATTTCAATTATAAAGAGGGAAACAATATTCTTTAGATAATATTTATTAACGTAAACTAATTTGTTAGATGTTTTTTCAGAAAAAAAGAAATTTTTGCGATGTAAATTTATATACGAATGTATTCATATATGCATGACTAGAGGATACGTCTAAACTCTGTGCTATGGCATCTGTTGGGTTAATTAAAAATAAAATACTAGTAACACAATATGCGGAAGGGAATCGTAACTACTTATGTGACGCCGCAGATAGAAGAATCACAGACGGGAAAGCACAGCTACAATTACATACATCAACAACAGGTCGCCTATCAGATGGTGATCAAATTGTGTTCGCTATTGCTACAATCTACGGCTGCTGGAGACGTTTGTACAACAGAAAATATTAACTTTTTGCTTTTATGGAGGTAGGATTACCGAGAGGGACGCACACCCTAAAATCACCTACTCTTACATTCCGATGTCCACAGCGGACTTTAAAACACTTTTCCACCTGATTAGACCATGTGTCGGTGAATCTAACACGACGTACAGAGAAGCGGTATACGTGACTACTATATTTTTCTTGGGCATTACTTAAGAATAATGGCAAGACATTGCAAGAAATTTTGAATTACGGTGGAATTTACACCCTTACTCCATGGCGCTCTTTTTGTATGGAGGTTTTGGACGGATGACATGTTGTTCTCCAATGCCCCTATAACAGTGGAAGTAGCTTCTTTAAATACTAGCAGGCTTTCAGCGAGTTGTTTTTCTTTGTTATGCAAACTATTTATTCAGATTTGCGAATATAGGTGGGCCAAGATGAATGTCAGATGGTGAAGTGTCCCTACAGACCTCACTTTATAATTGTCTAGAAAGTGGAAAACCCAATATTCGTGACCCAGCATCTCTATTGGGATGCAGGTTGCCTGCACCGTACTTTTCGTAGGAGGTGAATTTTTCCCCTTCGCAGCATACATTGTGGATCCCTATCCTGGTGAAGGGACTAGAGGATCTCCAAAGCGACTGTCAAATTACAGATTGTAAAGTACGTATTCCTGGTTGAAAACGGATTTTGGCTTTTGGCTGCTGAGTAGTGAGTTTACAGTTAACCAATGATGCTGAATATCGATGTAACCTAGAGTGTTGATCCTTATTGTGACTAAACATCTTTCTTCGTAAGATTTCAGCACCATGTTTCCTCTAGTGTCATCCTAGCTATAAAGACTGTGAAAAAAGATAGCAAGGGAAAGTAACACCATGCGAATGAATGGGGGAATTTTTCAAATTATCCAGGTCCAGAAAACCTACCCCTAATTCCACGGGATCCTAGGTCAAACGTAAGAGGTTTAAGGTAAAATGTTATGCAATACCTCACATCTGATGTGTAATGAGTTACCTGGCTAGAGAGGTTTCTTTAAAATGTAGATTAAGCATCTGTTCGTCACGTTGATATGTGGAAACTAGCTTAAGCACTTATTTAGTTTCACAGACTAAAATATTTGACGCGTATATCTTGAGATTTTTCATAGGACAAGAGTAACAACAATCATTCTATTAAAAATGTGATTTCAAGCAACATATATTCGTATACAACTAACTTATAGTTTTATACTGTAACACTGCCAGAAAAATTTTCGTAAAATCACGCAGTATAAAACATATTTTCCGCAAACGAGAATCTAAATATTCAAGAAATTTTTATGCACGCTTATATAAAAGCTATATTAAAGTTTTTCACGGGTATTTCGATACTTTTAAAATACCCATTTGAAAAATGTCGTTGATACTACCTGTACGTATTTTAACAGGCCGACTGGCCCAACATAATTTTATGGTTTTGTTCAAACAGTTAAGAGTGTATTTTCTCTTTCAGAAAAAAACGTGCGTATATAATTTACCCAAGTTGACAATGTTTTGCTGTAAAGTATTATTGCATACATAATGACAACCTTAAACAGTGTTCTACCAACGTTGGTTACCATTGTTTTTAATAAATGTCACACATTAACAAAAAATATATATATATTTTTTTAAGCATATAATTTTTCATCAGGCACCACTTTACGTTTTGACCTAAAAATTCCCTTGGTGATATCGGATTCGAACGTGCGCCCTTTGTATTCGCAACCCTTGGTGATATCGGATTCGAACGTGTGCCCTTTGTATTCGCAACCCTTGGTGATATCGGATTCGAACGTGTGCCCTTTGTATTCGCAACCCTTGGTGATATCGGATTCGAACGTGTGCCCTTTGTATTCGCAACCCTTGGTGATATCGGATTCGAACGTGTGCCCTTTGTATTCGCAACCCTTGGTGATATCGGATTCGAACGTGTGCCCTTTGTATTCGCAACCCTTGGTGATATCGGATTCGAACGTGCGCCCTTTGTATTCGCAACCCGACGTGTCATCCACTAACTTCTTGTCGTTGATGAAGACACTGATAAACTTACAATATACTATATATATATATATATATATATTCTCTAACACAAATGACAAATACACAACCAAAGATAGCCAGTTGTTTCTAATCGGTTATCCGGTGTTATTCTTACTTTATAACTTATAGATTTAGCATTTTTCTCGCCCTGAGTTCTGTCTCAGGCGTTGTATATCTTATTTTGCGATAGCACAGATGATATTTTTTTCCAACTTTCTGAATTGCTTGAAACTTCACTTGCTTTCAGTGATATCTAAGAAGTAATAACCGAGAAGAAAAATAAGTTATTATTATATATGAATTACTACAGAAGTGATAACAGGAAGATGTTGCCATGTCTATGTTTTTCGAAAGTGTACTTAGCTATCCATATGCCCCATCGGCCGGCAAGACGTTAAACATATTCTATACCGCCAGGTTCCGATTTAAAAAAAAATCCAAAATGATAGGAATCAATCCCCATTAAAAGAAGGTAAAAACTAGGAAATAAAGATATTTAATATAGTTTATTCACGGTTACATCAAACCTTCCTGATGCCCTGCTAAATTTATACTTTCACGATATACCTCTGCCTCGACCCAAAGAAGCTTAACAAGGTGTTGAATATTACACCAAAAGGATACCGCGCCATATTCGTGCACACTCACTTGAATAATGTATTTCATAAGAACTATTTCATACTAGGTATTACCAGCACGTCTATTTTCTCCCAGTTTTAGTCACGTTGATTTTACGTGAGATATTAAAATTTGTATTTAAATTATAAGTAAAAGTTCGATTTAAACAAAAATACGGTACTTTTATGTAAACAGGGTATAAAATGCTTGTGATACATGGCCTATTTAGGATACAACCAAACGCATCATACAAAGGGTGATTTTCCAAATATTTGATTCAGAAAGTGTGAATAAATCGCGAATAGACTATAATTAACAACTTTTCATTTGTCTTAGCGAAATTTTAATAGGAAATCCGATGTTAAGGAAATTTCGCCTATGTGCGTTAATTTTAAAGTTAGGCATTTCAAATAAAATATTGGTATTTTTCACGAATTTTTAGAAGATTTTCCTTACAGTGCAGATGTTTGAATAGCATGTATAGCCTGCTGGCAATGAATTTTTAAAAATTATGCTTTACCAAAAAATTATGTCCTACCTATTAATATTGAAAATATACGCTCGTGATAAGTGTTGCCTACCCACCAGGCTCTAGTATTGCTACAACTGAGACATTTATTTGCTTTTTACATGAAAACGGTGGTTCTTAGGGAGTTGCAAGAGTGTGTCTTTTTGGCTAATTACGACGTACTGCTTAATACGATGGCATCAAGCATCAATTTTACTACGAGGTATTTCGTTCAAATAACGAAGACCTACTTTTCATAATATTCCACTTAATATGCTTTTCGTTCTCCGCCTTAAGGGCTTCTGCAGCTCTTTATATTTAAGATGGACCATGGGTGTCACATATTTAATGTCTTTATAATTAAGATGGACCACGTGTGTCACGTATATAATGTCTTTTTATTTATGGTGGACCATGTGTGTCACATATATAATGTCTTTATATTTAAGATGGACCATGTGTGTCACATATCTAATGTCTTTATATTAAAGATGAACCATGGGTGTCACATATATAATGTCTTTATATTTAAGATGGACCATGGGTGTCACATATCTGATGTCTTTGTATTTAAGATGGATCATGGGTGTCACATATTTAATGTCTTTATAATTAAGATGGACCATGTGTGTCACGTATCTAATGTCTTCTTTTCTCGTCAGCAATACCCTATCACAGTTTGGTCACATGTTTGTGAAACACGTTTTCTTCAATATCCAGCTGCTGCGGAAGTCAGAAAGCGGTGGTCGTGTGATGTCCAGCACAGTCATTTAGTAACATTAAATTATAACTAAATTTTTAGTATAAGTTTATGTGTTATCAATCTAAATCGTCTTATTTATTGTCGGTCACAGAGGTGGATAATATTAGTGATAATTGGGACAACATTTATTTAAACTAGGCAACGTCGGCTAGGAAATAAGTTACCGTACCTGCCCTAAAACAAATATTTTATCAGTTTATATAAAGTTTGGATGACTCCGTCCTCTATATTATAAACTCATTACGTAACTGTACATTCAGGAAGTAGTATTAGAGTACATATTTAAAGAACGCTTGCAGTTTGTCAACAAATATTTTTAAGCAATAAATATTTCCAATACCTACACCGGAGTAGTTTAGGGCCAAAGATCAACGACTTTTATTTTGTATTGGTGTATTATTTCAATTAAAAGTAACCACAATATTTCAGTCGCGCCATTTAATATTAAAAACGTTTTATTTTTAAAGATACTGTACTAAAAGATGGTCTTCACGTAAGACGCTTAAAAAATAAAATAATGGAGAAGTGGTGAAAATCTTTTAAAATATAGCACGAGCTTAGCACTTATTTGTAACATCTCAACACTGACTAATTAAACTCTTTCTGGAACGTGAGAGCACTTCGATTGACTCCTCGTCGACACTGTACGTAAATAATTTTTACTGCGGCTACAAAATATTTAATATAAAATCATCCTTTGAAATTATTTGTTCTCGCGAACATAAACAATTTTGTGGTCATGTCCTAACTGTTTGCGATTCCCGAGAAAGTAAGCGTTGTGTGATATTTGGCAGAAACTGGAAAATGGTATTAGTTCACAAAAAAAAAATTAGAATTTTAATCTGCATAAAAAATTTGCTGAATGCAAGCAGGCAATGTGTATGAAGTTTCTTCATTTCTCCTAAACGATTAATATATTTTAATATACTTCGTCATATTAACGTAAAATTGCCTTTAAAACCTCTCAAGTTCAACTTTGGTTAGGTTCTAAGAACCACCCACGTAAAAACTGATTCTCGTGTTTAATCGCTGACCTCCTCTACGATAATGTAAGTAGTGTTATTATATTTCAGCTGCGGTTTCGAATTCCAGCATCCTTACCTACTTGAAAATTTTTCGGCGTGATTATAGATTCTGCCTAACCACCACACTCATCCTGCCTAATCGCACGGACCTTGAAGTGACACGAGCCTTCGCGCTGCGAAATCATTATCAGTACATTTCTCTCCACTTCTTTCAATAGTACACGTTCGCGGGAAACAGTTGAAAATTAAACTTCCCCCCCCCCCCCTTCCGCTTCAGCACCGTCCTCCTTGCCCGTGCACAAAAACCTGTGATAATTTAAATGGGTTATAATTTTATTCATTTTAAATACTGACCCACTGCAAAATTATAAACGTATTCTTATGCCAGTTAGGAGCCTTTAAAAAAAAAAATCTTGTTTTAGAAAACGTGTCTTAAACTACCGCTAATACAATCATAGTATAACTTAAGAATTTTACTTTATTTATTAACATAAATATTTACAAAATTGCACATAATCGAGTCAGTGCGCAGTAATAAAATGCTGACCACTTATGTGAAATACGCAATCGACGAATATCCCGAAGAATAGTTTACATCCCCATTTAAATAGGCATTATAACGTTTAGGAGCAGTTTAGGCCTGTATTACGCTTGACTTGATAGTCAAGAACGCGTTCTTTGTGTTATTTTAATTCCAATAAATTATAACATTTAAAGTTATGAACGAACACTGCCCTTCGCCATTTAGCATGGAAACTTGTCTTGGTGTTTCAACAAGTGTAAGGGTGTTTACAATGTGGCGCGTATGAGTGAAGAGATTTGGACAGCTCGTAACAGTGAAGCCTTGAGAGCCGATGAGGGTGATTGAAGTGAATATGGAGCAGCGCCGGACTGAAGAGGTGGAGGAGATTACCCGCTTACCCACGGCATCGTCCGGCACAATTTCCACTTGCGAAAATCCGGTGACCCAGCCGGGGATTGAACCCGGTTCGCCTTAGTTGGAGGTGAGCGTGCTAATCGCTCAGCCACCGTGGCACGTATAGAATTTCGAATTACAAATTGTGTCACTAATAAATGGTGTTCCCAGTGACAGCATTAAGTAATCTATTAGAAACAATGCTTACATACATTCTTTTTGCGATTTCAAAGAAACTTTGTTTGTAATAAAACAGTACAGGGTTTGATGCCCATATTGTGCGTGGTTTCTGAAGCGATGACAAATTATCTCAAAGAAAACTTCTGCAATGTAATCAGGTTGCTTAGAATATTATCATCACCGATGTCGGTAGCAAAAGCCACTGAGTCCTGTCTTATGACCCAAAAATAACAAATTGTATTAATTGTATTAATCATTCTTTGTCAATAATAAGTATCTGGCTTATAATTAGTCTATCAAATATCGCCACAAAAATATGTATTTATTCCATGTTTTCATCCAACAGATTTCGGCCTAATCACTGTACTCTGGCCAGTGTTTCCGCAAAGACATCGCATATTGCATGAACGATGGCGAAGAGCATGGGCTGGCAATCTTAAGGACGAGTGAGGACCTTTAGTACGTCTGATGAAATATATCTTAGTCTACTGTAGCTGCGTGGATAGTGAGTTGTTTATCTTCACTTGTGTTTGGGTCATTGATTTAAATGCGTTGGTCGGTGAGCTGCGATATGAACCAAGGCGTTTCAAACAATAACACACTTCCACAAACGCTGCAGGCAACAATTTGAAATAGGTAATTTGCTTTAACGATAAATTTTTTCACTGTCCGTAAGCGAGGTATGACGTATGTAATATGTACTGTCGTATTCACTGCACAGTTCCGCCGACTTCTTACAGTTATTTGTGATTATAATATATCATTTTCACTTGTTTATTAAAAAAAAATTTATTTCGAAATTATTAAAAGCACTTAGCTTTAGTACCTAGGGGTTTTCACCTTCGGCTATTAGCTTTCGAACTGTAGAAGGATGTAAACAGAAATGTAATGTTAATGCTTATTAGAGAGACTCTTTAACTCAATTTTTTCTTTCTTATGTGTTGATCATTTTTGCTAACGGTCGCCATGCAGGATACGTTTATCCGTTTTCACCATTATTTCCCATGTGTTAGCGTTCAAGACTAAAATAAACGCAGTCCTATTTGTCGTTAATAAACAATAGTGAAACCGTCGGAAATTTCCTATAACTCGAAAACGCTTAGATTTCATTTCAAAATACGAACTTTTTGACAATTCTAATTTGACATGGATATTTATGTTTTTTGTTTATAACATGGTTTGTGTGTGGATGTAAACTGGGGCGTGCTTTCTGTTCTTTCGCTACAGAAATTAATATGCCTTATGCCCTATATTTACCCATGGATAAAATAGGAGGTAGCACATATTATCTATCGTTTAGAAATGGGGTTTGTGGCCAAGGGGACGAAGAGTTAGGTGAGGCCTTTTGAAAGCTATAAAGTACCACGAGAAAACTCGCAAGGTTCAGGACGTAGAAAAGTCAGGTGTGGAGCCACACCGGCTGTAAAAAAACCTCATTGCCTTTAAGGTGAAAAAGGTTTAAGGGGGGGGGGGGTACTATTCACGAACCACCACGGCCCCTGAAGGTCTGATGACCGACTGGAAGGTCAAATATCAGTATCTCTTCTTGAGACCTGATCATCCCGTACCGCCAGGCAACGTTAGCGTGGATTCTATCGACATAATAAACATGCAAAACCCCGCTAATACCTATAAGAAAAAACACATTCTAATTACGTGATCAGTAACTAGTACACACCTCTCTTCGCAGTCACTTTAAGTAGGTAACTTTGTACTAACTCGGGTAACTGGGCCAGAATCTTGATTTAAATTCATACGATGGCCTGGCGATCACTTTCACAATAATGTGCTCTCTGAGTAAGATGTTTTGTGCCAGATGGGAACTGCGAAGACACAGTTGTCTTGTCTTACGAGTCTCATTGTAGACATTTACGCCCCTATCAATACTGAAGAAACTATTGAATGTTTCACTTAACATATTTCTTTTTCAGGACAGAAATGAAAAGTCAATGTTTTGTTGCCAATTTATAAATTTGGTTAATGAAACACAACAACGGTAGTTTGAAATTGTCGTCAGAAAAAATCTCTGCACGTAGCCTTTTATGATATTTATTATTTGTAAAACAGTGTTTCAGTCTATGGTGATAATCCTGTATATTTTCGTGACCTTCAAGCATTTAAAATTTCTTACTTAGGAGGTTACTTAATTTTAAAAGAAATTTTGTTTTGGAAAAGTACCCAAATGACTGTAGTGCTTCTAAGAACGAAATGGGATGACGTACTTGTAGGCACGCTGTTTGCGTGTTAGATCCATGTAGACGGTCTCTTTACAATATAATGGAATGCAGCGGCTGTAAAGACGCCACAAGTACGTCACTGGCGAGACTCAGTGTCGAAAACACCGGCCAGAGAACAAAAGAATGGTGCGTGGAAATTAACTGGCGGAAGAGCGGAGCGAGGACCGGCGAGCAAGCTTCCTTTCTCCCTCTCTGTCTGGAGAGTTAGTGACGTGTGGTGCCTTTCGCCGACCTGCCGTGGCCCAGGGATACCAACCTGAGAGTAGTTGTGGCAGGCAAGTTCAGGAGGAGGGGCAGCGGCCACTTTCCACTTGGCGGTCAAGGCCTCTCTGGTTGGGGTTCCTGACATCAATACGTGCGACTGGACCTGCCTGCCGTCTTCCGAGCGACGCGGTGGGCACGAGTTAAGCTGTCGTGGGAGGAATATCGCGATCGTGGCTGCTCGCTCGCTCGGAACTGCCCGCGACTTGAGGACCAGCGAAAGCGAGGTGCATATGCGAGTGCGATGGAACCATGGCAGCTTAGGTGCGGCGAGTATCCGCAACTCGTCGCTTCCCCAGTTGGTGAATAGGGGAGTCCCAGGCTCTGGGGTGGCTGGAAATAATCAAATACCAGCGCACGAACCAACTGGCCGGTGCGAGAGCACCATCGTCGTGGATATCGGGAACCTGGGTAGCTCAGTACGAGATGGCGAAGCGCATCTGCTGGGAGTGGCCCAACGATCAAGGCGGGGAGGGGGATCTTGAGGTGCAGAGAAATGCGAAGTGTAGGGACCCTCACTGCTGGATTCTGCAGGCTGCCGACTGCGGGTGCGCGATGAATGGATTGGAATGCATTGGACCTTGGAAGCACCCCGATGTCAGCCTTCACTCCTGGGTCAGCGGATTCACCACCACCACTGGTAGGCCCCGGATGTCTTGCGTTTCCCAGACCGATGGGCTATTTTGGAGGAAGATGGAGTCGGTGTCATGACTGAGCTGTCTGGTTTTCCGACGCACTCGAGGAGAAGCAGGGGGTTCCTGCATCCTAAGTTGCTGTCAGTACTGCAGTGCTGGTTCGCCTGCACGGCAGTATTGACAGTCTTCAAGGGTGCCTGCGCCCACACGATGACTGACATCGGCGTGGGGGCTGTTCTGTTCCCCTGCAATACACACCAGCTGCGATCTCATTTCATTACACCCCGCATCAAACCAGCAGAAGTATTGCTTCCCGAACTAACAAATACACTACTTTATCCAGCCCTAATCCATTTAAAAGGAATTAATTTTTCTTCCGCGTCTGTCGCATAGTTTCTCCACGGCCCTCTCCTCTTTGCCTGGTTTGCTGTGCAGTTCCATCTAGGCCCTTCTTCTTTCAGGGTGTGCACATGGCTACAATTGCGGCCATGGCACTATAACCCTGCTTAGCTGCGATGCATGCTCCCATTATAATAATTAAAACCAACCTAAGGCGTAAAGGGCTTGCCCTGAGACGCATCTCATTCTCCAACCGACTTAGCTACTAACATGCATGCCGGAGGGTACACAGAACTGTGAAGGTGCTCAAGCTGGCGTAGGGGGATTTGGGGGCTCGCCAGATTTTAAAAAACGCGGCGGGCTTTTCACCGCGCGATGTTTCCGTCTGCAGGGAACTTGCGCATGTGTCGAAGCCAGACAGGGATGTTACATTAACTGAAGTGAAGGAAGAGTGTTCATTAAAAAAACACTGTGAATGAATGATTTAATTAATCTATTTCGACTTTATTTATGTTGGTGAAGTCAAGGCTTCAATGCCTTCTCATATACTTAACCAGGTATAACATAGTGTATACATATGTAAACATAAAGAACAATAAAAAATACTTACATTAACAGGAGGCGAAATAGAAATATGATAGCTCAAATAGTATTAAATCTGAAAATGATCAGTGGTTTCATATTATGTACTATCTTGAGCAGGACTAGAAACCAGTGGCGGCTGCTAAGGGAGGGCTGCGGAGCGCAGCCCTCCTAATAACATCTCAGAACACAGACCTCTACTTATCTACAACTTAGCAAATAATACAGTATACGAATACGGAGTTTATTTGGCAGCCAATGTTTTTGAGATGGACGAGTCTCGTGTCACGAGGGAAATGTTTCCGGAAATGTCGAGTGGCGGGTCTACAGATTATTCGTCCCGACGTGGGTGGAACGAGTAAAGAGAGACGGCCATAACAGTGGTATTGCGGAGCTACAGGAGGGAGGAGAGACTTCAAGGGCTCGCCACTTTTCAGTCATCACAGGCTATAAATCAGAGAGAGCTGTGCGCGCCCATGCTCAAATACAAAGACGGTTTCCTGGAACTTGGCAGGGCTACCAAAACTGGAACTTCGAATTCCACTGTAAACAGAATGTGTTCTACAGTTATGTACTACATGTTTTATAGGCGCACTTTCGCGCTCCGCTCTTTTGCAGTTGTCGAACACATTTCTTAACAATGCGTGTATTTATTTCAAATATTTTTTATTATAGATATCGTTAAAAGTCGCATGAGCTTCAAACATAGTGTGTAATATTCTTAACAAGTTTGTTATTAATGATGAGCTATGAGCATCGGTCAGAAGCAGGGTTGAAGAGTTGTTCATGTCGTGCTACGTAAACTTGTAAATAATGGATAATTCGGTGAGTAAAATTTAAAACCTTACAACGACAAAGATTTTGAATTACAGCAATAAACTAGAGCTTAAGAATTTTGGACCAGCAAGGCCACGGTTAAATATATCAAAACAACTAAGCCAGGATGGTAAACGCAGTGGTTCGTATATGCGAAAATTCAACGAAGTTCATATAATTTCGCGGACTGACTATGGGGGTTAAGTTAGAAATGAGTTGTTTCGTTTCATTTTTTTGCTAGTGAAACCTAATGATCGTGCGTGAACTGTCAATTGGGTTAAAGATTTGAAACATTTGGGAGACAAAGTTAAACGACATACGTCATGTTCAAAGCATATAAATAATGCCTTAATACTTTCAGTGATTGGTAAGGTGGATATTCATTGTTAGTTAGATACCGCGTACAGGTTGAAGAATGGATTTTGTTTACAAATACATTAATTAAGATATGTAATTTTCATCCTATGATTTAAATTTTTCACATTCATTTTGTATGTACTGTATGTAAATTAGTATAGAGTTTTAAAAATATTTGTTTTAGTATGTTTAAGTTATTATCTTCATTAGTATAGTAGAATTAGTATTATTATCTAATTTCACGTCGTCTCATCTAATGTACCACGCCACATGGGTACTGTTTGAAAGGAATATAACCTAAACAAACTTAAAAACTGTGCTAGTGATTATATCTGAACCAGTGGCCATAGTGTGTCGACAATTACAAATCGAGCGATGATACGTTTTTCTTCAAACAACCCCACATAATTTTTGCATTTAGCTGCGTAAACTACACTTACATAAGCCTGTCGTACGCAAATTATTTATCCCTCAGCCAATTTTAAAAAAAGCAATTTGCAATGATCTGAGTTAGGATCGCCACAGCCCTCCCAGTTTCAAAAGTCACCAGCCGCCACTGCTAGAGACAAGGCAATATTTAAAAGAAAAAAATTACAATAGCACATATTGACCTACAATAATACAAAAATACGTTCCATAATCCGCATTACCAATCATTAATATAAATGTGCATAACCTATCAAGTACCTGAGAGGAAAACAACATATTGAATCTCAGCTCATTAAAATAAATTAACAGATATGTAATAAGCACTTACATATAATGAAAACTGAATGCAGCAACACATTAAAATAAATTTACGAATGGACAGCGACAATTTACACATTGATTAATGTGAATGTGTAAATCAACAGGTATAGGTAAAGTATGCAAATATTTAAGGAAAAATTATATTAAAATTACTACGGGATTCATTTGCTGCAATCAACTGGTTGCACGGCAACTAAGATATGCTAGGTTGTTTCCGAATTCGATTGAAGTACATACTGTGCATACTTGTCCCCGGAAGTAACATAAGTACTGTCCGAATTTCAAGTCAAGTATGCAAGTATACAAGTATACGAATATGTATACTTTTCGCATACTTGCGGTATATGTGCCGCCATTTTGAGAAACAATTTATAGGTTACACTAGATTTTCGACAACACTAAATTTCTTAAAATATTAGTAAAGTATTATAACTACTTCGTAGCATACTATTTTGAACTGAGTTACTAATTACCACAAAGTGCACTTTTAAAAAAGTTCTAAACAAAAAATTTGCGTTTTGCATATGTTCATTACTTACAACATCTAAGGTAAAACATGCAATCAAAATTGCAAACTCATGTACATAAAATCAGCAAGACAATAAATTTTATTTAAAACGAAATGAAATATTATTATTCCTTGATTTAAACCTATAATTTTAGGCAATTATCAAGTTCTTTGTAGGACTAAATGTTTAGTAAATGTGATTAACTGGCTAATAAGGGGTGCCGAAGCCAACAAGACTGCCTGTCCAAATTCATCACGTTTGGAGACAAGGGTAGGTAAAGTATGCAAGGACGCAACTACACCAGTATATACCTGAATTCGGATATGGCCTTAGTAATTTCAATGGTAATTGTTGACAACCTTAGGGGCACTGGAAGGTGTACAATCTCCACACAACCCCTCCTCCGGCTACGTTCCTGATTGCCAGTGTACCAAAGTAAGTGATACAAAGTCTACGCCAGGAGATTATGTCACGGGGCCATATTAACGCAATATGTTTATAGCTGATTCAATTATAAGAAGTTCAATAATCCAAAATTATTTTATATTTTTCCCAATATATTAGTTCTCGATCTTTTGTTGTGATAACAAATGATATTCAGTAAAAAGTATGAAAAATAAGGAAAACTAATTTTCCAAAAAGAACGAAAAGTGTTATAGGAGTTAAACATTTGCATTATTTCTTCGTGCGAAACTCAAAATGGATAGAATTTAAACGTGTCTCTAAGACTTTAAAAAAAATATTGTACGTGTTATAAGAACGCCGAAAAGAATATTTCTTGAAAATTTTTTACGGAGTTCACATGGCCTTCAATTTTAAGTTTCGAAATAAAATTTAAGTATAAAGTAGCTACAAGTTAAACGCTAACCTAAGATAAACCACGTGTCACACCCAAAAGAAATTTCAACATCCAACTTGCGTAATTTCAATGAATATTTTGTCTGCAACTAATCATTGAACGCATGGCAAGGCCCACCAACTAGTCATCAGGCATTTGATAATATGTTAAACGGTACAAAGTGGAATAACAGCATATGCTGGGCGTATTCATGTATGGTAGTGTGTACGTATGTATGCATTGTGCGCAGGGTGTATGTAGGTATACATTAACGTCTCGTTAACAGCCAAGTCCTTAGAAAAATCAAGCAACACGGAAAATTAAGGGTGGATAGAGAACTGGCCATGGGCTGTGTTAATTAACGAACGATATGGGCAGTCTCCTGTGAATGATTTTAGATACTACGGAAAACAGAAATCAGGACTGGCAGTCTGGGGACAGAAGCCTGTTCCTCCGCAATGAGAGTCCGGCCTTTTACCACGGCGTCACTTCTCTTAGTTGACAGGACTTTCATGACGGCTCCGTCCAACATGACTTAGGCCGGAGACACGCGGTACCGGAAAACACCCCGGGACGGATCATGGCCCAAAATTATTTTGATGGGTGTCACGGGCCCGGTCCGTTTCAGGCAGCAGAATTTATCCTACGTTTCCAAATACTTCTTTCTTTTCCTCTTTAATGAGAAATAATATTTGAAATTATACCAAAACCTGGTAAAATAAAAATATACACTCCAGAGTGACCAAAAAATCAAAATAAATGTTGATATAGAATTGGATTACCTCCCTCTGATGGGTCGAAGAATGAAGTATTTATATTACGGTATGTTAATAGTATTGTAATAGCACCCACAAATACTGGTAATGAAAATAAAAGTAAAATTGGTGTAATTACTACTTATCAGACAAAGTGTTCTAATGATATTCCTGGTGACTTCATTTTGATTGTTGTTGAAATAAAATTAGCTGCACATAAAAGTGATGAAATTCTTGTTATGTGTAATGAGAAAATATTTAAGTCTACTGATATGCTTCTATGTCCAGTTAAACCTGCTAATGGGGGATATGATGTTCATCCTGTACCTGTTCCTGTATCAGTTATTCTTCTTATGATTAATAGTGTTAATGAGGGAGGTAATAATCAGAATCGTATATTATTTATTCGTGGAAAATCTATATCAGTGGCTCCAATTATAATAGGAAATAGCCAATTACCAAATCCTTCCATTATAATAGGCATGACTGTAAAGAAAATTATTACAAAAGCGTGAGCTGTTACAATAGTATTACAAATTTGAACATTACCAATAATTGATCCTGGGTTTCCTAATTCTATTCGAATCAGTATACTGACTGGTAATCGAATTATTCCGGAACAAATCCCTTATAAGAAATATAGAATTCCGATATCTTGATGATTAGTCGAAAAAGTCATCGTTTCATTAGTAAAGTGGCTGTGAGTTTATAGCCAATATATTGTAAATTTATTTGCAGGTTTCACCTCTTTACTAGTTGGTTTTATATTCATGTAATGATTTTAGATTGCAAATTTAAAGGTGTATATTTATACTAAGGCTTAAATTTAATCTTTATTTATAGCTTTGAAGTTTATTAGTTTAATTTAACTTAAATCATTAATATGATCTTATTATTATGGTAATTATAAATAGCCCTATAATAGTAGCGATTGAAAACGGCATTGTAGGGCTTTAATTTTGTTAATAAACCTTTTTATTTTAATTTGTTTCTGAATTCGTTAATATTAATGCAGTACATATTATTCGTGAATAATAATATAAAGTAATTAAGGTTAATATTACTAATACTATTATGAGTATTAATCCATTTATATATTGAAGATTAAATTACCATTTATTTAGGTAAAAATCCTAGTAAAAGGGGTAATCATCTAATGGATATTTTGTTGATTAATAGAAGAAATTTGACATATATAGATTCGTTTATAGATATTACTAGTTGATTAATATGGAAAATTTTATATAGATTTATTTAAAATGTTATTATTTGTGTTATTAATATTTATATACGGTGAAATAAATTATTCATAAATTTTCTCCTATTTTATTGCTGCTAATATTCACCCATTATTTCTGATTCATGAGTATGATGTTAATTTATGTAATGAAGTTTGATTTAACCACCAATTGCTCCAATAATGATTGATAGAATTATTGCAGTAATACTGATAAAACTAATTTGAATTAATATTGAAATTAATATTAAATGAGTAATTTTTGTCACGTTATTAAAATAAGACATTTATTCTAATCTAATCCTTCTATAATTTTTGGTATAAAAATTAAATGGGGAGATTCCTCTTTTTATTATTAGGGATCTTTTCAATAATATTTCTCCTACTATATTTGTTATAATAGTAATATTATTCTTATAAATTATTATTATAGATATTAGAGGTAGTATTGATGAGATGGTTTGTACTACAAAAAAAATGTTAGTTCTGATTCTTTAGAGGTTCTATAATTATTGGTAAAAATTATATATTCATTTCTATTCCTATCCATACTATGAATCAAGAGTTAGATGAAATGTAAAAATTACTCTTACAATTAGAATTATTTTAAATAGAATATTTGATGATTTATTTATATTAGAAAAGGATACTATTCCATTGATGAGGTATGAAACAATTAAGTTATTTTAGCTTATTTTTCTATATTTTATTGTATGATGCTTAGAAGTTTTTGTTACTTTAGTCAATAGTTTAATTCTATTAAGTATAATGGAAGTAATATTATTATTACATCTTTTATTACATCAAAATAATATTTTAATCAAGCATTCCATTAATTTACATCTTTCCTCTTTAGTGGGTAAATTATTTTAATTTTTAAAACTTAATGTTAGAAAGGCTGTTTTGGATTTGAGAAAACTTAATTTTGTAAAAGTTTATCAACATTTTGGATTTATTTTTCTTTACCCATTGTGTTGATTTTATCCAGATAATTTAATTTGAAATTGCAAAAGTTTATTTAACTGTCAAATTTGCTTTTTCACCATTAGTGGGTAAATTCGTTTAACTTTTAAAACGTAAGGTTAGAAACACTTTTTTGGATTTGAGAAAACTTAATTTTGTAAAGGTTTGTCAAGCTTTAAGATTTATTTTTTTACTATATTTATGAGGTACATTGAAATACTTTATAAATATTTAAGGTTTAAAATATAGTGATTTTATCACTTAAATTGTTAATTGTTGTTGTTGCATCTTTGTATTATTAATGTAGAGATTTTTGGCACCGGAACAGCTTTTAATGATGAAAAATGCTCACATAATTTAGATTACTTGTTTTGAAAAAGTGAAAGAACAATTTAAAATTTTTTTATAAAAATAAAATTTAGAAGGCAAAAATATGGTTTTTAGAAGGAAATAAATTTTATTTAGCGATATTTTTATAGGATGAAGGATTTCAAGTATAATAAGATCTTATAATTATATCTATACCTTAATTTAATATAATAACCTGTAATAGAAAAAAGGAAATTAAAAGTAATACACGATTTTAATATAAATAGATAATACATATTTTATATTATTATATTAAATTAATAAATTATAAATTAATAAGATATCTGTTATTATATAAATTATTTATTATAATATAAATTCAATAAATTGTATTATAATAAATTATTTATACTACAATAAAAAAATGTAAAATATTGACTTAATATAAGATAAGTAGATTGTATATAATATTTGTATACATCAAATCCCATACTTTTTTCATTAAAAAAAATTTAAAGTAAGGGAGTATTACATAGTTAAGTACCTATTATATTTTTAAAAAATTATTTTTAATTATTTCAATTGTTAATTATTTATATTAAATTAATTTTATTATATATTTCTGAATATTTAATTAATATGCATAAGTTATTCTTTGATGTACTATGGTTTATTATTCAATATAAAGATGTTGAAATAATTAAGGCATCCCTTAATTTGTTTGGTGTGAACTATAAAATTATTTTGTAGTTTACTATTTTTTAAAGATTGATTGGGTGGGAAATACTAAATACTATACACAATAAGTTAATTTACTTTGTCTCAGTTTGATTTTTTTTAGTTTAAATCTTAACTGATACTAAGCATTAAAATATGTTAGTTCTGATATTTAATTCTTGATTTAAGATTTTTGTATGATTCTGACTATTATATTAATTTTAAAAAAATATACATGTAAGTTTATGCTTTAGTTATATTTTATAGGTTTATTGTGGTATTAAATATTAATTGTTACCGTTATTTAGATTTGGATATTCTTTTTATTATTGTAAATGTTTGTGGCAGTATATGTAGTTATATAATAAATATTAATAAATATTATTGGTTGTTAAAATTTATTTTTCATTTTGGGTTAAATTGATTAATTTTATGGTAAAATTTAAATTTTTTATAATCTTATTTATGGATTCTCTGAAATATAGAATATAAACTAGGATTAGATACCTTATTATTTTATATTTTAATTTTTCGCCGGGGTAGTAATAGGTATGTTCTTTAAACCTGAAGAATTTGTTGGTGGTTTAGTCTTTTCAGAGGAATCTGCTCCGTAATCGATAGTCCCCGATTTAATCTTTCTTGAATTTGTGATCAGTATGTATACCACCATTATAAGTTTATTTTATAAGATTTAATTAACTAGTTTTTTCATTAAAATTTTTTCCAGGTCAAGGTGCAGGTAATATTTAAGTGGAAGTGGGTTACAATATTATTTAAATATATGGATTTAAATATGAAATTTTTTATGAAGGTGGATTCGTTAGTAACATTATTAATTGTGATTTTTTTTAATAGGGTTTAAAAAAGTACATATCGCCGGTCACTGCAAAATTTAAGATTTGATATATAACATAATTTTTTATATTTATTATAATTTAATTTTTATGAATTTTATTTGTTTAAGTATTATATTTTAAATTAATATTTTGTTGTTACAGCTAATTTTTCTCATGGAAGTTAATTGTTTAGTTTTTATTTTTTATTGTACCTTTTTTATCAGGGTAGATGAAATTTATATTATTAATATATTAGTATAATAAAAAGGATGGCACTGGCACATCTGGTGTCTGGCAGTGGAGCCATGGGCCCAATTAGCATATTAAGGTCCCAGCCCATAAAAAAAATTCAAAAATTATCCTTTCTTCCCAGGGATTAGTCTAGAAGGTAGCAGTCCATTCCAACAGCGGCCATTTTGTCAGCCAGTAAAATGTACTTGAAACCAAATCTGCCATTTTGGCAGCCAGTTGAAAAATCCCCCGAAATCGATTTCCTATTACCCGAATGAACACATACGTCGATGGCGGCCATTTCGGTGGACAGGAAAAGTTGCCCAAAACCAATGGTGGCCATGTTGGTAGCCAGGAAAAAAATTTTGCCCACCGTTTGTCAAAACCGATTTCCTATTACCCGAATGAGCACATATTTCGATGGTAACCATTTTGGCAGCCAGCATGGACTGAAGTTTGCATTTACCACTGCCAAAATGGCGCCCGCACACACACCGATGTCCGTCTGCGATGAGACCCCAGCCAGTACTGACCCCTTCCATGAGGGTCCTCAGGACCAAGCCATGGCAGCGGCCATGTTGGACATGCAGGATAAATCCTGCCCAGAATAATAATGACCCAGCCGAGGCAGATGGTTGAGAACGTGATACGTAGCCCGGCCTGCTTGGAATTCATTAATAAGGGGAGAGAGCGAAATGCCAGTGCACAATGAAATGTGACAAGAGGAATAATAACCCACCTAACCAGGAGTATGTGAACAGGATATGTCTCCCTGCGGAAATTTAATACTAATAGACCACCCCACCACCTTATCTCAGACACGAGATGTATAGCCCTGTCCCAAATAGCATTAACAATAAGGGGAGGCTGGCAGGGGAGGCACAGAAAACCGAGGTTCCCATACACACACCAGACCCCCTGCCTCTCACATGGTAGGTGTACATGGAGAGGTAACAAAGGAGACACATACTCAGTTAAGAGCAATTATATTTATTTATAAAAAACCAGGACAACGACAAGAAGCAGTACAGATATTATACAGTCATAAGCAATGATTTGGCCACCCATTGGTTGAAGTGGGAATCGAAGCCCAACCACTTCACTAGAACCTGGTTGCCACGTCTATGGATTACTCACTCCATTCAATAGTCATGAGGATACTTCGTGCATATATTTCGTAGTAGTAGAAAGAACTGCTGATCTCTTGGCTGGTCATATCGATGAGTGTATAAGTGTGTGGTGCAATGTCTCTCACCTTGGGGACGCAGAACACCTAGACACTACAGTTCGGATAGTATGAGTTACCAAAGGCACATCAGCTTCTGGAGATGCGGACATAGTCGCCCACCTTGGCCCATGGTCGGCACGGGTCCACCATCTTGGAGGATCGGTACACAGTCCCCAGTAGAGAAGCGGCGTTGACAGCAGTAATTTTAGACAGATGAAGACCAGTCGTCCTATGCTTGCGGGTATTGTACTGAGTAGGCAGTCTAGGAAGCAGGTCCAACCACCGGTAGCTACCCTGTGCCAAGAACGACTTCCACATCAGGCCCTTAAGCATCCGGTTGAAACGTTCGACAGTCGAAGCCATGTGGTCCCTGAAAGTAGAGTAGTGATGAATCTTCTTAGCGAACATTAGTGCACGGAACACAGTGTTGTAGAACTCCTTCCCGCTGTCCGTCTGGACATCTTGTCCAAAACCAATTTCATTGAGGCAGTAACATCGGCATCATGCTTCAGGCGCACAGGGACAGACCATCCATACTTGGAGAAACAGTTGATTACCATCAGGATGTAGCGAAAGCCCTTATTGACGTTGGCATAAGGAATTATTTCCATTAAGTTGGCCTGAAACAGGTCATGAAGTCCGAAGAGAAGCACCTTACACCTGGGGAAGTTCCATCGTACACAGCGATGCACCTCGGCGGCGATCTGTGCTTTCGACATATTCGCTGGTCACGTCCACCACTCACAAGATATGGCCGGCTTTGCGGAGCTCTTCCAAGATATTTACTATTTCGTTTATGTGAGACATATCGCTACCTTGACGAGATGCGACAAGGAGACAGATGGTCCACAAGCTCATTCACATTGTCCCAATACACGTATTCCAACAGGCTACCACCATCAAGCTTTAGACCCCCACCTGAACTGAAAACGTACATGAGAGGTGCTAGGATTTCTTACAACCACATGGCAGAGCAGCAGCTGCATGAATGGAACTGTGGACACATATGTCTGAGATTCCTACTCAACACAGGATGCATCGTACGTACCAATCAGTCATATCTGTAATGCTGATCCTGTCGGGCAACAGTTCAGAACTGCATGCCGTGCATTTCCCGCCGCTGAAACTAAAGTGGGCATGGAAAATCGTGCTAATAGACTTCCAAACGTACATCTCCATACCGAACACTGACAAACACAACTGAATGTTTCGATACATAAAGGATAATGGGAAAAGAGGCGAGGTGCACTTACCCACCCTATTATACGAGGTAGAGGATAATGAAGAGTACCTCAAGCGAGAACTGAGACAGGACATTGTGGTGAAGCTGGGTGGCAATGCCAACACTCTACACACTGAAATGTCCAGTATCGCCCCATAGACTTCACACAAAACGAAATGGTCGCAGCTATGTTGGGGTTCGAGAACGCGATGTATGATGCCAATAACCTGTACAAATCAACCCTACCTGTAAACGCATTCACCGTGAACATGATACAATTAAACTGCAGTTTAGTGACAGGCTTGTACCTTAATGGTCTGCCCAGCCAAACACTGCACGAGTTCGCGGCCATGGTGCCACCGGGGTTTAAACTAGTGGTCGTGCCGAAGATGCCCATTTACGTCCCGGCCATCACAGAGAGTGTACAGGTAGTGTTTGTGTCTATTGTCGACCAGGAAAGCTGTTTTATCAACTTTCGAGGCCAAGAAATCACAGTCCGACTACATCTATGCAAATATGACACTGAACTTTATTCTTTGGAAATTAACAAAAGCAGCTTACAGCACAAAACCAGACGTCAGTACAGGGCGATCATCCAGTGTGCTAACATCAACAAACGTGAGTTTTCTGCACAGAGGGGGGCTATATATTTAGCGGTATAGACAGAGAGCTTGTAAACAAGACAGAGCTGGCGGGGTTTGAATATCCCATCTCCAAGGCAGAACTCCATGTGTACACACCCTATCTGCCAGGGCCATACACCCCCTCGTCCGATGTGCGGATACTAGTCCAAAACCAAGATGTCTACTCCGTACCCTGTAATTCCTATTTGTGGTTTCAGTTGACGATACTGAAGGCCAGAAACACGGTACCAGCGACAACAAAAATTGTTAGGAATGGGATTTTACACATAATAAGCCATATTACATACAAGATAAATAGTAGCGAAGTAGATGCGACATGGGATGTAGGAATCACAGCAACCATCAAGAATTACCTCTTGCTGACTCAACACCAGCTTCCCATGGTAAAAATGGCCAGCTGGGGTATCGAAGAAGACTACAAGATTCCAGTCTACCCACATGGGAAATACGAAGTTTGCATTCCGCTGGCCATGATGTTGGGCTTTGCCAAGGACTACAAACATGTGATCATTAATGCAAACCAGGAACGGGCTATTCTCATTGCCAATATGCAAGCTAATGCCTTGCTGGATACCACGGTGATGGCCGAAGCCACGACACTGGCTATCTGGTCCATTGAATGGCTTCTGCCGCACATGCAGGCGAAAATGTCGGAACGAGTGAAACTGTTGCAGTATGCCAAGAAGGGTAGGAACATCGACATGGCATTACGCATGTGGAGTCTAGAAACATGCCCCAGCATACCACAGGCTATGAGTGTCAACTGAAATGTAAAAACCAGCTTCCCAAGTGAAAAGCCACGCTACATAATCATAGCATTCCAGATGTGAGAACAAAACTCTTTTGGTGCAGACCCCTCGAAATTCGAACATGCAAGTAACAAAAACATGAAGGAACACATCAACTCGGAGTGCTATCCCTATGGTGACCTAAATATCGATTTCACAAATGGGATGTACATAGTACCATACCAGATGTATGACAACTTTCAGTGAGCCTACTATGGCGATACGAAATCACCAATGCTAGCGGTGTGGTGGACTGTATAATCGAAATGACCACTGTGGCTAATTTCCCGGCCAACACCCAGGCCTATGCCCTGATAATTCATGACCAGCTCGTAACATACAATGTGCGAGACCACATAGTTCAGGTATTGAGATAACATATACTTATAGACTACTCACCAACTCCCATCCATCACAATGTTTGCGAATGTCCAGGGCTGCATCTCGCAGAGTGGCTTTACAGTTAAACATATCTGCATAGCTTACGAGGATTGTGGTTTGGCATTATGTGCCTTCCTACCACCATTCCCATGGCATGTGCTCGATGAGAAGAGTAAGGTGACAAATACATGGTGGCAGAAACATTACCATGGCATACATTGGGACGATGGCAATGTAGCTTACAATAAGATACCTGATGAACTCACATGTATGTTTCCCTAGGGCACTGTATACATCACCTGACAAGAACAGAAGAGGTGGCTAAGTAACCACTGTAGCAGCAGCACAAGGGTGTGTGATGTACAGACAGAGTACAACTGCCTCTTGTTGCGGGTACTGAGGACTTGGTAAATGCTGCAATACTCATGTCACAAGTGTGGTCAGGGCTGGGGGTGTCCGGACATGAATGTACTACTACAGCGCATGTGGTCCCTGGGCACTGGAGGGGGGCATAGCAATGACCGTTGGACGGAGTACATCTACATATAGGTATGAAATCTTGGTACACTACATTGGCAGCAAGTGATCATGACCAACACTATGTACAACAGAGGAGAGGAGGACACCGTAAGGCCAATACCGAAGGCATATAAAAACCTGGCCTGTTGGATAGGATGGACCACGGTATCGCACGCACTCGTGGAACAATGGAGGCTCTGTTCGTGAAATTGAATGGCAACATCCAGTTCACTACATTGGCCGACCTCTCTTTGGGCAAAGAGTATGATGCAGAGGACTTCCGGTGGACCGAAACAGCATATGGTGCATGCATCACATGCCTATTGAAAGGCACAGTCCAGGTGCGACTACCAATGTGGTACGTGTAGCTCATCAATGACAGCGACATGGCAGTGATGAACAACGCTAACATGTTCATAATTTACCATGGAATCAAGCCCACAGGCAATGACAAAACGATGCACAGCATCAGTTTACATAAATGTGACATCGCTGGCTCTCTCTCTCTCTCTCTCTCTCTCTCTCTCTCTCTCTCAAAATACAATGTAAAATACCTTTAGCCTACTGGACGTGTACAAGTATGACAGTGTCACAGTCGGCTACTTAAGAGTGCACTTCAAACTGCCAGGATGGACAGACCACATGATATGCTGCACCGGGCTCCAACATTGGATGAGTCACAGTGATGGAGACTGTCTCGTCCTCTATCCAACACCATGCAGTATTGTAGCCTGTCTAGTCTACTACCTATGACCGAACTCTGAGCTACCATGTACCACAGCAGCCCTGATGGAAAGTGCAAACCAACATGATGTACTCCAGGTATTTTTAAGTGGACAATTGCATATGAGCTGTACCAGCCAACCGGACTTACATGCTGTACCGAGTCTTGCACCAGTGAACAGCATACGACCATCATGAAGCGTGGCATGGTGGCGTGGAAGACGCTGCGTATGCCGCTCACCTGCAAGGTGTTTCTCACAGCAAAGTACGTATAAGAGACCATGTATGCTACATCGCACATGCAGTCAGTGTCAGTACATCGCCCAAGATAGACATGAGTTTCGATCTGCAATCGTTGGTGGCACAGCTTCAAGGAGAGTCAACCACTACCACAGCCATGGGCTTTGACAAACATTACTGTGTGCAGTTCCGCCCGGAAGATGCTAACATCTACAAATGCTATTATGTGGGTTACCAACAAGTCGTGTTCAAACCAGAGCTCGGGTACAAGCAGGTCCAGGTGTGTAATGGTACCAACCACATGTGGGGCTATCATGCCTCGGATGAATTCCACAGCGCAATACAACTATTCAGCAATTACAATAGATGTGTGGTCGTCCACTTGTGCCCCAACAGTCACCTCCCCACCTCTGGGAACATCCTCAAGGCTCATGAAGACTTGAAAACATTACAGAACACAGTTGTGCATACAGGCAAGTCGACTTTGCCCTGCACGAGGAGGATGGCAAGACTAATCGCTGGAGGGAGAAATCTATGACATACATATGATGTCTATGAGGGACAGAAAATGGTACCTACCCCACAATGCACGTGTCTGTTGTGTATACAAGTACAAACGAGCACTTCAATTGAACAGTATGGAGGGCGATGACACAAGGACCACCAAGGGCGAGCAGCCATGCAACAGGAAGTGTAGGTTCTGAGAAGTTGTTTGTGCACTTATTGCATGCCTGCTGCAGTGCTGATCCAGACGAGCATGTGAAGGAGGCAGCAGTGGAGGGTCCTAAGGGATCCCTATAAGACCGGTGAGGCTGGTCCAGCCGCCTTCATTCCAACATCATGAGCATCCCATTTGTGCCCTAATACAGCTACGTCAGCGAGGTGCAGGGTCGGGGCACAGTGACATACACCAACGTCCAGGGGGGAGGAGGAGGAGCAGAGCTATGGGGAAGAGTAGGACGGGGTCGCACACTGGCTGTTTGCGCAGACCCTGGTGCTGTATGAGTGATGCCAACAGCAGCTGAAGTGCACCCCGCCGTGGTGCTGCGCTGTACCTCACATGCACTCCGATTTGCCTCTGCCCTGCAGCGTGGACAAGGTAGGGATGTACGCCCTCCTGCACGACGCCCTCCCTGCTGGCACAGAACATCCACCACCCATGGTCTTGCCGACCATCGAGGACGTGGAGGGCAGCCACCTCCCCGAGGTCACCTGTCCGGCACTGGCCATCATCATGCTGGACGGCAAGGCGGCAGCGACCATCCAGAAGGTGGAGGCGGCCCAAGTGCTGTTGGACATTGCATGCTGGCTGAGCCAGAAGGTGCCGAGCAAGGCATCGCAAATGATGGTGGAACTGTTGTAGCTGCTGGACCTTATCGCCAGCGAGCCACCACCACCACCACCACCACCATCATAGAAGCGATGCCGTCCAGCAGTGTCGGCAGCAACAACATCAGCTGTGGGGGCCATGCAGCTATAACTTCAATAGTTCGGCAATTATAGCCAACTATGTCTAAAATCGACATAGGTCATATTTCAGACACCTACCCTTCTCATAGTCGGGGTTGATGCATATGTTATGAATTTGGTAGTTTTATATCCAATGGTTTGGTAACCATGGCCAACTATGATTCCGGATATAGTCCCCGGCCACTAGGTACCAGCTGGAATCAAAAGAAAAAATATATATTTTATTGCATGTGAAAGTGTGCAACTCGGGGTGTCCCTGCACTCTCTATATGCGAGCATTCCGATAACTCCCTATCTATCCGACGCAACACACAGGCACTGGGAACGAGCTGATACATATAAGATATTTTTATTATTATTTTTCTTGGTGGCTTTTTAAGTCGAGGTCTTGGGAGCTGGTGAGTGTGTTGTGATGTGAGTATGAAGCGACACCGGAATTAATGTACAAATTAAAACTTTATTTTATGAAGTGATTTTTTTTGGTTCGCTCATAATGTTGAGGTCTTGAGACCTGATGAGTGTGTGGTGTCGTGAGTATGAAGCATCGTCGGAATAAAGGGGTGGGATGTCCACGTGAAAGACAACCAACCTATAGCAATGCCCGACATGTAATTTATTTACACCTTATTTTATGAAGCATATTTTTTGGTCCAGTTCTTATAGTCGATCTTGGGAGTCGATGAGGTTGTGGTGACGTGAGTGTATGAATGGAATGAAGGGGGCAGGAGATACCCGGCATGCCTCCCACTTGTGAAAACAACATAAAAAAAACAGGTGGCCTGCCCGGGGCTGGAATCCGGACCACCTTGGTGGAGAGCTTGCTGAAGTACCACGTGCTCCCGTTGCCCCAGCGGACTTTGCGCACACCTGATACAGATTATACTAATGATAACACCTCAGGTTAGGGATAATCACATGCTCACATACACACATGTGCATGAAGTATCCTCAGTGATGTGTACAAATTGTGTACTTCTGTTTATTAATGTTACCTTTAAATAAACATACCAATGTGAGCAGTAAACGCAGTGTGTGTAGGTTCCACCACACTCGAAAGTTTGTGAAAATAACATCCAGTGGAGCGGCCGAGTTTGACCACGGTCCCCTTAGCTGGAGGCTTGTGTGGTATGGTACAGCTTACTTAACGCTAGCTTTGAGTGATTTGGCATCTACAAAACAAAATATCTCCGCCCCTAGCGTTCTTTGTACACACAACGCTAGCGTGTACGTGGCATGTATGCAACAAAGCTCGGAGGGCGGATCTTCCGCCAGCATGTCCTGAATGCGGCGGAGCTCGGAGAGGCGCGATGGTGTGCAGTCACCAGACTGCTGCAGTTTTTTTGTATGTAAGGCTGAGGATTGACTCCTGTCACTAATCGTTTCTCATTTACACGTGTTTAACAGACCACGAGTAATATGACACGCAATATAGTACCGTTAACATGTACTCTTTTTTTAAATTTTATAATTTGTTTGTCCACATTCCTCCATGGGGAATAAGTAATCACAATGTGCTACTATATATGCGTGTACCTGTTTCCTCCACATGAATAAACGTGTGCTTAGGTTGGGTCATGGCCAATTACTACTATCATAGGCTATTCACAGTAAAGTGAGCACTTTTGAAAGCCTTCTCTGTTGGAATACAATTCAATAAATAAATTTTATCTCAGCCTTAGATGGTAATTTCAGAGTGCGGCATTGTTTAATTATAAAGGCAGATAAAGGATAATATATAGCTGAAGGGAAAAGTAACTAGGGCCTCAGCTCACTTTACCGTGAACAGCCTATATGTATTGGTATTACTTTACTACCATTTTTATTTTTCTATTGTTAGATAATGTCACATTTGTCCCCTTACCGTGGTGATGTGGGGCGGTTACCAACCCACTGATTTTTAGGGCCTTGTAGCTCCCTTAATGTACACCTTAGGGTAAAGGTGGTACAGAGATTTTTCATCTTATATTTTACGGCAGGCAAAACCAGCCAGGGGTTTGACCTCGTTTTTCGGCAACATTTTTCTCCAAGGGAACACCATATCATTTTTATTACTGTGACTAGTTTATTTTAGGACAGCAATTATTTTTAAAATAATAATTCAAAAACATTAGCACGTAGGTTTCCAAAATGCTATTGAAAACCCATTACTTGCACGAAAATAAAGTCATCATGTGCTCATTTTTTATAATTTGTTTGTCCACAGGGAATAAATAATCACAATGTTTTAGAGGGTTGCAGTCAACTGCATGCCGATGTTTTTTTGTGTAATGTTCTACGCATCACTATTCACTGAATTGTTGCTTACTCGTGGGTGTTTAAGGGTGTTCAAAAGTGCTCATTTTACAGTGAACAGCTTATATTTTATCCAGCACGCAGCACACGTAGTTTACTAGCTGTAAGAAAGATACTGAACAAATGTACAGCACACAACAAAAAAAATCACATGATTGGAACACTTGAACTCATAACTACACTATATTCAAAAGAAAAAGGCACCGACTGTACAAGAAACCCAACACTGGCGAGTGCCTCTTCCTTCTCATATGAGGAGTGTCACCTCGAATGATGAGTTATGGTATAAAAGTGGCACAGCTATTTTAATCTTTATATTATACATCAGGCAAAATGTAATGCCTGAGGTGGCAATTAGATATATCTTTTAGCAGTTAATGCCTGTTGGAAGGCTCCCTTTATTGTGAACAGCCTGTGTGTGAACCTGATTCCTCCACAGGTTACAAACATGTACTTAAGTTGAATCCTGGCAGATTACGAGTGTTAGTACTCGTATAGCTGCATCGCTCACTTGCTAACTGCTATTTAAACGGAATATTTCTCACATAGACTATACACATGGGAATTAATCGCCAACATGTCAAACTGTTGTGTGCACACACGATCTTGGTCACTCTGCATTGAAACTATGGTAAATTTACAATTTCCATAATTATAATTAGCACACAAACAAATGTAATGATAATATGTGTCACTATGTGCTACAGTTCACTCGCCATGTAGAGGGAGATGCAGATCAGTTGTGCTGTACGCGTTTCTGTCAAGGTGCAGGGCGACAGCGCAGCTGGTCAGCGAGATGATGATTAACACAGCAGAAGTTTGAGAGATGATTAAACGAGTATCCTTGTTGGGGGGTGTATTTATATGCTACAGCATGTGTGCCCCCCACCCATTCTGCTACCAACCCCTTCTTTCCCTACACACTAATCCAGCCAGTCAGCCAGCGTCTTCTTACAGTGAAGGGGCATATATAAGCTTCTTCCGGCTGGCTGGTGATCGCAGGGGTGACCATATCATATTACAGTTCCCTCTCTTAAAGAAAATTCACATTAACGCATGTACCACTCCGATCATGCGTACTCCGCCACAGTAGTAGTATGATGTACATGCGGGTCGTGCCACAGAGAGAGCGCGCTTCAATTGATTTGTGTCACCGATTTTTCCCCCTCCCCCCCACCCAGCTTCATACATACATACTCCTAGGACTGCCTGTTATTTTCATGACCACATAATTGCATGGATCATTATTATTCTGGGTGGCTACCAACTGGCTACCAAAATGGCCGCCATTGAAGTATGAGCTCATTCAGGTAATAGGAAATTGTTTTGGACAAACAGTGGGCAAATTTTTTTTTGTCCTGGCTGCCAGCATGGCTGCCATTGGTTTTGGGCAAATCTTCCTAGCTACCAAAATGGTCGCAACCTATGTATGCACTCATTCAGGTAATAGGAAAACGATTTGGGGGATTTTTTTTCACTGGATGCCAAAATGGCCATTGTCGGTTTCGGGCACATTTTACTGGCTGATAAATGGCCGCCATCTGGGTGAAATGCTACGTTCTAGACTTCTCCATGGGAATAGAGGATATTTTTTTTAGTGTTTAATGGGTAGAGACCTTAATATGTTAATTTGGTCCACGGCTCCTCTGCCAGATGCCAGGTGTGCCAGAACCATCCTTTTTATACTACTTATATTAATATCGAATTGATTTGATTTACATTATGTTGTTAGTTACAGTAATATATTTATTAATTATATTTGTGTTGTTGTGAAATATTATTTATTGATAAATATGTCTAGTTTTTTAATAACTATATTTAATTCAGCTATTTTTATCTAAAATATAAAAAAATTGTTTATTTATTAATAGTAATATTATCGGGGAATAGCTCTGTAATATTTTTATAATTATTTTTTATTTAATGTTATATAGTCTTTATAATGGCTAATATTTATTACTATTTTATAATTTATAATTATTTATATTTCATTTTTATTTAATTGTATATTAAAATTATTTTTTTTTTTCATATTAAATAATGATTTAATTATTATATTATTGTTTGTGTTTTTTGGTTAGGTTTGTAAGGTTATATTAAGGAACTAGGCAAAATTATTTATTCGCCTGTTTATCAAAAACTTCTTCTCTTTATTTATAAATATGAAATTTCACTGCCCCATTATTTATATAATGCCCATGTTATTTTGACCGTGCAAATGTAACATAATCATTAGTCTGTTACTTGTGGACTTGTATGACTGGTTGGATGAAATATTAGCTGTCTCAGTATAAATTGTATTGAATTTAAAATTTGAGTTAAAATGCTTAAATTCATTTATAGGATGAGAAGACACTATAGATCTTTGTTTTTATTTTATTGTTATAATTCATTTATTTATAAGAAAATTTCATTTTTTGTTGTGGAAACATGGAGATATAGTTAACTCTTCATTTTTATAAACATTTATTTATGTTTAATTGAATTTTTATTATTGCTATAAGTTACATATACCTTATTGAGAGTTCAAATGGACATAGCAGATTGCTACCTTGATGTTGGATTAAGATTATACTTTGGTGCAGATGTTTAACAATTAGGTCTGGTCGACCTTCAAATTCTTACATGATCTGAATTGAAACCGGTGTGAGCCAGGTTGGTTTCTATCCTTAAAAATTTTTTTTTTATTTTATATTAGGACGAAAGGATCATACAAAATAAATATTTTGTGTATGTGATTAACTATACTAATTTGGCAGATTTATGTGCATTAAATTTAGAATTTATTTATATTGGTTTATTACAATAATTAGTATTGATAGCTACTGATGTTTTTATATCTATTACTACTTTTTAAATTTGAATTATTTTTGTTTTAGTAGGTGTTTCTTGTTTTACATTATAAGAATGCAAAATTTTAGTATTAGTCAAATTCGTAATAGTTCTTAATAAAGTTAGAGTTTTCTTCAGGTATCATACAGATTTTTTGATAATTAATATTATTTACTAAGAAAATAGGTATTCTCAGTTATGTTTCTAATTTTATTCCATATTTTAATTTTTATTTTTAATTATTTTAATTAATTATTTTGATTATTATTCCTCATTTTAGAATATATATTTGTTACTATTGGCTTAATATATTTTTTATTTATGTTTTGATACATTTATATAGTAATTATATTTGTTATATTGATTATATTTTGGTCTTATTTCAATTATTTTTTTATGTTGTTGACTTTTATGAATAATAGTTTTTTTTATCTTACTTTTTTATTATTACAAGGTTTTATTTTATTTCATATTGTTTTGTTTTTTTTTTTTTATTTTTACTTATTAATTATTATATATTTAATTATTATATATTATTTTACTTATTTATTAATTCGATATTAAAATAAATATTTCCTTTACTTCAATTTATTTCCTATTGGGTTTAAGTTGTTTATTATTTCAATATTCCTTTATTGATTTATTTTCGGTAAACGAAGTTAATGGAAGTTTTTAATCTTCTTTCTTAAATTTCCAAAATATATGTTTCTATAAAACTTACTATTTAATTGAGTATGTTATCTCAATACATTTTAATTAAGTTATCTAATAAAAGTATGAGAAATATATGAATATTAGGATTTGTCTAATTAAAATATAAGGGTCTTGTACTGGTTATACTCCTATTACTGTAGTAATGTAGTTGTTGTTACTATTAATCAGAATGTTATTGGAATAATAGGATAGAATGTTAATCCTTGGAAATTTATTTTATGTAATGGTATAATTATTAAAATTCATATTCATAATATAAAGGCAATTACCCCTCCTAGTTTGTTAGGGACTGATCGTAAAATTGTGTTACTAGATGGTTTGCTGAGTTAAATTATCAGGGTCCCGTAATATAAATGGTTCTCTTAATTTAAATATGTTAATGTTATGATTATAATAATGAAACCTAAGATGTCTTTTAAGGAATAATATGAGTGAAAAGGGATTTTATCTATATTTCTTTTAACCCTATTAGTTTATTTGATCATGTTTGATGTAAAAATAATAAATGAATTATTAATATCCCTACGATTGCAAATAGTATTAGGAAGTGAGAAGTGAATAGTGAAGAATCTATTTAATGTTGCATTATAAACAGTGAAACCCCTCATACTCATTGCACTAAATCTGTACCTAGGTATGGTATTGATGATAATAGATTTGTGATTACTGTTGCACCTCAAGGTAATTGTCAACCTATTTGTCCTCAAGGTAACACATATCCTATGAAAGCTGTTACAGTAACTAATAGAAAGATAATTACGCTTTCTGATCATGTTTCAAAATATTTATATGAGGCATAGTATAAACCTTGTCCTACCTATAAATAGATGCAAACAAAGAATATTGATGCTCCATTTGCATGAATTGTTCACATAAGTCAACCATTATTTACATCTCGGTGGATATGACTTACTCTATTGAAAGCTAGTTCAATATAATGTGCATAATGTATTGCTAGAAATAATCCAGGTACAATTTGAATTGTTAAACATAGTCCAAGAAGTGAGCCAAAGTTTCAACTAGTTGAAATATTTATAGTTTTAGGTAGATAAATTAGTGAATTATTAACAATATTTATTAATGGGTTATATTTATGTAGTGCTATATTAATTAACTGAATACTATTCGTGAAGGTAATTTAATTGAATCTGTAATATTGAATACTATAATTATTATAAATAAAATATATAAAAATAGTAATAATACTTTTAAATTAATAGGTATATTACATATTACTATTTATTAATTTATTATTAAATTGTATATACCATTGGTTGTAATATTGATATCTTTTGTATAACTGTTAAATTTAATATTAAATTTATTGTAATAATTATAATTCTTTTAATTAATTATGAAAATATTATATTAGGTATTAATTGTGTTATATAAATAAATAATACTATTGTTACTCGTACATATATTAAAAATAGGATGAATGAAAATCAAAATGATATATATGTTATTCCTGTAATTATTGAAATTATATTTTGTATAATAATTATTATTCCTATTGATAATGGGTGTTATATTAATAAAAAGACTATGTTTAGTGTTATATTTATTATAATTTTAATTTTAATACAAAGGGTGGTTTAAATTAAAGTAATAATCCTGCGAATTGTTGATGGATAAGTTTCTTCTTTTGAAGTTTCAATATGTTATTAATTTTTATTTACAAGAACAATATTTTATTTAAATTATTAAAACTAGTATTATTTTTTAATAATTTAATTATATTTGTATGTGGTTTATTATTTTTTTCTTTTAATTATGATCATTTCTTGATTACTTTATTAAGTTAAGAATATATTGTTTTGTTTTTATTTTGGTTTATTTTATGGATATACTTATTAGTATGTTGGATGTATATTTTATTATAATAATACTTACTTTATGACTTTCTGAGGGTGTTTTAAATTAATTTGGGGGTATGGTAATGATAATTTATATATATTTATTTGCTTCAAAGTTAAATGTTATGTTATTTAATTTGTTTCTAATTCCTCATTCTTATTATGGTTTTTGGTGATTAGTACATTTTAGTTTCATTATTTTGATATTCTTTCTTATTTTAATTTTAAAAGATCTTATTTTTTAATTTGAGTTATTTTATTGACTGCGATAATATTTATTATTTATTGGTTTTATTGCGATATTTATTTGTGGGTTGATAATTATGGAAAGTGAATATACTTATCATTATGATTTTTATTCTAATATATTTATTTTATTGCACTTTTATTGTTTCTGATTTAATTTTTAACTTTTCCTAGAATTGGATTTATTTTGGTTTATTTATTTTTCGAATCTTGATTATAATCTACTTTATTTTTAATTTTTTGCTAAGGATATTGCGCTGTTATATATTTTTTATTTTATACTTTATTTTCTTCTTTACCTATATTAATTCGAAATTTATATTTTTATTCTTTTTATGGCAGTTAGATTTTTTTATTTTTATTATGATTATTGTTATTTTATTTTTAAATTCTGTATGATTTTTTTTTCTTTTTTTCGTTATAATGCCTGTATTTTTTGTTCATATTTGATTACCTAAGACTCATGTTGAAGCCCCTGTTTCTGGCTCAATAATTCTAGCTTGTGTTCTGTTAAAGTTATGTGGGTCTGGTTTATTCCATGCTTTTTGTATATTGATTGTTTCTGGTATAATATATAATTTTGTTTGAGTTGTGACTATATTATTAGGTGGTTTATTTATTAGATTGGTATGTATACAGGAGAGTGATCTTTAATAAATTATTGCTTATTCTTCTGTTATTCATATAGGATTAGAATTACATGGTATTATAAACTTTAATTGTTGGTCTTTATTTGGTTCTGTTGTTTCATAAGTGCCCATGGTTTATGATGCTCTGGTTTATTTTGTTTAGCTAATATTGTTAATTAAAGACTAGATAGTCGTAGATTATTTATTATTAAAGCTTTAATTAATATTATACCTGCAATATGTTTGTGATGGCAACTTCTAGCTCATAAAATTTAATAGGTGAAATTATATTATTAGTAGATTGGTTTCTTGTAGATCTACAAATACATATTTATTTTTGGTTATAACTTTTTTTGGTGCTGCTTATACATTATATATGTATTCTTGTAGTCAACATAGTATAATTTATTCTGGAGCAGTTTCTTTTGGGGTTGGTTATCTACGAGTATATTTGTAATCATTTCTTCATTGTTTTCCATGGAATTTCAATATTTTTATATCAAGATTAATATTTATATAACTTAAATAATTTAATTTAAATATCAGCTTGTGGGTCTGAAAATGTATTTTGTACTTTCAGTAATTCTTTGGGATTAATCATTATGTAATGTTTTATTAATTAATTTATTATTATTAGTTTTATTTTCGTTTAAGTTATTATATTTATATTTAATGATTTGGTTTGTTTTATTGAATATGTACTTTTTATATTTAATGGTACTCAGTTATTAATAATATTATTTGATTTTATATCATTAATTTTAATTGGGGTTGTGATTTATTTCTTCATATATTATTTTTTTATAAAAGGACTTATATAATAGGTGATTTATGTATTGTTCATTTTATTATTTTAGTTATAATACATATTTTTCTATAGTATTTATATTTATTAGTCATAATTTAATTAGAATTGTAGTAGGTTGGAATGGGTTAGGATTAGTTTCATATTGTTTAGTTGTTTATTATGAGAACATTAAATATTTTAATGCTGGAATAATAACTGCTTTATCGAATCGGGTTGGTGATAGAATATAATTGATGTATATTTCTTTAATTTTTATATATGGTAAATGAAATAATTTTATGTATATTGCATTTTTCTTTTTATTATGATGTTTATAATTATTTTTGCAGCTAAAAGAAAAGAGCTCAGATTCCATTTTCTCATTGATTGCCAGCTGCAATAGCTGGTCTTACTCCTGTTTCGTCTTTACATCATTCATCTACATTAGTTACTGCTGGAATTTATTTATTAATTCGATTTAATCCACTTTATGATAATAGTATATTATCAATTTTTTATTACTTATTACTATAATTACTATATTTATATCTGGATTTTTTGCTAACTTAGAGTTTGAGTTAAATAAATTTATTGCTTTATCTACTTAACGTCAATTAGGTTTAAAAATGTATATTTTTTCTTTGGTTTTATTTATTTAGCTTATTTTCATTTATTAACTCGTAATTTATTTAAATATTTGTTGTTTATATGTTTGGGGGTTGTTATTCATTCTTTTAGGGATTGTCAATATATTCATTGTTTGGGTAATTAGTGTTTTCAAATACCATTATCTTCTTTATGTTTTATTATTGCTAGTTTGTGTTTATGTAGTATACACTTTTTGTCTGTGTTTAATTCGAAGGATTTAATTTTAGAAATTTATTTAATGGGATATATTGATATTTTTGCTTATTTTACTTATTATTTTCCTGCAGGTTTAACTGTTAGTTATAGATTTTGGTTAATTCATTATTTAATAATTTAGGTGTTATGATTTTATAGTTGTTATTTTGTAATGGAGGAGAGTTGAGTTATATTACAAAGAATAATATTTATGACTTATATTTCGGTTTTTGGAGGTTGTATATTGAGATGAATTATATTACTTATTCCTTATATGATTATGTTGCCTTTTAGCGTAAAATTAATAGCTATTTTTATATGTTTATTAGGTGTATGTGTCGGTTATTTTATTAATAAGTTCAGATTATTTTATTTTTATTATTATTATAGTGGTATTTGTATATTTTTCGGTAGAATATGATTTATGCCTCATTTAACTATTAAGATTCATTCTTATCCTTTAGTACTTTGTTTAAATTTAAATTTTAATCAATCTAGTGATCATGGTTCATTTGAAAATTAGGAGGCCATGGTTTATATATATATAATTATGTAATTATTCACTTTTAAATCAGATAATTCCAAATATAATTTTTAATTTTTGTTTATTTCTGATTCATAATTTCTATATTTGTTATATTTATATATCTTATATAAGAGTTTAATATTGAATATAATAAGGAAGATAATTATCTTATAGATATTTATAAAAATTGAATTTTTATTTCACAATGAAAAAGTAATGTTTGGTTTAAACTATATAAAAAGAAATATAAACAGAGTTTAACCGATAAAATTATTAGTTAGCAGCTATTATTTGATTAACCATATTTCCTTAATTGGAATATTAAATTTATTTTATCATTAACAGCGATATACCTCTATTTGGTTTTAATAAATTAATAAGGATTTTTCTTATTATCTTCTTCTAGGTCGAAACTAATTGCAATATTGATTCTTGTTTGAGAAAAATGTTATAAATCTATACCTTTTGAATGCTAAACATATGTTATTGTTAACTATAATCCCAATTATCTTAATATAAAGCTCCTTGATTTCATCTATGATAAAGCCCTATAATTAGTGTAATAATAAATAGTATTGATGTGATTATTCAATTATTTATTTCTGATAAATCTAATGTGGGTATTATAGGTAATAATAATGCAGTCTCAATATCAAAAATTAGGAAAGTTATGGCAATTGAAAATAATTTTAGTGAGAATGATATTCGAGATAATGATCTAGGATCAAATCCGCATTCAATGGCGTTCTTGTTCTCTGTTTATTGTTGTTTTTTAATAAGTAATAAATATAATATCATTATGGTACTGGTAATAATTAAAGTGGTTACTGATATAGTTGTACTGAAAGTTTAAACTTTTTAATTGGAAGTTAAATATACTTTTGTATTAAATAATTTCCTCATCAGTAGATTGAAATATATAGGCATAATCATACCACATCAACAAAGTTTTAATTTCAAGTGGCAGCTTCGAACCCTACATTATGAGTTATTGAGAAATGAAAGTTAAATTGTCGTTATAATCATACAACTAAAAAAGTAGTGCCAATTATTCCATGACGGCCATGGAAGTCCAAAGCTATTAAAAATCTTAATCCATAAAATGAATCTCTAATTGTGAAAGGTGATTCTAAATATTCATATGCTTGAAGTAAGGCAAAATATATTCCTTAAAATTATAGTAATTGTTAAACTTGCATTCATTTCTTTAATATTATTATTTAATAAACTATGGTGAGCCCAAGTAATAGTAACTCCTGTTGTTAATAGAATTATTGTATTTAGAAGAGGAATTTGTATTGGATTGAAAGGTATAAATCCCCATGGGTAGTCAAATAGATGCTGCTTGCACTGCTGGTGATAATCTTCTATGGAAAAATGCCCAAAAAAAAGAAAAAAGAAAAATAATTCTGAAATAAATATTGAATTATACCTAAACGTAATCCTTTAATAACTGTTTTAGTGTGAAGTCCTTGATACGTTCCATCGGGAATTATAACTCGTCATCATTAAATTACAATTAAATTGTTATTGTTGCTAGCATAGATCCTTGTTGGAAAAATTTTACTAGTCCTGTTAATGTTAATATAGTTGAAAGAACCCCTACTAATGCTCATGGTCTTGTTTCTACTAAATGATAAGGATGATTTTGATCTGTTGATATTAGTTTACTTCTCTAACATAAAGTGTTTCTAATACTGCAAATACATATCCTTGGATGATAAAAATTGCTGTTTCTTATGTTAATAGTATAATTTGAATAAAACATAATTGATAAAATTCTAGTTGATACTCTAATGGAAGTATTTCCTAATAATTGGGTGGCATGCAATTATATTGGCTGCTAAAGTTAATGTTATAGTGAAACGTCTTGTTCGTATGAATTGTTATGAAAATAATCATATTGTATTATTAATTTTAATTATTGTTAATAGTGAAATAAATAATAATTTTGTTCCTTTATTGTATTTTCTTAATAACATTTAAAGTTACTTATTAAAAATGTTAAATCGTTTATTTTATATTAATGAGTATCGGTTATTATTTAATCAAATATATGTTTGTAGTATTATTAATCCAATTAAAGCTGCTCTTCAGTTAAATTGAATACTAAACAATCTTATTGATGGTTAGGGACAGGTGTTTTTCGCGAAAAGATTTATGGCCATGCTATACTTCATTATCCTAGGTCCACAACCACGACTTCCTTTGCTTATTGGCCGCGTGTCTACGTGAGAAGACATGTTCTTTTTTGACTGAACCAGTCGTAATAAAGTACTCTGGGACTGAACGTCCATGATTCGCAGGCTGACACTAGAGGTACGTGTCATTTAAAATCATCCAACAACGAAAGTGCATTTGAACAAAAGTATTTTGGAGTACAACTGATATTGAAATCTTTTCGCGAAAAACACCTGTCCCTAATAATGGTTAAAAAAAATAGAGAGTATATTTATTACAATTTTCATATATTTTCATAATTTAATTTTCATTAATTAATCTTTTTGTGAAATAGATTTTTGCAATAAATACTTAAAAACTGATAATAATACGTATGCAGATTAGTATTCATCTTATTGGTGATATTCGAGGAATTAGAAATTATTGATAATCAATTATTTTAATATGACATTAATGTTATTACTTTAACTAACTTTCTCATCAAAAGTAATAGTTGCTAATTACTATTAAGGGTTTTAGAGACCAATACTTGCTTTCAGTCATTTGATGATTTTATTATTCATTTGATAAATGTATTAATAGGTACACTTTCAACAACAATGGGTATAAAACTGTGATTTGTACCACAGATTTCCCAATGTTCCCCAACTAATGATCCATTTCGGTTTAATTTTAGTCTTGCTTGATTTAAATGTCCTGGTGTGCCATCAATTTTTCTCCCGATGATCGAAGTGTTCATGAATGAACAACTATCTGTACAAGTTACAATTATTCGAATAGATGTGCTTAATGGTATTTGGATTAGATATTCTACATCTAATAATCGCCAATCGCTAGTATTTTCCATGGTTGTTATATATTAATCGAATTCTTCATCAATAAAATCTGAATAGTCATATCTTCAGTATGACTGGTTTCCTACTGCTTTAGTAGTTATATTAATTTCATATATTAAATATAATAATCGTAGTGATGGTGTTGCAATAACGAATAAAGTCATAGCTCGTGTGACTATTTACATTAATTCAATTATTTGTCCTACAAGTAAGTTTCGATCTGTATAATCATTAAAAATGAGTATAATTATAGTATATCTTACTGTAGTAACGATTATTATTAAAATTATTATGATATTATCGTGGAAAAAAATTAATTGTTCTATTAAAGATGAAACTCTGTCTTGTAAACATAAATTAGGTCAGGTAGTTATTTATAATAAAAGTATAATTGTTATATATAGAACTTAAATATTTTGCACTCATCTGCCATATTAGAATTTGATAAAAATTGGCAATTCAGTATAAATATGTTCTGTTGGTGGTAAGTTGTGTCTTCATTATAATGATCTTGTTATATGTGATCTGAAGAGAGTTTGTCGTATTGATGTTATTCTTTCTCATAAGATTATAATAAATATCATTATTCTAACTGTTGAGATCAAGGCTCCTCTTTATGAAATAATATTTCAAGGAATAAATATGTCTGGATAATCGGAATGCTGTCGAGGTCTTCCAGCTAAACCTAGAAAGTGTTGTGTAAAGAATGTTAAGTTTACCCCAATAATTATTGTAATTAATTGGGTTTTTAGTCATAATGGATTTATTATTATTCCTGTAAATAATTAATATAATTGAATAAAACCAGCTATAATTGCAAATACATCTCCTATAGATAATACATAATGGAAGTGAGCAACAACATAATATGTACTGTGTAGTGTAATATCAATAGAAGAATTTGATAAAACAATTCCAGTTGATAAAAAAAATCAATACTTTATTTTGCCTACGTGTAATTACGACCATTTTTTTACATGTGTTGTATCAGTGTGCATGGAAAGGAAATGCTAAATAGTCATAATAATAGGAAAATAATTTAAGCATTAATATCTCTCCCACAAGAGTAAGTGTGTGGTGGCAAAATATTTTAGTAAAGAATTTGATTTAACTTTGTTGGCTCTGTGTATCTTCCTATAGCCCGTGGTGACGTCGTATCAGAAACTCAAATGAGTTGGTCATCGCTCCTATTCTTCCCCGATATTTGCTAGCCCAAACTGTATCGGCGTACGTGTCTGACCTTCTTAGAAAGTGGAAGCAAGCTGAGGAAATAGACGACAACAAACTCGTCTACAATGATTCTCCGTTTCACTAGATGCCATCCGGCTGAGTCAGACGGGCAAAGGCCACACAGGCGTGAACTCTGACCCCGTGATATCCGTATATGCACTGTGACCTGTAATATTCTTGTGTGTTTTCACTGCATGCCTTTTTTTTTTATCGTTTTCTACTTCCTTTCATACATAAAACTACAAGATCATAAAATTTTCCCCGCATATTTGTGTGCCGTATCATTTCATTTGGATGTGAGTCGGCTATAAATTAAATACCATTAAATCAAATTACGTTAATACTTACTACGGGCTGTTCACGGTAAAGATAGCACTTTTGAAATCAACAATTGTAAAATGTCACTTGCCATACATGCATATATTTTAATGGCTACATTGATTGGCATGCGCCCTGCAAAGTTGGTAACGATGGAGAGAAAGTATTTCATGTATTAAAGTTGAATTATAAGTGCTACGCAAACATTTGTGAATACTGAACTTATTTATTTAATTTGAAAAGCTTTTTATTGCATATAAGTGTAAGAACGAGCGATATTATAAGATATTTACTTTCGTAATAAATTCACAGTTTCACTTGCCCAGCGCATGAATTAAGTGATCAGGTTAAAGGCAGTGTTAATTGTACATATGGTGGAAGAATACACAACATTCATACAAATAGATCTTAAGCAGGGCTTTCAAAAGTGCTCATTTTATCGAGAACAGCCTAATGTCGGCTATAGCAGAATAACGATATTCTTTTCCACGCTTGAATGGGTGTTTTTGACAGCTTAGATCAAACATAAGATTTTCGTTAAGTGTGTGTTGCGTGTACTGTAACACTGAACACTAACGACGAGTCATTTATCGTGTATCAGGACAGCCAGAACGCTGCAATTTAGGTTTGAAGCCGGCGGATCCGAGTCGGTGTGTGAGAAGCGTGATGGAAATCGCTGGCAGGTTTTTCGGGGGTAATCTATAAATTATATGGACGCCTGTTTCTATATCGGATCAATCTGTTCAAAAGTCCTTGATGTTAAGGGCCGCCAAAATTTCTCCACTCCGCTCCACTATGTATTGGATCCAAGGTGGCCGTGACTATGACTGCAATATAGTCACGTTCGTGGGAGGAGCAAGTTATGAACGGCGAATTATTTCATCCTGGCCCCTTCCTCCCCCCCCCCACACACACACACACAAGAAAACAGCAAATACCAGATATTTTTTCTAGATTAAGATGATGATTTATAGTTGTCTGACAAGATATAGATGATAACATAATACATTAAACAAGTAATTTTAAAAAACTCTTATATTTGTTTGTGTAATTATGCAAATTCTAAGTTAAAATCTTGGTTCGTACAAATTTCATAAATTTAATTACAACGCAATTTTAGGTTTCGTCTAAAGTGTTTTTTAAAGTCACACAATCCTGTTTGTAACAGTTGCTTTAATTTGTAATACTAGTTTGACCTTCGATAAGGGTTCAACTGTTTGGGTTTTTTACATTAAAATTTATTTCAATATTTATAGTTGAAGAAAGGGCGAACAGCAACAAATAATCCATAATATATATTTCATTACATTTTAAAGACATAAACAATTACTTTTATCTGTAAGATAACATATCAACGTTAATCAGCTTTAATTTGTAATATATAATATATAAAATTTAAATTCCTTTATTTTGTTTTATTAAATTTATAAAACATACTTTCGTCAGTCATCACACTTTTTCGGCCTACCGTTTAATTTCACAACGGTAAAGGATGTAAAATGCTAAGAGTTTCGACTATTGTTATAGACACTAGAACGTCCTCAACGACTGTCGAGGTTTCACCTGGAAGTTTGGTCACCATCACCTTCAGTGGGCGGCAGCGTCCATGGACAAGACAGATCATGGTCTTTAGCCTCTCTGGAACTAATCGTTACCCCGTTCGATGCCGAATCCGTATTCTGGAATTCCATTCACAACTCTCCACCAGGGTTTAGTAGCAATTCTGTGGCCTGCCACATTCCGAAGGCGTCCAGTAGGTCTCAGCAGTTCTGTTGGTGCACTCCCGCGTCTGAAGAACCATTATCGCGACTTGCCATCGATAACGCGGAATAAATTGCCAAACGCTCTACGCCTGTTGACATAATCGAAAAGCTGCCGAGTCAATGAGAAAAATCGTTTCTGTCAATGACGATGGCTATTTTACGACTTAGCGGCTCGAGTATGTAGGGAAAATTTAAATTTTAGCAGGCCATCTATTACAACGACGAATTACAGGGTCATTTTTTTCCCCATGAACTGTTTTTCTAATCGCTACGAACACACATAACTATAGGACGTGCCTTTCAAATACGAACTTACTTTTCGCTGTCGCAGTTTACTACAGCGGGAAAGAAGCGGAGGAACTGGTGCAAAGGGGCCGCGGTGGCTGAGCGGTTAACCTGCTCGCCTCCCACCTAGGCGATCCGGGTTCAATCCCCGGCCGGGTCACTGGATTTTCGCATGAGGGAATCGTGCCGAACGATGCAGTTGGTCGGCGGATTTTCTCGGGGATCTCCCATTTCCCCGCCCCTTTATTCCGGCGCTGTTCCATACCTCAATCACCCTCATCGGGTCTCAAAACCTTGATGTTAAGAACCGCCCAAATCTCTTCACTATTCAGGAACTGGGGCAAGCGTGTCACATTTTCACAATCTCAGTCGCTCAATTTAAGTGTTGTAATGCTTTCTGTGTTTCGGTCATGAGAATCTTCATGGATGATTGAAACGTACTAGTAGTATAAAACACGAGATTCTGGAGCAGGCGTCAGGCTATGGACTGGTGGACTGTTTCCAGCTAATTAAGGTCCCTACACAAAAAAAAATTCTTGAATTTTCCTCTCGTCCCGCGAAAAATTCGAGAACGTTCCTTATGATGCCGGCAGCCGTGTTGGCAGACAGTAAATTTCCCCGATTAGACATACGGCGGGCATTTTGGCAACCAGTAAAAAAATCGTTGTTCGACGAAATCTACTTTCCATTAGCCCAGCGAGCGCATACGATGACTGCGGCCATTTTGTTAGCCATTCGATAATCGCATAGGATTACGATGACCATGTTGGCAATACCTGCGATGCTGTATTTACTCGCAGCTATGATATGTATAGACTTAACAAGAAGTGTAAAGGAAATGTTCGTCTTTCATCGGGAAGCTAGCACAAGTATTGTGACAAGACATTCGCTAAGCGCACCGGTTCCAGATGTCATGAAGACAGAGTCACTGTTCATTTGCCACAGTCTACAAGATCTACCCATGTGTTAACAGATGTGTGGTATATGCGAATAAGAGTGCCTGAAATGCTCCCAGCAGGCAATATTCTGCAAAATTATAGTCGTCATTAATGTTTTGTTCGAACAAAGAATAAGTTGAGCATGTATCACATATTAGTATGCATTCTTATATCATGTCTGTAAAAATATTATGGTAGAGTGTATAAATTATGCATATTTTACTAATCTAACAAAACCCTGCTATTATTAGGTCCACCTCCATCACTATAAATAATTACCAGATTTTGTCTATGTCTGAAAGAGAATTAATATTTTTTGTATAGTGTCAAGTCTCGAAATCAACTCCCTACCAACTACTGTTTGAGCCATACGCACAGATGCTCTCGCCATCTTCGTTTCTCTAGTTGATTGCTAGAGTGCATAACCATCGTCTGTTAGGGTCGCGAGTTCTTCAACCATCGTCGTTTTTACATTACTGATGACGATCGGTAGGAGTACTCACCTCGAGCCATATGACTGAATTCCGACGTACAGCATGTAGAACACTCACCCATGCGTACAATTCACTATTTACCAGTGGTGATAATTTAAACGCATGCATTACATGACTTGTAAAAGCATTCATTGAAACCAATGGTCATGAAAGAGATGAGAGCATTGCTACATATTTATAATGAAATGCATAAAAAAAGTTATAATCACCTACCAACCAACATGTATTGTACAAGCGACAAGCATTGTGCATCGCATTGGTCATTGCTAGAGAAGACCATGCATCTGAAAACACACATTATGCGACTTGTAAAGGCATACATTCAAAACAGTGGCCATGCAAAAGACGACGACACTGCTATGTAGTGATGATGAGATATAAAAAAGTTTTAATCATCTACCAATCATCACTTATTGCACAAGCGATGAGTACTATACATCACATCAGTCGTTGCTATCCATGACAGTACATATGAATAACTGACGTGGCAGCCTTAGTTAGTACAGCAGTATGGCAAACGATTTTTCCACGTACACCCTCCGACCAAGTTTTGGCTACAGTACAGACACACACACAAATTCCACTACCGAACATCACAAAATGTGTTAGCATCGAGCAACATACGTCTCATTAGACTAAAATAAAAAGTATTATGACAGAATCGAGAAGCAGTGGGAGTGACAAGGTCGTCACTGTTATATACCCTTTCAAAACAAATATAAAGGAAACTAGTTATAAGCACTCAACAACCAATGCACATTACACATGCTAACCAAGACCAGGCAGTCCTGACTAGTATGGTAGAGTAGCAAATGCTTTCCTTACGAATCGATCAGAATAAAAATATCAAAATTCTGATTACAAACAAAACTCACTACACCAACCCTAAATGACCAACTAGCTATCAACTTGTGAATCTGAAAGATAGCCAGAAGTTCTAGCGATGATGTAGGCAGCTGAAGGTCGCAGCTACCTTCTTGGACCAGAATTTCCTGCTCTGTCAATCTTGTGCACCATCTGGAAGTCTCACTGTCTAGAAAAATGGCGGCCGGTCGTGGGCGGCCATATTGGCAGTCAGTGTGCTTAGGATAGCCATTTAAAAAATGACAGCAGGTGGCAGGTGATGGTGGGTGGCCATGTTGGTGGCCAGTACACCAGCGACAACAATTTTTGAAAATGTCTTGAGCCATCTCGGACCAGAACTTCCTGCTCTATCAATCCGGTACATCATCTTGGAAGTCATACTGTCTAGTAAAATTGCAGTTGGTGGTGGATGGCCATGTTGGTGGCCAGTATGCCAACGACAGCCATTTGCATAATGGCAGCTGCTGGTGGTGGGCGGCCAGAAGTCTGAATGCCGACTTTGTCCTGACCTTGGATGACATGTGAACTTGACCTTGTCCTTTGGCCACCATTTCGAATTTAGCTAATTTTAACACTTATAATGAAAAATCATAACCCCTTGGCTGCTGAAGACAGATCACTCTCTTCAGTTTCGTCGAAAACTCTGCATGATAGTTTGCATTGCCCATCTCGGGCTGTCTCAGTAGATGACTGTATAGTTGGACAGAAATATGTTACCTTGTCCAGTCCTTCGATGTCTAGCCTGCGAAGTTGACAATTCCACCTCTTAACTTCTTTTACGTTCGTTCATCTTACATACTCAACTTAGTCTTCTTTAGAGAAACTCCTGCTGTGTGGATTCCAGGTACTCTTATTCGAATATACTGCACAGCAGTTAACACATTGGTAGGTCTAGTAGATGGTGGCAAATGGACAATGACTATCTTCATGACATCTGGTACTGGTGCGCTTAGCGAATGTCTTGCTGCAATACTTGCACTTGTTTCCTGATGAACGACAAACATAACTTACACTTGTTGTTATGCCTTAATAGACCATCGCTGCAGGTAAACACTTCATCGCAGTTATCATGGTGAAATGCCTTATATGTTGGGCTGAACATGCAATGATTACTTTCTTGTCTATGTGAATTACAATTTTTGCTAAAAGTGTTTCCACATTAGTAACACTGATACGTTAATATTTGCAATGAATCTTCGGGCCCCCTTGCTGCCGCCGGTTACAGATGGTAAGTCTTCTACCATTGATTCCATCTTCATATTGTAGCAGAATACACAATAGTAGTAAATGTGTATAGTCTTAACGATTCACTTACCACCACACTCGCAGACTAAATGACAACTGTTTTTACGTGATGCTCACTTTTATACTGTTCCCACTGCATGCTAGATTGTGTTTCTCATCTCGGGTTGTCTCAGTAGATGACTGCTGAACTGAAATATGTTACCTTATCCAGTCGTTCACTCTCTAGCCTTCGAAGTTGGTCTCTCAACTTCTTTACACATGATCGTCTTTCCATGATGGAGGTGCCTTGTATTTCTTTTTTTGCTGCTATTGCTGCTCGCTCCTGTTGTGCCTTACACCGGCTCCTAGTGTGACTGTAATGATAGCACTATATTGACAGCCAACAATCTCTTCGTCCTGTTGTAGGAAGGTGTTTGTAGATGGATTTTGTGTGAGAATTTATTCTTTAGGCAGGCTATCACTACAGGTGAATTTGACTTGTTAAATTCTTTAAACTCGTACATGATCAACTTAGTCTTCATTCGATCACTCCATGCTGTGTGCATGACATACATATGCTTATTTCCCTCGCACCATAAGGGTAGGGTTTGGAGTGAATGGCTCTTTGTGATGTTTGACCACGTGGGGCCTCCTGATGAACGATTGTCGATTCAGTTCGAGCAAACATGTAATGACTACTTTCATGTCATCATACTTTACCAGTGAAATTATTGTACTATCTCTCTCTCTCTCTCTCTCTCTCTCTCTCTCTCTCTCTCTCTCTCTCTCTCTCTCTCTCTCTCTCTCTACGGAGAATTTAACATGTGATACCCTATTTTCAAAGATTGTGCACAGTCTCCACCATCATAATCTCTTCATCCTGTTGCAGATAGGTGTTTGTAGTCAGATTTTATTTTGCATCATGCATATGTGAGAAGGTATGCAATCTCGGTATGTTTGTTGAGTGCTCAAGTGATTCAATCTTTCTGTATACCATGAAAGTCGATAACATTTTCTGACTGCTAAAACAGCATGATATATCCTCTCGACGACAGAAAGACATTCCGAATGTTGGTGTTGGCACAAACTGCTTTTGTAGACCTAAACGTGAGTAGGATGGACAGAAGCGATATGCTCTATCAATACCTGTATATTCGAAGCAATATTGTAAAGAGACATGCTAATGTTTACTGCAACGATTCGCTCTATAGGCTGGAAAATTGGCCTCTCAACTTCTTTACAGTGGTACATGATCAGCTTAGTCTTCATTCGAACACTTCCAGCTGTGTGCATGCAAATCACACACTTATTTCGCCTGCACTGCATGGGTAGGTCTAGTAAACGATTGCACTTCTTGACATTTGGCAGTGGGGTGAATGTCTTGTTTCCACTCACTTCCCAACGAACGACTGTCTATTCACGGCGAGCGAACGAACCCTCGCCAGGGTGCCAGGTGAAAGGAAACTTGTGTGTATGCTAGCCCCTGGTGGAGTGCTTGAGACTCATCCCTGCCAAGATGCTAGGATTTTAGGTGAATGGATCTCGGAAGGAGTAAACCCTGTTGGAATGGGACAACTATGGTGGAATGATACAGAATGAGACTCAGCATTTCGCCAGGTGGAATGCTAGTGCATTAGACTTCGGAACACATTCTGCCCAGGACAGTTTAGTCGTGTCTAGCATCGATGATGGCTGAGACGGGGCGAACATATGTCCTTCATTACACATACTGAAGTTTCGATACATGATGAACCATGGGTGTGTGTGAGATGCAAATCATGTCCGAATGTGCTACTACTAAAGACTTGTGCCCTGGATGCTAGAGGTGGGGGACACGATGTACAGACCAACTGTTGTTGAAGATTCAGTACATCAGTGTAAGTTGGAGACAGCGTATGTATGTCTGCCAATACACACTTTGAAAGTTCGGTACATGAGTGCAGGCCGGAGACAGAGCATGACTGTCCCGAGCGTTGAAGGCTTGGTGCACAAGTGCAGGTCAGAGACAGAGTATGACTGCATTTTGTACAATGCCAGTCAGGTCGGCCACTACTAGGGTTGTGTTTGTGACAGCTGCATATGAGGATTAAGTTTCGTAAGATCGTTCCGGCGTACTGACCAGGGTCGCCTGGTCTTGTCTAGCATAATTTAACACATGTTCTGAGCTTGTATGATTATGCTGGTTGGTAAATATTTATAACTGTTTTTTGCATCGATATGTAGCAGTGTTGTCCCTTAATGTTCCCAAACTTCACAAATTATACTTCTTCGCCAAATGTACAGCACTCGTTTCTCTCACACTATGCACTGGTTGGTAAATTCCTATAACGATATTTTGCCTCGGTGTGCAGTGCTGTTGTCTCTCTTGGTGTAATGGTTTTATTTCAGTCAGTTGGTAAGGAAGGTGTTCTGACCAGGACAGCCTGGTCGTGTTTAGTATTACTGTAGCATATAGCACCCAATGCTTATGCTGGTTGGTGAATATTTGAATTCCTCTCATACATATACGATTCGGTTGGTCTACCACCCTGGAGACCTGATGCACATGCACCTCTCTCTGCAAGTGTTCTGTGCCATTCCTTCGAATTGGCGATACCTGTACTATCGGTCATCCGGTTCGAGAATTATGGCAGTGTGCTTAGAGTATACTTAGCATGTGCACCATGTAACTATAGCCTAGTGTTTGTTGACATGCTTCGCTCCATGTCATGCAGGTAGAGAGTTTGAGACTCGCCCCCATCGAGATGTCATGATGTTTGGTGAATGGATCTCGGAAGGAGTAAACCCTGTTCGAATGGGACAACAATGGTGGCATGATAAGAGCATAAGACTCAGCACCTTGCCAGGTGAAAGCTACTGTGGAATGCTAGTGCATGAGACTTCGAATCCCTACTGGGATGCCAGGTGAAAGGAAATACATGTGTATTCTAGCTCCTTCCACTGTTTACAGTCAACTATGCATATAAGTAGACATAGGGCCTACTTGGCCTTGCGAGCCTTCTTTCCATCTGGGGTGATGCCTGTGTTATGAATGTGACAACTATATGTTATCTGGTTCATAAATTGTAGTCAACTATGCTTATAAGTAGACATTGAAAGTCTTGTTGACATCTGTGGTGATGCCTATGTCAAGATTTGACAACTATATCTTATCTGGTTCGGAAATTGCAGCCAACTATGCTTATAATTAGACATAGATCAAACTTGATCTTGCGAGCCTTCTCGATTTCTGGGGTGATGCCTATGATATAAATTTGGTAAATATATCTTAACAAGTTCGGAAATTACATCCAACTATGCTTATAAATAGTCATAGGACATACTTGGCTCTGCAAGCATTCTCGTCATTTCGGGTGATACTTATGTTATGAATTTGACACCTATATCTTATCTGGTTCGAAAATACAGCCTTCTATGCTTCTAAGTAGATATAGGTCCAACTTGACCTTGCGAGCCTTCTCGATGTCTGGGGTGATGCCTTTGTTATAAATTTGGTTACTACATCTTAACCAGTTCGGAACTTACAGATAATTATGCTTATAAGTGCACATAGGTCAAACTTGACCTAATGCAGCTTCTCGATGTCTGAGGTGATGCTAACGTTATGAATTTGACACCTATATCTTGTTTGGTTCGGAAATTACAGCTAACTATGCTTATAACTAGACATGGGTCGTACTTGGCCTTGCGAGCCTTCTCATTGTTGAGGGTGACATATATGTTATGAGTTTGACATTTATATCTTACACAGTTCGGAAATTACAGCCAACTATGCTTAATGATAAACATAGGTAAAAAATTTAGCCTTGCGAGACTTCTTGTCATCTGGGGTGATGCCTATTTAAATAAATTTGGTAACTATATCTAAACCAGTTCAGAAGTTGCAGCCAACTATGCTTATAGGTAGATATAGTCATACTTGGCCTAACGAGCCCTCTCATTGTTGGGGGTTAAATCTACATTATAAGTTTGAAAACTATATCTTACACGGTTCGTAAATTACAGCCAATTATGTTAAAAGTAGATATAGTTCAAACTTAGCCTTGCAAGCCTTCTCAACTGGCTGATTGGGGGGCTTCCAGCTGGGGAAACACGGGAGCCATTGGAGACGTCGAGGTACAGACACATGGTCACCATTTTTATGGTCAGTGGGTTTGGCACACAGCCGCCATTCGAGTCTTCGGGTATGGGCGACTGACAGACAGTGCGACTTCTAACATATCCGACTGGATTGACAGAGCAGGAAGTTCTCGACCGAGATGTTTCCCCATCGTTGGCGTACTGGCCGTCAACATGGCCGCCCACTGCCACCAGTGTGGCTTGGCTTCGTCATAGGAACATGCACGGCCGCCATTTTGCCAGTCAGTGGCATTGGCCGACATTAGATCTGGTCAGTAAGTAACAGACTTATTGAGGTTGTAGTAGTACAGAATGAATGAGCAGGAAGTAGGAAGCTTCCAGACATCATTGGCTGCCAACATGTATGTCCACTGCCGGTCGGTTGGGACTTTGTCTTGTGGACACGCCATCGAGTGAGGCTTCATCTTAGGGAGACAGCCGCCATTTTGGCAGGCAGGAGCATTTTCCGGGGGGCAGAATGATGGAGCGAGACATTTCCCCGACAACATGTCGCAGGTGGGGCTTCGTCATAGGGTGCCTGGTTGGGATCTGTCTTAGGGACACAGACGCCATTTTGCCACTCAGTGGCATTGGGACTCTGTCATAGGGAGATAGATACCATTTTACCAGTCAGCAGCATTGGTCGAGTGGGGCTCTATCTTAGGGAGATAGCCACCATTTTGCCAGTCAGTGGAATTGGGGCTCCATCTTAGGGAGACAGCCACCATTTTTCCAGTCAGTGGCATTGAGGCTTCGTCATAGGGATACTGTTGTCATTTTGCCAGTCAGTACCGACATGGCAGAACAGACAGGAAGCTTCCCCTTCATGGCTGTCTGCCGCCTGCCGGCCAGTGCGACTTCCAAGATGGCGGTCAGGATCAACATAGCAGGAAGTTCTGTCATCTTCCCATTGAATGCGAGGATTGACAGAGTAGGAATTTATCATCTATGATGGCATAACATAAAATCTGGCCAGCAGCCTGTTACGACTTACACAATTTGGCGGACTGGATAGACAGAACAGGAAGTTCTACATTAGCAGCCATTCTGATACAGTTCACTGGCAGCCACTTCGAACAACAGTTCATTGGCAGCCATTTTTCTAGATAGTGTCACTCGTCAGTACTAAGCCGCCATTTTGTCAGTCAGTGGGGGTACTCTGATCATCCGCCATTTGCTAAAAGTACCATCCATAAGCCTCTAATAGTCACGGCAGCATACCAAGGGAACTCCTGCGCTGGAACGACAGAGCAGGAGGTTCACTTCCAAGATGGCCGCCAGGAGTGGTTGCACAGTGATTGCACATAATTGAAAATTTTCAGCCACAATGTGCAAACGTTAATCACATTCCGCAAACTGCCAGCCGCATTGAGCAAAGGCATTTTCAAGAGAGAAAGAATGGAAATTTCAAGGGAAAAGGAAAATTTGTATAAATTTTGGCCGTTTTTGACCGTTTTCTGTCAAAAAACACGATTATTGCGGGGGAAACGGGAAATTCCAAGATGACGGTAGTGAGGCCTGTGTCCTGTGTCCTGAGTCAGGAGCCAGTTGTCCAAAAAGGAACATTTTCCAACTACTTTTTTTGCAAGGTGGGTATAAATGAATTTGCTTATTTATATTATTTCTACTTCGTATGACGTGAAGTGGGAATACAGGACAGTTTGCACATTTTCGAATATGTTGTTAATGCAAAAACTAAGCAAAAATATCTCCACATGTTTTAAACAAAATTATAAATAAAGAAGTGTGATTGAGACATAAATTAAGACAGTATATTTCCGGATATGGAATTCTGTGGTTGCCGTTGTGTCTGTAAGAAAAATCCAGTTCAATTTGTTTACAAACGAAAGGACATATTAGTTGTACGCTTTCAGTTCTATGAAGTGTTCATCTATCTCTTACAAATACACAAAATAAATTCTTAGCATAGGCTATATTGTTTTAAAAAACGTTTTGTCAGAACTTTTCAATGGAGGCCGTGAAAAATATGTCGAAAAATATCAAAGTACATAAACGAATATATCTACATAGATTAAAAATCATTTCACGTAATCAAATGTTCACGTTTATTTTTTAAATTGCGACTTTTACGTTAGAAGACATGAGAGAAAAGAATCCAAGATAGTATTAGTCTTTCATAGGAGTTAGTATTCTAAAATCTATAATTATTCTGAGAAAGTTTGACGCTATTAATCCACATCGAATACACGTGGCAGATTATTGGAATATAAATGGACTCCGGACAACCCTTTAATTGTTTTGCTATACCTTGAAAAGCATTTTTTTACGAACTTGCCTTCTATATTGTAAAGTACATAATAAATTGTTTACGTGTTGCATGTCACTGGTCTGCGTCGCTGCCCTTGCCTACTCCCCCTCGAACGAGCGAAGGAGTGTGTCAAGGTCAGTGCAGTAAACCGAGGAGTGCCAGAGATTTACAAAGGAATGCCGCTGCGCAGTAAGCAAATCGGGTCTCGCGCAAAAAGATTTGAGCGTCTGGGGTTGTTATTGAGGAATGTTCTAGTCATCGCCTTGCCTCACTCGGCGTGGCTCACTCGAAGTGCAGGGAACCTTCTGGATCATACGCGCGGAACTATAAAAACCCTGACGGACCTCCGGGTCTACACTTTGGAGCATTGTACGGCCTAAAGAGCCAAGTGTTCGAAGACAGCGAATCGACGAGTGGCGACAAACATGACCAGCGGGAGTGAAGTCTGCGGACTGCGAGTATCGGTGCAGTGAAGGGTGAGACTGACGGGCGGGACTATTGAACTTAATGTTTACACTCTAAATTCGAATCAGAGGGAAACCACTGATTCGCAATGAAATTCAACTACGCTATTCAGTGAAAATGGCTCCACTTATAATCAGTGGAAAACCACTGATTGTTTCAGTGAAAAAATTTCACTGATTGAATTAGTGACATGAAACTATTTCAGTGATTAAATAAGGGACGGCCGACTGCAGTGGCGAATTAAATACTACTTTTATTGAAGGTAGGCAAATCATTACCTGAAATACACATATTTACGATAGTTTACTATTTATATTGTGAAATTTACCGTAATTTAATAAAGTAAAAAAAAGGTCCGAAGTTGGCCAGGATTGAACTCTCGCACCCTTAGATTCTTGGCCATTGTCTTGCCATTTTTTTTTCCTTCATTTGACATTGTCGTGACATTTGATATTGACGAAGCTCTGGTGCAGCCGTCCTGCTGACAGATTCCCAGTGTGACAGGCGAACTGAAGATCTGCGGTGCCGGAGGTACCGGAGCGCGAACCCGCGACCCTCCGACTACAGGTCGGCCACCCTACCCCTGAGCTATGGAGGTAGGGCATGCTACTACGCCAAGTTCAATTTACGAGAGTAAAATATATGTCTTAAATTTGGCTGCGAAATTGTTTGGTTTGAAGTTGTATGCTCATTCTTATCGTGTTTGATATGATTGTTATCGTTAGGATTGTTAAAACGGATAATATACATGACTGCACTCTTTTCACCACATTAAATGCAGTTTAAACCTTTAAACAAAGCGCTGTGACGATTACATGGAATCGAAATGAAAGACGTAAAAACGGAATGGAAGGCTGCGTGTTCATATTACCTTGTGAAATGGCGTCTTGAAAGACGAAACACATTTTAGAAAGTATTTTTTATTAGTTTTATACATTTATTCGTTTCTACTTCGCTTGATACAAGTTGTTTTAGCGGACATTTTTAAACGATGTTCGACGGTAAATTTTACACGCGGTTTCACTGATTCATCACTCAAAAATAATTACAGACGGATCAAGTTACTGAGATATTTCACTGGTCCATCAGTCAAAAAATAAACCACTGTGGAAAAAATTACTGACGAATCAGTGTGAAATGTCTTTGAATCAATCAGTGAAGGAAATATGGCATTTTTTCACTGGTTCATCAGTTAAATTCACTGAAGTGACTGTTGTGTCAATCAGATACGTTTGCCTAATAATAAATATTGCGCTTATTGAGAACAAGATAAGTAATAGTGGAGGTAGGTCGTGTAATGCTGTAGATTACAGCTCTGACAATATTTATGGCAATATAATTAAAATATAAGTAATTAACTTAAATTCTTTTAATTTACTAAGATTTCCATACCACTCGAACTCGGTTATGTCCCGCTGGCGTCTTGTATCAATACATTCAAGGCGTTAAGATTGTGTAGCATGTAGCATGCATGAAAATATATCAAAATGTTTTGAAAGTGTAATAGAGAGTTGTGTGGCTTTTTAGCCTCAGGCTCGTCCACTTGAATGAATTTTCTATTTATTTGCCATATTTTCTTTCCATGAAATTACTAAATATGTCTTATTATGGCACAATTACATCATTTAACTAATACCTTAATGTGTACACGCCAAATTTTATCAACGCGTTATCTGGTAGTGGTGCAAAGGGAAAAATCTGTTGGTTATTTTGAATTAAATATGGTTCTGCAATAAATATGTTACATTTACATGTTTCCGGTTCAAAAATGTTATCTGTTCTACAATGTAATTAATTAATATTATTAGAGACCTATTATTATTATAGTAGTTTCTAAATGCGTTTATCTAAACAACTTAAATAAGTTAGAAGCCAGTAATTTAACATGGCGTGTAAGACCGAGCTTTTGAACAGCTGAGTTTTTTCATCGCCAACGGCAGTGAAGTGAGGTGTAGAAGGAGCAGTGACGGAAACAGGAGGACACAGAGAAAACCCGCGTGCCAGCGACAACATCCGCCAAGTTTGCCACATGCGAAAGCTAGGCGTGACCCGGCCAGCAATCGAGGCCGGGCCTTAATGTTGCCAGGTTAATAATCAGTCCACTGCGCCACCGCGAACTCCATCTAAAGTTAACGTCTGTGTATTTACGTCACGGGGCTGCGCCCAGAGAGAGAGAGAGAGAGACTTAAGTATTATGGAACCTCCGTGATCGTGGTGGTCGTCCATCCGCTACATTGGCCACTTTCTGCTTGTAAATTGATAACTATATTTTTGTAAAACTACAAATGAATCAGAGGAAATTTAAAAAAAATGCCTCGCGGTGTAATGTGTAAAACTAATGTTGGATTTTAATAAGCAAGTGTTTTGGACATCAGGTTTATTACAAATACGGAACAACATAGACAATTTCTGAGTTTTTATGAAATAACGTTTAGTACGTATAGTGTATTCGTGGGTTATTCACATTTATTTAACAAAACCTTTGAAAAATCACCCCATGTATGACGTCTTTGGTTGTTTCCTGAAACATGTCGTGTGTCACAAATGTTTTATGCACCTTGGTTTTGGTTAAATTGAAATATAAATTTTATTTTATTCTTAAATTATAACACTTAATTTATAAGTAATATGGATAAAAAACAGTGAGATTATAGTTGTGTTGGTAATACCTAATAATAAATAGTTCTTATGCAAAATATTGTTACACTCAGAGCGGTCAAATGTGATGCATTGTCCTCCTGGTGTAATTTTCTAGACTTTGCTAAGCTTTGTTTACATGAGGAGGTTACATGAGGCGGATGAATATTCTAAAAGTAAAGCGTTAGTAATGATTCAGCAAAACGTGAAGTAACCGTTAGTAGAGAATATCTAATATTTCATCTGTAGAATTACAAACAAAATATATCTTTTCAACTAATTACTTGACATTTGTGGGTAACAAGTGAAGAACGTTTATAATGTGAACATGTGAACGTATACGTAGCACGTTGCGTGTTTATTCGCATTCGTAGTAAACAAAATGCGTGCAAAGCTTCTATAAAACTGCGGCGGCATCTCGGTTCTGCAGGGCGCAGGAAATTGATAGTCGCCAATATAGTCTCTACAATTCAAATTACGAGAAATGTCTTTACTTCACTTGGCCCGTCTTAAGGCGGATATGTGGCCGCCATTTTTTACTTATGGAGTTTCCGCAAAATGTACCGCAGAGTGATAAATATAACCGTACCGGCTGTTATAAATATTCATTCGGCTATCTTCGGTTTGGCCAGTTCTCACGATACTCAACGTCTGGTATAGCAGGCCTACGAAGTTTCTGTAGCATTACACAAGATATAACACATAAACTGATACACATTACTTAGTTTACTAACAATAAATTTGCAAACAAAAAATTGAAAAAATATGTAACTAATTTACAACCGGCACGCAGTCCACACATCGTTGGAGTGCAGTTAAAGTCAAACATTACCATATTTTAAAACAAGTAGAAACCAACAACACTTATCCATTTAGCGATCGATGTTTACATTAAGGATTATGATTACTGCTTGAAAATATGTATGAAAAATTATACTTGAAGAAACTGTCCTACATATATCCTGTAGTATAGCTGTTTATGCTGTTCGTTAACAAATTAAGGGGAAAATTAATTAATTGCTTTCCCGTCATGCACAGTTTAGATGTCTTGGGTGGGTTTTCTCGGAGATCTCCCGTTCCTTCCGCCCTTTGATTCCGGCGCTGCTCCATAACTACGTCTTTTCGTTCTCGTTGGCCTTAAGACCTCAATGTTAAGAGCCACCCTAACATCTTCACTCTGCTCCACGTTGTCCAGTTCAAAGGCCAAAATGAAAAATCCCACAGTATTGGATGTTTAGGCTTTGTGAATATATGTTATATACATATATATAAGGTGATACACGGCACAAGTATCATCCCCTTTTCTAGGAAACAACACGACACCGAGGGTTCGCGAATAAATCTTGATAAACATACCTTATATGAATCATCGATTGGTAGTAATTCCATTCCCCCGAACTTGCCGGTGATAGCGGTATGGGGTATGAGCTGTAAAATTTCAAATGGTGTGCAGTAAAATCAAGTACACAAAGAAACCTTTTGTACACAGCATGTCAAACACTCAATCAAGGTCAACAATTGTTATTTTTACAAAGATTTTCTTTCGTAGCAATACTCACATAGAAAAGATGTTGCCAAAGAGCATCCAGACTAATGTTGATACAGTTCGTTAATATGTTCATTAAATGAATTAAGGAGCTTTCAAAAATAATAGGATATTGAAATTGATTATTTTTCTGACAAACTATTAAACTGACAGACACTTGTAGATTACAATGTTTAAAAAACACAGCAGTTTAGCAAAACTGCTGGAATAATCAAGGCCGTTAAAATTCCTACAACCAGTGATTATATAAGGCCGTTTTACCTCTTCAAACACAGTGACAACTTACAGAAATACTCAACATTTTTGAATAATTAAAAATCAGTATAAATGATTATTAGGAAAACAAGATCTGCTTTGACGTGTACAGCAGCGTGCCCAACCACGAATTCTCTGTAACCTTGTTTTAAAACAAGGGCAGCTTTCAAAGTGAGCTGCTAGCAATGCTATGTTACTCGCTTTCCACATCAAGGACCATTGACTGACTGGTATACATGTAATAAAAATGATCCACGAAAATTAATATCACTAGGAACCAATAATATCACACCTTTAAATCTAGGAACATTTCAATATCACACGCGCTCTTGCGTTTAAATATTTCTGAAGAGGGCTAACAAAATCACGCCCTTTAATACGTTTCAATATTGCCAGTGCAGTGTCGCCAACGATTATAAACTTTATTTGTTTTAAAATTATGAACACAGCATCCAGTATACACGACTAACAGAACTGTATTCCACACTAAATAGAAAAGTGCGAAATGCGAGCCAACGCAATATATTAAAATTCCATACAAAACTTATTGTAATCTTGATAGGAAAGCAGTAAAATTCCTAACTAACCAAGCTCTCCTCGTGCAATGAGCCTTTCATGAATTGGGCAATCATAAGTCAATATTCCTAACCTATTCATTTTAACAACCACTTTTCAATTAATACCTAAGTGCGTGTTTGAAATAAAGTAATATCTTATTACGCACGTCGACTGCAGAATGATAATTCACACTACGTTACCAAGCTGAAAATTTTATTTGTCGCCGCCAATGTACTCTCTGTCATGAGATGGCGACAGCATGTCGTGCGACCATTGGACTAGATTCTAGTGTCAGCCTTTTGCAAAATCGAACAATAACCAAAACCGCAATCTGGCCAACGGAAAAATTACTAAACTTCCTTTAAAAAAGATGCAAATACGTAACCCATCAACAAGGCGGACGAACCGCAGCTAACCAAATTAAAGGATCAGAAATATGCAATAGAATGTTAACTCTTTCGTCCTCCAACGCAACCCAACACATAAGGGTTGAACCCCGAATTTATAGAATGGTAGATGCAGGCGACACTTTGTGCCCTTTCATAGCCGCATTCTACCAACTCGGAACTTCTCCGGGTATAATTCCACACTCGTTGGAGGCTAGTAATAAACCTGAAAATTATCATTAATTGAAACCAGTTACTGATAAAATTAACAAACACGTCGGCCAGATTAACTGAAGGCTGTAAGAAACAAAACCCAGCACACAACGATTGAATTCACTTAGGGCCGCCAGCAAAACTTCATGACACGAGTCATGACCAAGGCTTTACCCCAGATAATTACTACACGAAAACTACGGACTAACATTTCACAGTTTTCAAATTAATTTCCCTACAGGTCGACATGACTCACCGTCGTAATCGCTGCGGTAGCACACTCTGTTTGCAGCTAACGAGTGGTGATGCACAACATGTCGGGCCAGTGCCGGCAGGTAAGGCTCGTCCAAGTAATCATCGCTTAAGGTGTAGACACGTTCTCCTGTAGAGGTGTTCCCGATGACAGCAGCATGATGAATGACGATCAGAATGGAGAGGTAACGAGGTCCGGAGGCCGAAGAAGGAAGGGAGGGGAGATGTAGGGGTTTATATAGACCAAACCAGGCGGGAATGGAAGGAGGGTATAGGAGAGGGGATCGAAGGAGAACTAATGAAGGAGGTGAGTAGTCCGAAAAGCGCACGTACGGCCAGCAATTAAGAGTTATTAAACTGTTCGATGACACCTAGCTTCGCAATGGAAACAGGGGTCGTATATGGTATCGTTGGATAGATCGTCCAAAAGGAAACAACATATGCTAAGACTGTGGTTTTATCATGTGCATAGTTTACGCATACTAAAATATATCATGCAAAGAGAAGGTTAGTGACGTGCGTAGTTTACTCACAATTAAATGGAGCCAAAATATTTTTATTCGTACTACAGTCATGTGAATATCAACGAAATATTGTTTTTTCTCGCTTTCATGCATATTTTACGTACAATCAAAACGACGTCGGATGTACTGTATATATCGCTATGGTGTGAGAGAACTACTGTGAAATGGGAACTGGGAACACTCATTCGCACACATCACTCATCATAAGTGATGAAATGTCGACCACACTGTATCAGACACGACTCTGCTCTCCCTTCTTACGTTCGCGGTTGCTAGGCGGACCTCAGCACAGCTGAGAGATCCACATGCTGCTGTGATTCTGTCTTTCATGTCTTCCCTCGCTGTTGGACGCACGCAGTAGACGATGTCTTTATTTGTCCCCCACAAAAAGAAATAATTTGGGGACAAGTCTGGAGAATGTGGTCGCGAAGCTACAAGACAGATCCATTTGATCCACAGTCTGGGGAATAACATGTGAACAACTAGCCGAGCTCTGCGTGAAGAGTGAGCAGAACAGCCATCCTGTTGAAGCCACAGTGTTAATCTAAGAGTGAGAGGGAAATCTTCGATCAGTTGATACAAAATATTCTATGGGAAGTCGGCATACCCTGTACCATTCAAGTGCCCTTCAATAAAATATGGTCCTATGACACGATGTCCGAGGAGGCCACACCAAGTATTAAGGCTCCACTCATGCTGGTTATCCACTTGACGGACCCAATGTGGGTTTCCTGCGGACCTGCAATGAGCATTATGTCTGTTAAAGTCTTGAATGTGGCCTCATCAGTCCACAAAATGCTGCGATGGAAAGCACGATCCTTGCTTGGGTAGTAGTTACAGAAATCAACGCACTTAGGAAAGTCATTATTCCCAAGTTCTTGGTGCAGCTGTACATTTCATAGATGTAAAAGATTATCAGCGAGATTTTCCACACTACTTCGAGACAATTATGAGACGCGGTCAATCCTTCGTGTGGAATCATGAGGGTTAACTACCATAGCATCAAGTACTTCAACAGCCCTCTCAGCTCTTACAAATCGTCTTGTACGACGACGTTTGTTGTGTGTCGGTTGCACTAGGTTTTAGGTTTTATGTGACATCCCATTCTTTTGCACCGTAGTCTTAAACTTTTGGCCTGTACGGGGTGTACATTAACTTTAGAAGAAACAGGAAATGTAGTAATGTGACAGTTGTAGAACTACTGAAGTTATGCCACAGACGTCATGTGAGAGTTGTAGGTGAGTGACGCTCTGCCCTCGTAGCTCAGGGGCAGAGTGGTTGACTTGTAGTCGGAGTGTCGAGAGTTCGCGCCCTGGTTCCTCTGCGGCAGATTTTCAGTTCGCATGCCGCGCACGTGTGTACTATGAATTAATCTTCAAGTCGGTCCAACTTGAGCTCGACAATTGTCACAAACACACACGCTATCAAACGTCACACATGCTCTGTCCAACGGCAAATGTGTCGGTCAATATACAATAAATTCAGTTTCAATAAAAAAAAATTGCTAGATTCGTAAATTTGCACATTTTTTTACTCGGGTTCAAATCATGCGCATGCAAGTATAAAATATTTTAATTTTCATAAATATATTATTTATGCACAGTAAAACATCCACTGAAGAAAATTAAATACCTTTCCACTATCTCTTTCTATCTTAACCTGAAAGTACAGGAAATTAACTAGGAAATTAACGGAGAGGTTCCGTGTATTCGCTAAAAGTTTTGTGATATTTACAGAAGCCCGTTTTTGAAAATCAATGTGTCCGAAATTTTACGGAGAGTTTACAAACATCCCTTAGTAAATTTTAACAGCAAATTTCCGTAAAATGACGGAAATTTATTTCTAACAGCGTACCTACCACCGTTCAAGTTTTAGGTCCGTAGAAGAATATGACAGTGGCTTGCGTACGCTGCTTATCATGACTTTAGATCATCAGACCTTTCCTGGGGTTTAAAACCATGATCTCTTACACAGTCGTCCTACGTTCTGACAAGTGCACCATGGACTTCAAAACCGTGAGATGTGATCATGAATATGATAAATTAAGTGTCTCCTTTTTAATATAAACACTTTAGAAGGAAAATGGTGCACTACGGTTGACTCTTTTTCTTAGGAAGGGAAGAAGCAATGTTCAGCGCAGAGTTATGTGACTCGACGCAGGATGACGTCATATCCGCACGGAAGAGGACTATATATCAAACTCGTGCAAGAAAGGGAAAACCAATATAAATGAGAAATAAAATGTTTAATAATTCGTTCTTTTTACTCGTTTTCTTTCTATTCAGTTTGAAAAATGGGTATTTATATAATATTAGGGGGGGGGGGGGTGATATCACATCTAAGAAGACACTTATTTTTTGTATTTTGAAAATAACAGTAAAATGATTAAGACGACTAAATTACATACCATAATCTATTTTCCAACAGTGCATTATGCTATTTGCGGGTGTAATATAAACCCAGTTTGCTTTTAATATCTAACTTATGCATAATATCTAATTCAAAAACTATGTTTACATTATGTAGGCCTATATTAAGTCAGCAATTTGTGTGAATGTTGATACTTTCCCATCCATATAGAATTCTCTCTAGCGCAATTTTTTCAGGAGTAGTTTTCCAGACGAACTCATGTATCTCTTACACCGTACATTAGTACCAAAAGGCTACCATGTGATCCTATTCTTCTGTAGAAATTAATTGTATCTACGCATGCATTAAAATTCTTGCTTATTTGTCTTTGGGTTTAACCTGAGGAGAGTTTATTATGTAATAAAACAACAGTATGTTTGTATAAATAATAATGTATCCATTTTGTGTACAAGGACTAGTTGCAACTTCGATTTAATCAGTAAGGGCCTGGTAACAATCGCATATAGAAGTAGATCTGCATTTGACTCGTTGATGGTAAAGATATGAAAGGAGAAACAATCCCTGAAGCAGGTAGTTGTTGTCGGCTTGGCGAACGCGAGTCACGTGTATTGTCGCATGGCCAGATACCTTCGGTAATGCTGGCATGGGTTCCTGTTCAAAAGATCATCTACCCAGTCCCTCTGCAAGTCCTAGATGTTTGAAAAGGGGAATTTCCAAGCAACCTGTATATGTCGTGAAGGTGGAGCGTTACATTACAACCCGTCGTATGCGTACATTCCTGGAAATACACGTGACACGAATAAACAGATTAACTACATGATTGTTTATTGTATATATGTGCACCAGTTGAATCTATGATATACTTTGTTTAAATGTCTAATAATTGTTTTAATGCCGAAGTTGTATAACCTTAGAACCTCTACTTCGGGCAGACTTCGGGTATCTTCAGTAAGATTTCGTGTCCCCGATGCGAGTCACGTGGGCCTGGTTTGTAGTTCGTCTCGCGACTGGCCTGCCGGCATTTGCGAGCCCGATAACGGGAAAATGAAGAAAATTACTCGAGTTGCGTGGCCACCAGTGAACATGGAGCAGGGTGGAGGGGGGTAGGGGGGGGGGTTGGAATGATGGAATGTGGTTTAAGATGAGGGGGCGAAGGCGCGCGTTGATGTCCGGCGGCGACATACGGGTCACGTGTACTCGTACGCGGACCCCGAGGCCGCTGGGTCGAGCGGTCCACGTGACTCCTCTTCCCTTCCCCAAACCCCCTCGCGGATAGAGTATCATCCATCTCCAGCATGAACAACCGTCCCTCTCCGAGCGCCTGTGCTGCTCTCACGCTCCACGGAGTCAACTGGCTATAGTACTTTCATGCTTACGTCAATCTTTCCTGAAGCCATGCTTCACTTATACTTTCAGGATATTTCTCCGCTTCATGCAAACTTATCTTAAAGCTCTCCAACCCCTGGTGTTTTTTCCTGTCTTTTTTATTTTTTTATTTCACAGTTTGGAAATATAATATTAATAACAATTTTATAAAAGACAAAGCTGTTAAAAATATCTTGCACATTGTTTTCAAAAAAATGAATTATAAGCATTTTATAATTAAATATTTTGCTAAGCAGGATTTTAAAAGTATTACGAGCGCATTTTGTCATTTAGCTGAAATGTATGTTGATGGCCTAGGAACGCCATGAGGAAAATATTGAGAAATGCGACCATTTGTTCACCTGCGGTTAACGATTAGCTCCTAGCTATTTTGAATTTAAATTTTATTGTGAAACGTAAAATGAAGTTATGGCCCAACCTCTTAAGGAATTTTTATTGAATTGTTTAATCTTATTCTAATAACGACAACGATTTATTTAAACTGTAGCCAAACGTGCGAATTACGAAAATTTCTGCAATATTTGTGGCAAAACCCATAAATTAGAATTTCCTATAACTTCCAAACTCAATTATTAAAATAATTTACCATTATTTTTCTGCTTTTATCAGACTGCTATTTGATGTAATATCTCAGAATTAAAAAATACCCAAAAAATATTTATAGCAATTTTTGACACTTGAACATCTTTCGCATGTTTAGAATATCGCACCAAAGGGTCATTTGTGTGCACTCGGTTTAAAGATATTTTGAATAATAACACGCCTATTATATCCTCGATTAATTCACACTAATTATAAATTAACAATTTTAATGTATATGTATAATATAATTAAAAATACAACTCATCCAAAAGTAAGATATTTTTATAACAGAAATATTAAACATTTGTGATACATTACATTTTAAAGAAACGACCAAGGACGCCATACATGGGAAGATTTTCTAATGGCGCTATTCAAAAAGTGTGAACATGGACTATATCGCCTATATATACTCATTGCAATAAAAGCGTATATGGTGCGCTATGTTGACAAAGGGTTAGTAATTGTCAACAGTCAAGAATAGACCTCCCCCTGGGTCCAATTAATTATCCCTCTCCCCTCTAATGGGAAGCTTCGTGCACTCGCAGCATTATGGGTGGAAATATACTCCGTCACAGCTCATGCCTACGGAGGCATGCTCGCTGCGAGGTGGCAGAGCATTAGTTTAAGACACATATGTCCCCGAGCACATATGATATTATAGATCACTTAGGTTAGTCATTACCTTCCATCCTTTCTTACAGGTTATTACTATTTCTTCCTGGCCATAAAAAACCGGGAAATGTAACACTTACTTCCAGCTTACTCCTTTTCTTTTAATTGTTCTGGTTCTACTGGAGAATCGGCGGGTGGGGGGGGGAAGAAACCCAATTGCGTCACTTCCCTCACCAAGGTGATACTTACACCACAATGGTTACAAGTCAGCGCATAATTTGATGAACTCCAATGAAGTACCCCTATCTACTAGTCTTTCATCTCTACTTATAAAGAATGCTATCCAACCTCTGTCTCCCGTAGCATTTCTGATTAATGCATGTAATAATTTTGAATTCTATCCTGTCGACTGGGTTCTTACGGTGTCTATGCCGGTTTCATCCAGTCTCTTCTAGTTGTAGGTTAGCTAAACATACACACAGAGAGGTAGTCATAGCCCCAATCGCGCCCATGACTGCCCGATCCCTTTCTGTCGCGATGCATGTCTCCTTTCATGATTTCCTTCCTTGTAGGCGTAAGGGGCTCGCAATGAGACGCAATATACCCCTGCACTACCCACCGTGCTTCCATCTAACATTTAGTTATACGGTAGTTAGAAAAAATATCAGTCAAGAAATTACGCTGTATTGAAAGCATAAGTATATAGGCTTACATGTAAAAATACGTAACAAAAAATATTAAATTGCAAAGTAGCGTGTTAATATAAACCGGTTTGATTGGCTACCCAATGAAATCTAAAAGTGAGACACACTATGAAGTGAAAGGTGAATCCAAAGGGCAGTGGCGTAGCTAGAAATTTCCCAAGGGAGGGCTTGTACTGACTGATGTTAATGGAGGGAGCTTACAACGGCATTAACGATGCTCACGCACCCACTGATTAGGACAAATGCTAGCAGAAAAATTTGCTCACGATATAATAAAACGTGTCATAATTTACAGCATTTAAGGAATTAATTACGGTTAAAGGTATATCAATAATTAGCTAACTTATTTTTGACAACCTTAGTAGCAAAGGGCTGTTACAACTCCAACTCTCACCTATGGCCGAGGGGGAGGGGGGCTAAACGAGCTTGAGCCCTTCCTCCCTGGAGTATAATCTTACACTGGTTAAATTATGTTATTCTTGAAACCAAGAACGTTTTTAATAATGTAGTATTAACACATTTACTCAGTACTGTAACAGGAAGTTTTAAAAAGCATTTATGTAGCATATTAATTCGAAATAATGATGTTCCATATATATATATATATATATATATATATATATATATATATATATATATATATATATATATATAGCTTTAAAACTTACAATGCTTAGTGGTGTTTGCATCGAGACAACAGCCACGTACTGAGAACTATATCGAATGACAGTAAACCTTCAATATAGCGATGTTGTTACCTTAGATATTAAGTAATATTTCTTTACTCTTCAGAAAAGCCGTTCAGAGAATGTTTATTTCTTTGCAATAAAGAAAGATATTGTCGTCAAAAAAAGTATAAAGAAAACATTTAGGGGATAGCAAACCCATGTTTCATTAACCATCTTTTTGAATTAAACCAATAATTTGTTACTGTAAACAAAACAGCCTCAAAGAAATATGTTTCTTTGCCGTAGAGAAACATTTGCGAAATTTTTTTTCGAGTGTTGACATTATGGCACAGTAGGCCTACTCCGTCCCTCGACTAGGACACTCGTTAATAGATTTCAAAATCGGTGGTACAATATGCAGTCTTTTATATCGTTCTGATACAACGTTAGCCTTACTAATCTCGATGCGGTGTAACGCTTCCACAAAGTAAGTACTGAGAATCACAAATATCGGCACCATATAGCTGATCGAGTAGCAGATACATCGGTAAAAGTGTATCAGAAGTATGGATAACATAAATACAATGAATGAGCGAAATAGCAAATATCCATGTCGCGAAATCATCAGTATATAATATAATACTTGGATATTACTGTCTGGAAATATCTCATTAGCTCTACATTTTTTTTTAAATAAACCTCGGTTAGTATATTTAAAATGTATTGAATATATTGAATATACTGGAAGCAACACCCAATGCACGCGCAATTGTTCGCGTACTCGCTGACGGGCTCTGTTCAACGTGATGCAGTACAGCCTCTTCCAATTCTGGAGTGCGGCGTCTCTTTGGAGCACCACAGTAGTTCCTGTCGGTGGTGAAGGTACCTTGTCCTCGGAGCCGCTGCGTAACTGTGACAAAAAGGTTATACGATGGTGCCGCACGTTGTGTATAACGCTCTTGATACAGCCGACGAGCTGATATTTCATTACCTTCAGCTGTGACATACACAAGGATCATGTCTGTGTATTCCTCAAACGTAAACTCAGCCATGTTAATCGGAGACACAAAGCCGCGTGAATGGTGCTCGAGACAGGGTAAATGCCACGTGCCATCAGGTGATTGTCTGAAGTAATGTAATGCCACCCAGTTGCATACCAACACAGGCACATCTGAGACATTGCTCTTTCCCTCAGCGGAAGTGGACGAGTGATACACCTGATTGGAAATGGTCGTAGCACGTTGACAGACTGAGAAGGTTTACAGTAAGCTGAGTATGTTCATGTAAACTTCATCTTTGGCTAGGCGAGACACTGATGTTGCTACGGAAACAGCTGTCAAAAATATGCTTCGTCTTGCTCAAGACATGTATTTTCTCCAGCGCAGCTTCTTTGGTTTTTCGTGCTGAACATGCTGATAGGAGTTAAACTGTTATGATAAACCACCACAATTATACGAAAGTTTACACAGATATTCGTAGAGGCCGAGGTGGTGTAACGGTTAGACAACTCGCCCCCCCCCCCTCTCTCCATTCTATGCTTCTCAAGGCGAACCTGGTTCGAATCCCGGCGGAGTCGCTCCCGGGTTTTTGTAATTGGGAATAATGCCGGACAATGAAGCTGGTTCCGTTTCCTCCGCTCTTCATTCCGGCGCTGCTCCGTATTCGCCTCACTTCACTCTGTTCAGCTCTTGAGACCTCGATGTTAAGAGTGGGATGGACCCCCGTGGAAAGCCCGCTACTATGGTCAAGAAGCGAGGGGGCGATACGGGCGACACTAACACGCACGCCTAGGGCCTCATCGCTCCTACGCGCAAGGCGTGCAGTGTTTCCTCCGTGACGCTGTGCTATGCAAATTAGATCTGTAACATTGGGGTTTTATTATACGCGATGAAAGACTACAGATTAAATTACTCCCGTATCTTTGTACTTTTCCCTTGCCGCTTAAGGCTACTGTATATGCAAGTTTTATAAATGCAATATTTGACCATTTTCATGAATTTTTTTCTCCAAGAATACGCCTTATTTGAGAAAAGTAAAAAAAAAAAAAATAGGGGCATAGATGATTGTTTTTACCTTTTTTGAGAAAAAGTCTTATTTGCAGAACATTTACTTACCGAGATACGCGTATTTGCGCAAAAAAAAATACTATTTCACAAAAAATGCGGGGTCCATCTCAGCTTGTCCGTTCTTTTATATTTTTCAGAATTTTAAACTCGTGTGACAGTCATTTAAAGGACCAGCACCAGATATAATATAACAGCATCGCTTATTAAAGTTTTAATGATATTTCTCGTTTAGCGTCATGAGAAACAAGGAACTTGGTATAGGCCTTTAACAGGACATGATACAGTTGCTTGTAGGACAAATTTTTACAACATGATTCTGCAAATGAGTCGTAGGTCAATGCATTGCATTATTGTCAGAATTTCATATTTCCTCCTCCCATTCAGGGAGTTGAACCAATAAAAAGCTGAAAAGGTTTAAATATTAACCATTTTCAATTTTGTTTTTCTGTTTATTGCATTACACAGAAACATTACAATTCGTTTACTCATTAAATGTGAACCCTACATTGTTTCCCGAGGAATTATCTGTATCTAAAATGTTAATTAATAATGATAAACGCAGACACAAATGGTTTAGATTCTGCTGTTTTTTTGCTAGTAAATGATTTTTAGAGTACGTATGGGCACGGAATTTTTTTTTTAGTTCGAGGCACAGCGATAAGGGCGTCAATAATTCTCACCCAGCGCCCCGTTTAAATTAGTATGATTATGTAGGTCCCGGGCCACAAGCTGCAAGTGTCGGATTCCGAAGGCAGCTCCTGCGATGACGTCACAGGAGAAGGTCGCAGCCGGCGGTCTTGTTCATCTCGCCCTCTCCCCTCCCATCACACGGCCGGCCATCCCCAGCCACCCGTAAGCCCCACCACGTCCACTTCACCCCCTCCCACCTTCACCGACACAATCATAAAAAATTAAGAAAAATCACAAAAGCCTAAGAAAAATTAAAAATCAAGGAGCTTATAATGTTAACCCACCCTACTTACCGCTCCCTCCTCCAACCCTCCAAATAAACCACACCCCTACCCATCTCCAACCACTCTACCAATTATATAAATACGTAAATATCGAAGAAAAATATTTAAAAAACCGAGGAACATAATAATACACCACCCTACACCCTACTCTTCACAACATCATAATCAACACCCTCACCCTGCACCCTTCTCAACTACCCAATTGAACCATTGGCCTTACACAACAATCTATCTCTCCACCTATACCAAAAAAAATTTCTGCATATTTGTCACTGAACTGTGCCATAAACACATCCCCCCCCCCCCCCCGGAATTGGACGCTAGAGTGTGATGGTAATTTCTTTTGTAACATCTACCACCAAAGAGTTCCCATGTGGCCCATTTACAAACATTTTGGCGATGCGGCGACAACCTCCAAACATGGAATCTCTCCTATTTTCTAATAATATTTCAATTATATTATTTTCCAAAATTTTTTTTAATAAATTAAACATGCAAATAAACACTGTTCATACACTGTATATTTAGTTCACAGTCAATACAAACAACAGCACATGTGTGTGTCTATATAGATTTGTATTTATATGTATTCGAATTTATGTTAACAATGTTTGCCTCTGGTTAACAAAAAAAATGTACGCACATAGTAGTACCTTAGTAGACTGTTACAGGAAACGTCAAACATTTTACCAATTATGGTAAGCATCAGTTTCTTGTGAAACGATGCACAAGTCCTTGGATTATAATGATTTCTGTCATCTCGATCACTCTTATCACTGGTCCACTGTTGGTCATCATCACACTGCGTATCATGTTCCTCTTTAACCTTTAACTCCACGAGTTCTCCCTTGCCATTGGAAGGACCACCGTCAAGAGCATCAGACCCTGCATTGTTGGAGGAACCAGCATCGGCAGTGCCACGAGTAGGCGTTGCTGGTCGACTATGATTGGACGCAGGTTTGTTTACCGAGCTGGAGGCAAAACTATCCATGGTGGTTACTAACATGAGTGCCTGGCATCGATGATGCACTCAGCGGCATCTGGTCATTTGGCCAATGTCCTCCTTTTTGGACTTAGGATGCAGGGCACAGACCAATTGCATGTGCCCTACCTTAGGTAGCTCCGTGGCACAGCCCGACAAGTGGATGGTAGCATGAGTCTGTTCGATTCGATGATTTGGTCCATCATTCAGGACACCTGAGTTTGCATCATCATGCGGAACATGATGCAGCTTGATGCTCCTGGACAGTCCACTTGAAACTGTGATGGTTTGTAGGCAGTTGTAAAATGTGCGAAACGTCAGTGCTGCATACAGCCGTCATTACAGTTTCCAGCATAGGGGTGCCGGTATACATCTTCCGTGATGAAACTATAATTCACACTTTCATGGTCTGGCTTGGTACATGCATAAATGTTCATAGGACAGAACATTACCATTGTGACGGACAGACCACTGTGCCATGAGAAATTGAGCATCTCGATTTTTCCCACTAATAATAATATGGACGTCGATAAGGTGTGCCACAGCACAAAAACTAAAATTTCCTATATTTCGAAGAGAAACTGGTGACTTCGTATCGAGTCATGGACAGCCAATTCCCTGTCCATTGACGAGGCACACTATTTGTACAGCAACTGTGCATTCCTTCATACATGCGCCCAGTTAGGTTCTGGCCTGTCACAGACATGCACTGCTGGTCGCCGTAAAGTTTCGTCAGCTTGTGCAGAGAAGGACAGCCACTTTCTTAACTGCATGTCGATGATTTCAACTTTTTTTCGTACACGTCGATCAGGAATTTATTCTGCTCGGGTACAGCCATATAAATTGGTCCTTGCTAGTACTGCACAAACAAGTCGTGCAACACGTTTCCCACTTGATTGTACAGAATCATACTTTCATCCCACTCCAATTCGTTATCTTCTTGATTTTCTCATCCAGTAGTTTCCACGAATAAGGAGGGGGTGGAATCAGCATATGCATGCTTTGCCATTGCCATTGTAGGACACTTCGATCTCTTTGAGCATGAAACCTCCCTGGCTCTGGAATCCCGGCAGATTAGAGTAAATCCTGTTGCTGTACATGCAGATATCGGGTATAGCCAATAATATTTATATCCTATGCAGCATTCACGAAAGTATCTTGATGAGTTTGTATCGACAATTGTACGATGCATGTAGGTCGCGAAGCAATTGGCAGAAATCATAACTGTGTGAACGAATATTTCTATGCACAAAGAATTCGATGCTGTAGTCTATCACATTCGAACTGATACACTCATCGTGTTCAAATCACATCGAACACCATGAGCTAGGCCAAACTCTTGGTATTATGAGGGCTCAGTATCAGGGATTGGGGCGCCCGATATTTGCAATTTGGCATTAAACATGCATTTGATATACCAGCAGGTACTAACCATTTTCAAAGTTAATTTTTTTGTTTGTTGCAAAAATTGCTTTCACAATTCAAAAATATTTTCACATTTTTTATTTGACATGTGTCGAACTGCAAATAGCGTACCCTAACATTGTGCTGTCTTCCATTCTGTAGCCCAATGATGAAGTACCACGGTTTTTCGGTGGCAAAGCTGGACCCCACCATCCAGTTTATTTGCTGGCTTGTGGGCAATCTGGTTAGGCCTCATGACCCCACGACTTGAAAGTCACATCGATGTTATTGCCATATTCTGCATTCTTCCGCATCTTGATACTTTCGGTAGTACTCATCATTCTGTAGTACTATCCATTCTATAGAATGTTGCTTCTGTCCCACTGTCTCCAGGTTTTCTCCCACAACCACGATGGCATCTGTGTGCATATTGGCTAGGAGAAGTACCAGTTCATGCTTCGAATTGATGATAATTCGTTTGTAGTCTTTGACATATCCTAGTAACATCACTAGAGGAATGCAGACCTCAAAATTCACTCTGGGGTGTATTGGAAGAATACTAGTCATCGTCTATAATTCAGCCTAACTTCTTAGCTATAGATAGCTTGCTTGGGGTGAGCGACAGACAGTTTTTATCGCTGTCATTTTGCTGACATCTCTCATCTGATCCTCCTTGACACTGTTGAGAAAATATGAGATGCAATCGAAAAGGTGGCGAAAACCACTGCATGTGATTTACATCGATGTTGATTTTCTTTTTTCAGTGTCCCCTTGAAATGCAGGAATGGCTGACAAGGAAGAATGCCGATATCTTGGTTTTGGATGGTTTTCTGAACTTCCGACGGTAATGTATGTGGTCCAATCAGGAATGGTTGGCATGTGTGAAGTTCCACTTTCGTAATGCTTCTTTCTAAAACGACCAACTCGTCAATGTTTTTGTAATTTTCCATGACGATCGACATCGAAGCCAAGACAGAGAAGTAAAATCACGTTAGCATGTTTTACACATTGGTGAGCTGCGTCGTACTGATTGCTGGTTTGATGTGGTACTTTGTTTTATTGCATCTGTTCGCTGTAGATCATATTTCCATTTCTTAGTTTCTAATGCTAACTAACTCTTTGTGCTGGTAAACGATTGTCACGACCACCTAGTGTGCTCTCTTTGCGATGACTGCAATGTGCATGATGCTATGCGGTGCCATTGCCAGGTTAAAAACCTTGAGAGACCATTTGTGTAAACTCGTACAGCGTATTACTGAGCCAACTATTGAGATATTTGCCGCTTGCCAAACTGCAGTTTATTCATAGCACATTAACGGGCAAAACATTTCTGGATTGCGACGATTCGTGGGTTTTGCTACATTCGTATATACTTGGCTGGAACCCTAGAATCGTTCCAAGGTTATCTGGTTTCATAAATTCGATGTCTTTATTGCCTCTGCTGACACTATTAAGCTTATATATTTCGATTTCTATGTAGTTCGAAGTCTGTGTCGGTAGACAGCAAATATTCAATGTACCTCGCAATGTCATCAAGTTCGTCAGAACCAACAGGCAATGTTACCTCATGGGAGACATTATATTTTTTCACGAGGTACATCTTACAGTTTTTTTTATCGATGTTCTGTATCGTATTATACATGTGAAGGATGGCGAAACCTATGCACCAGTCCCCTCCAGGTCGAGTGGAGGAAAGTGTACTGCAGGCAGCTCAGAGTTACAACACATCAAGGTAAGCATTATCGACACGGTATATTATTTCCTTTCCATGTGTAGCCTTTTTTTTTTTTTATTACTTGTACGAACGAACAAGGAAGTGAAGACACAAGTGTCTGCAATTCCAAGTGTTAGGTATCTGCTTAATCTTAAAGTTATAGGTCAGTTGAAAATTTTCCAGATGCCATTGCAGCTCTGGCGAAAGGATGCAAATTACCGAAACTGTAGTAGTAGACTGCATGTATGCCGAGGAGATCCAGCAGACGAAGTTTCCATATGTGTAGCTGGGCGAGCATGTGCTGAAACGATGTAACGGATGGGCTAAGTCAAGTGGTGGGGTTTCCCTGACTGCTACAATTACTGGGTCACGAAAGTGGACATCGAGAGGTAAACTCGCCATGAAAGAGGATGATGTGTATATAAATATGGAGATTTTTATTTAAGGGCATTTGTTTTTCCTCATGTCTTCGTAAATAAATTGCATCAGAAAAAAATTAAATAAATATAATTTTATTAATTATTTTTCCTAAAAATCAAATAAAACTAACTGAAAAAATGTTATTAAAATATTATAAATAAAACAAGATAGATACTCAATATCTGGAGGGTGTCTCATCGCCAAAAGGTTTGGAAATGGGTGACATGGTAGATGCTAACAAAATGACCAGCACACTAGTAGTCTCCAATATGGGAAAAAATATGTGTTTAAGGTGCAATTTAGTGGCCAATGGGCAGATATGATTTATTGGTATGGTTGGAGGGACAATTAGTTATGTAAGACCTATTATTAAATTGGGTTGAAGAGGTTGGTAAGGGGTGAGGGGTGTAAGCTAAGATAGTGGGGTAGCAGGGATAGGGTGGTGTGACATTATATGTTCCGCAATATTAAAATATAGTTACTTCGATTTTATAATTTTTATTGGTAGGATAGTTGGTGATAGGTACCCCCAAATGTTAGAAAAGGGTAACATATATTCCGCGATTTTTTAAATATGTATTTTTCTATTTATTGCGATTTTTAGTTATTGGTAGGGTTTGGGTTGGGGGGGGGGGGGTTAGGGAGAGTGTGGGTAGGGAGATGTAGCATTATATGTTCCTTGATTTTTAAAACCATTTTTTTCCTTCGATTTTTTGCGATTTTTCTCGATTTTTGTATTGTGCGCTGTGGCGTAAAAAAAAGGGGGGGGGAGGTGATGAAGATAGTGAGGGTTGCGAGTCACTGGGAATGGCCAGCCTTGGGATATGAGAAATGTGAGGGGGGAGGGGGATATGAACAAGGCTGCCGGCCATGACGGCCTGTGAAGTCATAGCAAGACATGTCTCCGGAATCCGGCACGTACAGCCTGCGACCCCGGACCTACATAAACATACTACTGTCGCTTCTATGTACGAGACGCTGAACCGACGTTCAGTGCTTCTGTCGTAACGTTTTCCTGTGCAAATTACACATGCAAGAGCGCTATAAAAAAAAAACGAGCTATTCAACTATGAGAGTGCGGTTTTAATTTTCCTACTTCTTTAGAAATTGCAGAGACAAAGCTCTAAAATTGCGGATTTGTTTTACTATTTTTACGAAGTTTGTATTTGCCCTATGATCATTTATTTGGCTGAATAAGATATAAATGTTGTTATAATAAAGCCTATGTAAATTAAAATCAAAATGTTTCACATGGTCGATATTCCTCAGAAAATTACGTTCTTTAAATTTGTTAAAATTATCACGACCATTACTGTGGTTTTCACCTTAAAATTATTGTTTATTTTTCATGTAGTTACTCGCTCAATCTGTTTTCCGTTAGGTTGCAAACGTTATGTAATGTACATGCATCGCTACGCAATGTGCTGACTGTGTAGCAAGGCAAATCTTTGACTTTGCGTGCTTTTTATTCGAGATTGTGTTATTGATATTTATTACAGGACATGGCTTTCAATAGAAAACCTAATAGAGGGAGTTTTTGCGACTTAACTTTTCATCGACAGCAGCAGATTTCATTAGAGGAGGAAGTTGCTCTGCAAATCAGGAACTGGTAGGAACCATTCTGATATTCTCCTGAAGCGATCTTGGAGAGCCGTGGAATACCAGCGTGGGATCGTGAATCGAAGCTGAGCCTTCACGAATGCGAAATAAATGTGTTCCTCTAGCGCTACATTGCTCGCTGTTATAGCACTCTAAAAAAGTTTTTTGTTATTTTACAAGAAATATCCTTGGAAACCCAGTTGCCGAGAAAATCCTTTATAAAACTACAAAGAGTTTTCTTGTAAAATCTGCAAAACATTTATTTGTAATATTATAGATGATAGCCATGTATTATAACACATATTATTGAGAAGTGAACATAAAATTATTTTTTCTGCTAGAAAACAAATGTGATTAATTAAATTACAGAGAATAACTAAAAGAATATATATATTCCAGAATTTAATTTACCAGAAGAAATCACTCCTTGCCAGCACGGGGACTATAATCCACACCCTTTGCATTATGAGTCCGCAGCATTAACAATAAGACCAACTTGACCCACGAGCGTATATTTTATTTTTATAGTAAATATAGTTGCGTACACCTGCAAAAATATTGATGAAATTATTTGGTTAAAAGGAATAAGTAAATTTATTTAATTTTAAGAGTTTTGTTTTTTGAGTTAAGAGATTCGGACGGCTCTTAACAACAAGGTCTTGAGAGCCGATTTAAGAGACCTGTGTAGCTAGGAAACATTAACAGGCAGTGAGTCATACGGTTTCGTTGAAACTGTCGTTTTATTGAGATTATTTGAGTTTTTTTTTATATTTTTTTTTTATTGAAACTTGCAACACATTTCTTAATGTACGCAACTGCAATTTTTTTATGGCCCATAGTTTTTGCACAAACAGCTAAATACGGTTTTACGTTGTTGAGTGTCCGACATTTTGATCATGCTTATAGATGTGGTTAGCACAGTACAAACATTTATTGAGGTGTATTGTAAACATGCTCTTGTAATTGTACAAACATTTATCGAGGTGTATTGTAAACATGCTCTTGTAATTGTACAAACATTTATTGAGGTGTATTGTAAACATGCTCTTGTAATTGTACAAACATTTATCGAGGTGTATTGTAAACATGCTCTTGTAATTGTACAAACATTTATTGAGGTGTATTGTAAACATGCTCTTGTAATTGTACAAACATTTATTGAGGTGTATTGTAAACATGCTCTTGTAATTGTACAAACATTTATCGAGGTGTATTGTAAACATGCTCTTGTAATTGTACAAACGAGTAGATTTCCAAGAGAAATCTTCGTACTGTTACAAGCATTTGTAAAATTACAAATTATTTGTCAGTAAAAATTACAATATTTTTTTTTTTACAGTGTTATCACTCATTTCCACGTATAGGCTTGTAGTCCGGTGACCTACGTACTTGTCAGTAACTCAACCACCTACATATAGTTGATGAATCATTTGTCATTCTGCTTCCCCGCCGTGATCCATGTCGACGGCCTTGACTCTTCGTTGCCGCTGTTCGCAAAATCTATTCAGGCAGTCTCCTTATTGCGCTTGAACGATGCTTTCAAACCTTCAATTACTGAAATAGAAGGATGGGGGGGGGGGGGGGAAAGAGATATAAGCGGGTCATTCTGACGATGGAACATGTGGTCAGGCCTAAACACGAGGCGTGCTAATCCTGCGCAGATGAAATATTCGGCCCCGCTCTCGGCCATGTTGAAAGGCTTTCACTTAACAAATTGCCGCCTATTATGTTCATGTACCGGGAGGTCGTAAGCGGTGAGCTCAGAAAATAGGCGACATTGGTTCGACCTCCGGTCTGTGTGTTTTCCACCAGGACATTCCTCGTCGCTTACTCGTTAAAATTTCTCATTTAATTTCGTGCTTCACGGAAAACTGCTAACTTCGAGCCTCGAAGTCAAAATCTCCTGCGCGCGCGCGCGCTTGTGCGTGTGTGTGTGCGTGTGTGTGTAGTCATAGTCTACTTATCGTGTACAAATTTTGTGCTACATCTGCATACGCACATTCATACATACACCGGTATAATCCATTCAGCACTACTTCCAACTGATCTGGAACCCTGCTTAAGCTTTACTTCCAAGACATTCCTCCGTCTCGTGCAAACAAAACTTAATCAACTCTGGAAAATCACACCAAATGGACAGTGCACCTTATTTGTGCGCACTCACTGTAGTAATATTTTTTATAAGCACTATTTGTTACTAGACATTGCCAACGCTCCTATTTTATCACCGTTTTTAAACATTTTAATTATAAATTAAATATTATTATATATAAATAAATTATAAATAGCAGTTAAATAAAATAAAATATATGTTATTTTATGTTTACGGGAGTAAAAAAAAGGCTTTGTGATACGTGGCGTATTAGGAAACAACGAAACAGGCGATACATGGGCAGATTTTTCAAAATGTTGATTAAAAAATTGCGAAGAAACCTCCAAGAGACTATCCTAATATACATACGTACATGTACATACATACATACTTACATACCTACATGAACGCCCATACAAAGATATAATTATATAACGACACCCATAACTATATAGGCTACGTACGTGTATGTTAACGTATGTATGTACGTACATATGTAAATTCACATGGAAAATACATAGACATAAGATATCCACACTTGGAAACAATTATTAAACCTTTCAGTCAAATATTAATATATGATTTCAGGCTTTTCAATGAACAAATCTTTTGTTCGGAACTGTACTGATATCCACACGACGTTTCGTGATACATCGGAACCAATAAAAATCTGTTCGTGCTTTGTCTTACTGGCGGCTACGGAATATTGTTTCGAAAGCGAAATATGTTTCCCACTCGTAGGAAACCTTTCTCATTGTACGTTATGTTCCATTGTGTACAGAGCTGGCCATTAAATCCATTTCATATGCGACATCATATATACAGGATCCTGTGACTGGAAGAGTAAACAAGATGCGAAAAAAATATATTCTAACACTTCAATTTAGAATGGTATGGTAAATAGTAGGCCTATGAATGTGTAAAATCAAGTATGAATTTTACAAGATTTAATATGTGTTATCTGCTTTGCAGACATTGAGTTTAATATGTGTAAAATTATTTATTTCATTTGACAGTTATGTTGTGTGTAAAATACCTTTGTTACTAGCTTTTTGTTTCTAAACCAGATATGTTTTAATTGTTTTAATAGTTGGAATTATTTTATTTTTCCTTAGAGAATTAAAGCTGTTAACTTTTGTTCATATAACATCAGGCGACACCAGCTAGCCAATAAAAGGGTTTTAATTTCGAATAACAACGTAGCAGATGTTAATTTGTTCGAGAAGGTTTTAGTTGTGAACTAACAGACGTGAAAGAAGAAGGTTTTGAACTTCAGCTAGGACTGGATCCGGTCACTGACGTTGATTCGATTTTAAAATGATTAGTTGTTTTATTTTAATATGAATCCACATTGCACACGCAAGCCAAAATGGAATATAAAAAGAGATACAATACAAGAATATTGTACATATCTGCGGAGATGGTATGTGATATCGACTTCGGAAAACAGTTTTTCGCCACCTTCGGTTTCCTACGGGTACTGAATATTTCGTCGGCGAAGGAGTACCCGAGTTCTACCCCAGGTGGACCAACCAGGGACCCGTTTCACAAAACTACAAGTCTACAAGTCACAAGTGAAAAAACTCGTGAGTAGTAAAAAATTTGTATTTCACAAACTTATAAGCGTTTACTTTTGAAAGTTAGAAGTGAGTTTTTGAATAGTTACAAGTAGTTCGGTTTCACGACAGTACAAGCCTGCTCGAAACACTTGTAAAAAATATAATTTTCTTACAAGAATAGAGAGACGGGTAGGGATTTCTACAAGTTATTAATAAAGGTTTGTTTGCCATCTAATTCAATGTAAATCGAAATTCTCATACTTTGGTTTTTGTGAATCATAAACACAGATGTTTATTAGAAATTCAGAAGAACATTAAACAAGCATAATGAACTTAGTTATCAGATACGTCGATGAACATTTAGGTTAAGAATGGATATGAAGTAATTTTTTTGTGTATATATAATGGCTTCGCTAACAACTTATAAACCCCGGATATAATTATATTATGCTTTATATTTCCAGTTTATGTCAATGGTAAATCCATCTTATTATCGACAGACAAAAGTATCATGCAAGATAAAATAAAAACTTCTACATAAATGTGTGTCTCACTCATATCAGCTATAACTACTGTAGTTATTTTATTTTTGTGCATGTACCTAACATAAAAGATTTATAATATTCTAGCAAAATATTGTTTCAATATTTACCGATATAATTTTTTTTTCCAAATTTGACTAAAATGTATTTCTTTTTAGGTTACATCTCGTTCCCGAAATTTAAGATCAAAAGCCATCGCATTGTCTGGAATTTCTACCATTTCTATAACTTTTCGTGCGTCGTTAACTTATCTGAGAAAGTACCGAACAAGGCATCTTTAGTTTCTCTGGCCTTGTTCAGTGCAGTCAATTTATTTTAATTTGATTTTGGCACTTTGTTTACTTGTATAATAAACGAGCACACTTGTAGAAAAGAACTTATAATTACTAGTGTACCGAAACTTTTCAGGAAGAACCAATTACAAGCCCTTGTAGATATTATTGCAGTTCGTGAAACGGAATTTACACGTACTTGAAGATAACAGTACTTGTAACTTGAAACTAATAACTTGTAAACTTGTAGTTTTGTCAAACGAGCCCCAACTGTGGAGGGTCTTCCGAGTTCTGCCCCAGACGGACCAACCAGCTGCGGAGAGCCTTCCGAGTTCTGCCCCAGACGGACCAACCAGCTGCGGAGAGACTTCCGAGTTCTGCCCCAGACGGACCAACCAGCTGCGGAGAGCCTTCCGAGTTCTGCCCCAGACGGACCAACCAGCTGCGGGAGAGCCTTCCGAGTTCTGGCCCAGACGGACCAACCAGCTGTGGAGGGTCTTCCGAGTTCTGCCCCAGACGGACCAACCAGCTGCGGGAGAGCCTTCCGAGTTCTGCCCCAGACGGACCAACCAGCTGCGGAGAGCCTTCCGAGTTCTGCCCCAGACGGACCAACCAGCTGCGGAGAGCCTTCCGAGTTCTGCCCCAGACGGACCAACCAGCTGTGGAGGGTCTTCCGAGTTCTGCCCCAGACGGACCAACCAGCTGCGGAGAGCCTTCCGAGTTCTGCCCCAGACGGACCAACCAGCTGTGGAGGGTCTTCCGAGTTCTGCCCCAGACGGACCAACCAGCTGCGGGAGAGCCTTCCGAGTTCTGCCCCAGACGGACCAACCAGCTGCGGGAGAGCCTTCCGAGTTCTGCCCCAGACGGACCAACCAGCTGCGGAGAGCCTTCCGAGTTCTGCCCCAGACGGACCAACCAGCTGCGGAGAGCCTTCCGAGTTCTACCCGAGGGGGAGATCGATTCGAGTCCAGTTCCAGGAGTTTGATTCAGCTGTGGACGACTTGCAGCGTTCGACTACAAGAAATCGTCCTCACCAATTTTGTTTTCGAACCGAAATCAGATAAGTCAAAGTAGGGCGACAACAGTGTGCAGCTTTTGACACCAGAGACTTAGATACAAGTAAATATCAGGAATTAAATTTATATTGGCTAACTGGTGTCGGCTTAAAAACTTTAAATTTAATAATAAATTTTATCTTTCTAAGGGTTTCTAATATTCTTAGTAATTTTCTCAGTCTTGTTCTTAGCTAAGTAGTTAATATTCTGAGCATATGAGCTTAGTTTTGATGCATGGAATCAGATTTTGCTGTCTCATATTCATTTAACTTCCGTAAAATCAAAGCTACCGTTGTTTGTCTTCCATTATTTTCAAAATGTTTAGCATTTGAATGTTCAATAGTAGTATTATATGTGATGTTCCAGGCTGTGTTACTAATTGGTGATATATAATTTCACTCATGCATACAAAATATTATTTAAGGAAGGTATCATATAGACTGAAAGAGTATCTGACTCGAATCTTAACACAGTAGGAACTAATCGAGGCGATTGAAGACTTAAAGATTCCTGATTTTCTATTTCTGTGGTTCTGCGTAGGTACGAACAACACTATCTTATGTAATATCAAGCAATATATTACAGAAGTTATTTGTCGACATTTACGCGGGGTATTATACTAATTGGGTATCAATTTTAGTCTTACACATTTATTTGGCATCCTAAAACGCAAGGGCACATGTAACGTTGTGAGTCCTTACAGTATATAGCACCACCTTGGGCAATGTTGCTTACGATTGAAGTTCGGCTGCGATCGGCTGCCTATAACTGTCAACACAAGTGCTACCACCACTACAAATTTAGTGATGGCGAACGGTCCTAGGACAAAGCTGTCAGCAGCACAATCAATGTGGGTGTGGAATTAACGATAGTGAGTAGCTGATAGGCCTCCACGACGCATTCGACACATGTGTTCATCTTTCAGAGTTTGGCATAAGGCGAAAGGTTGGCCAACGTGAGTCAAGTTAGTCGTTACTTGGAAGTGCCCGCCACCGAGGCCATTTAACCCAAACTGTATGACGGTGTTGGGAGCACTGGGAAAACGAGGAACATTACAAGCGTAAGGAAGTCTCCGGGCGAGCTAGGACAACCACCAGAAGAAATGGACATTTCGCTGTTGACAAGGAAGTCTCTGGGCGAGCTAGGACAACCACCAGAAGAAATGGACATTTCGCTGTTGACAAGGAAGTCTCTGGGCGAGCTAGGACAACCACCAGAAGAAATGGCCATTTCGCTGTTAACAAGGAAGTCTCTGGGCGAGCTAGGGAAACCACCAGAAGAAATGGACATTTCGCTGTTGACAAGGAAGTCTCTGGGCGAGCTAGGACAACCACCAGAAGAAATGGACATTTCGCTGTTGACAAGGAAGTCTCTGGGCGAGCTAGGACAACCACCAGAAGAAATGGACATTTCGCTGTTGACAAGGAAGTCTCTGGGCGAGCTAGGAAAACCACCAGAAGAAATGGACATTTCGCTGTTGACAAGGAAGTCTCTGAGCGAGCTAGGACAACCACCAGAAGAAATGGACATTTCGCTGTTGACAAGGAAGTCTCTGGGCGAGCTAGGACAACCACCAGAAGAAATGGACATTTCGCTGTTGACAAGGAAGTCTCTGGGCGAGCTAGGACAACCACCAGAAGAAATGGACATTTCGCTGTTGACAAGGAAGTCTCTGGGCGAGCTAGGAAAACCACCAGAAGAAATGGACATTTCGCTGTTGACAAGGAAGTCTCTGAGCGAGCTAGGACAACCACCAGAAGAAATGGACATTTCGCTGTTGACAAGGAAGTCTCTGGGCGAGCTAGGACAACCACCAGAAGAAATGGACATTTCGCTGTTGACAAGGAAGTCTCTGGGCGAGCTAGGACAACCACCAGAAGAAATGGACATTTCGCTGTTGACAAGCGCGAACTCAACCAATCTCACTTCTCACCGTTCAGAGATATGAAGCATCACCTGGAGTGGTCTCGGTTTTCATCTATAGTTGCATTACAAATGTCCCTTACGCCGCCTTACACTGACACCAAGAGAACTGCGATATTTTTTGCAGTTTTGACGCAATTCGGTGCCATGGCTTCTAAGCCAGGTTTTGTCTGGACGTAATGATAAAGATGCTTGAGTATGAAGAGGCAACAGAACAAAGCACAAATCAGAAATTCACCATCGTTCCCCGTGCATGAGCCAAATTTTGTTCCGTTTCGAATTCTCCTTCACCGTGAGGCTTGTTTTCTTTTATAGCAATGGGTGTAAATAGAGACGATGGTATATCGCGGGGAAAACAGACACCACACCTCGTCTGACCCTTCACAATAGTGAAATCCACACATCTTCAGTACACCTCGAATTTCCTCTGTAACATTACTAAAGTTTTCTGTTTTTTAAAATGAAATTTTTTTTTTTTTTTTTTGCCACGAACCAACATTGTTTTGCTTATTCAACTGGAACAAAGTATTTCCTTAAGATATATAGTTGAACGGCTCTTCTAGCCCTAGCGCGGGTTAAACCCCCCTCCCCCCTCCACAATTTGTGACGCGGTACAAACTGTTTTGATATAAATTATACTCGTATTACATGGCGACAGCACCGTGAGAGCAAATAATAGCTTACTGATGGGAACGCATCACGTTTGAAAAAAAAATGTTTCGAAACAGTGTCTCATGCACTCAGATTCATATGGAACTGGGAAATGATCAGCGAAATACGTTCCAGCCGACATGTCTGACTCTGCACGAATAGTGCCAGTTCACACATCAAGATCACCAGATATATCTTATTTTGCGTTTTCCTGTCCTGTAAGGACTCGTGATGTGTGGTGTACACACACCAGTAATATACTGCAGGATCTTAGTGATCAGATAACTGCTGCAATTGCAAAAGTTTATAGGGACATATTGGATCTAATATGGCAGGAACTGGGGTATCGACTTGAAATTCTCCGGGTTGCAGATGGAGGACAAATTGTATTGAATTAAGTGACTAAATTTACTTCAGATGTGACTAAACAATATGCATTAAACTGCTGCTTTCTATCATTTTTTTCCTTTCTAATTGTGAACGTATTTGGGGAACAGCCTGTACTTGAGTTATGTGTCCTATTATGCATGCCTGGAGCATGGTCTTATCACTACAGATGAATAAGCAAAGAAATCGCAAGGTCTCTGATCATTCAGAATTTGGAAACTTAATTCACCATTGCCTAAGACGTGCCCGTGATTATGACGTGTACAGAATACTATATTTTTAATCTTCGCTCCTCATTCAACACCAGAAATAATGTAAACCTTGTTCCAAAAAAAAATAATAGTGGCCATCTAGATATTTTAGCATAGTATTCTATATATTAGATAACATCCGATGATATACAAATGTGTCTACATGGAACCTCTTTTGTCCGCCATTTCGAAAGATAGCGCGACATGAAAAAATAAAGCTTTTAAGTTATATCTCGAAAACTACTCAACCAATTATCGCCAAATTTGGCACATACGCAGTACTATAACATAAAATTTAAATGTAAGAAACTGAAGTTAATTAGAGAATTATGTTAAAAATTGTGGCCATACAAATATTTTAGGCGTTTTGGTATAACTATCACACCATTAGACGAGTTTTAACCAAATTTTGTACGCTCGCAGTATATATTGCAAACATCATATAAGCCAAACAGCAACCACTTTTGTCAGCTATTTTTTAAGGTAGCGCTACATGACTTAATAAATATTCGTGTAACATCTCGGGAAGCAATTGACCGACCGATTCCTACTAATTATGGAAAACAAGTATTACTGTAGGAGGTAATGTTAACCGACATATTATAGGTATGTCAGACACTTATTTTCAAAAGAACTGCAAAATAGCTAATTCAATTTTATATGATAAATCGTCGGAACCATAAAATTAATTCCCATGAAACTTTGTATGATAGCAGTATATGTTAAAACCATCAAATGTGTCCAGCACAATTTTTTAAATAGTATCACAACACAAATTAAAATTATGTGATATCTGTGGCAAAAAAGCGATTTCTACCAAATTTGGCAAACAGGTAGCACTATGGCAGGCCATGTAAACTGATAGCTTTGAGAGGGTCAGACGCAGGTATTTTCAAAATGGCGGCTATATAAACATTTTAGCTCAGAATTCTTTGTTTACAAAACTACCATACACATTTCAACTAATTTTTGTATGCTAACAGTGTCAATTATATCCATCAAGATTGTCTATAGAAAGCCTCATTTCTCCGCCATTTTGTAAGACTGTCCCACGTGAAGCAATATAGTTTTTATGTCGAATCTCAGGAAATAATAAACCGATTTCTTTCAAATTTAGCTAAGAAGTTGTATTGTGGTAGGCCATATTAATTTATATGTTTTAAGTGTGCATGTTTTTTATTTTCTGAATAGCGACTATATATACATTTTAACTTAGTGTGCTCTATCTACGAAACTATGTAACAGATTTTTATTTGACTCTGTATGTTGTATCTATGACAATCATGGAATGTGCCGATATATAATTATATTGTCCTCCATTTATGAAGATCGCCAAATGAACATTGGAGTTTTTATTCCTCATCTCGCAGATCAGTCAACTGATTCATATAAAAAAATACGCAATTATTGCTACACTAGGGTATGTTAATTAACATGTGTTTTTTGATGCAGCAGGCATGTTTTAATGGGGTTTATATAAATACTTAGTATTAATTTGTAAATTCTATGAAATGTTTCAACAAAATTCAACCAAATATTGTATGCAAACAGTCCTATTCAGAAGCATTATTTTATACACAGACATCCTGTATTGCCAGATGTTTGCAAAGAAGTGCCAGGTGAATAAAATGAAATTTTGCCATATTTCTGGAATAATTTAACTGATTTGCACGAGATTCTGCACACCTACAGAAGGCCATCTAAATTTACTTGATGTAAATGAGCTCAGGCACTTATTTTCAACATGACGGCCATGTGCGAATTCTTTATATTTGGCATATGTATTTAACAATTTAACCAAATTTAACCAAACTTTTTATGCTGACAGTATATATTAGACTCATAGTATAATGAGCAATTTGTTTAGGTAGTGTTGTAGGAAAGCACCGATGAGGAAAATAAGGTTTTATGCCTTATATCGGTTACTAATCAACCGATTTGCTCCAGATTTTTCGCACAAGTAGCGTTATGGTACTTATATGAGATGCAGTACTTATATCATTTAGTGACTCAGGCACTTATTTTCAAAATGATGGCCGTCTAAATATCTCAGGTTAGTGAACCCTATAATTAAAAACACTATACTGATTACAACTGAAGTTGATGCTCCGAATATTACATTCGTGATGCTTAATTTGACGAGTGTTTCCGAATTCAAATCCTGGGCAAGTCACTCGTGTATTTTAATTGTTTTGGTAACAGTTTCGCATGTTTCTGGTTTCATCTCTAATGATATTGCTGTCAATGAGACATCAACGCCTACCTACTATTTAAGCTAATTATCATAAGCAATGCAACGCTACGTTGCACTGCTTATGATAATTAGAGTCTGTATACTAAGTAATTTACAATCAGCACGCCCCTGGTTGCGTGCCAATTATGTGATGTACAGTGTAAGGAATATACTTAGTATGCTGGTTATGTATTCTGTCCACACGGATGGTCGCCACTTTTCTATGCAGTGGATTTTCTACTACTAGATTAGGAAATATTTGAATACATACATTTTGTGACTGCTATAGACTCACCGTACTGTTGCATGTCAACTTATTTATGTGGTGGAAACAGTTGATAGTGTGTGTAAGAGATGTTTGAATATTTTCTTACCATAATTATGAAGGTAGTTTTGCACTTGTGTTTTATGGGCACGTATTGAGGAATACTCTGAACAGTGTAGTCCCTTTGACACTGCAAGTTTTCTTCTGTCTTACCTCCGTTGACTCGGTATTCCAGGAACTCCGTTGAGCTTAGATTAATATTTTCACACCCAACAATACACTTTCAACACTGCTGAATAGGAAAAGGTCGCTGCATTAGACATATCTTATTAAAATGAAAAATTATAGCCGTCTTTTTAAAATGTACCAATTATTTGAAAATAATTAAATTTAATGTGCTGATTAAACTTTGCATTTGAGGTAAGTCTATGTGGAAACTATTTCAGCTTTGTTCCAAGTAGGAGTTTAGATACATTCGAGATAACACCATCTATACAATATTTAGTAAACAAAAAAAAAATAAAGATTATTATAGCTGCGTAGTTCTCCAGAAATTAACATAATAAAAAAAATTCTAACTGTCAAAGAGTACTTCTCCCCACGTAGCATTAAGTATGGACAATGTTTCTAGAGTTCCAACGGAATTAGTAAGGATAAGTTAAATGTTCTCATTCCTCGAAAACCAGAAAAAGGAAAACTCTTTCCTATTAAATATCACTTGTGTAAATTCTTAACTGGAATTTAAATATTTTGAATTCTCTCGGGGTTCTCAAATGATATGCTCCGACAATTAACTCAGTCTTAAGAGCGTGGGCATCTGGTTACCACCCTATCAAGACGTATTCATAATAAAAATTTTCCTTCAAATTCACTCAAACTGAAGTTCGCACCTCGGTGTACCAAGGCGTGACACTGGCTAACCGGGATGAGTGCCTCGATCTTCAATATAAGGCTGGCGTCGCCTGTAAGCAGTGCCAGAAAGCCAAGGTGCCAGAAAGCAAGGGTAAGGGAAACGTGACATCTCCGATGAAACCTGCCAGCCAGCAGGACCACTACTCGGCTGGATTCCCACGCGCTAAAATCAACTGGTGCACCCTCCTGAGATCAAACATGCCTCGCAGTGTCCGGAGGCCAAGGGCAGAGTTGTTAAGAACATACGTCGACCACTCCAGGCGCGCTGCCGTTATGCGCGATGTTGTGCGTGGGCTCGTGACGGGAGGCGGACACCGATGTACAAGTTTGCTTAATGCGAGTTAACTTTTCCAAATAAATGTACAAGTGGGGAGGAACGAATATCGTTTCTATCGAGAATGTATGGCATTTTTGTAGCTGGGAAAGATGGTTTTTTTTTTTATAGCTGAAAGCGAAATGCGGTAGGGAGAGGCCCAAGATAACCTGTATGGCTGGGAATCGGACCAGGCACCAGAATGCGAGGACAAGGAAATGAAATTTCTCCAAGAAAATCTGCCAGCAAAAGGCAGCATAGCAAAGTACGATTCTCATGTGCTAAAATCTACTGTGGGTTTGGCGTGGAGGGAATAAGGATAGAGGATATTAGGATAATGTTTTTATTTTTTAACCTGAATTATGGGTAATATATATTACTTAACATGTTTTATTTCGCTCTGTTGCTGTACTCTATCCTAGCACGCCTACTTCCCTGTTACATGTAATATGAAAGCCTTGGTTTTCACATCTGCGACTACATGATAGTGATGTAAATGAGCATGCTAGTAAAGAAAAGTGAAATTATTTGGTTATGGGCTGTTCTTAAACTTTGTGTTTGCTTGGTACACTTGTGATATGGTGGATAGTATGGGCAGCAGGTTGGGTGGTATTGTTTATTACTAAGCACTCAGTTTTCCTTCTGTTATATGAAATGGTGTGGCTGGTTGGTACACTGGGTGGTCTGGTATCAGTCAGTTATGTTGATTTAACATATTATATGAATGTTCGTGTGCTTGGCTAGTCTGGAATGCATGGTTGATTGAGTAGATGTTGGTTTTTACTATTTTTGGGGGTATGGTGGCTAGTATATGTTTATTGTTCCGGGTGGTATGGCTAATTGAATGGGCAGTGTTTAAATTCTTTCTGATAAGACCGACATGAACCGGAAGGCCGAGGGCATGTTCTATTATACTGAGTGAAGATTATATTTGAACTGGGGTCGGAAGAGCAGATCGTAGAGACAGTAGTTATGATAGTTTATGGGTTTGTTTACACTGTATAGCTGCTTAGTACATTTGAGTTGTACTGAACGGTACGGTTGGTGGGTGATTTTTTCTTTACGTCGGTTGGTAGTGCAGATGGCTGGAATGGTACCTGTGTGCGGGCGTATAATCAGCTTGATTTCAGTTAGAGAGGTTAGTTTGACAGTGTCAGTCTTGAAAGACACTTCGTCTCAGCTCGCGTAAGCAAACTGGAATATATTATGGTGACAAGTGTCGCTGCTCCAGCTAAAGTAGCAATGTCTGTGTTTGGCCCAGTGCCCTCGGGATCTTAATATGGGACACCAGCAGCACCAACGCCAACATCGACTTCTTCAGGCATTATGCCATATGCTACATTGACATATTTCTTCTTGACAGCGATAGTGGCGTCGACTTTTTCGGATGTGACACCTACAGTAGTGCTGCTATAGACGACTTGGTCAATGCTCAATAGCTATTACTATAGCCAGATATTTGCATACTGCCGAGGTGCAAGGAAGCATGAAAGAACAACTCGTGTCAATGTACCTTCTTGTTGTGCTATGCAGCGATGCATCAAGTGCAAAGCGTCTGCTCAAACTTGGCGATAAACTGAAGAAACATTAGAATAACTCTTAAAGGCAGCATTTCCGCAGCTAAGATCGGCCTGTAATAGCAGTTGGTGAAACTACTTCGAATTGATTCTTCTTGAAAAATCAGCGTTCAAGGATACTATAAAAGATTATGTAGTTGGAAATAATAAGTTGGTGCGAAAGACGTATGTACATACCTTGACCACATTAAGCAAGCGATAAACAATCAACTAACAGAAGAAATTGAAGAAGGTCCCATAAAATATAATGTTTGGATGGAGTGTTCTTATGAAAAGTCACTAACTTTGAATGAAGCCAACAGTCGACGAGCATTTAAGACTGCTGGTGAAGCAGAGTACAATACTTATAGCATTTAATGCCAAAGATTCTGGTTGGGCGCTTGCTAGCAGAGACGGTCTTCAGCCATGTATGAGCCGATTATTTTCGTCACGTGAAAAGTGAGCGTTTTCCTGTAAAATTACTACATGAATTGTATGGAGGAAATTAGGATTATGTGTTTTATTATTTTTTAGTCTGAATAATACATCACTTAAGTGAAAAAAATATGTTTTATTTCTCTTTCATGCTGTACCCTGTACTAGCATTCCTATTTACCTGTTAGATGGAATATGATAGGCTTAGTTTCCAGATCTGCCACTACATGACAGTACTGTGAGTAAACATAATAGTAAAATGAAATAATGTGGGCAAAACATGCTATTTGAAAGTTAGTATTCATCAATAATATGGTTACAAAGGTATATGTTTAGATGAAGTGCACAAAAAATGAGAGTGGATTAATATTGTAATGCATTCTCTACGGGTTGGTTGCAACAGATTTGGAAGTATTCTGTTGAAGTGGCATAAATTTGACTCTGAGAATTGGAGTGAAGGCTAAGGTCGCGCAAGACTTGTGCAGTACATCGTGAAGAGAGATTCTACATAATTTTACACGACTGGTCCTTCTATAAAACACAACAATAAACAAGATGGTGGCTCGAGCGAGTGGAGCACACGTGACAGAAAGAGTATTCATAATTATTCTAAATCAAAGTGGAATGACAGAGCATGAATACAATATATGATGGTGAGTGGGGCACAGGCGACTATATCGTGGTGACTATATCGAAAATGAATGATAATGAGTGAAAAAACATGTGATTAAATAAAAAATTATTTAATCCAAGAAGGTGGACTTGGAATGGCAGAGCATGAAAGAAAGTTGTTGTCGACAGCTCATCTGATGGATTAGACAAATTAAATTCCCAGATGGCTGATATGGAATAACAGAGCATAAGTAATTAGGGAACAATATGTCGGGGTCGCAGGAATTTGAGTAATTGGTAAACAAGATGATGGCCAGAGCCGGAGCATAACTCCTGGCTCAGAAAAAAGGGGTGATTTTGTGGGGAAAAAGATTATTTTCGAGAGTAAAAAGTGATCCTTCCTAACTGGATGAGAAAGGACTTGGAGGGATGGTTTTGTTACATAGGAGATGTGTCCTTTGGAGGGAAAAAAACGGAAAAATTTGAGCGAGAAAAAAAAGTGAAATTTTGAAGGAAAACATGCCGATTTCGAAAGGAAATTATCAAGTTTGAAGGGAAAAAGCAAATTCTAAGGGAAAAAGGGAACTTTTCTAGTAATTATTTACCTATTACGTAAACCACTTTCAACAAATTAAGTAATTTTAAATCTACAATTAACGTGTTTTTTTTAATACCTGCCTCGTTATAACTTATGTTACATGTTATATCTCTAATTCTCGAACTTTTTACTCTTCAAATATCTATAGCAATTTATTTTCAAGACATTGAGGTTTTTCTATTTTAATAGTATTATATGCCATATCTGTATTACAATATAACCAATTTAAGTCAACCCTTGTGTACTGGAGTACCTACTGTGTACATTAAATAATTACGATTACAATCTTCAGCCATTTTATAAAGCACTACTGCAAATAATTATGGTCACAGGCGTAAATTCTATCCCATTAACTACTTGACTGATTGTCGTCAAATTTGGTAGAAAAGATTTCCTCCTAACAAAATATGCGCACAACGCTATCATTAAAAAAATGTAGATCTCATCAGAATTGTTTGTATATGTCCGTAGAGGAAATCAGGCTAATAAATAATATCCTTCACTTCTTGTATTTATAGACGAGGTACTTTCTGTAGCACTTAATTTCATTATTAATTACCATCCTGCAGTTATATAAATTAACATTTCGCGAAGAGTTGTGAGGAGGAACTTCGGTTCTATGTGTTTCACTAATTGTTGATCCTGTCATTAGTACAAATAAATATTACATATTTTTTCCCTCTGCAGGCAAACATCAATGCTTTACGTGCAGTGGTCTTGTTTTCAAAACAGTTAATATGATAAATAACATTTCAATAGTCTTCAAAACCTAACGTCAATAGTGACACTGGACTATGAACGATAATGTAAATACGCTATTAAAAAGTTTTGAACGAGAATTTCCTGTTCATAATTACACTGATGATAAAACGTACATTCGATGACCTTATCGCTAATTCCTTCCTCCGCACACTTACGTCACAGACATGCCGCCTAGCAATCACTGCGTAGTTACTGGGTGTGGGTCGCCGCAATAATGCTACGTACGTCACCAGATAATGTCGCGAGCCAGCCGGCCGGGGGGGGGGGGGGCGGTTAAGACACGTAGGTTAATGTGTACGCCAGGTCGTGAGGAAAGAAAGGATCATTGCGTTGCTCGTCGAGTTGCTGTTCCGCGATGACGTCACGGGGGTGGATCAGTAGTTCCGCGCGCGGGCCCGAGGTCACGTTCATTTGACCTTGCGGTCAACGCGTCGATGAACCTGGCCCTGTTCGCCGTGGTATATCTTACGGAAGGTCGACTGCGCTGGCAGATGTTGCTTTCAGCCCGCTATCTTGGAAAATACCGGTTAAGCCTGTCGAGTTCCTGACCTGGTAAGCTTAGGCGATTTGCCATGGTCGAAGACCCCGGAGCGCGGAATTACTAAAGTCGGCCGAGGCAAGCGTCTCACGTACCTGATCGCATGTAATGCCCTAATTACTTAACTAGCACGAAACCGTTGCATTGAACCTCACTTCTGTAATACATTGGGCGGTTGTCGTGCAAATTATAGTGTAGTAACAAATATAAGAGTTATGCCGCGCATTTGTTTACTGTTGTAAATAGCTTATAGGCCTGCCGGTATTTTCTCACCTAGGAACAATAGTGAAAACACCCACATAATTCATTTGCAATTTCAGAAGATTGACATTGAAAACAAACACGGAGAATGGAAAATAGGCCTTTGAAAGTGAAATGCAGACATCAGAGATATATTAAGCAGGCGCGTAGTTTGACCGATAAACTCCTACAGTGAATATTAATCGAGAGACGAGCGCTTGAAATTTAAGATTGTAAGCTGTATTTTTTTTTTATATCGGGAAAAAGTGAAATTAAATTACAATTCTCCAAACATCGTTTTGTGCTATCGTGATCTTCAACCTAAGGGGAAATTCACATCAATACTTCCTTCCGTAATGAAAATAATAAGTCTGGCTACCATCTTACCACAGACAACGTTTCACCATCAGCAAACACCGACGTTTGATACACGTTTATTAAGCAGTATGGCCTCTTCTTGAACTGCCCAGGATTAACAGTTTTCGTGTTGAACGAACACAAAACTTTTGGCGGCAGCAATATAATTACAGACTCGTAAGCAACGCCAATATTTCCTACAGGGAATCACACTCTGATTGCCACCAGAAACAAACAGGCAGTTCCAGTACTGTAGGATTATGCATGTGTGGTACATGTTGCTTGCAGTAAATGTTAAAAAATGCTGCAATGCCTTCACCTGTGCAGTATATCATACACGCACGTAGTTTATTTTGCCTACGTGCCAGTCACCTATGCAGCTGAAGCTTTGTGTGAGTTGTGCACGAAAAACAATGGCTTTTGACCAATTGCAGCACGGAGTATCATTTTTGTGAATAAGGTTATACTGTTAAATACAATAGCATCAACCATTAATTATTCTTAAGGGTTATCTAGTAGTTGTAAGCTATAACAGGGGGTGATATTTGAATGAATAGTACGATGGGGGTGAATGACTTGATGGAGATTTTTGGAAGTTCGTCGTTGCGATGCAGATGTCTGTCATGGAAAAACAAGAATGAATACGGAAAAAAAAAAAAAACTTGAATAAGACAAGTAACCTACGGACGAGAAAATAAATATATGTATACAACAATATATATATATATATATTCAACAGATAACACATAGAAAACAACACAGGCTAGAAACATGCTCGAAAAAATGACGACAACAGTGACAAAATATGTAGGAACGAAATGGGGCAACGCAAGAAAGAAACGTAATCAAACACAGCAGTTTTACCAGACACGACAGAATGCAAGCCATGCATGTAGTAGTCAATAATATATATATATATATATATATATATATATATATATATATATATATATAGTATACTAGTATACACATATATATAGTATACACATATATAGTATACTAGTACTCTGCATTCAGTTTGCTGTCCTGTTTCATTTGACTCCATTCCTTCACGGAATTTTCTGGCTTTGTATATATATATATATATATATATATATATATATATATATATATATATATATATATATATATATACAAAGCCATATATATATAAAGCCATATATATATATATATATATATATATATATATATATATATATATATACAAAGCCAGAAAATTCCGTGAAGGAATGGAGTCAAATGAAACAGGACAGCAAACTGAATGCAGAGTACTAGTATACTATATATGTGTACGTAAAAACTGCATACGATCAACAGACAACACACCGAAGACGGCACAGGCTAGTTATCTACTTACACAAATAATACAAAGACTGTCGAACGAACACAGTGAATAATCTCGCACATACACATTAGTTTTTCCAGAACAGACAGAATGCTTGTGTTTCGGGAAATGCTGTGTGTTCCCGTTTTCAGATAGCGACACACAGGGTCCGAGAACGCAAGTGCGACCAAAACGGGAACAGATAGCAGTTCCCGAAACGTCACATATATGTTTTCAATTTTAGCGTGTTTCACACTTATTACAAAAAATAAAAATATTTTTTTTATTTGTATGTTACAACTGAAAAGAGATTTTGATGTTTGAATACTTATTTTTTTTATATACTAGGCGCCCAGCCCGTGAGCTTTTTTTTAGTATTGTCACGTGACTAGAACAGTTACGATGTTACAAATTGTTGTTATCATACAAAGACTGAAAAAAAAAATGATGTGAAATTAACTTAACATTGGATATAGTTCTATCCACTAAGGCACTGCGGCTCCACTTGGAATCGCTCCATCCACTGAGCCATTAAGGCCCCACTTGGAATCGCTCTAGCCACTGGACCACTGTGGCCCCGCTTATTTAACTCGACATTGAAGCGAGACATTTGGAGTAAACAAAAATTATATTCCATTACATTTATATCTCTATGCAATAATCTCTATGCATTAATGCAAAACTTTCATACGAAAAAAGTAATTTAAAAAGTAGTTTTTAGGGTAAAACGTAACGATCGCATAATCTGATCTTGCTGAAATTCGAACTTGACCTGTATTTGACTCTGAGGATTCGCTCTGCAAAATTAGAAGAACTTTTGTTGAGTTTCGAGGGACTTAGAGGTATTAAAGATGGACAGACAGACAGAGATTGTCCAATATATAATACGATGTGATGGCGGGAGGGATATAAATCCTAAGTTGGCATAAATAAATATACTGTAACAGGTGTCGTGATTGCTGCATGTGAAAGGGTGGCTGCGTCATAGCCGTTAAGGTTGAAGTAAAGTAACTGGCTATGGAGCACAGCATCCGATTATACAATGTAAAGAACTCATAAAACGTAGTACATACAGCATAAAAATGGTCGGAAACATACGATTTATGCTGTATACGAAAGAAGAATGTATATATTTTGCAACATTATAAAATATTTTACTAAAATATACTTTTCAAATGTGGAAAAAATAAATTAAAATAGTCTGTACTTAAAAAAAAAAATGTTATGTACATTTCCATTCTGGATGCTTAGGAAAGCAGAATTTACCATAAAATCATCGTCATGGAATATCGTCATAATGTTTGATACGATTATATGTAAGAAAATTTTAATAGTATTTTAGGAAATCATTTCTTTAATGGATTTTGTTTCCGTTCATTTTTCACAAACATTTATGGCTGAAACTGACGTAAAAAAGTTAATTATAATATTGATATGATACATTAATACTATGATTTTTTTTACACATGATCTCCTTAAATATTATGGCGATCTTTCTTGAAGAAGATTTTTCTGGTAAATTCTCCTTTCCTTAGCATCTAAAACGGAAATGCGCTTAAATTTTGTTGAAAATGCGGACTCTATAGATTGATTAATTTTTTACATTTAAAAAGTATATTTTAGTAAAATATTTTATAATGTTGCAAATTATATACCACATTCTTCTTTCATATACAGCATAAATAAATATTTTATTTCCATTTTTATGGTGTCTGTACTAATTTTGTTTGTGTCCTTTACATTATACAGACAGGTACAGTGCTCCATAGGCAGTTGATTTACTTCAACCTTAAGCTGGCCCAGTCTGAACGCGATTGCAAACATTGGACGCCGGAAATTTATAAGTTTTAACCGTGAACTGTTTTTATGACAAAGTTAATTAATTTAAAGTCGCGTCTATTTATCACAACGTTATACCTTTTCCCTAGGTGTTTGAGACACAGTTGTGTTAACGTGCCAACGTTCCTGTGATGTGAATGTTTGCCACAATCCTCACGAATTACTAAGCCCAGCCAGAAAATGTTTGATAAATAATTAAATAAACCTTGAAAAAAATGAACTACCTATTCAAATACATATGAACTGAATAAAAGTTGCGGTAACCCTATTTATATGCCTGTTCACTGCTCTCTGTCAAGTTTGTCGCTGCTATGTACAATAAATAAGCGACACGAGTTGCATGTTTGAATATACTGTCTTTGTTGTTGGACTGGTTACTCCTTCGTATTTATATTTATTCCTAAGGTCGTCATTTTAACGAAATAACGCAACACACATATGTAACATGAGGATAAATACTACTATTCTTTCCGCCACAGTTGTTATTCGGATAAACACAGTCGCGGCAAAATATTAATGTGTATTATGTATGTTATATCGTAACAAATATGTTAACAATGTAGGTAAAAAAATAACCCTAAGAAATATCGTCAATACAGACATTTAAAAAAAGTCATAAAGCTGGCCTAAACATTGTTATAGGCCTCAATTGTGAATATTCATGCGTAAAGGTTTCTGAAATATGACAAAATTATTTGAACAGCTGCACACAGGAAAAAATGGAGTTGACAGTCATAGAAGTAGAAGTCACATGGCAGTGTTTATGTTTACGTGTAGCGGAAGGATACGTAATCAGTGACCAAAAGTATATATTCAGCACAAAAATATCCGAAGAAACCGTAAATGGCCTATACCAAAAAAAAATTACGTTTTTGCAAGACCTGAACTTGGAAATGAATATGTGACCAAATAGGTTAATTGGCTTTCCGCGTCCTAGATCCCTGTGGCGCGTGTTTCGAGGCGGTAAATCTCGTGCGGGTAGTGTGCACTGTATTGTATCTCGGGCGGCTGTAGGATGTTGTCTCGGCACTGCTTCCCCTTATTCATGCCGTCGCTGAGTCACCTCTATCTCGTCTCAAACCACGTAAGCTGAGGATGGCAAGTCTGCCCCTCCGGTTGAAAGAGCCGCTACAATCTCGAGCTAGCTTCTTTTCATACAATTTCTTATTGTCTGAGATAGGTAATATATATATATATATATTCTATAATTTTTGTTTCTTTTTTTTTAAATATGTAACTGTAAGTATACTTACAACTTTACTACCAGTATGGATCGTGCTCTTTATATAATCTTACTCCTTTCTCGGAAGATCACATGCCATAAGAGCTGTATTCCTTCTATGGGAAAGGCACTGTACAATGAAGTATTGTCCTCCATGTACTCTTAATAATTAACCATATTATCGTATTAAAATTAATTACAAACAAGTTTAACACCTCGGAGCTTTATAACAGTGAAGAAGACCTTGGAAAAACAATATAGTCTCTTGTCTCAGTAACTATAGTTGTAAAATAATGAATTAAGTATTCTTTTCTTCTGTAACTTATGGAGAAATGGAGGGGAAGAGTACATCATGATAGTCTAGCCACATAAAAAATTGACCAGCTAAAAATTTTCACGAAAATGTAAAATTTCGACATGGTATCTTAGGTATATAATTTTATTTGAGAAATTCCCAGTTTTCTGCTTAGACAGGAAAACGGAAAATTGTGAACCTTTATGAGAATTACAATAAAAAAAAAATTATAGCCGCAAAATAAATGCGCAAAAATATTTTTCCTATAGCAACTCATAACCGACAGTGCCATTAATTCCTGTAAGTTCGTCTGGATTGCTACAGTCTCAGTATCAATTTTGTCCAGCTTTTTCACTACACTTTTGGTAACACCTCTCCATGTCACAGAAAATATATTGGGATATTCACATACTAGAGTAGGCTTCCATTTTTCGTTGGACATATATGGTTCACGCGTATACACAGAACGAAAATAGGAAGCTGCCAGTAATGCATTTTTGTTTAGCAAATAGTAGAAAGTCGGATTAAATTAGTACAAGATATCTTGTTGTGGCACTGAAGTGACGGTGTGGAAAAGGAAATTGTGCTTCTAGTCTTTTACGATGTGTCACGAAGTTATATTTACATTCTGGTTATGTGACTTAATGACGCCATGAAATGAGCACATAATCATTTTAGCTGTCAGATCAGTGGCTGATTTAATGTGCAATTCGCTTTTCCAGATAGAACTCGAGAGGTAGAGCACACAATCGTAAATAGACATTTATTATTTGACGTTTTATCACAATATTATAATCTTCGCTCGAAGAAATATCTCATTTTCATTTGGTTTCGAATGTCCCTTCTGCATTTCTGTTTTAAATCGGATCGTTGTGAATATTAAATTGAAATCAGCGTTTGAAAACGAGTGGTTGTCCATATACACAATCCGCCTTCGTCAGCCGTTAAATTGAAGACCTACAAAATTATTTTTAGGGACGGAAGTCCAGCCACGCTCTTTTTAGAATCGCCAAGAGTTGAAAGCTACAAAAAGGGAAATTTTGTAGTGTAAGTTGTTTTATTAATTGGCTATCATTAAGCATTAACAACTCCTTACAAATTATCAAACGGGTGGTTGTGTGTGTATTTTTTACTAATATCGAAAAAGTCAATATGCATGTGGATTGAATTGTTTTACTAACACCTCGTATTTTCAATCTTTCGTGTAACCCCGGTAGAGGGGGGAGGGGGTGGTTTAATTGTAAACCGAATTCAAATTACCGGCATGCTTACGGATGATTGTTTCGGGATTCGAACCCGAAAACACTTATTCTTTACTTAATGTGTAGTTTACTTTGGTAACCTAAGTATAAGTATATTTATTTCACATCCAGAGAAATCAGGAAAAATATAAGTGATGCAAGTGAGTCAGGACTCTAAAAACGTATTAACTTTCAGTTCTTCGAAATCATAAACTTGGGTGACAGAAATAATTTCATTTTTTCAGATGATGTCGCAATACTGAAAAAAAAAAATTAATACTTTGGTCGTAAATGAGACGCTTTGCGGAGGAATGTACCCAAGGTAATAGAGTACTCTCTGTTTTACGACCTAGTAGCTGAATACAGAAGAGCGCGCACCTTATATATTATTGTGAGCCATAGTCATTCTTTCACAATAAAACAGCCGTGACTCACCATCGTATGTGAAGTATAATTCCTCGCTTTATGACGTCGGTAATCACATTAACCATACATGGTGAAGACGAACAGTATTTCGTCGCTCCTCACTGGACTTACGTGGAATTTCTGCTTCGTGTGTTTTCAAACATAAATACATCATCTACCACATCTATCTCCCTCCAAGTTCTCCATGGCTATTTTTTTTTTTTTTCAGTGTATAATATCCGTTATATTTTATGCAATCTAAAGCGGCATATGTCTGTCGGCTTGAACTCATTCATGCATCGTGGTCTAAAATTTTCTCTTTTTAAGAAATGATCACGTTACTTTTATCTGACGTATACTCGGCAATGGTACTCGACAATAGATGTAGAACTGAAGTGTTATTCAAAGTTTTGAAATAATCACGTTACTTTTATCTGACGTATACTCGGCAATGGTACTCGACAATAGATGTAGAACTCAAGTGTTATTCAAAGTTTTGAAATAATCACGTTACTTTTATCTGACGTATACTCGGCAATGGTACTCGACAATAGATGTAGAACTGAAGTGTTGTTCAAAGTTTTGAAATAATCACGTTACTTTTATCTGACGTATACTCGGCAATGGTACTCAACAATAGATGTAGAACTGAAGTGTTATTCAAAGTTTTGAAATAATCACGTTACTTTTATCTGACGTATACTCGGCAATGGTACACGACAATAGATGTAGAACTGAAGTGTTATTCAAAGTTTTGAAATAATCACGTTACTTTTATCTGACGTATACTCGGCAATGGTACTCGACAATAGATGTAGAACTGAGTGTTATTCAAGTTTGAAATAATCACGTTACTTTTATCTGAGTATACTCGGCAATGGTATCGACAATAGATGTAGAACTGAAGGTTATTCAAGTTTGAAATAATCACGTTACTTTTATCTGACGTATACTCGGCAATGGTACTCGACAATAGATGTAGAACTGAAGTGTTATTCAAAGTTTTGAAATAATCACGTTACTTTTATCTGACGTATACTCGGCAATGGTACTCGACAATAGATGTAATGTTATTAATTAAATAATATTATTTTTGAGTATACTGGCAATGGTATTGCAAAGTTGTAAATACTGAATGTTATGATTTCACAAAGTGTTTGAAAGTTTAATCACGTTACTTTTATCTGACGTATACTCGGCAATGGTACTCGACAATAGATGTAGAACTCAAGTGTTATTCAAAGTTTTGAAATCTGTTGTAAATTTGAACATCAGTTTTCCACGGGCCAAGCTGTAATTTTAGAGATTAGTTATATTTTACGAGACGCGAAGACGAAAATATTTTGAAATTTCTTTGCGGGTGGTCTTCCTAATTTTTCAATTATCATTTTTCTTTTTCGGCATCGTCTAAATAATATCTTAAGCCGCACATAAATCGGCACCTCAAATGTGTCAGACGTATTTCAACACAAACCCTTGGAAATATTTTCTTGCTGATATTCACGTATTTTAATGTAATATAAAACTACCATAAACGAAAAAAAAAAAAATCATGCGAAACAGAATTAAAACTTAAAAATACGTTATATTTTCACTACGGACGAACTTGTAAACATTAATATACCCAGAAACTAAGACTTGTGGAAAGCATACAATTGTGGAATTTTCTGCAACACAGCTCATGACTTGGTAAGGTTTTGTTACAGAACTGATCTACAAGAGTGGAATTCACTTGTATTTACAAGTCCTGCGTAGGCAACTATACAAGTATGATCATGTTATAGAAAAAAAAAACAAGTGCACAATTGTAATTACAACTTGTATGACTTACAGAGTTGCTTTAGAGGTCCCGGGTAATTACAGTAAATGTCAGCTTAGGTCAAGGTAACAAGAACTCACCCAGGATGACGTCCAACTGAGAACGTGAACAGCTGACTGAAACAGTCATCAATTTTTAATTAGCTGTTCCTGTCCGCGGACATAATAAGTTGTACAACTCACGAGAAATCACGTGTAAAATTAACGAAATGAATTCAGTTTGCAATTTGTATAACGTAAAACGATCATCAAGGCTGTCGGGACTAAACGTTCGCCTTACTAAACGTTCGCCTTACTAAACGATCATCAAGGCGGTGGGACTAAACGTTCGCCTTACTAAACGATCGTCAAGGCGGTGGGACTAAACGTTCGCCTTACTAAACGTTCGCCTTACTAAACGATCATCAAGGCGGTGGGACTAAACGTTCGCCTTACTAAACGATCATCAAGGCGGTGGGACTAAACGTTCGCCTTACTAAACGATCATCAAGGCTGTCGGGACTAAACGTTCGCCTTACTAAACGATCATCAAGGCGGTGGGACTAAACGTTCGCCTTACTAAACGTTCGCCTTACTAAACGATCGTCAAGGCGGTGGGACTAAACGTTCGCCTTACTAAACGATCATCAAGGCGGTGGGACTAAACGTTCGCCTTACTAAACGTTCGCCTTACTAAACGATCATCAAGGCGGCGGGACTAAACGTTCGCCTTACTAAACGTTCGCCTTACTAAACGATCATCAAGGCGGTGGGACTAAACGTTCGCCTTACTAAACGATCATCAAGGCGGTGGGACTAAACGTTCGCCTTACTAAACGATCATCAAGGCTGTCGGGACTAAACGTTCGCCTTACTAAACGATCATCAAGGCGGTGGGACTAAACGTTCGCCTTACTAAACGTTCGCCTTACTAAACGATCGTCAAGGCGGTGGGACTAAACGTTCGCCTTACTATACGATCATCAAGGCGGTGGGACTAAACGTTCGCCTTACTAAACGTTCTCCTTACTAAACGTTCGCCTTACTAAACGATCATCAAGGCGGTGGGACTAAACGTTCGCCTTACTAAACGATCATCAAGGCTGTCGGGACTAAACGTTCGCCTTACTAAACGATCGTCAAGGCGGTGGGGCTAAACGTTCGCCTTACTAAACGTTCGCCTTACTAAACGATCATCAAGGCGGTGGGACTAAACGTTCGCCTTACTAAACGATCATCAAGGCGGTGGGACTAAACGTTCGCCTTACTAAACGTTCGCCTTACTAAACGATCGTCAAGGCGGTGGGACTAAACGTTCGCCTTACTAAACGTTCGCCTTACTAAACGATCATCAAGGCGGTGGGACTAAACGTTCGCCTTACTAAACGATCATCAAGGCGGTGGGACTAAACGTTCGCCTTACTAAACGTTCTCCTTACTAAACGTTCGCCTTACTAAACGATCATCAAGGCGGTGGGACTAAACGTTCGCCTTACTAAACGATCATCAAGGCTGTCGGGACTAAACGTTCGCCTTACTAAACGATCATCAAGGCGGTGGGACTAAACGTTCGCCTTACTAAACGTTCGCCTTACTAAACGATCGTCAAGGCGGTGGGACTAAACGTTCGCCTTACTATACGATCATCAAGGCGGTGGGACTAAACGTTCGCCTTACTAAACGTTCTCCTTACTAAACGTTCGCCTTACTAAACGATCATCAAGGCGGTGGGACTAAACGTTCGCCTTACTAAACGATCGTCAAGGCGGTGGGACTAAACGTTCGCCTTACTAAACGTTCTCCTTACTAAACGTTCGCCTTACTAAACGATCATCAAGGCGGTGGGACTAAACGTTCTCCTTACTAAACGTTCGCCTTACTAAACGATCATCAAGGCGGTGGGACTAAACGTTCGCCTTACTAAACGATCATCAAGGCTGTCGGGACTAAACGTTCGCCTTACTAAACGATCATCAAGGCGGTGGGACTAAAAGTTCGCCTTACTAAACGTTCGCCTTACTAAACGATCATCAAGGCGGTGGGACTAAACGTTCGCCTTACGAAACGTTCGCCTTACTAAACGATACATCTGTGGGACGACCTCTCTATTAAGTGCTTGATTTTAACGAAAATCGGGTCGTCCACTTAAACATTACTAATGCACTTACAAATGCAAACGGAACGTACGCGTTATGCCAAATGAAAATATTTTGTTCTTTAGAAATAAATGCGTGTTCTGTGCACTTAAACTGATTTACAAAACTTACGAAAGAAACCGTTATTGTGTTTCGTTAATTACTTACCATTGTATCGCTCTACGAGATTATTACTGATCTGAAACGTCCGCATTTTCACAATACTAGGAAGACTTTCCTATATAAGACACACAGAGAACATGTACCTCAGCGAAATTCGGCCTTCGACATAACCAGTAAAATACCTTTAATTTTGTGCAGTTTTTTTTTCTTCTCTGTTGTAACTTGCTTGACTTTAGTTTCATTGTAAATGTAAACTATACGTCATTGACTAAGTGTTAAGGTTTCACTGTCGCTTTAGATCCACGAAGTAGGATAATTATCCGACTAGATGTGCCAGTTTTTTTTTTTGAGGGGCCTGTGAAAAAAACTGAACAAATAAAAACGTCACGATATAAGTACACACAAGACAATAGTGAGAAGAACGACTAAAATTTAGCTCTAATAAGCTCAGATGTGTTTACGATAGCAGCCAGGCCAACGACCGTGCTTACTTGCCAAGCCGACAGGACTTCAGAGTTGCACGCACCCGACCGACGCCTTGTATGGCACATAACCACGATATAAACTCCCGGCGCATTAGCATAATTAGAACTTTAGCATGAAATCGCTGGCAGTGTGCATCAATTGCTGCAATTACGTGTGAATGAGGAAACGTAAAGTTGATAGGATGGTGGGGAATTTTTTACACTCTGTCCAGAGTTTGACTTTATTTCACTTCGTTAATCGTAAGATTTTCCGCGGATAATTAGTGCTGTAGCACCAACGGTAAAAATATTAACTTTAATGAATTGAACTATATTTTTTCTTCGCAAAACTATTACGTTAGCGTACTATTAACAGTTCGAAATAACGAGTGCGTGTGGCCAGTATACTTGGCTCGCAGTTAGTAATTTGCTTTCATTACAAAATATGTGTTCTTTCCGAACAGATATAAATATCACTGAGTTTCCACGTAATGCGTGAATTTCACTGGTTTTCTGTCCGCGCCTGCTCCCACGCGCACTGCATTAAAAAGCTACTAATTTTGTCACCGAAAGATATCTTAGTATAAGACATGAGTGGTTCAGCTGGCAGGTGCTATAGGGTTACCAGTTGCTAAAGGCTGTTCACAATAACGTGAGAACTTTTTTAATCTACCTTAGGAAAAAGTCACAGCCCTTATCTGCATATATTTTAACGGGCGCAATGAGTGACATGTGCCCAGTAAAGTTGGTAACTATGGAGGGCAAAGTAGTTCCATATATTAACATCGAACAAAATTGTTAGGTAACCATTTGTGATAACTTAAATAATATATCTTGCTTTCTGTATTTGTTAATGCATCGAAGTGTAAAACTGAGCAGATTTGTGCAATATTTACTCTGCTCATATTTTCACAGTTTCAATGGACAGACGCATGAATAAAAGGATGAAGCCCATGGCAATGTTAATTTTACATAAGGTGGAATAATACACAACGTGTATACATGTAGATCTTAAGCAGGGCTTTCAGAAGTGCTCATTTTACCGTGAACAGCCTATATGTGAGCTTACTCTGGAGCTGACCATGTGAGAGGAAGTCCTCCCTCAAGATTATCCCTGCCACATATACTGATAAGAGCCTCCCGAAATTTTCCATACTACGTGGAGAACAAGATTAATAACTTGAACGGAGTGCTGATGATAAACAAACGCCAATACTGAACTTCTGTGATACTCGTTCGGACAGATGAGATGCGCAAGAAAGTTTATCTATAAGTCCGTCTCACGCTTAGACTGCAGTATGGGGCTTATGGCGCTCACTGTTGCCAGATTGCTTCAGCTTTGTAATGTAACTGGCAAGCTGAGAATCAAAAGGGCGGTGAAGGAAACTGCCTGATAAAGAGAGTTTTTATCTGTTTATCTCCCTGCCAACTCGTAAAGGAATCCAATCCCTAAGCGGCTCCCTTGAAACTGAAGCCCGTGAGAAACCCTGTAATTGTGATTGGACTGCGCGCACACTACGTAGATAGTTTTTTTTTTTTCCGAGGCTGCAAAAAGATAACTTATCGGGCAACAGCGCCCTTCAGGAAAAAGGACAATATTAACGACAGAAATCGTGCACTGGAAAGAGAGAGTGACTGTCCATTACACCGCGCCCTGCAGTCTAAGAGTGAAACGCTCTATAGTCACAAACGCGAGACTTCGCTACACTTCGCTTGGTCATAAAATACTTCCGCAGTGTGTCGTTGGTATTTCTTATTGGCGGAGAGCGGAAATGTGCAGGTTCAGTGGCCTGTACTCTAGACTGTGATGTTGTGTTTTCTAACCTCTCTCTGGCATTTCATCATCGCCATTCGCGAAGACAATTCCCGAACCACGACCTCATTCCAATATGCCCTTTCCGAAAATAGCGAAAACAATCGAACCTAACAGCGCACAATCTCAGACTTTGTGTGTCAAGGTGACACGCGACCCTCTATCATCAGCACTCGTTGTTTGCCGCCGCGACAGGCGATACAGAACAAAGCGGGTGGGCAGGTCTACACTGACAAAATTGCAGTATATTCAGGTGTAAAACATCTCCCCAAGAAATCGCTATTTTGCACAAGTTACTAGAAATTTTATTAACCGTTATAAGTAGACGATTTAGAAAACACATAACTATTCCTTCACTCAAGAAATAGCATAGAAACTAGTACAAAATATTCTTTCGGTACATTCTTAACTGAATATTTGATGGCGTAGTAAAATTACCCTGCAGTGATTGTATTATAGTGTTGTATGCTGTCTCAAAATACCGGCTAAGGGAAGTAAGGCTGACTTAACAATAACCATATCGCGTCTTTCATTCATACTTCCGCCTCTTAGCCGAGCGATATATGGTAATGGTGGTTTCACGATCAAAATCACGGACACAGCGAATAGGTTATAGGAATAGATCTTTCCACACGACCAGAAATCATGCGCGACATCAGTTCGGAAGCGAATAGTTAGCCTATGTATTATTGTCAGCGAATTAAATTTTGCGACAAGTCTGATGAGTTGTTTCCTTCTTATTTTATAATTATTGTTTTATAATAATAAGTATGCAAAAAAACTTTCTTTCTTTATAAATGTTTTGTATTGCGACATTTCTTGCGATAAATTCTGGCCCATGTCTGCCCCATAACTGTGTTCCTCCATTTTTACAGCTAACTAAAACCACTTTATCAAAAATGTTACACTCTGCTCTCATTGGCTGTTGCTCCATGTGTCTACATACGAAATGAAAACTATTCTCTCCATGCACAAAGTGACATCTTGTTTGAAATCCTAGTGGTCAATTCTTGTGTATACGATCTATGTTCTTTGATTATTGTTATGCTTTAAATTGTGAATGTGACTTAAGATTTCGTTCGTCAATCGTCTGCACATTACTGCCGACTAATACAACAAAATTGTTTAGATAATGTCTCCATTTAATGTATTGGGTAGTTTGTATGTAAATATTCACATGCACACACGCGTCCAGAAATGAAGCAGACTTGCTTCAAAAATTTTGATAACAACATACTTGCGGATACAAAGAATGGCTCTTTATTGTTTATTACATACATTATAAAGGAACTCGTGCCCGCGAATGTAACTCATCTGCCAAATTCAGAAAATACTGTAGTCACTGTATTCAACATTGTGTAGCACAAGCAGACAATAAATAAAATAAAGTTAGCGATACAAAATACGGCAAACACCGCACAGCTTCTCTACTAGGTAACAAAACACCACACAGCTTCTCGACTAGGTAACAAAACATCGCACAGCTTCTCGACTAGGTAACAAAACACCACACAGCTTCTCGACTAGGTAACAAAACACCGCACAGCTTCTCGACTAGGTAACAAAACACCACACAGCTTCTCGACTAGGTAACAAAACACCACACAGCTTCTCGACTAGGTAACAAAACACACAGCTTCTCGACTAGGTAACAAAACACCACACAGCTTCTCGACTAGGTAACAAAACACCACACAGCTTCTCGACTAGGTAACAAAACACCACACAGCTTCTCGACTAGGTAACAAAACACCACACAGCTTCTCGACTAGGTAACAAAACACGTACGTACGGAAGTCTGTTTATATCACATGCCCTTCAGTAAAAAGTTACAACTTGCCAAACTTATGAGACGAACGAGTGGAATTGAAACTGTCGATAGCTCCTCGTCGTCATCGAAACCTCAAACTATATTTCTATTGGCTGATTCCAGCCCCTATAAGTAGCCAGTCTTAATTTTGGCCAATTGGCACTGTATTAATTCTTATTTTCCTGTAGTTCGCTTGTCTTGTAAAATATGAGCCGGTTGCAAATGTACTGGAAGTTACGCAGGTTTGAAATCTAGCTGTTGTCAAATGAATTCAGGAAATTCTCCAGTCCCCAGTTTATAATGCACTTCATTTGAATTTCAACAAATTCTGCAGACTGGGCCACTACTTGGTTTACACGTTCTTGAAGGCTACTGAGAAATAATACATTTGTCGGAATTTATGGATACATCATAGCATATATCAATAATAGGTGAAATATACTGAACTGAGGGAGTGGAGTGATGCGGAATCAAAGGATATCTGAGCGGAACTGAACTCAGAAAACATTGTTGAGGAAAATACATTCCGAATGTAAGCATTGAAGAGACTTAACACTATTATTATTATATATATAATAGGAGGTAGAGACAGTTGTAGTTTACGCAAGTGAATGACAGACTAGAGTGTGGAATTATCACTGCCACAATAAAATGGGCCGTAATAATATGCAGATTATATACACAGTTCATTATTACCTAAAAGACTGTCAAAAATTGTGAAAACAATCTTACAACTGTTGAAGTCAAGCCGATTTCCGAAATATCGATATGACATTTTTATATCCGCGCTTCGTTTCGGGAAACTTATTAGTGATGACTTACTTTGTGTATTAACGTATAAGAGTACATAACAGTTGAAACTGCCGTGAAGTACAAGTTAGCAAAGACAAATAATTTTAAAAGTTGCTTACCTTTTTGTAAATGAAACTCTGGTTTTGTCTCTCGACGAGAATCTTAAATTTGCTCATTTGCTTTTAGCAAGTGCTGTCAACAAGAACACACACACTCATACACAAGCATGTTACTGACCAGCTTACTGTCAGCACTAGGAGTTGTGTCATTTGTGACACAATTACAAATTTGATAGTACTACCAGTCATTAAAGCGTCAAAAATTGTCCTTTGTAGATTGTACGGAGTACACCATCTTGTATAATGACCCTCATACACCACGCATTTTGGACGTTCAGCGTGTACAGACCTTGAATGGCAGTTCCAGGAAATGAAGATTAGGCTACACTATCCTTTATCTTCGTCATAGCTAAAAGCCTCTCCAACCTTTCGTCTTCCTGAATGTTAAAATCGTATAAAGTATAATAATGTAAGTAAATAAAGTCTTTGCGATCGAAGTTTCTACGACCACACGCACCTACACTTTTTTTTTTTACCTCAATTAGCATGTTCCCGAAGTACTGTTTTGCCAATAGGTGCCGGTTTCGTACATTATAGTGACTGGAAATCCTAAATAATAGAGCTACGTGTTTTTATATTGGAATCTTCATTTGTTCGCACACATTGCTTTCGAATAATTTCATCGACTGTAAATAAGATTTGAAATCATAAAGTTAAGAGATAAATGTAGAGTGTTTCGTCATGCTTACTAAGTTATTTATAATATAAAACATCGAAAGATATTGTTAATAATAGTTGGTTTTTAGCCGCCGAACCTTTCATTTTCAAAACCGATAATATGCATAAAACTTGTAAACAATACTTGTGAATATGATACTTTTACAAGATGCCAAAGAGCGTATCCAAGTTCGTGAGGGTTAGAGGTCTTAATAATAAAAAAAAATAATTAATTAAAATTTGTAATTTATTTGTAATACTATGAAAATACTTACAACTCTTATTTATATCATTTAACTACCTATCTCTACTATTGACACTTATTATTCTCAGTGAACGCAATATTTAATGCCAAACTTCGATATAGTGTAATTCTTTATCACTGTGTTTATACTTGGTACAGTTATTTAATCAGATTTTATTATTTACACGTGTTCATTAAAAATACATTTTGCTATCATTCCAAATATCTGGCACTCACGCATCCAGATCCACAATCACGCCACTCAGTTTCACTCCCGTATGCACTAATGTCAGCAGACTTCTCTTTCACTGGTAACTGTATTTACTTCGTTGCCACAGCATATTGCCGCTGCCGCTTCGGGCATCAGAAGGCTCCAGACTCTATACTGACTACTCGGAGCATGCTGCGAATTATACAGCGTGTTTAGGAAACATGTGTACAAACTCGGGCACGTTATTAGTGACCGGAAAAGAGGAAGATTGATATAGAACACCCATGGTCCATCTCAAATACTGAGGGCTGTAAAAGCCCCTAAAGCCGAAGGGCGAAAAGCATATTACGTGGGATACTAAGCAGAGTACTTGCATTTGAAGAACATAAATTGGTATGCGGATTAATTATACCAATATCTTGGATAAAACGAAGGTATGGTCCGTCGTGCACACCCCCGCCATGTAAATAATAGGGGTTGGCACCCTTTGATTGCATGAAACATTTACACCGTGAGATTAAAGTGATTGTGGATACCATTGTATGAAGCAGGATATCGTAATAAGGAAAAAAGGCTTCCTAGTTGCAACTCTCTAGGACCGACCATTTCCGTGTAAAATGCAAACTAAAGATAGAGTGGTAGCAAGGTCATGGCCTAGTGTTAGGCAATACGTCTTGCACCAGACTTGAACACATGTTGGTGATATAATGGACGATGTTACACTTCAGAGCCAGTTCGCCTTTCCTCCCTTATGAGAAATGTAGTTTCCCGGCCCGTCTGCCCGAGCGGACCGTTTTTTCAGCCTATCACTGTTTCGATTAACTAAGTACTGTCGACGTGAATATGGACGAGTTCACAAATTCGGAAATGACTGATATGGTCTTGGTGTACGGTGAAGTGAGAGGCTACGGCAATGAAGCTGCACGTGTGTACAGCCAAAGATACCCTGCACGACGTCAGCCAAACGATCAGACAATCACGCCCCTTGCACAGCCGCTACGAGAAACAGGCACGTTTCAGCGTCGATGTGGACCTGGCCGACCGAGAATCGTCCGCACTCAGCAGTTTGAAGAGGCGATCGTAGAGAATGTTGCGGAAAACGCTTCGACGAGAATGGATGTATCTAATGACACAGTATGGTGTGTCCCCCATGAATAGCTGCTACGACCATACCGTGTTCGTAGGGTGTAAGCAATGGAGCCAGCAGATTACGGTCTTCGGCTATCATTTGGCCGGTGATTCATGCGGCAGTGTGAAATTGAGCGTGACGTCCCGGCGATTGAAATGTTGACAGAAGAAGCCACGTTCACACAGGAAGGATTTTACAACAGTAGAAATGTCCACATGTGGGACAACTCCAACACACATGCAACTGTAACAAGAGGCTACCAGCGCTACTTTGCCATCAACATTTGGGCCGGCATAGTGTGGGACAATGTTATTGGTCCATATTTGCTGCTGAATCGGGTGTCAGGATTGTAATATTATGATTTCTAGCAGTTCAGATTGCCACAGTTACTGGAGGAAGTTCCGCTCGCCATCAGAGAACAGATGTGGCTGCAACACGATGGTCCACCGCCCCATTTCACTAGGATTGTGACTACCTAAACATAGCATATCCCACTCGCTGGATGGGACGGGGTGAGCCTCGTACTTGGCCACCACGCTCCCCGAACCTTACAACATTAGACTTCTGGCTGTGGGGATTTCTTTAAGGCGTGTGTGTACGAGACACCTATGGCATCTGAAGAGGATCTGTTAGCGAGGGTCATGGCTGCCTGCGATCACGTGCGAGACACACAGGAGTGTTTCAACACGTTCGCCAGACTCTAATACGCCGGATGAACTACTGCATTGACATGGGTGGGGCACATTTTGAACATTTGTTGTGGAATTCGTTGTGACACGCCACCTGCATAATCTCGAATGATTGCAATGTTTGTTTGGATGTGCTGACAATTCCTTAAGTACCGATGACGCATTGATACATGTGCTACTGGGCACATTACATCCCTATCACTACTCTCAACGTATAGCAACACCGACTGCATTGTACATCACACATCATCACTGAACGCACCAAACGTGTGTTCAACACGACCGCAGTCTCAGTTAGCCAGTGTAACCAACATGCTGTTGTCTTCGTTTCTACCCTGTGCTGCACAATCTGCAACCTACACAGCTAAGTTACAATTTGGTGTGGCACATATCGTAATGCTTATCTATTGTTTGCGTGTTGGTTCCTGGCCATAATCATTCGGCGGGCGGTTAGCCTTCTCGCCTCCCACTAAGGCGAACTGGGTTCACTCCCCGGGCGGGTCACTCCCGGATTTTCGCAGGTCGGCATCGTGCCGGTCGATGCCGCTGGTTGGCGGGTTTTCCCGGGGATCTCCCGTTTGCCCCGCTCTTTCATTCCGGCACTGCTCCATACTCACCTCAATCAACCTCATCGGCTCTCAAGACCTCGCTGCTATACGCCGCTAAAATATCTTTAATCATTCGGCGGAGAATCCCCGCTGAATTTCTCAGGGTACGTGAAGGATTGCCTACTCACTAGGCCATGATATTCCTACCAATGTACCCTTCGTTTGAGATTTAATCGGAAACGGTGAGTACTAGAGAGTTGCAACTAGGGGGGCTTATTTGCTATTTACGACGTACTGCTTCGTCCCATGGTATCCACAGTCAATTTAACCTCACGGTGTTAGTGTTGCATGCAATCAAAGGGTGCCAACCCCTATTATTTACATGATGGGGGTGTGTACGACAGACTATACCTTCCTGTTATACAAGATATTGGTTTAATTAATCCGCATACCAATTTGTGTTCCTCTAAAGCAAACACTTTGCGTAATATCCCACGTAATATGCATTTCGCCCTCCGGCTTTAGGGGCTTATATGGCTCTTAGTATTTGAGATGGACCATGGGTGTCCTATATCAATTTTCCTTTTTCCGGTCACGAATCACGTGCCCGAGTTTGTACATATGTTTCCTAAACACGCTGTATAGTTCAGGCGACCCATTCCATAAGGATCATCGCTCCCCTAATCGGGCTGAGGAAGACAAGGGCAATTGCCTGAACAATATTGCAACGATATCCTTAGACGTGCATTACTCAAGAAAGAGAAGTGGCACGAGACCTGATAGGCTTATCGAAACAAATGTCAATCTTCCGCGGATAGCTTGTTTGTACCTTCGCGCGTGTTCTAACTCGGACACTGGTGATATGAGCATGCATTCGAGGAGTGAACGTGAAGGGCACGAAGATAACGCCGCCAAGCGCCACTTTGCGCGCATTTCTCTAGGTACCCATGAAGCCCTTGAACCACTGCACTTCGCACGTCCGAAGAGGATGTCAAGGTAAAAGACGCAGAGTGGCAGATTTAGCACAACACTCTACAAATCAGGTGGCAGTCAAATCATGTGGCGTGACCTTAGAAATCGTGATTGTAGGTAGGGTGGGGGATAATGAATAGCCTGACGAATGGTACACATTAAACGTCAATTCTGAAGCACTTGAAGGAATACTGAATATCTACATTTACATGCATGGAAAAGTTACCGTGCGAATCCCTGGCCGTTTTTCGCAAAAAGTAATATAGTATTCACTGACTTTATACCAAAAGGTAAGAAATCACAAGAAATAAATTATACAACAATTATGACTGTTTCCTGGACGCTTACATTTTCAAGTTTCTTGGATGAAGTCTGTTCATAAGAAGAATTTTCTTAAGTTTTGTGGAAAGGGATAGATAAATTCAATTAATGGTAATTCGAAGTCTTCTTGATGCAGTTATCTTTCAAAATGGCGGACTGGTTATTTTTTGCAGTAAATTTTGTGTACACCATAGGGACCTCAAGCACACTAAGTGTGATTCTAATATGTCCCAATAATATGGAAAACACAACTATAGTCCATTCCCCACTGGAAGCGACTTTCTCGGAGCCTTGCTAAATATCTACTTGCAGGCCCGTTTCTTATCCTTCCGCCAAATGTAAACAAACATTGCCACGTGACTGCCATGTAGCATCTGTCAAAATCAATGTTTACATGCCATTGCGTGTGTACATGTGTTCGTATACTTTCGATACACCTAGGCATAAACATTAAAATGTGACATCTACTTTTATACCTGTCAAATGTGTTGTTTACTGTTTACAGCTTTTCAAAGAATTCTGTCACGTTCAAAAAACCATTCCGTATGAATATTCACAGTTTAGGCCTCCAACGTAATTTAGGTCAGCTTTATGACGTTTTAAAAATGCCTGAATTGACGACCGTTTTTACGGTTATTTTACATTAACATATTTGTTTTCCACGACATAGCACATTACATGTAATGCACGTTAGTATTTGGCCGCGACTGTGTTTAACACTGTTACAACTGCGGGGTAATGAACTATAGTATTGAACTTTTTGTTATTGATATGTGTTGGTTTATTTCTTGAAATGGACGTTCTCAGTTCGAATAACGAAGGAATAATCAGTCCAACGAAAAAGACATTAAAACCAAGCACGCAACTCGTATCGCTCATTTTTTGTCATACAAACTTAAAATATAGCGGTGAACATGCACACAAATAAGGCTACCGTAAATTTGTTCTGCCCAAATTTATATGCATTGCTACTAACTGTGTATTAGGTTTATTGAAATTTATTAGGTCTGGGCTTGGTTATTTTGTTGGGATTGGTGGTAAATCACATTACACGACTGTGTTTCAAACCCCCCCGGGCAAAGGTACAACGTTGTAATAAATAAACAGACGTGGATGTAAATAAATAACTTCGTCATAAAAACAGTTCACATTTACAACGTATAAATCGCTCATATCAAATATTTGAAATCAGGCACACACATAGATCCAGCGTAACGATCACCACGCAGACACGCCATGTTATTTCACACGCAGCGGTTAACGAAACACGCCGTAACAGTATATTTATTACTGCCACGAAAATGCAGATTTATCACAACATCGTAATTTGATTAGGTAGTTTAAAAAAACAAAACGCCTACAAACCTGATATGTTAATTTGAAGTATTTTTCGGATTGAGTATAATTTACGCTTCTTTGGGTAAAAAAAAGCAACACGCCATGACATGGCTCGCCACGTCTGCTAACTTCGCTTTGTTTCTGCCCCGCCATCATAACTAATTATTTTAAAATAAGTATTCAAACATTAAATTCTTTTTTCAGTTGTAAATTACTAATTCAGAAATCTTTTTTTTTATAATAAGTATGAAATATGCTACAGTTGAAAACATTTATAACTTCGTTGCATACTAGCGAAGTGAAACTTCCCGAGTGTGAAAGAGACAAAAAAAAAAGAGAGAGAGAGAGAGCGACAAGCCTCGCTCAACAGACACTTGCTTTCTCTCTCGATAAAACAACAACGTACCATTACTGCCTATTCACGATATTTCCGCTGTTATGTTAAACCGTAAAAATGAGTTATGTTGCATTCGGGGCTACCTAAATATTTAAATAATTCAATAGGCATCGTTTCATTTACAGATAGTATATTAAAAACTAGGTCAAAATAATATTTTAACTGTGAACTATTTCTTACCGGACGTTGCCAATACATCACTGCTCTCGCTGTTGTTAATTCATTTTTAAAAAGAAATCAATATTACAAGTTATAGAAGATATTAAGGTCAAGTTTCATTTATTAAATAATACAGTACTCTAAAGTTAACCACAGTGTTATATATTTGTGGAATACAGGTTACTGAAAAAACAGGTTGACATGTTATGCCTAGAGTGTTTTTTAAATGTTGATTTTCACAAGCCTCTTCCAATCGGGAATGGACTATAGAAGAATAATGTCACTGTAAAAAATATCACTGGTGTATATTACTTTTTAATGGCCTCCCATATTACTACTTGCACGCCAAAGCTTGTTATACTAAGATGTATAATTTAATATCAATATTGTCATGTTATATCTTCTAACATGGCGGACAAAATACATTATGTAGAAGAAAGCTCAATAGTAGAAATTATAATTGAGTTGACTATTCCATACGTGCATTAGGTAACAAAAAATCAAATTATTGAAAATAAGTACATTATCCTTATAAAATTCCGTGGATTATGTATGTTGTTACTGTATTATTTTATGTGCCAAATTTATTGAGATTCGTTTCGAGTAGTTCTTCATACATGAGATAAAAATAATTATATCTGGGTTGTGGATTTTTAATACGGGGGGGGGGGGGGGGGGAGGGGATCTACGAATATGCGAATTTAGTGTTCACGCCAGGTACAAAGTTCTTTAAATATGTGTAACGGTTCATGAATCATGGCAGATAAGTTTAGAATAATAATTATACAGTCAATAAGCGTCTTATCTAATTAAATACGGAAGTTAAAGTGATAGGGACCTAGCCGTATGTGAATGCCAAATTTTACGAAAATTGTTTGAGTAGCTCTCAATGTGATATAAAATTATTCAATTATTTTTGTAGTGTTGTTTTACGACTTAGGAAAAGAAAGAGGCTTGTAGTGGCATACTTCGTGCTCATGATATGTATTCCTAGGAATAATATATAATAATAAATAAATAAGTGGCTGATGTATCCTACTAAACTGATTCTTAGTTCTGGAGGCTTGATGCAAACGTTTATTTATACAATTACTATGGCTCTATCTCACATAATGTGGGAATGGGTGTATAATATGACGTCAATTTCTGAATCACATGATGATATTGGACACTAAAAAACGTCAGTACTGGTTCAAATGGGTTGTGCATTTATAGAGATATAAGGACACTTCCAAAAATTGTGAATGGTTCTTATAATGAAAATAAGTGACTCTCGTGGCCGATATTTAGGGTTGCCTTATTAAGTACTTTATCGATTTTACTGAAACTCGGTGTAATTATATAAAAATAATTGAATTGAAAAGGACGCATTAATGTCCCCCGGTGTAATAACTGAAGGCTTATCAGGCTTACAAACTAACTTATGACCTAATTCCCATACCTTGCCTAGAATTCGAACCCAGAACGTCTCGCACCGCAGAGCAGCGGCTCACCAAACGACTGCGCCACGGGAGGTCGGATAATTGAATAGTCTTTTGTGAGACACACATATAAAGCGATTTCTTGCGTACCTTTTATCGGAAAGTAGAAGAAAAGAAATACACACTTATGAGCCGGGTTGAGTGACAAAATAACCCTCCTATTGCACTGTGCGAATAACGTAGGAAGCGGAATACGTCCCCGCTCAAGACGCTCGATGACGTCAGAGCGGCGGAGGACTCGTAAGGAGCAAGATGGCGGCCACTGTTCAGTGCTCGCGTTGAAAGCGTACGGCAATTAGCACAGCACTTGAGTAGGCTTGAGTATATATGCAGTGTCAGCGGCGCGTCGCCAGAAGCAACTCTTGCCCCCAGCTTCTCACTGTTACAAACGTATCTTGTTGCTTACATTCAAGAGCAACAGGATCCTTCACGTACCCAGGACGACACCGGGTGAATAAAAATCAATAAAACTTGTTTAATGTTCAGTTTTACCTCTTTTTAAAAGTTCTTCCTTTTCGTATTATAATATCGTTTTCAGAGTAATTAATACACAATTTTTTATCATAGATTTACATCTTACAAGTGTTTTAATATTTATGTGCTAAAATTGTAAGTATGTGTTATTTGTTAGTTGTAAAATGTGAGAAATATATTTATATTTTATTGATATGTTTCTGCCTTCCTGCAGCCAATACGTACCACATACAGAAATTAGATACAAAAATATCAAGCATACTTTAAAATGTAAATTTTCTATAGCCAAACATTTTCAGTAATTTTTATAAAATTTAAATTACGACACAAAAATGAAGAATTTCTATATAATATCTGAAGATGAGCCTTAAGAGTTAGTCTAATGGACATATTTTCTATACATTCGTTGTTCACGCGTTTGCGCGTATCTAAGCAAATATATATTATGTGATCACGAATTTTCGCCAGAAAATAATAAAACTAATTATCTAAGCCTGCGCGGTTTTTTATTGTATTAAGTGTAGTAAAAAAGGAAAAAAATTTCGATAAAATGTTAAGAAGTCGCATTAGCTTGCCTCCTCAGTATCCTTGAGAGGTAACAATAAAGGTGAAACCGTGCTATTATAGTTACATCTGCGGGATTTCATCGCGTCTAATAAAGTCCCACTGTTAGAGACCTAATTCGCGGAGGAAAGCGTGGCGACGGAAGACCTGTAGGCCGGCTCAGCGTCTTGCGCGTAGAGGCGAAGGGGTGCTGGGCGTACGTGTTGTTGTCGCCCGTATTGCTGTACCTCGAACGCGAGAATACATCACTCTTCGGGGCCATGTGCTTTTAAGATGGGTTGTCAGCAAATAAAAAGAGGCACTTCAAAAGCCTTGGTGCATACAGTGCCCACTTGTCGAAAAGAAGGCTAAAGGTCAAATATTAAAAATATTACCAACCAGGAAATTAAAAATATTTATGCACATTATAAAAGTAATATCAAAATGTCCACTTGCTTATTAGTGAACAATTTGTATACATATATCACTATAGAAGGCAAAATTAATGGCGATAATAAGAGACGATTAAGAAGGCTGGGGTAAATGAGTGACCTACACGCATGTGAAAGAGAGGGCATATGATAGAAAATAACAAAGGAGAACTGCCACTGAATTTATCCGACAACAGATAAAATATTGACGAAGAACAGAAGAATGAACAAATCTGCTTTCAACATGTTTAGAAGGAAAATTTGATTTTTCCGCATGGCAGCAATACATGACTGGCTTGTCTGTATAGAGGTTTGTACTTTGCAGAGTCTTGACCGGCCACTTCACAATCACGCCGACTGTACAGGTGTGTTCTCAAGGACATTTCTTCATGTAGTATTACATAGACTTTAAGACCGCAAGTATTTACAAGTTAAATTTCCTGTAGGCTAAACTAAATACCTGTTTGTTTAATCAAGCAGATGTCAACAAATTGTCTGCTTATCATCACGGTGGGAGACTGTGATTGGAGCTGCATTTTACTCGTTCATAAATGGTTCAAAGCTTTTCGGGATATGCCGATTACATCATGGTCCAGCTACGAATGTAACGAAAATGTATCATTTTTCAAGTCTAGCTTGTCCCAAAATGAACCCGCAAATGTTTCAAGTCACTATATTGAATATGCAACATCTGTAACTGTAAAACTCACTGACGTTCTGAGGAGTTAATTGTATAATACTTTACAGTTTCCGTTTGAAATTGACTAGTTTCCGTCTGAAATAATTCTTGCTATACCCTGTCAATTGTACGGCCCAACCATGTTACTCGCTTACTGTTGGATTACTTCAAGATATATTCCTCAAAAACTATATTTTATAACGTCCAGACGAATAATTTCATTGATTAAAATTGTCTACTAACAATCCTGCACACTCCGCGTGCGTGAAAACACTTTGCACAATGTGTTCTTATCGCGATATCTGCTACAAAATGAAAGGAAACGAATTTATTTTAATGATTTCTTACAGCGTACGTGTTTTATATATATACCTATCGCTTGTTAACTTATGACGTTTGTGCTATATCACGAGAGATAAATTTTAAATGTAGTGTCTTGTAGCATATTTCGTCTCAGAATATTTTCGCAAAAATTCGCCTTCAGTTGTATTGTGTAATTGGTGCATTTAGTGCAGCCGAAGAATATATTGCTACACGGTTTTTCGGGGAGAACAATTATTCGAAAAGAAAAGTATGAATTAACGTTCTTAATCATTGTTTTTCAGTTAGCAGCAACATGCATGGATATGTTTGTTACCGTTAAACAAATATTACGGCCTCGTATACACATACGGCATTTTCAAGGTTAATTAAACACTTTGTTAATATCCGTTTCGTAAACGAAGAAATTTTAAATATCAAAATAGGCTGGAGAACTTAACGTAATGTTAGCGTCGAATAATAAAGCTGTTCTATATCTTAACGTCAAATTAAAATTATTTTATGTTTAATTAAATAGTCCCTGATTTCTTTTTTGTTCTGTATATATGTTATAACAAGAACTGGTGTAAACTAACCAATTTATGTTGTTGATAATTGTATTGTTTCTTGATTAACTCATGGATAACATTCATTGTCTTTGCGTCAATGTCACTTTTTACGCGTGGCAGATTGACATAGGCTGAATGAGGGGGGAAAATAGAGCTTTCGGAACTACTGCAATTGTTACCCAACAACTATTTAAACATTCGTTAATTTACCATTCGCCATTGCAGACAGACCAGAAGCTAGTTATTAGGCGTAGTCAAGTCTGTAATCGCTGACCTTGCTGTAAACGTCATATTAAGATTGTTGGCTGCTTCGATGGTTACAAATCCCGAAGAAACCCCGCGGCTGGATCAGAATAATTTGTTAATACTGCAGGAAAATTCTGCTGAGCTGTATGACGTAGTTGCCTTCGGCTTATGGCTTCGAGTTCCCTGTAAATACAAGGGCACGCGTTGTTTTTCTATCTATATTCCCTGTGAACAAGCTTAATGCGATTGTGCAGTTCTCTGTATTATTTTTCCACCACCTGTTAATAGTTTTAACCCTTATGCCTAATTATATAAAACTGAAAATACTTTTAATGATTAACTGTTTTCAGAAACATAGGACAATTATTTTAAAAATTACACTTTATAAACTTGCACCAATGAAATATACTATTTTTTAATATTTTATTAATTACTTTATTGTAATGTTTAGTGTGATTTATTGATAGTAAATTACTACAAACCTATTGTACGTTTCCTATTGGCATAATGTTTGTTCATTATCGCTGAGCCAGAGAATACAATTTATTAAAACATAAATGCTACTCCCTTACATAATTCCAATAAACCACGCTCTTTCTTCCAACAAATCAGATGGAACCAATATCAATATGCTCTCATCTCATTCAAAATATTTACCACCACTTATGCAATGAGCAACCTACTTTCCGAAGCAATGACTAAAGCTTAATTGATCAAACTTATGGAGCTACAATTCTCATATTACATGTTACACTCACAGCGAGGAGTGCAGTCTAGCCTTGGTCGGCTTACAAACTGCCTCCCTATCTGGGACAAAACCATGATATGGACGTTTAGAGATGAAATGAACGGTTTCTTAATGCTATTATAACTTTATATATGCGGGAGTAAAAACGCTGTTACCATAACAAGAATAAATACACTCATTCACACAAATATTTAGTTTGCTGGCAATAACTAACCAGACCTCTGAATGATCTATCAGCAAGCCCTTGTGTCCATTTTTGAAAATAGCTTGTGATAGCCCTATGTGTATGTGCACCACGGATGTAAATTATAAACCAAATTTTTTTGTTTGAGATTCTGAGTAAGAATGACGTTTCATGTGAGATAGTGAGTTAGGTAGAGTATATTGTGTTTACACCTTTGTACTTTAACACCTCTTTTACTTTATTACTACCTTCTAGATGACTCCGGAACTCTGCAATGCTTACATAAACTGCACTCATGCATAAGACATTTTCCAAACTACTGAAATAAAAATGTAGGCAACAAGAACATATTTTATTAATACCAGAAAATGAAAAAGGAAGATATTGATGGATATTTATAATCACTTGTCTGCACATAAAAATAGTAAAAGGGAGAAACTAACTTAGAAGTTGAGGTTAAGTTACGTGTGACATGAATTAATTTTACTGCAAGTAGGATTGCGAATGACTATGAAATACCACTGTCCTTACAGTATGTGTTATAAGAAAAATAAGCAAATTAAAATAATCAATGCTGCTTTACTTTTACGTTGACATAAGAGAAAATAAAATATTTAAAATCTCAAAAGTAGTTCTCCTCACGTGTCGTTAATGGGTGTAAAGTTACTAGAGCTCCATTCCAATATGAATGGAAATAAGCAAAAAAAAAATGTATCACTTCCAATAGAAATATACTATCTTCTTACTAAATCTCGTATTAAAGAATAACTCATGGTAAAAATCAAAACTGTTGGCAAGAAAAATATCTCAGGTTAATTAAAGTTTATGCTACGGAAATTAACTCAGTAGAAGAAGCTGGACCACTGGTTTGTACCCTATTAGCCTGTAATTAACCTGAACAGTTACTTCGAAACTTCATCAAATACTGTAGCCACCTTGGTGTCTCCAAACATAACACCTTATTAGCACGGATGTGCGCCTCAAACTTTATAAGGACGATAGCGTCACCTGGTTGTAGGTGAAGCGCCATACCTCATAGATGGCACCGGACAGTGCTTCATCGAAACGGCGTCGCGTTCTATGCTGGAACCACTCAAAATGTCTAGCTATGTTCTGAGCTGCAGCCCTCTGCTTCAACGTGGCTGGCTCAGAAACCTTAACTGAAACTTCTGGCACTTAGTTATTAATTTAATATTACGTTGGCGCTGGGGATTTCCAGGACGAAATCCTAGCGAATATCTCGTCAATCGGCCATTCAAAAGGTCCCTCCACGGAAACATCGACTTCCGGCAACTATCTAGTTAGCTAACCTAAAATAGAGAGTTTCTTCCGGTAGAAAATAAAAATTACCTGAAGAAAAATATCAAATATAATTAAAATATTAAAAGGAAAGAAAGAATTATACTTTAAAAATTGAAAAATGAATACTGAAAAATAAAATTAACATATAAGTTCAGAATATAAAGATTTAAGTTGTGACATATCATCTCACAATACTGATAGAAAAACACCATAAAAGAAATAAAATAAAAATGGATGTGTGGTTCACAATATAAATATTACGCAATTCTACTCTAATGCCAATAAATATATGAGGGGTTGGAAAATTAAGATTCATCAAAATATTTGCAAAATAAACATATGTTAGTGTACCAAAATGTATATGTAGCTGATAAGCATACTTATAAATACACATAATTATATGCTCCCTATAAAATCCTGACAAGCTCCACCTATAAAAATTAATTTTATAGTTGAGAAACTAAATATACGATTCCCACAATGGTGGTTTTATGGACTGTAAATGGAGGGCGCATAATATTTTTAACATTTGAATCGGTCAGGCACTGAATTTTAGGACGCTGTCCAAACACATTCATTTTTGACCAGAAGTAACGATACCTGATCTAATAAAAATGTTACCATCTGAAACTTGCAATAACGAACATTAAAAAAAATTTGTATGTTAAAATGTAACCTAATTGGAACATGCGTCACAAAATATGCATTAAAAAATGTACACAAATATGACAAAACACAATTAAGCACAACCAAATGTGGTCAAATACTACCAAACATAATTAAACATGGTCAGAAATATAAACCTATTTTAAACAATAGTAACCAAATGCGGAAAAAATTGAAGACATCTGATCAAATATATCATTCACAGCTAAATTATACTAAGATCAACCATTAGTTAAGAATTAGATTGACTCCGACCGGATATAACCAGTAGAGTATTGACCATCGTTCTGGGGCACAGATGGACAGAGTAGGATGTAGGATTCGTTAGCCATCTTGGTTGACGTCATAACTACGGCTCGCGGCCAATGGGCATTTTGGATGTGCATTCCACCTCCTCCACCCGGCAACCCGTAACACTAAAAATTATTATAGTAAAATATGTTTCAGCAAAATTATAAAAAATTAAAAATATTGATCTACCGCCTTTTATATCTGATAATTAAATCTATTCTCCTAAAAAAAAAAAATACGATAGCATCGCTGCAGATAGTAATTCCATTTTATAGTATTTCATTAATGTTACTTAAGTCTTTGAGAAAAAATGAAAGAAAGTTATGTTGCCCCGACCGAGAGCATAGGAGGACGCATTGATCCCCCACAACACACCCTACCCCTTCCCAATAATTATCCTGGCCCTCCTGGATATACGTCCGCCTTACTAGTACCCACTACCCCCTCCCATTCCCTCCCCTCCACACACCCACCACCATTCCCCGAAACCCTTCTTCATTCCAACCCTCCTTCCCAACACTTGCTAGTTTCCCCGTTAAGTAGTTTATGGGCACCAATCAGTCGCGTTCGCCTACCCCTTCAATAGCATGCAAATACCAGCATATACGACGCCATGGGACCCAGTATTCTGCCTGCTGCTGCCACCGTAGTCACCTGCTCGAGTCGCTTTCCGTAAAGCATAAAGTTTATTTCATGTCTGGAATTTTCTCATCGCCAAGCAGCAGATGCATGTGTGCTTTCCCAGTGGCCGGAAAATAATTTCGTATGCGTACAAGAGACTTCTGGCTTACCTGCGCAAAACGAGGATATCCGTGACTGCCTGCCCTGCAAGAAGTGCTTCGAGGGCTACATCACTTCCATTATGGAACATTATGGAAACTCTCCATTCCCGCGGCTGGTCCAAGGCGCGACATCGCACAGCAGCAGCCACTCTGGCACCGCTTCATCCATTATCGAAGTGTTCGCACAGTGAAAAAACATGAATGGTTCTGCAGACCAGGTGACCGCCGAGTTCATGCAGTTGGACACATCACATCTCCGACCCAGCACCAGCACCCACCTGACACACACTCTCCTCGACTACGTGAGACGATTGGCTTCCAGAACGCGAGGGCTCCACGTATTCCACTATCGGCACCAGCAGCAGTTGGTTGACGCCCACCACAGCTACTACCACCCCACCGCCTCCGACGATCTGCGATGCGCGAAGTGATGTCCACCAGCTCCTTCGAGTCAGGTATGGTGAAGTGTCATCACATTGCCACCCCTCGTGTTCCAGCGGTTGCAGTACTGGCGTACAACACAAGCGTCATAAATGCCGAAGGCTAGTCAAAAGTTTATTTTATTCACAAATTCCGGTGAGATGGTTAAACCTGTTCAGTGTACAACATGAGGCCAGATGCAACACTGTCATGCAACACCGACGGACTGCTAGAGCAGAATAAGGGCGAAGCCGTCCTTATTTTAAAGGAAACAAGTAGCATAGAGAGTATGAAATACGATGAGGAGGCCGGTAAACGATGCTTCGCTTCCGCGAAGACTGCGACGAAGAGATGCATAGACTCCTATCGGACGAAGAAGCTAACATGGGTCCATTCGTCGAGCGGATCACGACGTGTTGCAACCTGCCATGCAAGTTAAAGACAAGCTTGCTGGATGAGGATGGGAAAGGACCATTGATAATAACAAACAAAATAAAGAAACAGTGTTTTGAACAGACAACATAGTGTAAATGACTTTTCATTAGACAATTCCATTTTTAGGCATGTGGTATGTGTCAGTGTGTGTAAACAAAAACAGTAGGGAATTTTTTTTCATAAAAAAGCCTTTGTGTCATAAAAATTATCTTGCTTGTCTATGTACAATGCAAAAAATTGTAGCAAATGCAGAAAAAAAAATTGAGATAGTAACTTTTTGCTTGTCAATGAGAAATATTATTGTCATAAAATACATGTGAATACATAGGATTATTGTGAAGTGTTTTATGAATAAAAGATGTGCATAGTTATAAAACAGCCCATGTAGCAAGCCGCAGTCGGCCGACTGTGGTTTTACTGATGCCATTGTTGGATTACTACTGGCCCAGAAAATTTATGGGTCTACACAGCTGGCCCTGATATGGTTAACAGCTCGCATCAAGACACTTGGCATGCCATTTATGGCCCACTGATGTAATGTTGATGAGAATGAAACTGATGATTGAGAGTAGATGAACTATTAATGGCCCATAAATAGCTTACCAACTGTATTCCAGCAATTGCCGCAAATGACCTATACTTTTTGCTAGTAAAATTGTGGGTAGCCATCTAGAGGTCATTTGATGGCTGTGAAGTGGTACATCGATGGACCATCGCTGGTGAAATTTGGTTTATTATGTGGATTATTATGGCTCCCACTTTTCGCAGATAGCATCTTCAAACTACACACACACTTATATTTACATATGCGTGTGTCTAATAACACTATACATTATTTGTAAATATATAGTGATGGAAATATCTATTGCAAAATGCTGTAAATACAGTCACTGGTATTGAATAATATGACATATGTAATGAATGTATATGTAAATACATGTAATGTAATGAATGTATATGTATGTACATGTAATGAATGTATATGTATGTACATGTAATATAATGAATGTATATGTATGTACATGTAATGTAATAAATGTATATGTATGTACATGTAATGTAATGAATGTATATGTATGTACATGTAATGAATGTATATGTATATACAAGTAATGAATGTATGTATATGAATGCATATAATTAAAATGGGAATTTAAAAAAATATATAAACATATTTAGATAATTTACATTGAAGGGGTTTTGTTGTTTCACATCACTAAAATATTCATAACTTTTGACTGCATTTCAAAACAGATGAATAGCATCCAGGTGACATACATACTGTAAAAGATTACATAAAGTAAGTTTAGGTTTAATATCGCGATTCATGTAGGAAGATATCTCTCAGCGACAATATTATTTTTTGTTTATCTGCATCTTTTTAAAACTGATTTGTTCGCATGGTAAATGTTAAGATTACTGAATAACCGGTGTAATTTATATTATATTAGTGTTTGTTAATAATTCAATTCTGAAAATATTTTTAATTAGTTCATCTAAACGTAAGAATCCACAGTGGAGTAATGGTTAACATGCTCTACTGTCAATGCAAGAGGTGTAGGTTTGCGCCCGCTCTCCTGCAATGGTAAGCATAATATTTTCGTGTCTAATGTGTTTAATAGTGAAGGAAAAAATTAAAAACAAAGAAAATTTGATATTGGTGGTAAAAATAATTATTTTTAAAATATATATGTACATTTATATATATACATATTGTGAAAGCGTGCCTAGCCATCAGTAGGCCATCTGATGGCTGTGAAAGCATATGGGCCATGCTTGGGCCATTTGTGTTCACCACACCTGGGCCAGTTATGGGCATAGTATGGCTAGTTAGTGGTGCCACTTCAGGACCAGCAATGGTGCCGGGTGCATGCCAGCTGTTGGCCAACTGTTTGCCGGCTTGGCATCCGACTGTAAACCATCAATGGTCAATATGTGGTTTGCTACATGATGGGAGTTTATCTCCTTTTTATTATTGGTTTTTATCTATTAATTCAAAAGAAGGGAAATGTAAAGTGTTTTGGTAAAAGAGCTTATTAACCTGTATGTTTTTCATAACAAAGAAATGAAACTTATACCTTATGGAAATAAATTATAGAAAAAGGAGTGATAAAAAATTATTTCTGAATCAAATAAGGAAACTATGTAGGTTACTGGAGTTGAGTTTGCGAGTATGCATGGACAGGCTTACAAGACACAGAATGTGACTTTTTCAAAGTTAAAAAGAATCTGTGCTTGCGTGCCAAGAGCAGTGTTAGCATTTTCACAGGTCTAAACCTGCACGGCACCAGGTAAATGCAGTCCAAACATGTGCATGCATACATGCTTTCAATAAATTTTCTCACATCCGCACCTGCAGAGTGTGGATAACCATGAAGTCTGCACATATGGGAAGAGCAGTGTTAGCATTTCCGCAGGTCTTCGCCTGCATAGAATCAGGTAATGATAATCCACACACACACGTACACATAAGTGCTTCCATACCATTTTCACACCTGGACAGTGTTGGACGACCATGAAGTCTGAACATGTAGGAAGAGCAGAGTTAGCTATTTCACAGGTCCGCACCTGCACAGAGCTACATATGTCCACCTCCAATATTGTGCACATGGACAGGAAAGTGCAAGAAGAAAAAATTCTAATTAAGATAAACATACTTTTATTTTAACTAGATACATGTGCATATCAATACTTTAACTCATTAGTAATTCCTATTTTAGATTGTCTTTCTTGTCGATCCAGGAGTTGTGGCGTTTCGAGTGTCCGGGCAACCTCACATACACACGACCATTAGGTCGCTTCGGAACGTCTCCACCAAATAATCATCTATAAAATTCTTAGGCTGGATATCCTCGGTATAGAAGCCCCCAACGATAGGTTCGCCATGTAGGTCCTCGAGGTGAAACATTAATGGGTACTAATGTTGTATGTGAATAACCTTGTATATTGATTTTTTGTATTAAGTTTTTTAGATTGTTCAAAATTCGGCTTAATTATATTATTATACTCCAGCCAACACTTGAACTTGGATTATCCCTACTCTCATTAGACATATATTTTTGAAATAAAGCATTGGTTAATAAACAATTTCTGTTTAATTTTTAAGGTCATTAGCAGTGTAATTACCTTCAAGGGCTTCTTGTGATTTTTCTGTTAACAAATCACAAAGACCTGGTGTTAAATAATATTCTTCATCCTTAACAGATAATGTATCAATATTTATGGTTACTTGTTTATCGCCAATACAAAAATGTTCTCCATCTCCATGTAAATCATATTATTCGTTAATAACATTAATTCGTTTTGCAAATTCTATTCCGAGATTTATAGCAGAAACACCTGCTATAGGTAGTAAATTTTTCAATGGTGCAGTTCCCATTTGCTCTTCCAAATTAGGATATTCTTGTTCTGCAAATAATTCTCTTTCAAACAATGTTTCTTCTGGAGTTGGTTTATAATCTAATTATTTTTTGCTGCAACAGGAACTAGTGTTGTAATTAAATTTTTATTTTCTTCACTTACTTTTACTACTTTTTGCCGATATTTCGTAATTCGTCAATTAATTGTTCTTTCTTCTTATTTTTTCATATTCTTTTTCATGGCGCTTTTTATATTTTTTATATCTTTCAATGAGTAATTGAACTCGAGATACACCCTTCGATTCTACCATTTATATATCAATTTGTTACTTATAAATGAGTTATAAAAGTATTGAGAGATTCGAGAGGCAAACTTTTCCTTCAACAGATCAAACTGGGAGTAATTAAAATGTTTAGAATAATAGAATTGAATTTTATATTCCTATAGGAGATTGCTTATCTTTTCCAAATGAAACTTATGTTTATGAACAATTTTCTTTACTAAAGAGAGATAAGGTTGGAGATGCAGCAAACTATTATGAATCGGATAATATTTGTGTTTGTTCAAACGTTTTTCCTTTCCAAATTTCTAGAGTAGAAATCTCAAAACACGGAAATAATATTGAAGCTGTTGATAATCCGGGTACAACAAAAGCAATAATTAATGCTTCATTAAGATCGCCAAATGAACAAAATTATTTAGAATTTACTGATTTTGATCATCTATATCGAAATAAATCTGCTTCTAGTGAATAAGTGACAAAAGAGGTTAAATCTATTTCTTGTGTTAAAACAAACGAAATAATCTATCCTCTTAAATATCTTTTTGGTTTTATGCGTGATAACTATGAAGTTTATTGGAAAGGTGGATACAAAATTATTTTTTTTTCGTAATTCATCTGATAACAACTGTTTATTTCTTTATGAATATTTTGATGAAGACGATAAAGTTACGAAACATCGTCCTGATCCTGGTTATATTGATATTTAAGAAAATTTGAAATTATGTGGCCTATTGTTGAATATTAATCTAACACTGCCATTGAAATTAAAGAAAAAATATTCCAACATCCAAAAATACCTAGTAGTTTTGATTATCGGCAATTCTTAGAAAAATAAGTTCCTACAGGAACAAATGTTTTTAGCTTTGATATAAAAGTTCAGTTTAATAATTTACTATTTGACATGCCGATTTTGTAATTGTAGGCTTTCAACATAATAGAAAAAAATCGTGCTGGACAGAATAAACACGCTACTATGTTCGATCATTGTAATGTGAGAAACATTTATGTTAAAAATGGTAGAAATGAAATTTTTTCTAAAGAAAACTGGAATCTAGACATCGAAAACTGTGTTTATCTTAAACAATATCTTATTTATAGTGGTTTTAGAAATTAAAAAAGTAAGCGAGATACCGACTATAGAAATAATGAACTTTATTATAAACCAACTGCAAACTTTGATAGTGATATTAATTACTATTCATTTTGGGGGCGAAGGCCTTTGTATTTTATTGATTGTTGATACAGAAAAACAACCATAGTTAAAGAAGAAACAAATATAAAATTTGTATTGATTTTAATAAAGCTCCTGAAGAAACGAGGACAGTTTGTAAAGTTGTTTTAATTAGTAAGCGAAATCTTACTTATGATTATTTTAAAGAAAGAATTACTGAAGATTTATAATTTTTTAATATTATTAAATGGAGGAATCATCAAATTGTTCCCATAGTTTAAAACAATTTTTTGAGCTTATAGTTGATTGGTTACGTTTAAAACTTTTACAATTTTTTGATCAAATAAAGGATCATTTTCATAACTCTAAATAATTTTTTTTTTCCTTATAGTAAAACTAAAATGCCGGTGTTACCTTGTAGTTTGACGAACATTTTAAAAGGTGGTCGTGGGTCAAAAATCCCTTCCTATAGATTAGATAATGCATCTGAAGCTGTTAAAAATATGGTTTGCAATTTTCATTCAAATTCACATAGCTTACAATTATCAATCTTAGATAACATTGACGATAAATATGAACTTCGAGAATTTTGTGAAAATCTAGAGCAAATAAAAGAAGTTTTTAAAAAAATAGTCGAGCTTTTGATATAAAATGTAAGGAATAATAAGATAATATTTCATTTGATATTTACTTAATTTTGCATGTTTTTATTTTGTGCTAAATCCCGCGTGCTCATTTTTTGCGAACTTGAAAAATTTGCTTGTTTTTGCATTATTGTAGATTAATTTCGTTGCTTTTTGAGGACCTGGAATTGCTGCTTCTAGCAGTTGTGAGCATTGCTTGATTTTGGCTTAAATTTGCTTACTTTTGGACGAAAACTGCTTGATTTTCTATGAAAAACAAGAGGTGAGCCAGGATCTCCATTATACATCTACTGGCAAAGAATAAGATATTACTAAAAATTCAGACTCGCGTTTTTGTTCATCACTGGCATTTCTACGTCGAGAAAATGTCACGTTTCTCGTTTCTGTTGTGCTGGTACCGTGGCGGCTTTACAAATGCTTGAACACTGGGTGTTCGCATCAGGAACTAGCAACCTCATTTGAGAGGCCCCTAGCAGTTATCGCGCGCGGTTGAAGGAGGAAGGCGTAGGGAGTTGGCAACCCCCAAACGTATTGTTTATGACCGTACAAGATCAAGAAGCGATGAGGTGGGCCTTTCAAACGCGATGTACAACTGTGTCACTGTGTCTGCAGCTCCGAGCTGCCAGCACACACAAACAGATAAGAGCTGTTGTTTCAGAGCCTGGCGAAGGCTTGCAAACGGGTTGAGATAAGAAGCGAATCATTTGGTCTAGAGCATAGAATGTTATTTCATTGCGACTGATTTTCATTTTCTGCGGGCGTCTCAAACTCCGACTGACGGCCAATCAGCGTTAACTGTTAATTCCACGCCATGACATAGAACGTGAATACTTTTAAACGTTGACTTTTCCTACAAGTCCATGTTTTTAGGAAAGAAACGCTTATGAGATCACTTTCTTGTCCGGGTGTATGTGTGTGTATCTGGGCGTGTGTATCTGCGAGTGTGTTCTCCCCCCCCCCCCCCGGGCATTTACTTTCGAAATGGCGACCATTTTAAAATTTACAGCGATATGTCATCTCGGAAACCATTCAACCGACTTTACTCTAATTTTGTATGCTAACAGCGCAAGTTATAAGAATTAATTTCAGAGGTAAATATTGTTGTTGTTACGACATTTTGGAAGATAGCGCTACATGAAAAAAAATAGCTTTTACATTATATTTCGAAATATACTCAAACCTATTTTTGCCAAATTTGGCATGTTGAGGCCCTTCCATCATCCTACACTGTAGGGCGACGGAAGGTTTCTTATCCAAAAGAACTACGACCAAACTGTCGTATATCAAAACATCTCCATATTGAAGCAGACATAGTTTACAAAGCTACAAACGTACACACACACACACAAGTTCTTTGAAATAATTCACCATATTTTATGATCAAAACTACAATCAAAATTGCTGAAACCGAAATACAACAGGAATATTGAAATATACTGAGCAATACTATATATACTACATTCCATTTGCATAAACCAGGTATCTATTTGATAAAAATACTGATTGAATATCTGTATCTAAAGGACGCATTAGGATTTCGCAATTTCATTAAAAAAACAATGTACAAAATGACAATCTTTGCATTTTCTAACATTTCTCTTACAAAGCTGATTTTTTAAAAAAATAAAATTCTGAGCAGAACAGCCTTAAAACTTGGCATTTATAAAAACTATCATGTCATTACTCATTTTATGAATTAAAATTCTCAATGACATTTTTAATGTGAGTTTGTCTTAGCATTTTCACATACATTAAAAAGGTAATAACTTGTTTTCCAACTAACCATTATTCCAAGTGACGCATATGAGTTTACGTTTCCAAAACTGCGTCAAAATTACAGGTTGTCTACCATGGAAACTCTCCACCAGCCTTTATTTTACCATTTCTCATTTATGATTTTTATTACGTAATACTTTACGTAATTTACGGATGCTCTTACGTGACGTCGCAAAACTAAAAAAATCTTATATCATAGTATCAGTTCTTTCAAGGAAAAACTAAGTGAAAAACTAACATAAAAATTCAACATTTTGACTAATTGTGTTTTTATCTGGTTTAGCTTCAAAATCCAAGTATGCAGACAAATACTACTTCCACACCAGCAATTTTGGACGGCAATGTCCACTTCTACATTACTGGCCTTATGAGCCCTACTTTTCAATATGCAACCACTTATCTCAGGCATGGTCTCGTCTGCAGCAGCCACAAGTCTCTGCCTACCAAAGTTGCTGAGGGGACTTAGGCATATATACAAATTCAAACATAAGAGTTAAACCACGAGATGGGGTGACAACTTTACCCCAGCCTATCATTATTCATGGCATGTTCCAGACGTCGTATAATTTTCCGAATTTTGTACGCGAATCGCTATATCTTTGTATTAGAATTATGGTGCGCGCTTCCCAAGCTCTGGACGACGCTGGCGCTCCAAGGCGAGGACAGGGCGAACTAGAGATGGCAGCCATTTTCCACAGTGTGGTACTAGCCATCATGCTGCCCGCGCGTCCGTGCCGGGACTCCACTGACGAACTTCGCGCAATCGTTACCGTTCGTCTGCGTCACACTGCTAGATTCAGTGGCGATGCGTGCTATAGTTCCATGGGCAAGCTACCGTGTGCAGGGGGCAGCAGCGGCGTTGATCTCTCCAATAAAAGGGGGGGGGGAGTTCCCGGGGGCCCTCCCCCCCCCGGGAAAATTTGGATTTCAAAGGTGCAAAATGGTGCCATTTAAACATTTTTTTTCGTACCTAAATATAAAAATACACCGCTTGTAAAAATATTAATATTTTTTAACATAAAATTTGCCCGAGTGAAAAAATATTACGATGATACCTTCATCAAACTCGGAACCTAGTCCACTCAAAATCAATATTATTTTAATATCCATCGACATACGGGGCAATTTTGTTTGTACAGAAGTGTGGACACGTAAAATGATTATTCGTTTGTGTAAAGACGGAAAGCAGTCAACTCTATTTTTACAAAAAACCAATTTACGTGAACTTCAGAACGCTCGTGTGTTTGGACAGCATTGCGCAATACCCAGTTGCAGTCCACGTGATAACATCCTTTGAAAACAATAAATATGACAAACAAAGCAATTTTGGTTAGGCTGTTACATCCAGCTAACCACGAGTGTTTCTGATAACAATTTTGGTTAGGCTGTTACATCCAGCTAACCACGAGTGTTTCTGATAACATTTTTTTTGGAAATGACGTACAAAATTATCGTTCTTGCATGTTGTCGTGATCGTAAGTTCAGGTGTCGGCCTACACTCTTTTATGATGTCACACCTTTCCTGAAAAGTGAAAGCACTGCTGGAAAAATGCTTCTCTCGTTATATATATATATATATATATATATATATATATATATATATATATATATATATATATACACACACAGACACACACACACACTTAAATCCACATGTTTCTGTTGCACTCATTCTATCTCCACGGTTCTCAGTCTCACACGGTAATTTTATAACTTTTATGTAAGGTATACATCGCGCACGAATATGTATAACATTCTCAGCACTAAAACTAAATTAAAAAAAAAAAGAATACGATTTGTGTTGTGCGCGAGGAATTGCCCACGCATCGATCTAGTTACTGTAAACTGCACGACGCCAACTGCCCGCGGCTAGGCCAGCTTCGGCTATGTCCGCTTCAGTTCGGTGAAGAAAGCACTACCACCGTAGCTTCTAACACAAGTTGACGCAGCTATAAACCCGCGCCCCTCCCCGGGCGGTCTTCCTACCCTGCCTCCCCTCCGTCGGCCAGGAAACCATTGCGAGCGCCTACCTGCTGAAAGCTTTACTTACAGCGGTTTCAGACATGTTGGCTTTGCTAGCCAACAAGTTGTTTTCATAAAATGTACAGTTTTGTTTCCCTAGTATAATGTGTACTGCATGAGTGAATACTTACCTTGCAGTAAATATAAGTTATAATTTAATATTTCTTTTTAATATAACATTGTCAGGAAACTGTCTGGGCAAGCACTGCTTGCCTTGCTTGCCCTAACGAGACGCCTCTGGCTAGATTGTGTACAAAGTAAGTAACAGGTGTTCTGTAGTTAAAACAAGTATTTTATGTGTAGATTGTGTATTAATGTCGCCGTAAAAGGAATTTGCGTCGTACACTTTAGCAGGCCGGCTGACATAACGTGGCGGTGTCGCGGCTAAGTTCCTCAAGTTGGGGCATCTTGACGTGCTGGTATTTTTTCTGTCTTGCAAATGAGACCTCCTGGTCTCAACGTAAGTAAAATTATGATTGACCAGATTAATGTAAGTAATTGAATTTAATAAAACACTTATTTTCAAAATTGTGACCATACGAATATTTTAGGTTTATTTGGTATCACTACCATACCGTTTGACCTATTTCAACCAAATTTTGTACGCCCACAGTATATATAACACGCTACATATGAGTTAAACAATAAACACTTTTGTTTGCAATATTAGAAGATAGTGCCACATAAATAGTAAAGCTTTTATGTTATATCTCGTAAATTGCTCAACCAATTTTCTTCAAAATTGGCAGGTAAGTAATGATACGATAGCCCAAGCAAATATAAGTAAATTAACTTAATTGGGGGCTTTTTTTTTCATAATTGCGGTCGTACAAGTATTTTAGGTTTATTTAGTATAACTTCCAAACCATTTGGCCAATTTCAACCAAATTTTGTACACTAGTAGTATGTATTACAAGCATACTATAAACTAACGGCAATAACTTTTCTCCCCCATTTTAAAAGCTAGCCTTTCATCTAATAAATAAATCTTATACAACATAACTCGAAAACCATTCGACCAAATTTCGCCGAATTTAGCACGTAAGAAATACTATGTTAGACCAGGTGTAAATAAGTAATTAAACTGCATAAGGCACTTATTTTCAAAACGGCTGTAATATAAAATTTTAGCTTTATTTTGGTTAACTTCCGTACCATTTGATCAGTTTCAACCTAATCTTGTACATTGACAGTGTCTAATACAAGCATCAAATATGCAATAAACAGCAAACTTTTCCCCTCCATTTTGTAAGATTGCGCTACATGAATTAATGAAACTTTTGTGTGATTTTTCGGGAAAAATTCACTGATTCCTACAAAATTTGGCAATAAAGTAGTACTGTTGTAGTTATTATATACAAATATGTTTCAAGTATGCCAGACACTAGTTTGCGTATTGTTGGCCATATAGCTATTTTAGCATAGTATGCTATATCTATGATAACTTTTAATCAATTCCAACTTAACTTTGTATTCTGGGAGTATATAAAACATATATAAAACGTATCTACACGGAGCCTCTTTTGTCCTCTATTCTGTAAGATAGTGTACACGGATAAATAAAGTTTTTTCTCATATCTCAGGAAACAATTGACAGATTCCTACAAAATATAGAAAACAAACAGTACTGTGGTAGGTAATGTTAACTGATTAGTTAAAGGCATACCAGTAACTTATTTTCAAAATGGTGGCTATATAGCTATTTTAGTTTTGTATTTTCATCATGGAAACAACATAATTAATTACTTTGAAACTTTGTATGATATCTGCATATATTACAACGCTCAAGTGTGTACACAAAATGTTCTCCCGCCATTTTGTAAAATAGTATCACTTGACAAAATAAAATTATGTGATCTCCAAAAAAATTAATCGATTTCTACCAAATTTGGCTAAAAATAAGCATTATGGCAGGCTATGTAAACTAACATTTTTCGAGAGGGTCAGGCACATATATTTTCAAAGTAGCAACCATTTAAACATTTTAAGCCCCGAATTTTTATCTACGGAACTGCAAAACAAATTTCAACTTAAATTTGTATGCTGACAGTATCAGTTCTATCCCTCAGAATTGTCTATGCAAAGCCTCATTTCTCCACCATTTTTTAAGATAGCCCCACATGAAATAATACAGTTTTTATGCCATATCTCGGGAAACAATTAATCGATTTCTTTCAAATTTGGTGAGAAGCTTGTACTGTGGTAGGCTATATTAATTTATTTGTTTTAAATCTGAGAGTCACTTATTTTCTGAATGGCATGCAGTTAATTGCAAACTAGCTTAATTTTATATTTTTTTTCTTAATTCGAATCTCGGGTAAGTCACTCGTGTATTTTTATTGTAATTGTTCTGCTTCACAAGTTTCTGGTTTCCTCTCTAATAATATTGCTTTCAATAATACGCCAACGACTTGCAACATCTAAGCATTCAAGAACTTGTCTAAAATTTATTTGCGCCTATGTAGAGGAAAGTATGCTTATTAGTCACCAGCAACTTCTTGTTATTATTTAAACAACTATTCTACATCATGGATGTAAATGCTTTCCATCTTAATGTGACCAGTTTTAAATTCGAATTTAAAAAGAATCACTGTTCTCAACTACTTACATGCTACAGTGCGGCATGACGAGCAAGTTCCTAGTTACGGTAGCAGCAAATAAAAAAAAAATAGTTCTAAAAATGTATTTGTATTTCAAGTTTCATGAGAAAACTGGTTTCTAATTATGTCAGTGTTTGTTGACATTTACACATTAAATCACGAATTTCAACAGTATTAAAACATTTGCATTCCTAGATATAACTGTTCGGTTCCTCTAGGAAGCGCATTAATAATGGGATCAGGTCTATGGCAATGGTAGTTGTACGTATGGCAAAAGGATAGCGATTGAGAAGAGAAGTAGATCCTACGCATGGTTGCCAAATGTGCTCACTGATCCTTGGACAACCTACAATAACACGTAGTTGAATTAAAACTCAGTCAGGAGAAATGTGCAAAGGGATTGTTTTTGCAAAAAGAGAGCCACGTGGTTTCTAAGGCTCCACTGACCAAAGAAAAATGCTGTTATGAGCTGTTCACAGTTACAGTCTATTCACGGATTCTTTACACTTTTTTAATCACATCTTTGAAAAATCACTCCATTAATGACGCGTATGGTTATTTCTTAAATATGCTATGTATTACAAACGTTTTATTCCTTTGTTAACGTAAAAGTATCTTATTTTTCGTTAAATCAGAATTTCGATTATATTTTATTTATAAATTTAAAATTTTTAATTTATAATACACATGAATAAAAACAGTGGGGAAACACGTGTGTTGGTAACGCCTAGTAATAAATAGTTGTCATGCAAATATTGTTACAACTGTGTGCGCACGAATTCTGTGCGTTGTCCTTAAGTGTATTTGTTTAGACTTAATTAAGCTTAGTTTACTCGAGGCGGAGGAATATCCTGGAAGTAGAACTTTGGCAGGGCTTCAGAAAAATGTGAAGTAGCCGAGAATTGATTATGACTTAGCACTTTTGAAAGCCCTGCGTAGGGTCTATTTTTTTTTCCGATTTTGTATCCATCAGCCATACGGAATAATAACATTCCCACGGAGCCCCTCGCATTATTCACGCCATAGTCAAGTGGAACCGTGGAATTTTGAAGAACGTAAATGGGTGCAATAATATGCATGTTTGTGTTCTTGCGCGTATAGCCATGAATTCAAACATTACACACTAAACACAACGTCTATAAGTACTGCTATAATTATTAACAATCTGCCAACTTGACTGGGAAACTGCATGCCAGTCCGTGCTTGCAGCACAAAGTGCAGTTATGGGGAGAAATGTTTTGCAAAGGTTGATTTCAAAAAGTCCTCGCTGTACCATGAGCAGCCTTTGAAGGCCTAGTGCAGTGAGTTGAGGTATGTCTCGGCAACCATTCTCAACGCCGCTTTCAAACGATAACTACTCTGTGCTCTTTGAAGGAATTCACCATACCAGAAAATATCGCGTGGCAGTAAATTAATAAGATTTTGTGTTCACGTGTATTTGTTGAGTCTCTATATTCATTTACGTCAAATTTTCCGACTTATAATAATTTAACAAAACATTTCTTGTAGGAATGTGGCCTGGGCAAGGATGGACAAAGTTTTTGTGCTGGAAAGCGATGTCATGATAGGTGTTCGTTCTCAGCAATTGGTTACTGGGCAGTACGCATTTGAGCTCGACCTCGTATTCATCTTATTCATCTGGCGGTAGGGTGACCCGAAGCAAGTTCACCTACAACCTGAACAACCACTTTTTTGCTGCTGGCAACATTTCCCGTTTGTCTGATCAGCTATTGTGCTATCCGGCCTTGGTAAACGATTTATTCGTTGTGTGATACACCTTGGCACTATTTGACAGTTACTGACTACCACCACATTACGAAATGTTACTTTTATGTTCTCTATTTAATACATTGGCTAACATCATAGAATATACGTTATAATACATTGGCTAACATCATAGAATATACGTTATAATACATTGGCTAACATCATAGAATAGACGTTATCCGGTCGCCTCTCAAGACCTCGTTGCCAAGAGCCGCCCAATTTTCTCCACTCACTTTATACGAGCTGTTCGCTGTAAACTAAGCCATTTCCAAAGTCATGTTTAAGACCTGATTTTATACATATGGTGTATTCTTCTATCATATACGAAAGGAACGTTGTTATTGGCCTGACTACTTATTCTTGATTCGGTAAAGTGAAACTGTAAAGTTACTATTAAAATATATATCGTTACATGTGAATGATGATACCTTAGGGGCGTACCTGAGTTCGTAAGAGATGGAGGTCTTAATAATAAAAATAAATAAATAAACTAAACTAAATTTGATATCTAATTTATTCACTCTGCTATTGTGTACAACATCAATTATCTGTCCCCACTTTTACTATTTATATTTAACAGTGAGCGCAACATTTAATGTCTATTTCAACTTTACTTGATGTCCTTATTGTCTCTTTATTACTGATACCCATTATTAGCATGTGTCCAGTCTATCTGTTTCCATCAGTTATAATGTCTTTCACTCGCGGACTTGATATAATAGTCCAGGCTCCAGCCACGTCCTTCAGAAAGTTGACTCTCGCAGTCGCCATCTTCCTCTTCCCACAGTTGACCACGCCGCTCGCTCGGAATCCCGCCAGTCATCCATTCAGCCACTCCAACTTGACAAATCTCCCCGCCCACGAGGCTCGTCACACTTAAATGCAGTCAGGGCGACCATCTGGAAGGTTCTACAAATCCCGAGTTGCGCTGAGAGCCTAGGTCAGTAATCTAGAGTATTCTTCGATAAACGAGGGAAAACACTACAACCAGGGTTACGCAGTGTTGTGCCGCAGAATATTATCCTGTCGGCCTCGCTTTGAAACTGATATGCTGCCGGCACTCGGTTACCTGCATCTTATCTCGCCTGCCCGCGCGCCGCCGACAGGCAATTCGGAACAATATATTACTAATTTGATAATTGTTACACTTGTATCCATTGAAATAAGCCAGAAAAATATTATTTCAGTATTTACAAATATTTACCTCACTTTATAAAATCCAATGTTGATACTACCGACTGTCTTCAATCCATCGTTACCAAATATATTGGAAACATGCCAGTGATGGTGCCTGTTAAAATACATGCATGTATTTTCAGTGCATTTTTCGAATATTAATTATCATAAGTGTTCAATTAACCGTAAACAGTGTGAATGCAATCATACTGTCTTCGCTAGTAAGTGTGTTATCTGTATTGTCGCCAAACTATTTCCCATGTCTCGCTGGTTGCATGTCTTTTAGACCCGTTAGAGTGTTTAAAAATTTGTATGTTATTAATTCCAGTTTCACTTTTTCAAAATTTCATAAAAATTTCAACACAGCGTTTTTTTTTTTTTTTAATTGCCTAAGTGTAACAACAAATCGTTGCGTTTTTCTAATTCTGAATCGGCCTGCAACCGCAGTATATTCAAATGTTTGGGAGTGTCAGACAGTGCAGAAGTCCAGATGTCCACCCTTTTATTACTCAGTTTTTTTCCAGGATAAACTGAGCAATAGAAGTTCATAAGACTAAACGAGTTTTAGACATTTGCAAGCGTTGCGGCTCAAACTAGATATGAAGTAGGGGTACACTTTTGTTATTCCATTTTCTTCATGCAGACAGGCCATCCAAATATACAGTTACGGTTATTGCCAGTCACATATGAAAAACTGTTCAAACGTAGTTCACTCTTCATATTTATTTTATTAATTTGGTGGCTTGTAAGTGGCAATGGACAGCGAAAGGCTTCCCGCCGACGGCCATACCACGCTGCAGACCTGGTGGTCTTCTGATCATCGTGGTTCAACAGCATTGGGATTGGTCAGTACTTGGATGGGTTACCACCAAGGATCACTATGTGGCCATCGGCACACATACAAACATAGCTAGGCCCTCCAGGGACCAACGCGTGAAACAGACAGCATGTTGAGATCGCCCCGACCAGGTACTACATCCGACCTCTGACTCACAGTTGGACACAAGTGGCAAGACTTTGAAGGTTCCGCCTTGCCTGGCGCTTCAACTGCAATGCACAGTGTTTGAGATCCGGTTTTTTTATTTGACGAAACTATTAGACGTGTCCCCGACATGTTTAATCTACGAAAATACACCATACCCCAGACAAGAAGGAATGGTACTTTAAAGTTTCCACGCACGCTGTAAATATTATTTTGGAGCCCTTCTACACAGTAAAAAACGGATTTTTTTCAGACTATCGTAACTTAAAACATACTAGCCGAACACAAGTAAAACAACGACAGAATCCTGTATATAACTTTGTTACAGCCATTTGGTCAATAAAATGATAGGGCCATCGCTGGAGGTGCCATAGGTACACGCAGCACTACGAGAACACCAGAGCCCTGCGCATAGTGGCGATAGGGCTCATGTAGCTCGTGCCAGTGTAACCCTTATAGATCCTGTGTTTCTCGGCCAAAAAAAAAAAACAGAGAAATTTATGGAGGCATCCGGGCCCGCTTAATGAGGAACAGCATTTGTTTAGGAAACAGGAAGATCATCAGCCAGGGCTTGTATTAAGGAATCATCGCAGCATTTACATGGATTGATATCGGTAAACCCTGGAAAACAGAAGTCATGATGGCCGGACATGGAATCGCACACACATGCTCACGAATGTGAGACGAGTGGCTTACCACTGAGCTACCTCGCTCGGAGTGTGAAACGGCCGCAATATTGGTCCACTAAATCTTACGTAGTACGAAGGAAAAATCATTACTCTTTTCTCTTTATTTTATGTTCACTCAATAAACTAATTCCATCAAATGGAAGTCAAAGATTCGCAACTATTTGCTCTACTTTCCCGTTAGGGAAAGGGATTCCTTTGTACTGAAGTTGTAACATTCATCCACCAAGGCGAACCGGATTCAAACCCCGGCCGGGTCACCGGATGTCCGCAAGTGGGAATCGTGCCGAACGATGCCGTTGGTTGGCGGGTTTACTTGGGGATCTCCCGTTTTCCCCGCCTCTTCTTCCGGCGCCACTCCATATTCGCTTTAATCACCCACATTGGCTCTCAAGACCTCGCTGTTAAGAGCCGCTATAACATTCATCCGAATCATGTACAAAGATACGAAAAGTTATACTAGTATCTGTGAATAAGGAGAACATGATTTGTTTGGGAAAATTATAGATTGAAATTATGTTTTTAATATGGAATAAATTATACCAGAAAAATCTATTACGCTATATTTTAGATAAAGACATTTGATGTCAAGAAAAACTAGGCCTAACCAAGCCAAATGCCAGTGTAGTTAGCATACCTTAGGTCTGAGCTTAGAATTTCTAATTCTTCACGCCTGAGTTTGGCGATTACAGCAAGAAAACATTTTCTACCTATTAATGAAGTACAAACATTAAAAGCACAATTTTTTTTAAGTCTAGAATTGCAAGACCTGTGTTCTAGATTCCCGCAATCAAGGGAGTATAATTCTCCGAATTTAATAGCGAATTATTTTTCAAATTTTTTTTTCCACGTGAATATTAGAAACCCGGTAAGTCTTTCTATTTCGCAGACATTGTTATGACGCGAAATGAGCCCGCATAACTTAATATTGTACTACATTTAACTGAGTAGTTCGTGAAACTGACGAACAATTTTGAGGAATTCACGGGCGCATTAAGCACGTATCTTAGCGCTGAATCTGTACTCTATACAGGTTTACATTAAAAATGGTAGAGCATATAGGATCAAACCCAAACCACCTTGGCGGCATTAATATGTGTGCGCTGTTTGAGCACGAATTGTACATTTTCTCGTTACTCCGTGGCCTTGTTCAATGAGAGGTACACGAGACATACTGAAGATGTTTTAAATTCTTTTTAATGTAAACTCAGAAACTCCTTCATTTGCTCATCCTCAAGAGGGTCAAAGTTTATAACCAACAATTAAAAAAATATGGAAATACTTAGCTCAAGTTTGAAGTGAAAGCTTTTCTACCAATCTCGTTACGACTAGCTAAAACAAGCTTTTTTTTTTATTTCGCGATCTGAAATTCACACAGTAGTATTATTCTTCTGAAAAGGAACAGAAAAATATATCCTTTTTTTTCTCTTCCTGCCTCAACCCAAAATCGTCAACAGGGATCTTCTATAATGTCGCGTGACTTAAACTATAGTTCCTATCACATTAGAAGACATGCTTTCCAGGCGGGTGTTATACGTGTCCGTAAATATATTTTTGTGTTTGGTATGCCTGCATATAACCGAACCGATGCCTCTAGGCACTGAAATTCCATCAAGAAGTCATCCCTGCACCTATATTTCATCAATTAGATTTAGACACATTTATTTGGTTAGGAGCCTGTCCATTCTAGAAATAATATACGTGATTAACATTAGGTTCTCAAGGCAAAACGGTTTAACCATATACGCCTTAATATTTAACACGTTTCCGCCAAATATTTCAGCTCCACTTATAATCCGGAATAAAACACTTAGAGTTTATTCGTGGTTTCGCCACACTTCTGTAATTATAGCTTTGGAAAAATCATCCTATGTATGACATGCTTGGGTTTCCTAAATACGTCATGTACCACAGCGTTTTATACTTCTGTGAACGTAATATCTTATCTGTTTATTAGATTTAACATTTACTTACATTTGATTTATGTATTGTAAATACTTTACATTTATAATTAATATGAATGTAAACGGGAGAAAGTACGTTTTTGGTAATTCCTAGTTAGAAATAATTCCAATAGAAAATATTTTTACACTTGAGTTCGCACGAATGCAGTGCGCTGTCCCGTTGATGTAATTTTCTAGACTCGATTAATCTTTTTTTGCATGAAGATGAGGATTATACTGGAAATAGGACTTCTGAGGGGCTTCAGAAAAGTTTGGAAGTAACCGTGAATGGATAATAGCAAGATAAGCAAAATATACCAAATTACATGTTGTTTGGTCATCAACTGAATCCTCACAACTTACTCATTTACCTTTCGAAACCATTTTGAGAACATAGAACACTAATTGTAGCTTTCTAAAGTCAGTAAATCATTATAAAGTAAAACTGTATGTTGCGCAACCGTAGATTGTGCGTCATCTGGAAACGGCAAACGCGTAAACGTAACTGAGGAGTGTATATGTTTCTAACAATATCTTACAGTAAAGAGTGTCTCAAGAGCAGCAAATTGTTCGTCATCTGGAAACGGCAAGAGCGTAAACGTAACTGAGGAGTGTATATGTTTCTAACAATATCTTACAGTAAAGAGTGTCTCAAGAGCAGCAAATTGTTCGTCATCTGGAAACGGCAAGAGCGTAAACGTAACTGAGGAGTGTATATGTTTCTAACAATATCTTACAGTAAAGAGTGTCTTAACAGCAGTAAATTGTGCGTCATCTGGAAACGGCAAACGCGTAAACGTAACTGAGGAGTGTATATGTTTCTAACAATATCTTACAGTAAAGAGTGTCTCAGAGAGCAGCAAATCGATAACTACAACTGTCGTTTTAATAACCAACTCTACGAACTAAGCCTTCGCAAATCTGCAGATGTATATTTCGTATTTTGATAATTTATACCTCTCCTAGACTTGTTTGAATGACTCTTGCAATGGGGGTGTTTGGTTGTCTGAACAATTATGGACAGACGCAATTGCAAACACATCGTTGTGGTCTAGTGGGCTTTCTGAGAGCACAACGAAGTGTTTGCAATATTGTATGTCCACAATTGTTCAAAGACTTGCCCAAACAACGCAATGTAAAACTACCACACTCTTGTGAACTGTGCATATCGACCACCGTGTATTGATGATTGCATTACAATATGGATACAAATAACATTTTAACGATATTTTTTTATATCTGTGTTTTGTTGCATTTAGAGTGTGACGACTATACTGTTTAATATTAAATATATTTTATTTTTTATTTGTTTTCTTGCTACACATGTAGCAGCGGATTTTCAATTTCAGCCTAGCAGCAAGATTTGGTGCATGAGGTTTCGGAAGACACTAATATTGCAAATATTGTACTTTATCTTGGCTATTTTCATTGAGGTTTCAACAAGTTGTGACGACGAGTTTCCATCGAAATTTTTGCACTCGGAAATCCAGCTCTAGTAATACAATGACAACAGTGTACCAGTTTCAAATACATAGCCACTGTGAGAGCGAAATGTAGGAATTTAATCCCGTCCTAAAAATCTTTCGAGTAGAAAATATAATTCAAATAATAAAATGGACTGGGTTTCTCATCTGGTCTGATATTGGAGTTGTTGAAGATCATAATTTAACCGAACCGCTTGCCTCAAGTGAAGCAACGACCATATGATTCCATACAATAGAATAATTAAAAGCATAAGTGGATGCTCAGTCCAGCATTTTAGAACAAATGTGAAGGTGTAGTTTTAACACCAAAATATAATTGACGGCCACAGGCTCATGGTTGAATATATTATTTATTTTATTTTGTGCGCACAGTAAGTATTTCAGTACAATAAATTTGTTTTTGAATTGGTTTAAAAATTATATAAATATTTCGTGAATCTCCGAAAGTATAAGTGAACTATTTTTAAATGATTTACTGTAAAATTTATTTTAGGTGGCCTTCCATATGATATCTTACTTGCGTGCCAAATCTAGTGCGAGTTGACTGTGAAATTACTGAGAGTTGATATTAAAATTATTTTATCTTTCAAATGAAAATATATTTCAGAATCGTATACTGAATGCGATGCTATCTACTATAGTTATAGCGCGTAATCGATATTGGTATGATAACTAACAGGGCTTTAAAACCGTTACACGCTATCAGACCAGACCGCCAGACTGTCTGGAGGTCAGGCGGTCAGAGTCGAGGTCTGACCATGTGTACGCATGTCGCCAGACCGAATTGCGTCTGAACAGGCGGCCCGGGGGCCGGTTGGCAGGAATTCCCGACCACCAGACATCCCCACCCTTGTCTGGTCTTAGAATGTGTAGCATTGTCGCCCCAGTCCGCACGACCATTTGGCCACGGCAGCAGGTACTATCGCGACATGTAGCTACCGATTGATGAAAATGAAAGAGATGTTGTGCAACATCTTTTGGAATGCTACAGGAAGTTCCGATGTTTGTAGGACATTAAAAGTGACGCCTACTTCAATAGAGAAAATCTTAATAAAGCATAGTGATCTTTACTGTAGATTTACAAAACAATGCATCCCGATGCAACAATTGATGCATTGAAAAAGAAAATAGAAAATATGCGCAATGCATATCGGAGGGAAGTGAGAAAGATATGTTTACTGGATATACTGTACTGGATAGACAGTAAAGATAGTTCTGTAAATTCATTTATTGTTGTTTAAATTAATTATTTTGCAAGTGAAACTACTGGAGCAGGTACCAGGCAGGTGTACACGCCACGGTTGTGGTATTTTGATCAGATGACAGACATTCTTAGAAGAGAAGGAATATGCCAAACGTGGTCTAGAGACTATCGAAGATGACGATCGTAACGAATATGAAGACATTACAAGTACAATTATTCTGATACTGTTCTTGTCATACGGTCCTGAAACTGCACTTGCCCCTCATTGTTGAAATAGTGTGTGAATAGTTTTCTAACAACATTTCCACCTTCGTATCCTTGTGTGTTATCAGGTTGTCGTAATGATACAAATGTATTGGTTTCTCGCCATTCTCCAGGACGAAACTGCATGTTGTCAGTATCTTCTTGATCAATAACAGATGGAGTGATGTAATGTTTAATTCTTCTGGATATAAAATTGTGCAAAGCACAACATGCTAAAACAATAACGCCCACTTTCTCAACATGTACTGAAATAGGTTGCCGAAACACTCGAAATCAGGACGATAGATCTCCGAAGGAATTTTCCACAACCCTTCGGGCTCTAGAGAGTCTGTACTTAAAATTACGTTCTTCGCGAGTTATTTTTGTCAATGGGTAAGGCTTCACGAAATGACTGTTTAGTCCAAAAACACTGTCACCAAGGAAGACAAGCGGATTACAGGAGTCTCTGCCTGGTGACGGTGAAGGTGGTAAACTGTGATCATTGTTAATTAATTTCCGGTAGAAACTAGTGTTCTGGAGAACAGTAGCATCAGAAATACATCCATTGGTACCAACGAGAATGTACAGACATTAATTGTTAGCATTGACAATGGTGAACAGAACAATACTAAAGAATTTGTTATAATTAAAGTCCATTAACTTTTGAGTGGCAATGTGTTTGCCATCTACGGCTCCAGCAGCTTTGAGTGGCAATGTGTTTGCCATCTACGGCTCCAGCAGCATTATTGGAATTCCATTTCTGTTCGAATTGTGCTGCTACCGCTTCCCACTCTTGCTCACTTGATAGCAACTGAAGCATGAAATATACATTCCCCTACTTTTCAGGGAAATGATGCTACACAGGAAGGTAGTGACACATTAGAGACTGCTGTGGAACAATTGCAGACACTTGCCCCAAACAAAAGAAGACTTGTAACATTAACTGAACAGAAAAAAAAGGAGTTGATTGATTCGGCACAATCTTTGAATTCCAAGGAGGATGACTAGAAGGATATTGCTAGGTCTTGGGGAGTACAGATGAGGCAACTGAGTGAAAACCAGCAAACCATAACCTAAAAGCTAATTTGTGAAATAATGTTTTCTGGCAAAAGAGAAAGATTAACAGACGATTCCAGCATTTCGTTATTTCCCTTTCCGCACCCCAGATTCGTAAACCCATACACTTCCATGCACTCCAGTATGTCTCCGATCAATCTGCATCCACACACTTCCCCAAACCACCACTGTTTCCGGTTATTTGCTAAATCCTACTACACCATCGCAGCCAATGCCATCTTCTACACTATTTCACCCAGCTTCAAGTATTCGACTGAATACAGAAACATCGCCTCAACCGAATTTTACATCTTCACAGCAGCTTAACCATATACTAACCCACGAGCCAAGTTTGATGTTTCTTCAGTAGCCTCCACTAGCCTTCATTATAATAATTTTGTTTTGTAAAACATAGCATATTATTGGATGTTCCGAATAAGTTTTTGTAAACATTATAAGCATTGATAAATTTTGATGATAAGTGGATTGTACTTACCTTTATATGAGGTTTTAGCCAATGGTAGACAGCTGCACAAGTTTAAGGAATATCTGATGACAAAAGCTGTCGGAAAATTGCAGCTAAACTTCATGTGTCTATACGACCTCCATGTGGCCAGGTAACGGAGTGTCACAATTAGCCATTCTTCAGTGCTCACGGATTCCCTTAAGATAGTATTTTTCTTTTCTATGAATGGCTTTACCATACGAAGTAATTCGATAAAACACTCTTCATTCATTCATAAAGAATTACGGAAATCATCTGATTCCAATGCCTTGAGTAAGTTGGCATGGGTAAATTTGTTTTGTTGTTGGTAGATATTCTTCGTCCAAAGTCTTCTCTTCTTTCGAGTTTTCTTATCAATTGTAATAAACAAAACACTTAGTGCTAATAAAATGTTTTGTGGTTTTGAATGATACGGAGGCATGTTACAGCGCTCAAAAGAACCGTCCCTCCCTCCAGGCAGAACACTAACAACTGGCCAGGAGTCGGAGTCGTTCATGCGAGTAGGTCTGAAGGTGTATAGCCTCTATCGAGCTTCAGATGGTCTCTCTGTTTTGTTTGGTCTGGCGGTCTGGTCTGAGAGCTGTCCATGCTCTATTATTCCGGTCTCCCGGTGGCCATTTTACCCTGACCTTGACCTTTTACTTTGACCCCAGTAACCATTGACCTTGAAAATCTTTAAAAAAAGACGAAAAAATAAATAAATACTTACATATTTTAAAAATATCCCAAAAAGTCCCCAAAAATAGTATACAATTCTCTAAAATATTATTTATAAAACTTATAAAATTAGGATTTTGAATATTTCTGCTTAAAGGGTTGGACCCAGGTGACCCTGACCCTGACATATTACCTTGACCCTATAACCGTGACTTCGGATGACTGAAAACAAAACTCGAGAAAAGATTGTAAAAATTGAATAAATCTATAAAAGTCAGTGAGAACATTTCTGACTACTACCACCATATTTAATCCAGGCGACCTTGACATTTGACATTGACCCAGTGACCTTTGACCTTGAACCAAAAAATGTAAATATTTCCAACAATTCCAAAAAACATATTTATAAGAATTCTTTAAAAAATTATTTTAAAAGCCTTATAAAATCAAAATGTTCAATGTTCAGGCTTATAGGGAACGAGGGACTGGAAGAGATCATCCGCCATGTTATACCATCACCCAACTGCCATGTTGCACCCAGGTGACTTTAACCCTAACCCATGACCTCTACCCTTTAACTGTGACCTTGAATGCCCTTGCAAATAAAAACTATAAAAATAATACAAACGGAATAAATTCGTAAGTCAGCCAGCATATCACTTTACAGACTACTAACGCCATTTGGTTCAGGGTTACCTTGACCTTTGAACTTGACCCTGGTGACCTTTAACCTTGAACCCAAAAATTTGTCATAAATCGTAAGAATTTAATAATGATTTATAAAAATTAATAGAAAATATAATTATAATTGTTTTTACTTTTTTAACTTACACTTCCGGAGGTCCCCACAGCACCATATCCCGCAGATGACTGCTCTCCCTTCCAATCAATCTTATTGCATTAACATTCCCCTTCCCTACCCGCTGACATTTGCTCATTCTGACGAATGCAGTGCATCCACCATATTGTTTTTCGTTTGTCATGTGTATACATCTTCAACACCTAGGTAACACTGATGACTCCAACCAACATGTTAGATCTAGTTGACCTTCATCCTAACCTCACATTTTTTACCTTGACCTCGTGCTTATGACATTGGATAACCATGCACCCAAAATTAAATTCTAAAAACTTTCATAAACTCCCAAAAAAATTTAAAAATGCCTTAATATTAAAAATTTAATTTAAGTTTTGTTTTTTATCAGTCTTCGGATCAATCTAGCAATATTTACGTCAATTAGCACTGCAAACAATACCGCAGTCAGCATGCAATCAGCACTGCAGTTAGCACCAAATGCGCCGCAGTTAGCACCGCACGTACCACACTTAGCACCGCACGCACCACACTTAGCACCGCACGCACTGCAAGAAATTAGTGGTAACCTATCTAATATCAAGTAAGATGTTACTCTACCGATATGCATTCATGCTGAAGATGAAGCTATCTACAACGAATCTCGACATGGAAGTCTATTTCCGAATACAGTGGGCTGCATCATCACAGGATTATCAAGTTGCGGGAAAACATGCGTTCTACTGAGACTGCTGGAAGAATAGAACGGCCTTAGATTCGACAATGTGAACCTATATTCAAATTCGCTCCAGCAAGCGAAATACCAACAACTAGCACAAGTGTAGCAGGCCGTGGATGGCGTGGGTTATTTCAGTTGCAGTGTCAACGAAGCCGTCGTACCATCAAGTGACGCACTGCCAAACTCGATATTTGTCTTTTATGACATGGCCTGCCAGAAACAGAAGTAAATCTAAGAGTACTTTAGCATGCGACGGCACACGAAGTTAGAATGCATGCACCCCGACCAGACTTATTCGCGCATACCCAAACGGCTGCTCTGCGACAATGCAAATATGTTGGTGCTATTTCGCAATGACGATATGAATTTGCAGCATGTTTACTATGGTCACGTCAATACGGACACGATTCTATGAGATTTCTAGAGCCTGTGTGAATTGTGTTGAAAAGACAAGTACGGATTTTTGACTATCGTTATGGACTAGCCCTTATAAAATGGGAGGTACCGACCGGAATTCGATCAGTTCATCGTCCACCATCGAGAAAGAATTACAGCATATCGAAATTCGGGCAAAGCAGCCGTGAGCTGCGTCTTGACATAGACGAAGATGGAAGTTGTCTCATACGAAGAAACGATGGAACCTGCGATTTGGTAGAAGAATAATTCGAAATGTTTACAAACTCGAACGGTCCTAGGATGATGCTACTAAACATTTTGTCCTTGAAACTGCTAATGGCATCATCTCAGAACTGTACAGTATGTCCGAACAAACCACATTCCTTTAGAACTACCAGTTAGAGCTCGGGGCGAAAATGGTGCGTGTGAAGACGGGTTTCTACCGCGATATGGTGGCCATGGACGTTCACATTACGAGTGTTTACAGGCAAATTATCGACAGATTGAATATGGCATATACACAAAATGAAGATAATCTGAAAGAAAAAAAAATGGAAAGATATATGAAACATTCATTCACCACCTCGATTTCCCACCTCGCCACGAAAACAGATATTTAAAGTTACAGCAGGGGGATATTTGATGTATGCAGCGAACGCCTGGGCAAGATCGAAAGTATTTTGGCAGAAATGCATTATTAAACCCTTAAAAAAAACAGCATTAACAATTTTTATTCAGGGCGATGTTGGATATTGACAGCGACCTGCATCGGACGATACAGTATTTTCGCTCGAAGTATTTGCTGTCAAAGAGAGCGAAAATTTCATGCTACATGAAGACATTTTTAAGCCCATTACTCGTCGTCTCGATGTACTCAGGGAGAGTGATAGAGCACCCGTAGTCGTGAAGACCTAAATCGATGAGACTGCTGAGCCTATGAAGAAGCATAACATGATGATGTACAAACAGATCGAGACGATGGATCGAATGTCGATTTATCACACAAGATAAGTACGGATGGTAGTCTTATTGCCTAAGGTTCTGGGCACTAAAAAGTGGCGAAGGTTTAAATAAGATAGACGAGGGTAAGATCACCTACTACGTATTCTGGGAACGACTTGGACGACCTGGTCCATAGACTACGACTACTTCTCGCTTTGCAAAGGGTTGGAAATTACTCCTACATTAATGAGATGATTTCAATTGACGAATAATTGAATGAGGCAGACTACATAAAATAAGACGATTGGGAATTGCCAATAAACTTCACGCATCTGCGAGATGCAACTATCGCTGCTGCAAAGACATGATATGTGGGATGAACAACATTTTTCAAGCCGATTTCGTCGAGACAATAACATATGCTCGCGTTAACAAGGGCTACAAATACATGTTGACAGTCATCGATGCATACGGAAAATTCGCCTGGATGAGGCCTGTCAAGTAGAAGAATACACACGATGTCACCGAGGCCATGGCAGATGCGTTGTGCAAAGGATGCTTCCAGAACAATCTAAAAACCGACCAGATCAAGGAATTCTACAATGCAAAGTTCAAAGTCCAGATTATTAAACATAACATAAATCATTATTCCAAATGGAGCAATCTCAAAGGTTCTAGATTCGAGAGATTCAATACGACACTGAAGGGTAAAAATATGCAGGCATTTCGCTGTGAATATAAGCTACAAGTGGCGGCAATACTGCCGAAACTCGTATGTGAGTATAATTCTACTGTTCATTCAACCACTCGCATGAAGCCCGAAGACACGAAGAACGACTCCATGCTTCGAACATTGTCTATTCCGAAGAGAAGCGACCCACACAAGCCTAAAGCCAAGGTTGGAGACCTGTTGGGCATCTCCAAACAGAAAGGCATCTTCGAGAAGGGGTTCACTGCGTATTGGAGCCCCGAACTCTTTCATGTTCGATGTATATGCAACTATGCTCCGTGGACCTACTTTCTCGAGTATCTGAATAATGTTCCCACTAATGGTAATTTCTACACAGAGGAAATCCGGCCTACAGAAGTTTCCAGATGTATATTTGGTCGAGAAGTTGCTGAAACGACGTTATGAAGGGGTGTGCATCAAGTATTGGGATTTCCTTGCATGCTTCAATTCCTGGGTCGCCGAGGCAGACATCGAGTGTTGGACATCGAAGGTTGTAATTAATTAACCTGTATATTTTATTAAGTATTCAATAAATTTTATACAAAAATGCTGTGTTTTATTTATTTTATGAAAGCCCTTCATATTTATGTATAATTATTTTTTAATAAAAATTAGTTTAATAAAAACATACACATTTAAGAATAAAACAAAAAAATTGTTAAATATTACTTTTATTTAATTTGACGAATGGTCTGAGTCACCATTCGGTACAGGCCTACAGCAGTCGGAATAATCGAGAAATTAACGCTACCTATGAGTTGAAAATATAAACCAACATGGCGGGTGACGACAGCGCGAACTATATTTAAAAAATATAAACCAATATGGCTGCCACCAGGTGGTAGATAGGTGTTAAAAATATGTTATCCAATATGGAAGACAAAAAAAGGTAAGATTACGAACTCCAAAAAAAAATTATATTCGAAAAACCTAACATGGTGGACCGCACCTAGCAAGAAGGCGGAGAGCTACCAAGATGGCGGACTGCCCCGACCAATATGGCTGCCGGCAACACCTACTAAGAAGGCGGATGGATGCATGTAGCAAAATGGTGGAATGGGTAATTGTCAAAGGGTTACCTCCAAGTTTTTAATAACAACTTTTAGTAATATTTTTTCTAATTTTTAATAATAAATTTTTACTAATTTCTAATACTTCTTTACAATACACTTTTTGGGATTTTCTGGACGATTTTTTTTATTAATTTTTAGGATTTTTGGGGTTAAAGTTCAAAGGTAATGGGTCAAAGGTCATGGGTCCTGACTCCTGCTATCTTGACCCAGGATCGCAAATCTTGGTCCCTGGAGAAACGAATCCTGGTCTCCGGAGTCACGAGACCCACTCTCCTGCTCTGGGAAAATCGGGAAATTTTTTGGGGGAGAAAGGGAACATTTTAGGGAATAAAGGGTAATTCCAACATGGCGGCCGTCCGGCGCCTGGCTATGTGCCCCGTGGCCTTGTTCCCAAGTCGGCAATATCATTATACTATCATGTGTATTGTGTTTGTTGATGTGTAGGCCTACCAATTTTTTTGTTCAAAGATTTTGTATTTCCCGGGTCCAGTGATGTAACCTGTACATTATCGACTGTAGCGCTGCGATCGGCAATTGTCGTTTAAAGATAGAGTGCGAACTATCTGCGGGCACGCAGCCGCCACAAACATTGTCGAATATTGTTGGGTAATTTTCCCATCCAACTAAACATCAACCTAGATAAGCAGTAAGGTTTGCAAACCAGTTACCCGCAGGGAAGATCATGACCCTGAGCTTCGCAGTGTACAGTGACGGCCAAAAATAACTTTGTGATTTGTTACGCACACGATAGTGTCCGCTGTGTCTGAATGATGTATTTGCACAGATAAGCTGCAGTCGGCAGGATGTGCTGGGCAGAGCTCCGAATCACAAGACGGTCAGTGGCGTGTAGTGAGTTTTTTTTCAGGGTAAGCAATACAATAGCCCCATATAACCGAGTGTTTTAGATAACATTTGCTAGTGCCGGACTGTGGTTCCATTTTATATTTCTACTAACAAACGCAACTTCGAACTTTGCTTAACCTCTACGTGTATTTACCAGTAGGATTATGAGGAATCTGGAACAAGGGAGCTGGAGCTGGGGGAACCACCTTGTTGTTACAACACCAACAGCTATCTTGGATATCATTGACTTTTTACCCCTGGCCCGCGTGACCTTTGACCTTGATCTTGACCAGAGGACCTTTGACCTCAAAAAAACACTAAAAAAACCTTTAAAAATTCCAAAAACTACTAAAAAAAACTATTAAAAAACGTAAAAAAAGATTGCAAAAAAATAATTATTAAAAAATTATTAAATGGATCTTCAGAAATTACCCATTTTTTCCAGAAATGCTGACAGCGATCAGCGACTCCGGTGACTGGGATAAGTTACTCTGAGCCAGGTGACCAGGATAAGTACATGTGACCTTTGACATTGACTTTTGACCTTGACATATAACCTTGAAAATGCAAACATCCAAAAAATTGATAAATCACAAATATTCCAAAAAAAATACCAAAAAAGGTACCATTGATTATAAAAAATTATTAAGTATTAATTATTTACAATTATTAATTTTCTTAAAACTTACTTTTCCGAAGGTCCCTCCAGTACCACCATTAGTCCTATTCGTTCCATTCCTAGCAGACGACTGATTACCTCACCTCCACACCCCACATCTATACTCATTCCACCATCTTGATTTTTTCATTTGTCATTTGTTTACATGTTACTGGAGGCAGCCATCATTGTTTATATGTTACTGGAGGCCACCACATTTGATTTGTTTATTCATTACTGGAAGTAGTCATCATGGTAGGCGACCGCCATCTAGGTAGGTTACGACTATTGCAATTTCCCATCAGATGTTTAAAAATATATATTTTCGAATAAATGGTATAGCTACATGCATGATGCATGACTGACCACATGCTTAATTTATTAAATATTTTAAATGCATATTGTTTTTATCGAAACTTTAAAGGCCAACAGGAGGACACGACACACCAAAATTAAGGAACATAAAAAATTTTATAATAATAATTTATTATTATTTTGTAAATACACTTTCAGAATAAAACATTTGATCACATCGTCTGATATAACCCCGATCCTTAAGTGCTCTTATGATGGAAACCACCTCTTTCATGGTTGATTAATCCCCACGTTGTTGCCTATCAAGCAAATATTTTAGTTTGTCTACAAGATTGTTGGGATCTTCGGTAAACATATCGTCAGTATACTCGAAGTCTTCTGTCTTCTTCACATCACTTGCCGAAGGACACTCGTTGGGGAAATGTTTGTGAACGTCGAAGGAATAATCATCGTCCTCAACACTGTAACCGTCATTAATGGTGTCTTCATGATCGTCTTCACTTCCTGCTCCACCCTCAATATCAAGCTTACTTTTCTTTGTAGCGCGAGCTGTATGTCCATAAGTATTGAGAGCTGATTATTTTGAAGTTTTTCGACTTCACCCGAACATCTTGCAAGTATACCTTCCGCATAAACAGACTACTGCACTTATTCCGTCTTTAGAATCAACTGTAAAGTTATAATCGTATGCGGGAACGGTAACCATCAGATGCAGCAGGAGGTATTGATGGCATCACTTGCTAGTTACCAGTAGACGTGCAATCTGCAGCGGGATTCTAAAATGAATTGCCACCCGGGTCACGATCGCTAGTTAGCGAGTCCTTGCAGTGAACAACTTACAACATCGCACGCCGTTAAGAACTAGTTACAGCGCTAGTAAATAGATACTGACCACGTTTACGCACGGTGGCAGATTTATTCACGTCCCTCATCGCAGCGAGAGGATGAAAAGTGTGCGAGGCGTTCTAATCTTCAGTGGAAACCTGGAAGAGGTAGTTAAAATGGTCAAATAAGAGTCTCGGTGTGAATTTTAAAAAGAACGTAACCCGTGATTGACTGAAGTTTGAAGGTCATGTGTTGCTTTGGAAGCCGAACTTGTGCAGCTCTATGTGATTACGTAAATTATAACGTTTATGTTAATACGCATAGCCCAGGTTATTATGATCTTTGAACCATATACTTTACGACTAAGTGCTCCAAATCTTGCGCTATGCAATGAATGGCTGTGGTGCAAACACAGCCACCTTAGGGCCTTCTAAAATCGCCAATTGTGTTTTTGTGAATAGAATTTTGATATAATTACTGATCAGGCTTGCCAAAAGCTAAATCAGAGACAAGATATTTTTTTCTTCCTGTTACTGTAAAACATGTATAATTCTCTTTATGAAAGAACGCAGTACTTCAACTTTAATGCTCTTCTCCGAAAATCACAGATCCTGGCATTTGAGCACATACAACCAGCTTATCACAAACTTGTACAAACAAAAAGTAGTAACGAGACTAAAAAAAAGACGCAAACGTAGTCCTTGACGTCATTTGGAAGAAACGTAAATTAACGAAACCAGACACTCAATAGTGGATGCAATGTACGTACATATTACTATAGAAGTATTTATGTTAATATGTTGCCCCGGGCGTCATTCAGGGCATGGCACTTCGAGATTGTTATTGAAGTAACTCGCATTAAAGAAATGCAGTGGACAGCAATGTCAGATAGGCAGGTATTTTTTGCGACACCTTATAAAGTTGCCCCTTTGCATCATCCCGTGCTAGATCTTTTGTTTATACCATTTACCTACGATTCAATGGTTTAATTGTTTGTGTAAATTTCGCATTAAAACATACAAAATATCACTTCCGAATACTGGAAATATTGAAAAGTGCTGGCTGTGGAGGAATATGTGCAGTGTTGGGATGCAATAATAGTGTTCAGCGAAATAATACTAGTTAGGTTTTAAATTTCCACCAAGTCAGTACAAGTGCAGTCCAGTTACAAAATTTCTTCCACGCAACAATTGTGGTGATAACTTAATATGTTCATTCGTTCTTCATATAAACAAATTTCTGCACCAAATGTAATTTCGGAACAGATTCATAGTCCTCTCCCATAATTAAATAAAAATCACAGCTTCTTGCTGCATGGTAATATCAAACAGCTATTTGAAAATTATGACGCGTGGTAATTTATATTGACTAGGTATTTTTCTAGTAAACCTGCGAAACTGTTTTTTTTTTTTTTTTTTTTTTTTTTTTTTAGACCTGCGTAGAATTTTTACTCTCCCATATGAAAATACATAAATAATTTACTTTTTTTTTTTAATTGTCAAATATTATGTGGGTGTGTACTGATGCTACATTTCCGAAGACATAGGATTGAAGTATTGTAAAATCCGGTTTTTTTTTTCGGAAGCTTTGTAATGTACTTTATTAGTACTCAAACAGCTGCAGTGTTATAGTGTAAAATCCGCATTCCCTGCAGAAAAAAACAGTTCACTGTAAACTGAGTACTTTTGAAAGCCCTACTTGAGATCTCATTGTATACACATAGTGTATTCTTCCATCATATATTAAATATCATTACCATGAGCCTCATAACTTTATCCATACGTCGGTCCGAAGTAACTAAATTGTAGATATTAAAAATATTTTCTAATTCTTGCACTCGTATACATCTAAAAGCAACAGAGAGCAATATAAATCACTTCGTTATTCACTTAGCAGCTGTCTCGCCTTACCTTCTGTTTCAGACGCCAAATCAAATATTGACGTGGCAGAGCACAAACGTTCTGAAATTGTAGCAGCTTCACCGCCTCCATTAATGTCTAACAGATAACAGCTGAGAATAAAAACGTGATTATTTTATGCAAATGACTACAGTACGTAGTCGACAGCAGGAACAGAAAACATATAATATAGATTTCAGGAAGTGTGATAAGATGTACACTATACCTTGTCAGCATACAAGAGTGTACCACTTTCTTTAATGCCAGGGTTCCGAGAATAACGTAAATCCAAAATGGCAGTGATAAATATTCCTTACTATTTCCCTTTGTCGGGGGTCGATATGCTCCGTGGAAACAGTGAACGGGATGGAAGTTGTCATTGCAGGAAGTCAGTCAGTGTTCATCTGCCTATCAGACGTAATGTGATTAGAGAGATTTTGGGTGGCTCTTATCAACGAGGTATTGATAGCCGATGGGGGTGAAACTAGGTGAGAATGGAGCCAGCGCGGAGGAAGCGGGAGACCCCCGAGAAAACCCGCCTACCAGAGTCATGACCCGGCCGGTATTTGAACCCGGTTCGCCTAGGCGCGAGGCGAGTTGTCTTTCCATCCACCGCGACTCCTGTCTGCCTATCAGAATAACTTGAACTCCTCCACGCCCAAATAGCGATGCGAACGTGATTGTTCCCGCTGCACTAGGCCACACGTGCGCACGTTCTAGCGTGCTCGCGTGTTGTCTCCAACTGAGGTCACATGCGGGAGCGGTCAGATAGCCCCGGGGTTACGAGGCCGGCAGCCCGGGGCCACTCACCATCCTCTCGCTTCTTCACCTCCGTGCCGTGCCCGCGACACTGCAGTCTCCTCCTCGCCGGATACGTAAACACCGAAGATGAAGTTCGCCCGATGTTTGTATTCTGCGCATGTTCTCGGCTTCGACTTGCCTCACGTCAGCACGACTGCCGGGTTCAATTCCCCGGTGGAATCATGGTCGGATTATCGCACGTGGGAGTCGTGCTGGACGATGGCGCTTGTCGGCTTGTCTTGCATTCCGGCGCTGCGTCACTTTACCCTCGCCAGCTCACAAGAACTAGGCTGTTAAGAAACGCCCGAATCTTCCCTCCTTCTTACTCCGCCAATGCAGCTGTCAAAGTCGCTTGGTCAACAGTGATGAACGTGTTTCTTTCAATTAATTATCAAAAAATACACTAAAAAGAAAACGCGACGGATTCGTGAGCACTCTATGTAATATTATTTCCGATAAGAACTTTTACCTACTAGGCGTTCCTACCATGACTTATTTTCCCTGTTTGTGTTCATACTAATTGCAAATTAAATATTATAGTTAATCGATAGACTACAGCTGAAAATGCAGTTTAAGTAAAAATTAAGTTACATTTATTATAAAATACATTCATATAAAACTCCTGTAATACGCGACATATTTAGGAAACAACCAACCTAGTCACATGTAGGGTAATTTTAAAAGGTTTGATTTAAAAAGTGTGAAGAAACCGTGAGTAGGCAATATAGTCTATTCGCGGTTTCGTCAAACTTTTTAAATCTAACTTTTGAAAAATCATTCCATGTATTGTTTCCTAGATATGCCATATGTCACGAGCTTTTTATACCTGTGTTAACATAACATGGCCTTATTTTTTTGTTATATTGAAATTTTATTTGTATTTCATTTATAAATTATACTGCTCAGTTGAAAAATATTATGAATTAAAATAGTGGCAAAACACGTGTGTTGGTAACGCCTGGTAAGAAATTGTTCTCTCGCAAAATATTATTACAACTGAGTGCGCACGAAAGCGGTGATTTGTCCTTTTGTGTAATTGTCCAGAATTAATTAAGCTTAGTTTGCACTATTTGGAGAAATATCTTAGAAGTATATCTTAAGCAGGGCTTCAGAGAAGTGCGCTATTACCCTGGATGGATTATAGATACGGAGCGCTTATAGACCGCCCAGACTGAGGTTGTTGCGCGCGCGCGTGAGGAAACTGCCTTCTTGATGTTGCTGGTGGCAAAAACAATCATTATTTTATTCTTGTAATAAACCCCATTTAATTTGTAGACATTTATTATAAGTACTCTTTCTTCACATAAAAAAAATCTATATCTGATTATTTTTGCATTATGACATGTCAACGAAACAAATTCAGTGTTTTCGGACATAGAAATAAAATTAATCAATTTATTTAAATACAATCTAATAAGGACGACTTAAAGTTCATGCTTGAATTCGTAAGGTATGGCAGCAAAATTTATTTTAGAAAATGTCATTGACTGCTATAAATAAAAAAATATGAACATTTTTCATTTTGAACGATTTTCTAAAATTGCGAGAACATTTCTTAAAACGCTTTTAAAGATTACTTAAACTATCTTAGGGTATTTTATTTCAATAAGAATCATCTCATTTGGGTGACTTAGTTTTTATTACATGTACATCCCAAAAACAATAAAATTGCGATGCTTATTTAAAATTGTTTAATTAATTTGTTTAAAAAGTTATGAAGTCTAAAAAAAATTCCTAGGCTAAGAAATAGCACTCATAATAAGTATCTACAAGTTAAACAACATTTCGTGAAGGTTGTTCACAATAAAGTGAGCAATTTAGGAAATAAACTTTAAAAAAAATGCCACCGGTCCTACCTGCACATATTTTAACGGGCGCACTGAGTGACACGCACCCAGTAAAGTTGGTAACCATGGATGGGAAATAGTTCCACATCTTAACGTCGAATAGACAGTATTTGGCAACCATTTGTGATAACTAGAATTATTTCGTTTGCTTTCTGTTTTTTAATGCATCCAAGTATAAAAATGAACAGATCTGTAAAATATTTACTTTTCTAATAATTTCAGAGTTTCACTGGACCTCCGCACGAATAAAGTGATGAGGCATATAGGAATGTCAATTATACATTAGGCGGAATAATAAATAACGTGCATACAAGTAGACCATAAGCAGGGCTTTCAAAAGTGCTTATTTTACCGTGAATAGACTATACAAATATAAACTAATGATCTTCGGTAACCAGGGGCCTTAAGGGCGCCGCCTACTTGGATGTTTTGAGCGCGTTTTAGGAAGGGAAGCGCGGGACCGATAAGGACGACATTGGCACGCGCGTCTGACGCCCCTTCGCTCCTACGCGCTAGGCGCTGAACTGGCGTGCAGTGTTTCCGTTGTGCTGGTGTACCAATGGGACTTTACGCGGTGACCCTATCATGTTATTGGTGGAAAGTCTGTAGCGAGGTTCAATGCAGGTCCCTATAATAGTTTCGCATGTTTCCAACCAGTATATTATGAGCTACAGCAATGTGAAAAAGCCGTTTTTAGCTATGTTTGAGGGCTCGGGAAAAGCATTTATAATGTGCATGATGTATTGAGAGTATTATACGTACCTCGCCCGAAATGTGTTCTCTTTTCGTACATTGGTATCATGGTGACACGTTTAATGGTTTCGTAAAAAAAAACGAGGATTTCAAACACACTGCAACGCGTTTCCCCTTCTGGTAGGCGGCGCCCTTAACGGTCCGTCCTACTTGGAGTATTTCTCCACGTTTGATGCCGAGAAACGCGGGAGCTTATAAGGACGAGAGTGTGACGCTCATCAAGTGCACCATCGCCACTAAGACCATTATTTCTCTCAACTGGCGTGCCATGTTGTCGCCGTGCACTGACATTAAGCAGCGAGCCTGTGATTTCATTGATGTAAAGTCTGAAACAATTTTCAATGCAGGACCCTTAGGTATTGCTGTAAATATCTGACGCTTATTTTGAGATACAGTACTATGATAAATCGTTTCTAGCCACGATGGAGTTCTAATGTGCGCGACGTCTAGGAAACACTCAACAGCCCTAATTAGAAATTAGAAGTGTGTGATCTTTTTGTAGTTCAGCACATTGGACACACGTTTAATAGCTTTGTGGGCAAACGGTAACTTTAACACTCTGCAACGCAGTTTAAGTGGTCAGTTAGACGGACTCCTTAAGAGTGCGTGGAAAATAAATCGACACTGAAAACGTTAATTACATATTACAAATCTATAGAAGCAAGTGTAGAAAAACCAAAACATGGCTATCTTACACAGTTGTTCTCACTAACATTTTGAACAAATATTTTACTAAGGTTATGAATTTTTGACGAGCTCTGTCTTACGCCATAAATTTTTATATACAACTGGGGCGCATTTATATGCCAAATAGCGGCATCAGTAGTGTATACATGGAGCTTTTGGAGCACGGTTCAGGGACGGAAGCCAAGAGACGTCCGCCATCTTGGTAGGCACAGCCGGCGGCCATGTTGGTCGGTGCCGTCTACCATATTTTATCGGTTTAGAGTGTAGCTGCAGATAATAATTTCATTTGTCTACTTTATTCAAGTAAATTTTAAAAATATTAAATAGAGTAATGTTGTCTTGAAACCATTTTAATAAAAAATAAATTATTTCGAATTGCCGCTTTGGTACCCAGTGCATCGGGGGACGTACTGCCCCCCCCAACCACCTTCATTAAAACCTCTAACCAAAAAAAAATTGTAAAAATTAGTGCACACCCCCACTCATTCCCTCATTACACACCACCATCCATCTCTTCACCAAACACCAACACCCAACCACTAGCCATACACTACCCCCTACCCACCCACCCTCTTACACCCCAGCCACCTACACCCCACCCCTCCTCTCTCCCCCTACAACAACCCCCTCCCTTCCGCCAACATCACCAACCCCCTCCACATAAAACCTTCAACACCCCTACCCCTCCCCAATCGCCTTACCCGCCCCCTTACCACCACAATCCCCCGTCATCACATTTCCTAAACACCTTCACCATCACCCCACCTCCCTCTCCCCCCCACACCCGCATCTATTTCCCCAACTCATTCCCTCTAAACCCACCCTCTCCTTCACCTTACCATCGCCCCATCCCCTTCCCCCACCTCTTCAAACCACACCCACTCCCCTCCAACACCAAACCCCTCCCTACTCACCATCTCATAAATCCCTCCCCGCTACCCCCCTTCATCACTACTCCCCTTGCAAAAAAATTCTGAAAATCGAGGATCATGTAATGTCATAGCCCTGCTAACCTTGCCACCTAACCTTGCCACCTAATCATAAAAATCGATCAGCGCACATTTCCTCATACCAATATTTAATTTTTATTTTTGTGTATTATGCATACCATATATATATATATATTTCCTTATCTTATAATCATTGTATTAATGGTTTAGTGCATACCCTCAATCACGATAACTTCAAGAACTGTTCCGAATAGGATATTTTGTTTATAAAAATTCGTAGTAAATTTATGGTTGTTTCCTTTTTAAGTACATTTAAAGGTAAGCGATGTAACATAGAGCTCGTATATTTATTTTCATTTGGGACAGCATCTTAAATCGCAGTATGCCCACATTTTCGCAAGCTAGGTTGTAAGCAAGCAAATGTTTTTAAACATATGCTATTATAATTTGCGATTTCTTAGGGCCAGGAAATTATATATGTCTAAGCTGTACGACCATTTATAGACATAGTGATTAGCTAAATAAAAATAATATTTGCATAATAGTGTTTTTTATCACAATGAGTTTATAACAGGGGAATAAATGATTTAGGTAAAAATAATTTAAAAAAATTTGTTAAAATGTATTAAAATCTATTATTACAAAGTTATTCATGTTCGTCAACTTAAGGTTTTCACCTGTATAAACATCACCATCACTTTCTATTCGTAAAATACGAAACCAACTGTTCGGGCACTCGTGAACTTCGTGTTGCCACGCAGTAAGCTTGAAGGCAAGGTCCTTGCAGCAGAAGAGACACCGATATGCCGCTGAAAGTTCAGTAGATGATCCACTAGAGGTCCCAGACAGTTCGGCTGTCGTCACGTCGGAAGGAGCAGGAACTATGGATGAAGATGTCTTCGTGGAAAGAGATGTAGCTCTTGGTGACGAGGTGCCAGGTTCGTCGTTGATGCTGGTCGCAGCATATTTTGGTCGTGGAGCCATATGATCGAAATAAACGTCCATCACTCCGCCGACGGAGGCAACAAGAGCGCGCTGTTGCAGATCCGGCACCGAGGCATCGATGATGCCTGCAGGTTAACTTTGCGTGACCTAACATATTTTCAGTAAGTACAGTTGCGGTATAAAAGCAGCCCAAACCGTAAGCACAGATGTTTAATGTTGGTGGGTTTGTTCATACAGCCGCGAGATTTACGGTGCCGTGCGGCGAGTTGATGCCAAAATACCTTGTCGCAGTAGCTGCAGGAATAAGTTTTATCTTGTGGTGGCGAGACAGAAGACGTCCCGAACCCTGCCGGAGACAGGTCAGCCAAAGAAATGGATGTTGCAGTAAGAAATGGCGCTGTTAGTTCGTCCGAAGTTGCAGTCAACCCTGCTGAAGGTCTCTCAACCAAAGAAGTCGTTGGCCCTGTCGACATCATGCTTGAAGACGGCAATGGTTCTGCTGTTGCTGCACGTGTCTCTTCTGAATAACTCGATGGTGCTTCTGATTGACCCACGACTGACGTTTCCATTATATTTATGCCAAGTACCGTCACCTCACCTGCTGCGACGATCTGCCACTCACCAAGATCTCTATAAACTAAGCTCCACAAAATGAACCCAGCGACATATATATATGATGCCATGGAAATATTTTGGTGCATCACGGTAGCCGAAGGCACATTCACTGCTGCACCTGGTGATGAGTTGACGAATACGGCGTTCGTTCTCGCCGTAGACATTGACAATGTGAGGAAGTACAGTTACGAAACGAACTCGCACCGAGGACGGAGGTCGCAGCAAAACACAGATATAAACTTCTCTTCCCAGCACTGCGGGCGCCTTAAAGGCATAACTAATGCCGATCCGTAGGCTTCTCACATGCCTAGGGCCCTCTGCGTAAATACACTTTGTGAAAACTGAATGTAAATTGTGATACCGCGAATTGTGGATAAATTTCAATGCGCATAATCGATATCGATGATGGGTGGATCGATCCCCTTTGTTCTCAGCCGCAGATGATCCACCAAATCGAGTATCCAACCAGAGCTCTTCAACATAATTTCTTCCTCCTGGCAGCATACCTTCTTTGCGGTCTTTTCAACACCGGCTTCGATGTAATCCGCATTACACTCAGGTAAGTTCGAGGCCTTGGCTGCTTTTTTTCTGTGTAACTGGTTTACTATAGCTACACTATAACCATATATTATATTTCGCAGCTCAGTGTTTTGACGTCTCCTCTGTAAGTGGATTTATTAAATTTTGTTTCATACAGGTTCGAAATGAAAGAAAAAAAAAACATCTTTGGTCGAAGTTATCGGATTTGGATCTAGATGTGTTTTTATAAGACCTCTGAATGCTGATTACTTCAGGAAAAATCAATTTAAATTCAGCTTACTTTCTAAGCTGCGATGCAAGGTCGGGTGAATTACTAAGTGTTGCATCGGATTCGTGGGTTGAAGTTGCATTGGGACCAGGCTTTGTTGTGAACTACAAATATGGAGTATGAACCGCTAAGCCTGCATCATAGGATGGTGCACCCCGTTCACAATGTTTAGATATCATTTTTAATGGTCGTTGCTAGTAAACTGTTTATTGCAATTCTCACATCGATATGGCATGTGTATGGAACTCCTCATACACAGGTAGTCTACTTTTCATTCCTTCGTGCTTCATTAGCATTTGCAAAATTCTTGTTGTAGTAGCTGCGTGGAAGGACTCGACTATCTGCCCACGACATACGCACAGATGAAATCTTCTGCTTCTATGATTCTCCAGTGTGTATAGTGCCTGTTACCATCCTGGTACATCTCCGATGCAATGTCGGCAGATAACGCTTAGCAGGCAGTGAAGGTAGGCATAGGCTAGTACAGGTTTCGAGATACCTTTTCAGTTTGCCACTTGGTAGACCAAACAGCGATTTGTATTTTTCACATGCGAAAGTAATATGCTCCACATTCTGAATACAGTTGGCCTCATGTCGCCGAGCATTGCTGCTTTCAGAAACATTTTTTCTCACAGTAACGAAACAATGTTCTGGAATACGTTCCATATTGGGTCGAGACGATGCTCCCCTCTTCGCAGTCCGTCCATTATCCGATCCATCCAGCCCCGATGTAGCGCTAAATACAAGCCGTCGAGATAAAGTTCCTCACTCAAGTAGGCAATCTAAAGAGGAAACAGTAACAAAAAGCATGCAATGTAATATAAAGAGAGAGGCTTAAAATATCATAGCAGACAAGTTTTCTAAAAGAATGCGAACAATTAATATACATCAACCTCAAGAAGCAACATTAAAAATACTGATATAAAGGTCACACTTTTAAACAAAGAAAGTGTCGGGGAAAGACCTACTAGCGAACCTTCGACATAAAATTACACAAGATTATGAAGAAACCTTCCAAATATTCCATCCACGAGAAGTAAACCATTTAAAAAAAGTAAAATATACACATTAAATATTAGCAGAATAAGCGAGTAAAAAAAATAATCAGAAAATAAAAAGGTGGCGAAAAAACCGAAACTATTTAATAAATGTACGAAGCCTAGACCGTAACATTGGCTCATATTAATCCTGATTATTACCCTGTTCGGGAAGAAAATCATCACGGTGTGTAAAAATAAAATTATACTGGAAATTTATATAAAAAATAATTACTGCGCTGCTAAATGCAGAGAAAAATCGTCATGTCTATCACAATTCACATCACGAGATCCCCCGTTTTTTTTTTAAGCAGCCCGAGCATTGATTTCACCTGCCACCCATATACATACGAGCCCGTTATCAGTGAGAATCAAGCTTACTGAGCAGCTATAGTACGTATTCCAGCCATCACGTTTATATTGTTTGCACTTGCAAGTCGCGCAAGTACCCTACGCCTGCTGTCCTGCTGTCCAGAAGGGGCGAGATGTGCTGCAGTGCACACAGGCGGTAGAACATAGCACGTGAACAAAGGAGTATTTTTTTGATTGGAAATCACGCGCCAAGTAGCTGGACTACGCCGAGAACATGTGCAAGAACTGACGCTGCAGCGAAGTGAGAGGAAGAGGTAGACTTAGACGGCAACTGAAAGAATTCGCAACGCAGCATTGCACATCCGGGTGGTAGAGAAGCAAGCCTTTCATGAAACACGGGTCTGCAGGCGATAGTGTATTCCACGTGGCACAAAGAAATGAAGAACTGGCGAATACAAAATTCAACAGCCAAAAAACAAAACGGTTTTCAAAAGTATACGTAGATATTTACATTCACAAATCTATACAAATATTAGATTTATTGATATATCTTAAAATGTTTTTGTCCTGATTAGTTAGTTTATAGCAAAGTTTGTTGTATATATATATATATATATATATATATATATATATATATACACACACACACACACACACACACACACACACACACACACTCACACTTGCTTCAAAAAGGCTCACGGGACGAGAGTAAATCTCCTTTCTAAATCTACTCCTATGATTTTACTCGGTTATCACGTAGTTCGAAACACTCTAAACTGAGAGAACAGCTAACAAAATATTTGTTTGCACGTGCTCAAAAATATATTTAGTTACCCCAACAAAATATTTTTTGGATTAGCGAAAGTTTGAAAATCAGCAGAATTAGATTTGTTTTGTATAACCAAATACACGTTTCCATAAACAAACCTTTGTGCTGGGCCATAAGAAATAAGTCTGTCCACAAAATATTCTGTTGAATCAAATGCATATATTTATTTGGCCACTCATTGGTTTGTCTTCGTTCAAAATATAGCTCGAGGGTTTGTTTGCAATTATTCTGGCAATTAGGGTAATAACAGTGTTGATAGTGATATTTAGGCTACATCCTAATATAAAAAATCCCTTAGGAAACTAAAGAGTACAACTGTACAATTTGAAATATTTTTTTTGCAAACGTTGGCAAGTATTTAAAGATATGTATTTGAAAACATTCCAAAATCATCATGTCAGTTTAGTGATCTGCCCTCGTAGCCCAGGGGCAGTGTCGCGAGTTCGCGCCCCGACTTCTCCGTGGCATATTATCAGTTCGCATGCCGCGCACACGTGTAAGGTGAATATGCCATCAAGCCAGTCTAACTTGAGCTCGTCACCCGGCAAAATACACACACTGTCAGACGTCATACGTGCTATGTCCAACGGCAAATGTATCAGTCAATTAAGTCAATAGTCAACTTAAAAAACAAAATTTAGCTGAGATCGCTAAAGCGTGTTGCTTGGGCTCATGTGATCTTGGTTCGATTCCGACTATTTTTATCAACCGAAACTGTTAAATTTACGCAGAGCCAAAGCAATCATTAGTTAGGTCAACCAAATTTTTGTTTGGGCAACCAAATAAGAAAAAACAGTATATTTTTATTATAACCACAAAATATTTCATAGCCCCATAAACAAACAATTAATTTGGTTGCGCCAAACAAACTTTGTTTTATTCAAAAAATTATTTTACTCAGTGTATGATGAGTAATTCACATCACCTTGAGGTTGAATGAGCACGACCATGTGGCGGCTAAATAGAGATGTATTAAAGGCTACTTATAGAGGAAACTCGATGTGTCTCTAAGCCGGGTTTATTTCATTTGTGTACTTATCTGTGATGAAATGTTGCAAAGATTTATGGCCGTGATTACTGCATTTCAAATAAGGACGTATAATTTAAAATAAAGCGTATGAATGTAATGTATTAAATAATATTTTATACTGGCAGAAAATAAAAATTAGATATTCTGCGCACGCGCCTACGGATATATTACTTGGACAGATTTAAATCACTAGGACTAGTGTGTAATAAATTATAGTTGGCCGTTGACACGTTGACATGAATGGAAGACTTGCAAGTATTTGGAACGGCATTAAATTATAATTAACATTCTATATTCACAAGTCACGACAGCATGATACATTATTCTTAATACATTTCACGGAATCTGCCACGGTTGAGCTACCATTCCCAGCTTGAACCAATTGTATAAATCAACGACAAAGAAAATAAAACACTGCCGTGTTTCTCTATTGTATTGTTTACGATAGTATTTCAGAAACTTTTGACGTGACTACATCTTTAAATTTGCGACCATAGTGCGAGGCAATCCAGAAAATCCGACGATAACAAAATCGGAGGATACAGTTTGCCATTGCAGCTCCGAATATATCATCTACATTCAAAATTCAATTACACCACTCGATTGCCAAAGGACCAATGAATACGTTACGTTGAGTGAGGACTGAGAATCATCACACCAAGGGGGGGGGGGGGGGGTAATTTTGTGTTCGTTTCGTCGCTTCTCATAACTTCCGCGAAGCATAACTTTTGGCTAGGAGAATCTACGACACTCGTGTGAGTTCTAATCGACAGCACTCTTCAAGATCAATTGATGCGTGTATAAAAACATTTGTGTGGCGTGGTTATGGTGGAACTGCATGAGTTGAATGTAAAAAATGAAGAAAGCTTGACACTATGTCAGCGTGTACTCGTCAAAAAGCCAAGTCGAAATACAGAAATCGTATACGGTAGGAAAGATCATCTGAAAAGCAATCCAGTGATACCCATAAAACCCCATATGATCGAGTGAAGCGGTGCCGGGAACGTAAGAAATAAACATCACGGCTTCCGAGTGCGTCAACGTAGACGTATTCACGCAAAACAAACGGCCGGGTCGCCAGCACAGCCACATCCCATTGTTTACGTCCAAAAGAGGGTTTCCGTTTTCCTTTTTGCATCTACAGTTTGTGTTTTTGAAGTTGAAGATGAAAAAAGTTGAGATTTCAAAATTGATTTGAGCATGAAAATTGGTGTGGTACGTAGAGTACACTGTAAAAATTCTTTTGTAATGTACAAGAAATAAATTAGAGTAAATTTCACAATACTTTGGTGTACAATGTGTAAAAATTATCTTGAATTTTAAAATGCAAGTTTTGTAGACTTTAGGATTATTATTTATATTGAGCTATATTAACAATTTTGTGTGTTTTTTTATATTAATAATTTGTAGTAAGTGTACAATATTTGGGCTGTAGAGTTACACGAATATGTCTGGTAAAAACTGATCACGGGGTAAAGTGAGCACTTTTGAAAGCCTTACCAAAGATCTGGTTGTATCCACATTCCATATAATTCCGCTATATTTTTAACCAACATTGTCATTGGCCTACTCTTTTTATTCATACGTCAGTCAAGTGAAAATCTGAAATCATTAGAAATGTTAATATTTCATCATTTTGCTGACTAACACACTTGTGTACCTTAAATATACAGGAAGAAAAACAAAAAATTTCGGTGTCCTCGAATGTTTTCCAAGAACTTTCAATTCTGCCTCAATACGTGGGAGTACATTATCTCCGTCGCCTCAACTTTAGAGGACGGGCGCATGCTGAATTGCATGCGTGCCCAATAAAATATATGCAGGCACGGGCGGTGCATTTATTGAAGGTTGATTTCATAACGGTGCTTACGTTATCGCGAACAACCTTTAACTACTTTCCAAACACTTTCTCCGTAACAAGTACAGAAATGTTTTGCTGTGTTTTGATCTTAGACGAGCAGCGCGCCTTTATTTTCAACAGGACGTCGTATGACGAGCAGGGTCGTACTCATAGTCTTCATAGAGGCGATTTACAGCTGCGTACTAGTTCGGTTTCATAAGCGTATAGACGATGAAATACGCATTGCTCAGTTGTCATTAATGCTTCAGTGTTTCTGTGATTCGGACACAGAAATTCCTTCTGCCAGATGGCCTTGGCGAGACTAGGATATATTGATAAATAGAAACGTTAGTTTAAAGCTATACAGTTTCCATTGCGTCAAATCCTTCCCAGAAAGTGTTATCAACAAATGTAATCAGCGTCTCTGAGCAAACCGGGCTGTATTTTGGAAACTTATCTCGACGACATATCGTTTATCCCAGTCATGTCTCCTTATTGTTCTTGGTATTTTTCGGGACGACCTAACAGTGTGTATAAACGAGAGGACCTGTACAGCGTCCAAATCATGAATTTTGTGCAATCGACGACTAACGTCATTGCACGCCGTGTTTTCCAAAGTGGATAGCGGTGAATTCGTTGATAAAGGCTGTTCACGATAAAGTGAGCTCTTTTGAAATTAACGTTGGAAAAATGTCACTGCCCTTTTCTGAATATATTTTAACGGGCGCGTTGAGTGACATGCGCCCGATAAAGTTATTAACGATGGGCAGAATGTAGTTCCATATGTTAACGTCGAATTAAATGCGCTAGGTAACCATTTGTGATAATTTAAATTATTTCTTACGCATTCTGCTTTTTTAACACCCCAGTGTGTAAAAATTAGCAGATTTATCAAATGTTTACTTTTCTAATAATTTCACAGTTTCAGTTGACCAACGCATGTGTAAAGTGACGAGGCCCATGGCAACATCAATTTTACAAATGTTAGAAGAATACACGGCGTGCATACAAGTACATCTAAAGCAGGGCTTTCAAAAGCGCTCAATTTGCCGTGAACAGCCTATAACAAGATGACCTGCCCACTCCGAACACTTAATGAAGATGGCGGTTATTCATGATAAAGTAGGCCCTTTTCGAATCAACTTTCGAAAAAATTTCCCTGCCCACACCTGCATATGTTTTAACGGGCGCAGTGGGTGGCTGTAGCAAGTCCAGTTGAAAACGACTCGAGGGAAGTAGTTCTATATTTTAACATTTAATGAAATGTTTTTGGTAAACGTTTATGAATACTGGAATTATTTAATCTGTGTTATGTTTTTTTTAAATATATATATATAAGTGTGAGAATTAGCAATTGCGTAAAATATATACTTTCACATTAATTTCACAGTTCTACTTGACTTGCGCAAGAATAAACTGATCAAATCCACGACGTTGTTAATTAACACATGTTAGAAGAACATACAGTGTGCATACGAGCAGATCTTAAGCAGGGCTTGCGAAACTGCTCAGTTCGCTCTGAACAGCCTTCATTTCTACTCCTAACGCGGGCGTGTTCAAGGACAAGTCCAGGTGGCCATACACCAAGCGTGAAGTGATTATGCTGTTTCCGTGGACACGGCGATGCAGACCGTCAGTTCCTGAAGATAAGGATATCAGGCGGTGAATATTCCTTTATGAGAACAGGAAGTCTCTTGAAGCAGAAGAAGAGCGTTTTCCAATGGAACACTGTGCCCTATTATCAAACACGCAAAACTAATTACGTAGTTTCTTAAAAAAAAAAAAAAAAAAAGAAGTGAAATAATTATTTAGTATAGGTTTATTCTAATTAAAATTAAAGGTTATTTATATTTTTAGTGCTTCCGATATTAAGAAAGATAACACTAGAAGTAATGTTAAACGATAGTTTAGAAGGTTGATTTTATAACATTTATTTCCGTAAAAAACCAAACTTGATCAATTTCGTTGCTGAAATGGACGTGCAGAAAAGCAATTATTAAATGATTTTGTAAGCATTATTTGTAATATATATATATTTTTTTAGAATTAAAATAAGTACATTCCAGCAAAATATTTTACGGTGTTTCAAAATGTATGTATTGTACTTTCATATGCAATATAGATAATGTTCTTTTCTGACAAACTTTTGTAGTGCGTGACCAAATTTTTAATGAGTACTGCATGCTGTATAGTCGGATGCAGTACTGCGCTAGAAGCAACTCCACTTCTACCTTAGTAGAATGATTTGGCATGTTTTGGCACATCGGGATCCGGGATCGGAGTTGGAGCTGGCCACCGCCATCTTGTGATTTTCCTTTTTTCCTTAAAATTGATCTTTTTTCGCTAAAAAAAAAAAAAAAAAAAAAAAAAAAAAAAAAAAAAAAAAAAAAAACACCGATCCCCCAGTTGTAAAAACGATCTTTAGAAAGGCACTTTTCGATCCATCGGAAGGATTTTGGAGGCTCGCTTCTCGAGGTCAGAGCAATGGTAGCCATATTGGTTTTAAAGGAATAGGGTATGCCAAATCGATACACAGGGTCCAGGGTCCGGAGTAATAAGGCATGACCATCAGCCACCTTGTTCCTGTCAGCCTTCTAGTCAGCCATATTTGAGCGAGGTCGTCTTGACCTTGACCCTGTGACCTTGAATGACCTTGAACCTATAATTTACAATAAATTCCCAAAAATATATTTAAAAATTTATAAAAAAATTATTAAAATTTCATTAAAAAGTATACTTAAAAACATAACTTTCCGCAACTCCCCTTCCCCAGCTCCATTGAAAGCAGACGACTGACCCACGCCCAGTCAATCGCATTTTCAACATTACCCTCTCCTACCAATGTTTCTCATTGGTTAATTAGTCGGCATGCCACCACCCATGCTCATTCCGTCCAATGGAGCCATCTTAGATTTTTTTCATTTTTCATTTTCTTGTACATTTTTGGATGCCGCCATCTTGGATTTCATGTTTTCATTTTCAACACCTAGGTGGCGCTAGTGTATTAATTTACCCACCAGGCGAGCTGGCGATTAAGCCACCAGGTGACAGCAATATTTGTTTACGTTTTCAAAGTATATGTTGCGCTGTCGGCGCCCACTATACTGGATTCTATTTCCAATGTTCATGTAATGCTAATTTCTGGTTTATGCAGCCTGATATTGTCTTGTACCGAATGTTGACCATTCCTGCAACTTTTGTCAATAGTCATTATTATTTTTTATGTACTTTTATGAAAAATAGCTTTTATGTAAAGCAGGGGTAATTTTAAAAAATAAAAAGCAACATGTTTTTTTTTAAAACTAATTTTATTTGGTAATATATAAAATGATAGAAAATACTGGTTTATTAATTGCAATCTACTGTATTCACCTCTCGATGTCCGCATCATCGACCCAGGAATTGTAGCGGGCTGTAAAACCCCACCACTTGACATACACCTGTCCAATATGCTGTTTCAGCACCTTCCTGGCCAAATAAACATCTGGAAAATTTGTAGGCAGGATAACCTCTGCTTAGAAACACCATGACTGGAAACCTTATACAGATCCACGAGAAAGTAAGTCCTCAGAGCATAGATGTGTATACATCACACACAAAAGAGTTCTAGTCTCCAATTCGCTGTAAATCCTTTCTCAAAGATGCCCTTATGTTTGGAGATGTGCATTAAGTCGTCAACCTTACCTTTAGGCTTGCATGGATCCCTCCTTTCACACCAGTGTACAAGGTTCGAAGTATGGAGAAGTCGTCTTCGACATCATCAGGCTTCATGCAAGTGGTGGAATGAACGGTAGAATTAAACTCGCGAACGAGATTCGTTAGTAGTATCAGGCACTTATAGCTGCCAGTAGCAGCGAAATGTTTCTAAATTTTTCCCTTCAGAGTCCTGTTGAACCTCTCGATGATAGAAGCTTTGATATTTCTGCATGTGGAATAATACGTCAGGTTATATTTCTTCACCATAGCCTTGAATTTTGCATTGTAAAATTCCTTGCCTCTTATCGGTTTGTAGATTAGTTGGGATATGCCCTTTGCACGATACATCTGCCATGGCCTAGTGGCATCGCATACATTATTCGACTTGATAGAACTTGTGCAGGCGAATTTTCTATATGCATCGATGATTGTCAACATGTATTTGTAATACTTGTTGACCCAAGCATATGCTATCATTATGACAAGGTCGGTTTGAAAAAAGTCTTTCATCCCGCATATCTCGACCTTGTGGTGGTGGAAGTTGCGTCTCGCAGATATGTGTAGTTCATTCGCGATTCACAATCGACTCATTCTGTGCAGTCTCTCTCCTTCAGTTCTTCGATGGTTGAAATTATCTCGTTACTGTGGAAGTAATTCCCAACCCCTTGTGAAGTGAGCTGTAGTTATAATCTTTCGACCAGCTTGTTCAGGTCGCCCCAGAATACATAGTCGGTGTCCTTTTCGTAATCTATCTTCTTCAGACTTTCGCTGCTTCTCAGTGCTAGGCCACTGAAGATGTCTGCAAGAATGTCGATTTTTTCATGATCTTCATCCTGTCTCAGAATCATTACCTTGGTAAAATGCTTGCATGGGTTTGAGCAACCTTTTGTATTCCAGCAGGTTGGATTCTGTAAACACTTTGGGCTTCTTGTAAAAGAGAAGTTCGTTAACTCTGGGGGTTCCACACATCTTGTAATCACCCACCTGGATGATCATAACAGGCAGAAACTCTATTTCATTAGCACAGACGAACCACTTAGCATAATGCCTGTATATGCTGTATGACATATAATTATTGCGAGATGTGTATGATCGTAGGTACTGATGAACCAGAGCTTTTGGTTTGAAGACTGTCTTCTGTACCCTTTTCTTGTGTGGAAAATCCACATTCGATCCATCATCCCAATCTGTTTGTATATCTTCATGTTTCCACATCTTCATAGGCCCAGCAGTATCGTCGATTTTGGTCTTCATGGCTATGGGTGTTCCATCGCTCACCCTGAGTACATTGACAAGAAGATTAACTAGTTGAAAATGTCTTCATTTATAAGGTCGTGCGAAATTTTAGCCCTCTTGACGAACAAATAGTTCGATCAAACAGACTGAATCGTTCGGTGCAGGTCACTAGCAAAGTCCGACACCGCACTGACTAAAAATACTTACTGTTGCTCTTTTTTATAGGTTTAGTCGTGTATTTCCATCAAAAGACTTTGATCTTGTCCAGGCATTCGCTGAGGGCATTCAATATGTCCCTACTATGGTTTTGAATATCCATTTTCTTTGTGAGGTGGGAAATCGAGGTAGTGAATATATGATCTATGGAATCTTTCAGCCCTTTCAGATTATTTTTATTTTGCACAGATTCCCCATTCAATCTGTAGATAATATTACTTTTAATACTTGTCATGTGCTCATCCATGGCCACCATATGGTGGACGATCTCCATATTCACACGCCCCATCTTCGCCCCGAGCTCAAAGAAGTAGTTCTAAAAGAATGCATTTTATTCAGTCAACATACTGTGCAAGTCCGAGAAGATGGCATTACCTATATCAAGAATGTTATGCTTAGTAACAGCATTCTTGTATCGTTCGAGTTCGCCAACAGTTTGAATTATTCTTCTACCAGCATCTGAAGGTCCATCATTTCTTGGTACGAGACAACCTCCAACTTTGTCTTTTAGAATATGCAGCTTGAGGATACTTTGCCCGAATTCCGATATGCTGTAACTCATTCTCGATGGTCGGCGATGAACTGATCGAATCCCCATTGGAGCCTCCCATTACTTAGAGGCCAATTCTTAACAAATTTTAAAAATCCATATTTTTCTTTCCAGCGCAAGGCACATAGACTATTGAAATTTTATAGCAGAAAGTCCGTATTCGACCTGATCGTCATTAACATGCCGAATATTCATACTGTCCACCTTCATGTGTCATTACATGCTAAAGTACTCCTGGATGCACTTTTGTCTTTCGCAGGCAATGTCATCGAAGACAAATATAGAGTTGGCCAATGCTTTGCTAGGAGGCACAATGACTTCATTATCACTGCAAGGGAAACAACTCACGCCATCCATGACCTTCAATACTTCTGCAAGTCATTGGTATTTTGGTTGTTGGAGCGATTCTGAATACAGGTGCATGTTCTCGGACCGAAGACCATTCTCTTCCTCCAGCAGGCTCAGCAGGGCATATGTTTTCCCTCGATGTGATGGTCCCACGATGATGCTTTTCACTGTAGTCGAAAACAGGCTTCCATACCACGATTTGTGGGAGATATCTTCATCTTCAGTATGAATGCATATAGGTGGAGTAACATCTTATGTGATAATATGTATGTTACCACTACAGTATTTTGGTACATGTGATGCTGATTGTTGTGCATGCAGTGCTGATTGTGGTGTATGTGTTGTTAATTGTGGTAGTGAAAGTGGTTCGAGTGGTGCTGATTGTTGTAAATGTGATGCTAATTGTGGTGCATATGGTGCTGACTGTGGTGCACGTGGTGCCGATTGTAGTGCATGTGGTGATGATTATGGTGCATGAGTAGCTGATTGTGGTGCATGTGGTGCTGATTGTGTTGCATGCAGTGCTAATTGTGGTGTGGGTGGTGCTTGTTGTGGTGTGGGTGGTGCTTGTTGTGGTGTGGGTGGTGCTTGTTGTGGTGTATGTGGTGCTGCGTATAGTGCACGTGGTTTTGATTGTTGTGCATGTGGTGTTATTGTGGTGTGTGGTTCTGATGCAGGCGCAATGTCTCGAAGAGGTACCATAACTTGAAGCAGGATCGCCGATATGATATTCAACAATCTGCCATTCGAACTGCCCATCCCCGGATACAAGTTCTGGGGGCCGGGAACTAAGATAGCTGAAAGGCTGTCAGATGGTGATACAGGCATCAAAGTACTCAACAAGGCATGCAAACAGCACGACATCACTTACTCCCTAAACGAGGATCTGAAAACCCGACACCGGGCAAACAAGATACTTGCTCAGAAGGCCGACGAGATATGAAAATCATCAGACACTGGACTCGGAGGAAAAAAACCGTGTGTGGCATATCCAACATGATGAAAGCCAAGGTGAAGACAAGAATGGGTTATAGGAGCAAGAGAATGGCACAGGTTAAAATGGGAACAGTACAGAGAACAAGAAAAAGGCAAAAGTGAAAATAAAAGCAGTAATGAAGGGAGAAAAGCACACATGACCAAGCAAACATCTAATGGCGAATTTTTCCATTGCTTTTGCCTGTACAATCGGGACCCTCGGGTCCAACAAACAAACCGATTGAATGGCAATTGGATCTTCTCTCTCTTATGGCTAATGTCCCGCCCAAGGTCTGGTTTCCAATATGTTGACGACACATTTCTGATTTGGCAGCATGTTCAGGACAAACTCAGGGAATTTGCAGACTCCCTCAACTCCTGCAGACAATATATAGAGTTCACTTATGAAACCGAAAGCAATAACTTTCTCCCCTTATTGAATGTTCTTGTATGCAGAAAAATAATACCATCAGCACCACAGTATATCGGAAAACAAAGCAGCCTGGCCAGTATTTGCATTTCGCTTCCAACCACACACACAGCACAAAAGCAGTAATAATTCACACATTAGTAAACAGTGCCGAGAGCCTATGCTCGGATGGGGAAAGTAAACAAAAAGAACATGACCACATAAAGAAAGTAATGCTCAGCAATTATGATATATCCAGACAATTCAATAATCACAAAAGCAGAAAACACCAAACCTCCTGCTCCACTGTAGTTATTCCATATCTTAAAAGACTACCGGAAAATATACAGAGACAGACTAAGAAACACAACACATGCACTGCCTTCAAACCCACTTCAATAATAAACACAATGCCATCAAAAGTAAAACAAACTTGTGATCAACAACACACACACAGTAATGTATTTACCAAATTTCTTGTTAGTGCGGCAATTTGTACAGAAGGGAAACATGCCATCCACTGTCCAACCATCTCAAGGAACACAAAAAAAAAACACTAAACAGGGGAAAACAGAAATATCAAAACTAGCTGAACATGCCCTGTCAAATAATCATAAGATTCTGTGGGAAATTCTGCACCCATAACGAAAGAGCAAATGCCATAAAATATAACTCAAAGAATCTGCTTTCATCGACTGCAATAGTAACATTATAAGCCAACAGAGCATATAATAAAAATGAATATGGCTACCAATAATTTAAAACAAATATTTGTTTTCCAAAATGATTGATTGCACATCAAATTAGACCTGGCTGTTCACTCAACACTACCTACTTCCCACAGGCTACCTCTCGGCCCAATCAGTAATCGCTATTCCAAACACCACCGAACAGAGATTACCTGCCCTCCTATTGGTGAGCTCGTAAGTGCCAGAATCGTAGGTATGTATACTCCCTGTTTTCCCCCCTCAGCACAGTCTACTGCGATTGTCCTTTCAGTGACTCGCCTGAAGAAAGGGACAGATTTCAGGCCCCGAAACGTCGTGAAAACTGATTATTATTTGGGTTACTTTCGCTGCTCCATGTCTTCTCTGTTGGTTTGTCTATTGTTTTCTCTGGTTATTTTTGTGGTTCCTGTGTTGTCTGTAGAGATTGATTTATTTGGTTTTATAGTCAAACAAGGACTACTTTCTTGACTTGTGTTTCATTGTGAGTTCTGTCCAATTTTTTTGTTTGTTTTGAGTTTTATTGCTCAGCAGTGCCCTCTGATATTGTTTTTTGCACTGTTGTGTTTACTCATGTACTGTTTTCGCTTTCGTCATCGTGTTGTCTTTTATTGTTTGCTTTCGTTGTCTGTCCTGTTTTGTAATAATAAGTGGTTCGCCTATTTTTTTACCATTTTGGTTATACACATATTTATTTTTCATTCACAAGGAAACAACTTTTTCTAATTGTCTATGAGTGGTGTTATAAAATTATTTTTCGTGTTTTGTCTTGCGGGGTTCCATGTGTGTGTGTGTGTGTGCGCGCAAAAATTTTAATTCGTCTCATGGTCGGCATACGCCTATCTTTCCTAGAGAAATTATGCTAAAAAGGGTTTGGTGGTATACTTGTTCGGAATTAAATCCCGAGTCCAATACTTCCTCTATGACAGACAAACAAGAAAGAAATACTTGATTACTGATAGGCTAATCATCCCAGCCCAACCCAGCCAAACTAGGTTTTGTACAAACGAATTGTCAATTGTCAAAATGAAACACACACTGCTATGCCCCCCTATGCGTCATTTTCGTGGGTGATGGTCTTAATAGAATACAATTATTAAATTTATTTTTCTTATTTACTTACAATACACTTATTATTATGAGTTGCTTCCACATGCGAAACACACAAAAAGAAAAATAAACACTGATAAATATGTGTATGTGTGCATGTATGTGTACCCCTATAAAAACTTTTGAACATGTGAACCGAATTTTGCTAAACTCGATACAGATATAGTGCTCAGTAAAAACATATGAATTTCGTAATTTCCGACCACGCCAGGCGCTTACTTCCAAAATGGCGGAAATGTTGAAATGTTGGGTGCTATATCATATCTCGGGAACCATTCTTCAGATTTAAACCAAATTTGGTATGTTGACAGTGCATCATGTATCCATTAAATAAAAAAATTTTCATTGCTGTTTTCTGCAATTTCGGAAGTCAGTACAACAAGAAAATAATAAATATGTATGCTATATCTCGCAAACTAATACACCGATTCTTGCTAAATCTGGCAGCCAAATTAAATTATGGTAGGCCAACAAATCATATGCCATTTAAATTGAGAAGGCACTTATTTTCCTGATGACGGCCATACAACTATTTTCGGTTCATTTGATAAATCTGCTTTACCACTATGCCATTTTTCGACAAAATTGTTTATGGCGAAAGTATTTGTTACAAGCATCTTAAATGCCATAAAACAGCCATGTTTTCAATCACTTTTTAAGATTGCACCACATTATATATGAAGTTTTTGTGTATTTTTTCTCGGGAAACAATTGACCGATTCCTAAAAGTAGCCCTCCCATAGGTCATATAAATGTATATGTTTTAAGTGGGTCAATAATTTATTTTCTAAATCGTGACCATATAAACATTTGAGCTCAGTAAGCTAAATTTACGAAATTATGGAAACAATTTCAATTTAACTTATTATGCTAGCAATTTCACTTTAAGCATGAGAGATTTATACATACAGCTTCCTTTGTCCGCCATTTTGTAGAACTACATCAATAAATATATTTTTCTGTCATATCTCGGGAAACAAATATATCTGTGTCAGGTAATGTAAACTGGTATGTTATAAGTGTTTCAGAAATATATTTTCAAGATTACCTTTATATGACGATTTTAGCTTAGTACGGCATATAGTTGAAAAAATGCAATCAATTCACACAAAACTTTGTTTGCTGACAAATAAGGCTCTGTTAACCACCATTTTGTAAAGTACCATCACATGAAAAAATAAAATCATTTAGTCATATCTCTGGGAAACCACAACCGACTCCTACCAAATGTTCCAAAACAAGAAGTAAGACAGCAGGCCATGAAAAATGTTATGGTTCGAATGTATCAGGCTTTTGTTTTCAAAATGCCAGCCATAAACATTTCCGATTAGTATCCTGTATCTACGAAACTACGAAGCAAATTCCAACTCTATATTGCAAGTTGGCTGTACCTGTTACAACCATCAAGTATGTCTTTACATGGATTCATTTCTCCGTCATTTTTTAAAATAGTTACACATTAAAAAATTATGTTTTAGTGTTTTATCTCGGGTTACAATCAACCGATTCCTTGCAAGTTTGGCCAAGTTGTTGTGCGATTGTATACCATATGATTTTCGTTTTTTAAAGTTGGCTATTCACTTGTTTTCAGAACTGTGGCTACGTTACTATTTTATCTTAGTAAATTATAGCCGCGAAACTATACAACTGAATATAACTGAACTATGTATACTGAAAATATCTATGCAAGCATCAAATGAGCTAATATATAACCTTTTATCCACAATTTTGGTAGGTAGGTAGGTCTCAACGCCTCATCGATAGTGAAGTAATCAGAGACGGAGAAAGTTGCTCATACAAGCAGGAAGAAGTTAGGACTCGGTCATGGACTGTAAGAAGGGTACATCTCAGGATTCGCCTGGAGTGATTTCGGGAAACCACGGGGATTCGAACCCATGTCCTCCCGAATGCAAGTTCGAAAGTTGACCAGTGTGCCACTTTTCTCGATCCCGCCATTTTGGAAGACAGCGCAACAGGCCAAATTAATCTTCATGTCTTCTCACGTGTAATAATTATATGATAACCCACCAAGTGCAAGCGGCTAGGTATACTAATTCTATTCCATCTAAATTAATATAACCATACGTGGTAGTCACACTATTTCAAAATTACAGCCGTGAAAATAGTTTTGCTTTGTATGCTATATGCCCCAAGAAACATATATGCTGTATTATATAAGACAATTATAGAATGTGCTAAAACATAACCATTTTTGTCCTCTATTTATGAAGATTGTCATATGAAAAAATGAAGGTAGTATGCCAAATCTCAAAGACCAATCAACCGATTCCCGCCAAATTTCACACGCAAGTAGTGCTACAGCAACAATAATGCACATAGTGTTCCCCTTATCACGGCATTTCTGTAAAATAATGCAATGTGAGAAAATTGAATATATTTTCATGTGTCTGGAACCGCTAACGAAGTTTCCACCAAATATCGCACTTTAGTAGTACTACAGGAGGCCATGTAAACTTTCCTCATTTAAGTGGAGTCAGATTTTAATTTCAAAAATGGCGATTATATGAATAATTAAGATAAGTTGTCATATCCTTTAACAATTTAAAGAAATACTATTAAAACTTTATGTTCTGGCAGTATATATTAAAAGTGTGGTACACAGAGTCTCTTTTAGAACAATTTCGTATGATAGCACCAAGTGAGAAAATTAAGTTTTAACGTTATATCTCAGGAATCAATACACCGATTTCAACCAAACTCTTCACAAAAGTAGCGCTAATAGAGGTCATGTAAATTTACGTGTCTTGAGTGACTTGAACAATTAATTTCAAAATGACGGATCTATTAATTTTTATGGTTATTAAACCATAAAATTCAAAACATTAGTCTGATTACACCCAAAGCTGATGCTCCGAATCCTACCTCCGTAATGTAGTTGATTACAGGCTAGTTTATGGTTCGAGTTTTCCTTGGTGCCAGTCCCGGGAAAGAATTTGTGTATTTGTAATCGTCTCACTACTGTTTCATGTGTTTCTGGCTCAATCGCTAATGATATTGCTGCCGGCGAGATTTTAAGGCCTACCTATCATCTAAGCTTTCAAGAAATTCATTAAAGATTATTTACAACCATGTAAAGGACAGTAGGCTTATTAGATATACCAGTAGCTACTTGTTTTTCGTATAATTCTACCTTGTATTTTGATCACAGTGCTGTTAAAACTTATAATCTCGCACCCGCTTGCTGTTATTTAGGAAATGTTATTCCCCCTTTCCTCTCCGCGCAAATATTTCGACGGTCGAGAGAGAAGGTAGATGTGCCGTTGTTGACTACGTGTAGGCTGTGAGGCCGCTATCGACGTTTGCTCTTATCTGAACAGGAAATTACGCTCTTCAACTCTGTCGGCGTAGTAGAGCTGACGAGCTGTACACCTTATCACGCTGCGTCACATCCTCGCTGACGTCACACGCAAGCTTCTCTACAACGTTCGAGGCTAACAATTTCTGCAGCCTGGATAAGTTTACTGTAAATGCAAGAACTTGCATATTTTTAAAGACGATATGTTGTAACGATTGTTTCAACTTTTCCGAGTCAAATTAAAAACTGTCGTATTCGTGGCGTTTGATATAAATGATAATAAACCCTATATTCTCACGAAAGTAATAAAACTACTGCGCGGCTTGACACACTGGGAGTTTGAATTTTTTGTGTGTTGCAGGTTGGAAGAATAAGCACTTTTTTCTACTGTAATTCGGAATTTTATAAAATGTTGCGTGTGCAAATTGAAATTAAATAAATTTTCTCCACGTGTCTTCTCCCTCGGATAAATTTGTTTTCAGTTAATTTTTTTTGGTACTATTTAGTTAAACATGTCCATAGAAGCCTAGTATAACATATTTAAGTAAAAAAATCATTTCATTAAGAATGCCACTTTAAAAACCTGTAATAATATATCACAAAATGTAAAAATATCAATGTCATGAAATTACAATGTCAAATTGAATGGTACGTTTAGTGTACGAGTTGATAATTATCCATAAGAAATTGATAATGCTGCAATGTTAAATAAATTCAATATAGCGAGCGTCGGACAAGAATGATGAATCTTGAACGATCTGTTCGTCACATACATAATATTGCATCGGAATTTTTATAGCATTTAGGCAATTTCATAGTCATGGTTATTTCCTAGGTCGCTGGAATTCAAGATCGCAGATCACTTGTGTACGAGTGGGCTTACATAGTTGAGATAATCTCTAACGAAGATGCCACACTGCTGACGAAATTCAGTATTGCATTCATGCTGTTAAACTGGCGGTTTTCTTTCTTTGGAGAGTTTAATTTTGTTGGACTTGAGAAGCTGTGAAGTATGTAATTATTTCAGGACCACTCTGAGCTCAAAGTCACAGTCAACGCCCAACAGAAATGAGAGTACACAAATAACCTTTCGACTTGTACTGTGTGCCACAGGCTGTCTCCGAACATACCTATCTATACTACTCACTCAGCAAACCGGTTTTAATAGGAGTTGTTTCCTTTTCTCAAGGGCGCCGCATACTTGAAGCTTTTAAGCGCGTTTGAGGATCCGACGTGAAAGAGCGATAAAGGCGAAACTGACAGGTGTTCCTTGCGCCCCTCACCCCTACGCGCAAGACGCTGAACTGGCGTGCAATGTTTCCGCCGGGCAGTGTCTACCTATGGGACTTTAAGCGGCGACCCTCATTTTTGCAGGAAAGTCTGGAGCGAAGTTCAGTGCAGGTTCCTGTAATTGTATCGCATGTTTCCAAGTAGTGTATGTTGGGCGGGTGGTTTCAAAGAGACACAAGGGGCTCGCTTTCTTTGCTTTGCGTTTATTAGTTGTTTTGATGTACAATAAAGAAAATATGTTGAAAAAGAGTGCGCTAGTGTTGACGGGTGGTCTTAAGAGAGGGGGCGGTCCTGGTAGGGATTTTATCAGTTATAAATACCGGTGTTAGGCGCGGTATCAGGAGAAGCGTCACAGGCAGAGGCCGGATACAAGCAAGGAGCAAGCCGCTGAGGGTTCTAACCAGACCAGGAGATGCTGCGAGGATGTCAGCTGAGAGAGAAGATAGGTATCGAATCTACGGACTTAGACAAATTTTCGTACGAATTCATACAAAAAGGTTCAATAAGTCGTGTGTGGGTACTTTGAATTTTTACGAGGAGGATTTGAACTTTGATTATTTTGCAAGTTTAAGGGGACTTAGAATAATCTGGCTTGCAAATGGAGTTAGAGTTTTCTGTCCTGAACGGGAAGTAGAAGTTTGCTGCTCGTAAGAGGAATTAAAAGCTTGTGCGTATTCGGACTTTGAAGAAATTTGTGATTTGCAGATGTAGGCCGGTTTTGAGCAGAACAGGGACTTGGAATTATTTTGATTTATGCATGAACTTTGACTTAGACTCTTGGGCAGGTTGTTCTGGACTTTTACGAAATGTTGGGTGGTGTGGGTAGAGGTCGCCCTTGGGCAGGTTGTTCTGGACTTTTACGAAGTGTTGGGTGGTGTGGGTAGAGGTCGCCCTTGGGCAGGTTGTTCTGGACTTTTACGAAGTGTTGGGTGGTGTGGGTAGAGGTCGCCCTTGGGCAGGTTGTTCTGGACTTCTACGAAGTGTTGGGTGGTGTGGGTAGAGGTCGTCCTTGGGCAGGTTGTTCTGGACTTTTACGAAGTGTTGGGTGGTGTGGGTAGAGGTCGCCCTTGGGCAGGTTGTTCTGGACTTTCACGAAGTGTTGGGTGGTGTGGGTAGAGGTCGCCCTTGGGCAGGTTGTATTGGACTTTTACGAAGTGTTGGGTGGTGTGGGTAGAGGTCGCCCTTGGGCAGGTTGTTCTGGACTTTTACGAAGTGTTGGGTGGTGTGGGTAGAGGTCGCCCTTGGGCAGGTTGTATTGGACTTTCACGAAGTGTTGGGTGGTGTGGGTAGAGGTCGCAGATAGTATGAAATCGGAACTTATAAAAATTCATCGCCACGTGTGTAAAAGTGGAACTTCGCCGTTAGAGTAGAGTATTGATGGGACTTTCGAACTCGTGATGGGGCGACCTTTCGGGCTTCGGCTTTGGGCAGAGTTGGAAGAAGTCGCCGAGAGGGAGTGTTCGAAATTTAGGTTTCCTGCCAAAGTGATGGGTGAAATGGAAAGATGGGTCGTGTTACGAGTGAAGGTTTTGGAAACTGTAGTTGTCATCATTGGATAAGCCAAGTGTATGCGCAGGGTGACTGAAAAGGGGGTTTTGGACATGGACTGGGGAAAGAACTAAGATAGTGAGAAAACAGACTGGTAAATGTGTGAGTGGGTGTGGTATGCGATATAATAGACAAGAGCAAGAACTACACTTACAAGTGTATAGGTGGGAACAATATACTCAGGTTTTAGTCTATTGTGCATGTGTGATCTTGGTGTTGTTGGTTGGTCATGCCAGAGGACTACAGACTCTTTCGAATGTACACGTGGGGACAATAACCTGAGGCTCAAAACTTTATTGACTGGAGTGTTGATGATTCTGTGTTGTGTGCTGGTTGAAAAGGCTATTGGAAAATTTGTGCGGACTCTCCCGTCTCCTGAGACCACTTATTCGATGCACTATTATCGTTAAGTGTTTTGAGTGTAAATTGGTATAAAGATATTACTATATGAATTATTTTGTGAAATAGATAATTGAAAATTGAAAGTTAGAAACTTGATCAGGGTATTAAGGAAATATGAGTGTATTTTGTATGATGATTGTTTTAATGAGGGATTCTTTGGAAACATTTAAATTTTTTAGTGAGCACATGGTCATATTGATGTGTATTGAATTTGCTTTGATCAACCTGATCAGTAATGTACATTATAACGAACATTCATAATGTTTTATAAAACTAGGAATGTTTTAAATTTAAGTTTTGAATATTTCAAAGTGAAGTACTGGTATATTGGATTGTCTACTTGCATTTTTTTGGAAAACTTGAAAAATATGTTGATCAGTAAAAGTTAAGTACATGGAAACAGAGTTGTGTTGTGTGTGTAGAAGGTTGACATCCCTCCATTCTGGACAGAATAGCAAAACTATAACATACCTACTCTGCTGCTGATGCTTTGATATTTTGGGTGTCGTGGGTTATGTCTTCTCTTCCTTCCCTTTTCCTTATAGTGACAGGTTTACGCGGAGGATTGAGAAGGAGGTTGTGTCGGTGATGAGTCACCGGGCACAGTGTCAAGTAAATTCCTAAAGATCATGATTTAAAATTTCTTAGTCTTCGAAACTTGTGTATTTGCAGTATTATAATTCAACACTAAAAGCGTATTAATTTTTTCCCCAAGCAGTGAAAGACATTTGATAAACCTTCGCAGTTCTTCTATTATGGCAAAATTCAAAAATTTTGGCATCTTGGGAAACAATTGACTGATACATACCAAATTCAGGCGAAAAGTTAAACTGTTTAGGCCATCAAAATTTATATGACTTATTGACGTAGTCACGTATTTTCAAATAACAGCCATTTGAATATTTTAGATTAGTAAGCCATATGTCCCAAATAAATTAAAATGAATTTAGCATGTAACAGTATCAATAAAAAACATATAATGTGCCACTGCAGTAATGAAAATAGCACCACATTAGAAACTGGAGCATTAATGTCATATTTCAAGGACCAAACAAACGATACCCTCCGAAATTGCACATACTTAGTGCTACAATAGGCCATGTTTTAAGTTCGTCTATATTTGTTTACAGTATATATCATGTAAATTACTAAGAAAAGTTCGTCATATTAATTTAACAATTTATCAACTTACAATAAAAAAATTTGTGATGAAAGTGGCAATTATAAGTATCAAATTTGCTTATAAAGTATATTTTGGGCTGGCTTTTTGTATGATAGTGTCAGGTGATAGATTGAAACATTTATTCCATATCTCAGGAACCAATCATCGAATTCCCCCTTACCTGTGCACATAAGTAGTATTACAGTGGACTATATATACTTGCGTAATTTAAGTGGGTCACACTATTTATTTGAAAATGGTGCAGTATAGAGCTAATTTAATCTTATCTGTTTGATAATTTGAGGATTTTTAAGCGAACTTTATATATTGGCATTGCCTATTAGACGTATCGGATAGGCATATACTGGGCCTGTTTTTATGACTTTCTTGTACAGTAATGGCAAATGAGTGACTAAATTTTTACGCCATATCTCAACCAGGCAAACTGTTTCCATTCAATTCTGCACACATGTAGTGCTACTGTAGATCATGTAGACCTACGTGATTTAAGTGGGGAGAACACGATATTATTTCACAGCGTGATGTAATTAAAACCATTAAATATACATTGTGTTACATTATAAATTACAACACTTTACATTTCACGTGAATACCTTAAACTGCGCCGGGGGAGCGTGTTACGTTATGTTAATTTTCACCTGCAAGTATTCATATATCATCTAAACTACTGACACGCATCGATCTAAGAGTCCTCCTGTTAACTGCTGGAACGGCATTGCCATTGTGCTGCTGAAGGCTGATTGCTATTACGTCTACGGCGGACGAAACCCAATCTGCTGGTCCATCTTGCTCGTCGTCGGCTTGCTGTAGTAAGACCCGAGCTCGACTCTTCGACGGCCTTAAATATGGCGGCCATTTACAATACTTGCGCTTATTTGCAAACTGCCCCGCGGCTGATTGCCACGGCGGTGCTAAGTTTCCGTGATCTCGCTCTCGTTGCACCTTGGATGGCGCGTTCATGCTAGGAATGTAGCTAGAGCTTGCCCACGCCATAACACAAGGCGTGATATGTCATTAAATTTCAACTATTCCCTTGCACACCAATGAAAATTAAACCGAAACTTAAAATATTGCTGTCCGGAAATAGTAAGTCACGTCGTATACTGCTTATTGTTTCTTGTAATAATTATTTTTGAAATATGAAAGAACTTTTTATATAATTCCTGCTCTTTAGTTTACTGCGTTGGATATTGAAATACTTTACAAGGCATCCAATGGGTTGAATCAAACAATCAGATATAGATCATAAAATTTAAATTGTCCTGCAGAAGGGGTTTTAAGAAATTCTTAGATTGCAAAACAAATGTCTGAAAGAGCACTTAGGAAGGAGACTGCATTAAGAAAAGATTGCTTGTTACGATACGCACACACACACGCACACGCTTATAAGAAAAGGCTTGTCATTATAACAGCCACGAAACCTGTGAGGGCAGTTTCTCGTCGGTAAGTGATACCAACCGCGAAATGTTACCTTAGCAGCTAATTTATGCGCCTGGTTTGTGGTCGGACCGGTAACTGAGAGATTTTCGGCAACATGGCCTTCCCAAAATATAGCGTTTGGCCGGTTAATTATATAAGATTATGAATAATATTAAATAAAACTCACACGTGGTTCTTTAGGGCTTTAAGGTAACCTATAGGTTCAACATGGATTATATGAAGCTAACGCTCAATGGAGACGAATACCATGACCAAAGGAAGGACGTGTTAAGTGCCTACGAGGCACGAAATATAAATAATAATACAGAAGTAGTGAAGTTGTGACAGAATTTAACCTCACATTTAGTGCTACTTTCCCGGGTTTACACAAGGTAGCTCCTGTGGCGTCATCGTTCTTCATTCCAAGTAATTTAACCTCTAATATATCATGGGCCACGGTGGCTTAGCGGTTAGACTTCTCGTCTCCTACCAAAGAGAACCGGGTTCAATCCCCGGCCTGGTCATTCACTCATCATCGGCTCTCAAGACCTCGTTGTTAAGAGCTGTCAACATCTCTCAACTCAACTCATTTATGCTTGTCCTTTATCTCTCACAGCTCAGCATACATGCCGTAAAGCTGGTTTCGCAAAAGTACGATGCGACGCGGACGCGATGACTTGCAGCCAATCAGGGTGAAGCGGCCAGGTTTCGCCGAGCAACGGCGAAACCTGGCCCCGGTTATGCAAAGCGCCTTCTGCCGCGCGACAGACGACGGCTTAAGTCATACGTTCTGTGACCACCCGGTCTGCTTGTGCGCCGTCGCGCATTTTATCGACGTGCAATTTGTCGTCGCGTTTTGAAAAACAATTCCGTAGTGTTCTAGAAAAAGTCGCTACCAAAGCTGTCGCTCGACGTTTTCTAAGTACATGGCTGCTAGAGGGCCTCTTTATGCAGACGCGTGACACGGTCTGCTGTCGGAAATCGGGCCATCAGTGGTGCCATTCGCTGCGTCATATACCTTCAAATCAGTTGTGTGAAGTGGGGCCATAGTGGCTGAGCGGTTAGCCTGCTCGTCTTCCACCAACGCGATCCGGCCGGGTCACTCCGGATTTTCACATGTGCGAATAGTGCCGGACGATGCTGTTGGTCGCCAGGCCTTCTCGGGAATCTCCCGTTTCCCCCACCCATCCATTCCGGCGCAGAGCCATACTCACCTCAATCTCCTTCGGGTTTGAAGACCACGACGTTAAGAGCCGCCTAAATCTCTCCAGTTCTGGAAACGATATTAACTTCTATAGATTTTCTAACATTTGTTGGTTTTACCTGTATTTACAGAGAACGGTTTTATGTATGTAGAATTTCGGGTCATTATAATAATTTTTACAGTGGACAACATGGTTCGATCCATAACTGTATTTCGAACTGGGACACGAAAATGTCTGATTTTGTTGTAAATAGGCCGGTAATTTAGCACTGTTCCTAAGGCAACGTGTTACATTCATGTAAAGAAAAATGTTGTTTCGTGTCAGAAGGCTATGTATGAAAAGTGAATCTACTTGCTGAACTGCATGATATTGTCTTGACTCTTAATCTGGCCAGTCCCCAAAATATATTTTGAATTGAGGAATTAGACCACATGCAATCAAGTAAGAGAATATACGTGTTATTTCTGGAACGTATATTCCAAGTTGAACGATACTGCCTCTAATAAATATTAAAACCAATCTTATTACATTAAAATAATTTCAATCGCAAGAGAAGAAAATTAGGAACTCATTGCTATGGACAAGATATGAGAATTTAATTAACATAATAACATTTGCTGTGTGCTGCGGTTTTCATGCCAACAATATTTATTAACGACAAAAATTAAAAATCGTCAATTTCGCGTACCAGCAATAGAAACATGGTTCCCTTTATTTTTGCAATTCCCAGTACTTAAAATATTCTTTATATATGGTGGCTGAAGATGTCAGCTATCTTTAGGAATGGGATTTCGAGAGATACGACACGTTTATACCGAGTGTGCTCGAACAAAAGATAATAAACACCAGAGTGGGGAAGATGAGTACAAATGGAGTATATTTCATCAAGGAACAAATTGTCTAACGCCCATAGTTAACCCCATAATAGCGGTGGTAATGTGCAGGGGAGGGTATGCAACTTTGTGTACTGGGCATTGTAACCAGCTGGTGCACAGTTCCGCGCACCTTATAATACAGCTCAGTACTGCATGGTCTCATTCCCAGTAGTGCTACATATCTCCAGTCCCTGAGAACTTGTTACTGTAATACTTGGAGGATGTTCCTTTAGGTGCATGTGAAGTGATGTAGTTGCAGCAGGATGCCTCCCCCTCCCTCATTTCGTCATTGCTGTTCACCGGCACCTCGACGTACACTCCTTGATTGGTAGATACGTAGGTAAGGGAGGCCCCACAGCATGGCCATCACTCCCTCTTGGCCTCACACCACTTGACGCAAGGGATGCGCTCACGATGCAGATATGGAGAGCAGCTCGACCCCATCAATGCACACTGTAAACCTTGACAATGTGCGTCGCAACATGCTTCAGCGCGGCACTGCCTGTGTGGCCAACAGTGGCAGACACTTTGAACAGACGCTTCGAGCCCCATGCCTTCTGCCGCTGCCCTATGCCACTGCCACGGTGGATATCTGTGGGCGATAGACAATTTGTTCGTTAATAAAATATGCTCATTTGTCCCCATCTACCCCACTCCCATGTTTATTATAATTTGTTCGATTACACCCGATATATTTCCTTGGATCATTTTTGTATCAAATACGAGAGAAGTTAACGTATATTAATTTAATCAGTGATAATAGCCCACTATTTAATTGTTACTAATATGACGGAATTCTTATGAAGCAATCATTTAGACAGATATCGTAATTTATTTTCCTTTTCATTGCATTCTAATAAAAGTTTGGTATTGAAAATCTAATTTTTCCCTACTTTATTTCATTTGAGTGTAATTGAATAGTTTGGAGACTAATCCTGACAGCAGCGCTACAAATAATTTAATAAACAACCTTTCTCTTGACATACTTTCCAAAACATGATTCCTCTAAACCCCGCTTTCCACCAAGGCGAACCTAGCTTGTCTCCCTGCGGGGCCGACCTCGGATTTTCACACGTGGCAAATCGTGCGGACGATGCCGCTGGTCGACGGGTTTTGTATGTGATGTAAACCATTCAGTTTAGTATATTATATAAATAAACAATTCAACAAAATTAAACAAATTTTTATACACTTACAGGATACATTAGAATAAACAATTATGCATACGGAAATACTATTTTTCCAGGTTTTTTTTTCTAAAATTGTACTAGTTGAGAACATGAACCAATTTGCTAAATTTTTTAAACAGTTCACTTATATGATCTAAGTAGTGGCAGACATTGATTTCAAAATGACAGCCTGATAAATATTTTGATAAATTTATCGTGTCTATTTAACAAATTAACCAAATTAAAGCATACTTTATATGCCGATAGTATATATTAGAAGCATAGTTTCAGAACCTGTTTTCATAGTCAGTTATTTAATGCCAAATTAGATAATAATGTTTTTATGCCGTATCTCAAGGACCAAACGACGGATATCCAACAAACTTTTCGCAGAAATAGTGTTAGCGTAGACCATGTAACCTTCAGTATTTTAAGTTGATCACACACGTGTTTTAAAATGACGGACCCTGTAAATATTTGAGGTTAGGAAACCTTATCATTCAAAACATTAAACTAATTACAGCCAAAATTTTTGTTCCGAATCCAACCTCCGTAATATAGTTGATTGCATGCTATCTTATGGTACGAGGTTGACATCATTCTAGTCCCGGGTAAGTCACGCGTGTATTTGTATTTGTCTGACTACTGTTGCATAGTATCTGGTTTCCTCTCTAAGTATATTGCTTTCAACAAGACGTCGAGGTCTTCCTACCATACAAACTTTTAAGAATTTCATTAAAAAGTACTTGCAATTATTGAGAGGAAATTATGCTCATTAGTTATATCATATTCTTCTTGTTATGAAATAGCAAATAAAGCAAAATAACACGACTTTTTCTGGTATGAAATGGTGTCCAGAAAATAAATGAATTGTTTTGGTAGCCAACGGGATATCCCAATACACAAGAACACGTGATAATTTTACCAGCGGCAGGAAATCTGAAACATTCGAACGAATGATTTAGCACTTTTCCTACGACACTTCTGAATACACTTTATTGATTATTATACAAAAGAAAAAACCTCATAAATTAATCTTTAGAGAAGCGACTCTTCAGTGTGTACTATTTTCAAGGTCTGGAGTGGTAGCATCACAATTTCATTAGAAACATACTATCCATTATTTTCACAGCAAAGTGATACCGGAGGATAATATGTTTCGATCGGCAATGCAAATCTATATCCAAGTACTGTGCCAATACTCCCAAAGTTAGAGAGCCACCACCCTTTACAGAGATGAGTTAGTGTTACATTTATTAAGTTTCGGAGCATTATACCGTTTCCCTACAGATACATATTCTTCACCAGAGTCCACTCATAGAAAGATATGGAGTAAATGCAAGGTACTTCAGTATACGTGTGTGCATCATCAGCATAATGGTGTTTCCTATTGGTGACTGAAATTACTCTCTCTTGTACAAACTACCGACACAGATGGTCGGCAATGAATAGCTAAATAATTTGTAAGAATGTGCGAATAGTAATTTCTACTTTAATGTATACTTTGCAGTGTTACAAAATAGCATTATTCTTTCATCTGAATAAATAGTGCAGCGTATGTTCGTACACTACATTTTAATACCCTGTTTTGAGAAGTGGGTCGAAAGAGACAACTTTCTTCATGTTTCCGACAACAATTTGAATATTACGTTGAAATTGCGGTGTGAGATGAGAACTGCAACTTATTAAAATATGCTTTATGCAATGTAACACTATTTCAGCCTAATTATGTTTTACAATTATTGATTATTTCATTACTTGATGCGTGTTAATACAACATTATTCCAAGAACTTTTTTTTTCTTCAGTGAAATAGTAAAATGTCCAAACCAACTGAATTGAAGTCTGGAGAGGGAGAGTTATCTCAGTGGTGAATTAAACAACGAATATCGCAATTTTCATTCATTGGTTGCTTTGGAAATCTTAATGGTTTTAGCAAACAAAGTAATCTTTGCACCCCAAAGATCGTGAAGACGTGTGAAATATTTTCGGTTATTGTATACCGAATGGAATCCCAGTGAATTTTAAGAAATGGGAAATTATTCTGTTTACCTACATTTTAAGAACTTATAAGAAATACGAGAAAATAATCAATTATAACAAATTATCATGGAAAACGCAAGAGACAATACTCTACATGTCGTTACTCATTCAATACGTACGAATACACTTTATCTTATTTTTTTTAAAGTCTAAGCTTTAATTGCAGCTAGTTCGTAAGCATTTGTATGTAAATGCCCAATATGCGGTAAATCTTAAGAAGACCATGAAGCAGAATTCTGTCAAATTGTTGTTTGCCAATATATCGGTATCTCAGTCTTGGAATTGGACTTTTTATCATAAAAGTTCAAAAAAGAATTATCGAAATAAAACATATCAAGAAGTGATAAAAAAATAATAATATGGCCGCATTTTTCGAGTCTGCCCGCGTAGTTTCCTTCAGAGATAGTAGGAAATTACAAGTACGTAACTAAATATGTTGGCTTTTACCGTGCGTAATAAAGTCCCATATATATATATATATATATATATATATATATATATATATATATATATATATATATGTATGGGGCTGTCCTGTACGCATTATATATATATATATATATATATATATATAATGCGTACAGGACAGCGCAACGATGAAAACACCGCCGCAAACCAGATCAGCGTCTTTCACTTAGGGGCGATGGGTCATTAGGCGCGCGTGTGTGTGTCGCCCGTATCACTCTCTTCTTCTGCGCCTTGATAACGCATAACTGTCTCAAGTACATAGGGGCCTCGACGACAAGGAAAATTAAATGAATACCCACGCATCAAAGTATTTTCTGATTGTAATAGATAAACTGACGTCGCACAATCAGAATGCCCTGCTGCATCAAGAAACACGATATAGTCTTATATCGGTTATTCTTGGGGTTACAGTGAAGACTTATGTAGAATGAAGGAGGTCGAAAAAAAAAAATACAAAGATATCTGGTAGAGGTACGCGTTGTCTAGTCAACCTCTACACATATGTTTTATTTTCGTTTAGATTAGTGACGTGGCAGTGTTCAGGTTAACATTTCTAAACTTGCTAAAATACTAAAATAAGTTAATAAAGAAATCAGTAGGTGCATAATCTTAATCAAAAAATCTACAGGTGTTTCCTAATATCTGCCCTAGAGCCTTCGCATCTACAAGCCAAACCATAAGTAATATTGTGGTACTGAACTTCAGGCTGCAGGGCTGTGCAATACAGGAGTGAATCATTCACAGCTTATTTTTAAATACAAACCGTGGAAATTTTTGACTATAAAGTAGTTATACGAACTTTTATAAAAACTCTAATTTACCAAAGCTTCTATAATAAATATACACACAAGTTTTCTCGCCACAGACGATAAGTTCTACTTATGGTTTTCCATACTTCTAAACATAAACTGACGCGAAGAAATTACATATGATATAACAAAACGGAATCTAGAATGGCGGAAGTACTTTTATCATCAAATTATTCAAATGCATATTGATGCCTTCCAAATAACGTCCTTAATCCAATTGCTTTGCCAAAGTAGTGAAATTTCTCTTGCAATGCAAAGCGAGGTTATACTGCAAACGATAGAGTTTATTTTCAATTCAAATCTGATAGTGTCGTATGACAACATCTTGAAGGTGATCTTCTGTGATCTGTAAGATTTCCAATACCCGCATGTTTTCCACGTCGAAGAAAGAGCGTCACGAAATAATGACGAAAGACAAAACCCGTTCTCATTCGCACTGCGGTATCCTCGAAAAACTACGAGATATATAAGAAGGAACGAAAGCTAACGGTAGCTGGATAAGTACCACCGCAGCCTAACAGTTAGAAGGAGATAATCAGCTAATTAAAAAAGTGAAAAATTGCTCGAGTGATTTACTGCTACAACAACTGGAATTTATGAGCATAGCGGGAATCAAGTTTGAAAAAGAGTTAAGCAAATTATGAGAAAAATATGGACCACATAAATTCACTTACCAATCCGAATATGGTCGTCCGTCAGTTTGACATCCACTGAAGATGTACGCTGAGCCTCAGCTTTTGGCCGACAGACTCTGAAATTTACAACCACTGCAGAATGTTTTACGTAAAGCCTTATTCGCACTAATTGGAATTGAAAAAAAGGAGCAGTAGTTGCCGTGTATTATCATCACTTACAAAAGATAAACATAACAGTTTTTTTTTTTTTTAATAAGTGATCGTCAAAAGAAAACGTTTTCTCCTTTCGACTCTTACATCGAATTTCATTCAGGAAGTGTTACTTCTTACGAAAAACGTATTTCTCTGATACGGGATAATTATTTGTGTGGCAGAATTAAAATTTGCCAAATTAATACGTGTAACAAAATCAAGCACTTGTGTTTCTATTGTCACTTACTACGAGAAGTTGCTCCACTGAGTCAATGGACAGTCTCTCTTCACCATACAAGTGGAATTAAAATTTGCCAAATTAATATGTGTAACAAAATCAAGCACTTGTGTTTCTATTGTCACTTACTACGAGAAGTTGCTCAACTGAGTCAATGGACAGTCTCTCTTCACCATACACCTGGAATTAAAATTTCCTGCAAGTCTACCCGATATGGTGACGCTACCCTCGGTAAAAATAATATTTTAATATGAAACTCTCTGTCTGTCTAACGTGAATTTCAACATCTGCGGACAGATATAATACTCTGTTGGCGTGGAGCGACGAAAGGCTGTGATTTTGTCGTCATCGTAACCCATTTAAACATTCGTGTATGAAAGTGGCCTAAATCATGGTTTGAATGATGCTGCAGTTATATTTGTATTTGAACTCACTTGTTAAATTGGGGGGAAATAAATAATTCCATTACTGCATCCGATGGATATATGAACACACGTAATCATAGATGGCCAGAAGATTGCCTAACTAAACTTTGATCGACGAAAAATTTTAGACATGTTTCACGTGTAAAAATTCAACTAAATATTTTTAGTTTACCACTTATTCCTGACATTAAAATCAGAATTCCTTAGAAGAGCAAAGAAGAAGAATATTTTTATATAAGAAAGTAAAAGGATTTCTGGCTGGACGTATATAAAGACGTTGATATATCGAAGAGAACTTAATGTGTATGCAGAATCGTACAGGCGCTTCTAATGTTGGGATTTGATGAATATAAGTCGAACACAAAAGAAAATGTTGTTGATATACTCTCTTTATTTAGAAAGGAAATTAGCGTATGATTTAGATATCCAAGCGACGAATGTAGTGCTCGCGCATTCCGTAAATTCCTGTAATTAATTGTAGCACACAACTGAATATTGTGCCCTTTGAAAATCTTTACTTTTAAAACTAAGTAATGGTACACATCTTTCCGCTATCTGGAATATCGTCTACTTCCCAACACTTCACAGCGTTAGACTCAACAGATTGTGTAGAACTCATCGCAGGCTAAAATTAATTAACTCCTAGTAACGTTCCTAAGACATCTTCGCAGATGAAAAATTTGATAAACAAGTTTACTTACTGACGTTTTATGAATGCAATGAGAGCCTGCTCTGCGATACAGGGCTTATTAGACCAGAAACTGCTACACCAGTGAACGACACTCTCATGCGAATGGTTAATTATTTGCACCAGATAACGAACTGTTGGATTCTTCGGTGAGGGATATAATTGTGCAAGCTGTTAATTGGTTAATGATTGACATATAAAGGTCTAAATAGAGTCGTAGCTATCTTTTTGTGGAAGTGTATTTATTTTCTATGCTGCAATGATGCTTTTACATTTATATTTATATAATATCTGTGATAACGAAAGAAATTTCCGAAAGTAATATTGTTTTATATATTTAAGTAAAGGAATTTTATTAGATTATTTTTAATAACTACGCAGAAATAAATATACTACATTTGTTCTGCTGATGCAACAACATTTTGCATATTTCTAACCAATAATGTTAACCAATTTCAATTCAAACACGCATACATTTCTTAGTTATACCCACACACAAATTCTCTTGAAAACACCAAACGGTTAATAAGATATTTTTTATATGATTTGCCCTTATGTTGCAGCAAAAACCCGTGATTATTTTAAAATTGCCACTTATCATCAAGGACGGGAAACATACCCAAGTTTCACTCAACTGACTTAAAACATTAATTTCAAAGCTGATGATGTAAAAAGTGCACCTCGAGAGGAACAAACTAACTTACCAAATCCCCTCGTCCTTGCACGTACATTAATGCACCTTTCTGTACTTCCTTCGTTGCTACTCTGCCTCCACATCACATCGCGTCATTCATTCTCCGGGAACCACAGGTCTGACCGCTAATTCCATCGCTTCCTTAGGCAACCAAATGATTGGCAGAGCTTCTATAAAACTTTCATTCATAATGTGTCCCATGTTATTTAGGCGTGTGTATTTACAAACGCCATTAAATAAAGTTATCAGTTGAAACGGATGTTTCATGTTTTCGCTTTGATATGAATATTTTAAACGTAAAAATATTTGAAACAGAATTTTTTTTTCAATAATTTTAACGTATGGAAACTGAGGTACAGTGCATTTAAATCAATACCAGAACGTGCAACGCCCGTGTATCTTTGTTCTCACGCCATGAAATGATTAGTTTAACATGGAATATCTTACAGAAACTAGTTGCCAACGAAACGACTGCACTAGAGAGATTTGGATTGATCTGGGTCGTGGATTCACGAAGAGAAACTGAGAAGCTAATAGGCCGGTTCTTCATGCTCTGTGAGTCAGGTCAGGGTTCGGTCAAATGCCCCTCGCGTGGGGTGGCCTTGGCCTTTACAGACCTTGATGTTCAACATTGCAGAACAATCACAAAAATTCAGGAAAAATCTAAACATTCGAAAAATTAATACTTTTGACCTCGACCGCCATCCTAGACGTGGCTTTGACCCTGTGTAACATCAAGAATAAAATATCGGTAAATATCAGAAAATTCGTATAGAAAATAAATTGTGGGAAAAAATACATTACATAACCAGACCTTGGATATTCATGACCTTGAATTTAACCCCCAATATAACTTAAAACAGAAAAATCAAAATAAATGCAAACAATCACAATAAAACGAAAAAGGAAAAAAAAAAATATGAAAAAATTAAAACAATTAATATGCGATAGTTAATAAATATAAAAACTTTTTTAAACAAATTTTCTAAAAAATCAGAAATTATTCTTTAATAGCTACAAACATGAGGGTGGTCAAGGGCTAACTTTCGTAAATATGGCAGAGCACACCCGCTCCCAATATTGTACCCAGCAGTTGACCGATCAAAAACCAATATATTCCGTCGGCTATTTAGTCTATATTTATCTTTCGTGACGTTTTAAGCATTTAGTCTAACAAATTACTTAATGATTGTCTCTTGTGTTACATAAATTCTCTGAGCATTTTCGGCCATGTATATAATAACACAGATATTTCCACGCAAAAGTGAAAATCTGCCCAAATTTCAAACGCCTCTTTGTACTGGAAAGCTATTATATTTTAGGGAACAAACTGAAGAGTTATTTTATTGATGTACCAGCTACTAATGTTTCGACGTCATTTTTGGTGTTACCATTGCTGACTCCAGTTAGAATGCTTATATGATGACGAGATTGCTGTTCGCAAACAATTAGAGTTAAGCTCTTGAAACTCAATCAAGCTCCAGCCCAATCTAACTGAAAAAGCAAACTGTGGTCTAGACCCATTTTTAAGCAAAGTTGGTCACAATTATCAAACGGCTGCCGATACAATCACCAAATTCAGATGGTAGGTATCACTTCAGATACCGATATGCCGCAATAGGCTAGAAGTGCTTTTTAGAAGTATAGTTAGGTATTTTAGCATTCCTCTGCTTCAATGAAAATGTTTTGGCATATTTTATACTAACAATAACGAACATGGCAAAATTAAAATTTATCGCACACATACAAACAAATCAGTATATATGTCGGTTATCAGCCATTATCACACACCAATCCCATGAACTGAATAACCACACCAACAAACCAACAAAAAACGGACCATGTAAACTATTAATACCAATCAGACCATCCACAAGATCTAAAAATCATAAACACTGACTGCGACAGCTGACCACACAAAAACTTATAAACTCACCAACCAGTCCAACCGACTGGTCACACCGACCGACCAGACCTTACTAGCTTACGGGACAGCGGTGGTATAGTAGTTTGACTACTCGCCTCCCACCTTGGTTAACTGGGTTCTATTTCTGGCGGAGTCTCTTTCGAATTTTTGCATGTGGGAATCGTAACAGAGGATGCCACTGGTCAGTGGGTTTTCTCAGTGTCCTCCTCTTTCCCTCACCCTTTCATTCTGGCACTGCTCCATGTTCACTTCACGTCACCCTGGTCGGCTCTCAAAACCTCGGTGTTAAGAACCGTCCAAATGTCTCCATTCTCCACTCTACCATCCATATATTCTATCTGTAAGAGCATGCCACATCAACAGACTTAGAAAAGACATCAATACCACACAACATAAGGCAGGTCTCAGAAATTGTATGTCAAAAGTCACACCTCACAGGCCATCAAGACAGACTGAACATACCAAATCAATAAGACTCACCAACTAACAATACCAATGGAAAAGACAAATTGTAAAGACTGACCTGAACAAATGACCAACAAATTCGAGTATACCAAATAGCAACACCAAATGTCTGTACGAATAGATAAGACCAAACTCCCGTGCCAACTGCTCATACAAACTGCCTGGATATTCAACCCACATCAAATTCCCAAACCAACGAGATCGACTAAACAACAATATCAGCCGACCTAACCAAAATACTATAACAGCCAACGATACAAACTAACAGTACTGATCGACCATTAAATAAGACCATAGGAACTAACCATTCCAACTCGATCAGTCCAGCCACACACACTAACCACCCACACACACTAACCACCCACACAAACCAACCACCCACACAAACCAACCACCCACACCAACAAGACCAATCAACCAACCATATAGACTGACCATACAATCTCGCTATATCAATTGTCATGACCGAACAACAGGCAAGAAAATTGGACAACCAACAGCCAAGACTGGATTATCGAACCATCAAAACTGGCGAAAAAATCATCAGAAGTAATTTACAATGCCAGCTAACAATACTAAATCTCATCAAAATGAAACCGGAAGAGGAAGCCTAATAAAGTAACTACACCATTCAATAAACCTGACTGGAATTCTAACCAACAAACTTAAAAATGACCACGCAAATGAAGAAGACCAACTGATCAGGCCAAACATGAACCAACCAACAAGGCCGAACAACCATATAGGCTGTCTATACCAGCTGTCCACATTAAACACCTATACCAACCATACCAAATGACTATACTATCTAGTCAAGGAAACACCAATACCAACTGGCCAGATCATCCGATCGACATAGTGGGTAAATAATGTCGATCGACCATTCCAAAAGACCAAACATCCAAAAAGACCGACATTCCAAAAAGATCGACCTTCTAACAAAACAGACCTTCCCACAAGACCAATGATCCAACCAGAAAGAAAATCCACTAAGACAGATCATCCAACAAGATCGACCATCCAACAAGACCCATTATCCAACAAGACCAGCCATCCTACAAAACCCACTATCCAACAAGACCGGCCATCCAACAAGACAGACCTTACCAGACAACCATACTAACCAACCAGGCCAACCGACAGCCAAGGTCGACTGAACATACATACCATTATGACTGGCCAACATAAAAACATTGACCAAGAACAATGAACTGACAAGATAAACTGAATCAACCAAGCAAACGAATAACTGATCATAACAAATTATCCTACAGACTGACCTTACCGATCAGCCTAAAGATGGATCATGCTAACTGGTCCTATCGAAAACACATATCACCCAAGCTAACAGACATCGAAGATAGACTGTACATACCACCCTACTAGGCCAACCGACTGGCAAGACAAACTGAACTAACCAAACCCAGTGATACCTAAGACCATGCCAACTGACATGACCGACCAATAATACCAACTGAGATGACCATACCAGCCAACCATGACAGGTGACCAACCAGATCGACAGGCTGTACCAACCATCAAGACTGACCAACTGAAAAGACCATTGGGAAATACCAACCATTAAGACCAACTAAACCAAACAATCAAACTATTCAACCAGAATAACCCAAGAGACCAAATAGCAAGACTAAATAGCAAAACCAAGCGCAAGACTGACTAGCCCAACAGATCATACCAACTAGTCATACAAATCATACCTGCTGGCCACAACAACAGACTATGTAGAGCAATATCGAAACATGATGTAAAACACGAATCTCATTGTGAAGCACTTCATGGAAATTTTCCCAAAACATCTCGCCCAACGCGTTAATGTAGTGAATCGAATCATGATTATCGGAACATGGTGCTAAGGGCATCGCGAGCCACATCGTGAACCAAGACCGTAGCTACGAAAAAATGTGTCAAATAATGTCTTGAGCTATGTCGTGAACCAAAGCCCGAGAAAATAAAAAAATGTCTCATGAAGCGAAACAAGATCTGAACTACGAAGTAATACCTCAAAGTATATCGCGAGAAATTTCGTGAACCAAGGCCCGAGTGACAAAACATGCTTCAAAAGCACGTCGCGATTAAGTTCATGGTATTGTGTATGTGGCCCATTGAGCAAAAACAAACCTTAAGTAATTAAAATATATATTTAGGTATGGTGTAGCTAGTCAGTAGGGCTGCCCGAGAAACCCAATACAATCCCCAATTGTGAAGTGTGGGTTCAAGTCCTGTACCCAACAAAATATGTTTTAAAATATGAAAAATTTATAAAATACTAGCAGACCAATTTTGTAATAGCCAGGCAACGTATTCTAACTAGCAAAGCACATCACAAGTCCTGTAACGTGCCACGAAGCACATATCAAACCACAATACGAGTTTTGTCGCGAGTCATCCAATTGAGTTGCTTCTGTCATATGGTACATGACCGATACTATTTGACCAACCGATAAAGTCTCGAGCCAGAGAGCCGAATGCTGGCGAACACACTACCGACACAGCATACTGGCGAGCATGACCACGACCATCGATGATGCATCATCTGATGGGGATCTAACTGTCTACACACTAGTCGACATTTTCGATACTCAGCGGCATGTTTCTCGTTTGAGCAGCACTTCTCGGAACTTGCCGTGAACCATTCTTTTATTATACAATTTCGTATTCTCATACCATTTCATGAAACGCATAATCGCAAACGATCCATCCAGTTGACGAAACATTTATGGCACTTCACTACTAAGGAACCCAACTAATCCTCACAGAAAGATTTCTCCTATATATTTTTAATTTTAAAATATAGGAGTACTCTGAGGTATCCCATAACACTGTTCGTATATGCGATGGACACAGAAAATAACGAAATACCCTGATACCATCGCCTGTCTGCATATATTAGTATGCAATGTACTGTATATAGAAATATATATTACTTAAGATGATACATAATATTAATTTTTATGAATAGAATGAATTTAGGAGACTTTTTATTTCTTTGTATTGATATTATTTATATATTAAATTCACATTCGTAAGGTCATATTAAAATATTGTGCAGGAATGGCCACTCAAAATGTTTCCAAGTTCCCTGGATTTCGCCAGTTTTTCAGATCAAATGTGCATTTTTTCTCTGACGGCTAATTTTGTCATAATGTCTTCTATTTCCATAATTTATCATTTAAATTGCATAATGTGATGAGAACAGTGGAAATATTACCTTATTACCTCAGCCATTATAAGAGAATTCTACAGTCAGTAACGCAGTTTTGATGATATAAATGAGTAATTCTGCATGGAAAACAAAACCCTTGAAGCCATCGTCTCAAGTACATAGATGTTATGTTTTAACTATAAATGTGGCTTACTAGCGTTGGCGATATTACATTTACTATCAATATGTTTTCTTAAATAAATGAATAAAAGTATTAATTTTACATTGAAATTCGCCTCGATTAACCTAAACATTTGCATAACTTAAGCATTTGGTAACACAAATTTGGGCATATAAAATAAATATAGACTCTTCAAACAAATGTAACACAGCTGCTACTGAGAAATACAAACAATTAAAAATGAACATTCGTAACATGAAATAAAAATGTACTAAATGCTCTTGTGGCTGAAGCGAGTTGAGAATGGAGCCGCATCAGAACGCAAGAGCCTGAGAAATGGAAGATCCCATAGAAGACCTACCGGCCAGCAGTATCGTCTGGCACGACTCCCGCTAGAATCGAACATGTTTGACCTAGGTAGGAGACGAGTAGTATGGAACTACACAACCACACACCCAGGAGCATATTGTATTTCGATATATTCTTTGTAACATGTTACGGAAATTGTGATGTGCTTCGTGAGTTAAATCCAATTTCTTACTATTATAAAATTTGTCTACTTATATGTATATATATATATATATATATATATATATATATATATATATATATATATATATATATATAATTTCAAAATAATTATTTGGGTGCGGGTCTCGAAACCAAACTTCACCATCGGAAATAGTCTTGAACCTCTCGGGCAGCGGCCATACTGACTTGCTACACCATATTTAGTCCTACATTCATTGAACTACTTTAGGATCGTCCATCCTCGGTGGGTCACAGCCACAATAGCATTAACTGAATGGCGACATGATTCGAAGCTATTTTCGTGGATCGGGTATTGGTTCGCGAAATTTCTCGCGACATGATTTGAGACCTTTCTTCGTAGCTCAGGCTTCAGTTGGTGACGTGTCTCATGACATGGAGTAAGCTCAAACCTTGGTTCACCATAACGCTCGCGATACATTTTGCATCATGTTCTAATAACATGACTCGATTCGCTGTGTGATCGTACCGACAGAGATGTTTTAAGAAATTTTTGATGAAGAGCTTCACAATGATATCCATATCATGTGGCGTGTTTTGAGAGTGGCCGAAGTCGTCTGTTATTATGGCCTATCGGTGTGATTCGTATGGCTCGTCCGTATGGTCCATTGATATAGTTGGTCACTCTTGCTTGTTGGTTGGGTTGGTTTTCTCATGGTAGCACCTGTAATGTGACTGGAAGAGATTTAAGAGCCTGAGTTAAACCCAACTGCCACGAAAGCACTTATTTCGAGAAAGTCCCGGTAAGACTTCTCGACCCTCCTTGGACACAGAGTCTGTGCTACTCTGCGGAGGAGGAAAAATCCTGGATCTAGACAAAAGGTACCGAATTGCTGTCCCCCCTCAATGTGGGTGGGTGGTGGCAACGAGTGTAGGCTACAAGTCAACCAGTAGCCAGAGACTTACTGTGTGTTGCCATAAGACCTACACCAGCAAAAATGTCAGCACATAGATAAGGGTAAAGACGGCACCGGGTGAGGTGGTGATTTACGACCACTAGCCCCAGCCAGAGGCTAAAGCCTCAGGAGTTCAAACCTCAACAAGTGTAAGAAAAGCAAATATGACTTCATCTGAAGGACTCCCGGCAAGGAAGGATTCCGGGTTCCTCGTGTTCCAGGATCCTCCTACAAAGCAATTTAAGAGACCAGTAGCAGAACGTGAAGGCTTCATACAAGCCGTAACTCCAGCTAAGAACATGGATGTAAATAAGTCTCTGTACTATGTACAGAGACTAATATACGATGATACCAGCTGGACCCAGGTCCTACCACCAAGAAAAGATGAATTGGCATGGTGCCATAAAATGTATCACCTGGTGTGGAACCAGGATACAAAGGTGGTTGAAAATGGGTGACGGAAAGATTCTCTAAGAGAGAGCGCATGATAGCGGAGCTTATGGCGACTGCCGAGGGCGAAGGCAGCTTGCCACCAGAAGATGCTACCTCTCAGTCCATTACTGAGTAGGTAGGTGGTAAGGGATAGTCCCATATCCCAGAGGTGAGAGGGCCACCCCCAGGGCTGACTCAGGCAGAAGAACAGACCTCCATGAAGTCCGAGGGAATGTAAGGAGAGGCATCTCGGGCCATGGAGGAGGTAATCAAATACACCACAGATGAGCGGCGCAAGGTCAATAAGGAATGCGGCAACTTCCTCCTCCCTAGGTTAATGAGCATGAAGGCCCTACTGTACCTCCAGCTTGTCAAGAACGCACAGCTGAAGGGCGAAAGCAGGGCACTTAAAAGTCTAGCCAGAGCAGTGGAAGGACCAACTCCCCGCCCCCTGACTAAACCTCAGTCCTTTGCTGACATCGTCAGGGAGCAGAAACAGAAAAAGGAGGCACCTCAAGTAGCCCAGTGGTAAGAGGTGCACGGAAGGTGCCAGCCAACTGCCGAAAAGACAGTCCTAATTTACCTGTAGGAGGGCGAGGAAAAATCGGAGGAATCTCGAATAAAGCTAAGGTCCCTAAATCCAGTGACAGAAAAGCTACGTATTAAGAATGCGAGGCAAGTAGCAAAGGGCAGAGTTCTCCTGGAAGCAGAGGATGAGGAAACTCTCCTCAAGCTTAAGAACAAGAAGCTAATGGAAGAACTGGGATTGAGGGTAACTGACCCCAAAAGGCGAGGGCCGAAGGTCATCATCTTTGATGTGCCTAGAGAATATGACAACCAGGACTTCATGGAAACACTAAGAATTCAGAATTTCTGTGAGTCCCAAATCTCAAACCTGGAGGTGTGGGAGAATGCTGCAGTGCACTTTCGCACAGGACCCAGGGACAAGGAGGTGGTGAACCTGGCCCTGGAAGTGACTTCGCCCTTAAGGAGAATGCTGGTGGACTGTGGGACCCTCTTTATCGGGTTCCAACGATGTAAGGTCCGAGATTACGTGGTATCCACAAGATGCTATATGTGCCAGGGGTACAGTCACGTAAAATAAAAGTGTAAGAGTGAGTTCGTATGTCTCCACTGCACTTAGAAAGACACATGTTCTCAGAGTGTTAGGCCAAGGAGAACAGGGCCAAATGTGCAAATTGCACTAAAGACAAACATAAGATCATATGCCATAAGATAGGGACCTCTGACTATCCGGTCCACCAAAGACTGTAAGCTCTGGGTTCGACAGAACTCAATATGACTAGAGGACTCTCGCTGCTATGGTTGGGGCAGATCAGCCAACAGAGAGGTGCATTTACGATTATGTAACTCCACAGAATAGTGAAGGAGCAAAACCTGGACATGGTACTGATGCAGGGACCTTACTTGCTCAGGGGAAAAGTACCAACTCTCCAAGGTTGTTTCGCTCTGTTCGGGCAAAATCCAATGGCTGGAATCTGGGTATGTAACGCAGAGATAACCCACATTCTGATTGAAGTTCTCTCGAACACGCACCATGCGTGTGTCAGACTGGAGCTGGGGAGAAGAAATCTGATGATTGTATCGTCATACTTTTCCAACCCCAGGATCCAATGGAGAGACACCTAGGTCAGTGGGAGACCATACTGACAAGAGCAGATGAGAGTAACATCATCTTTGGTGCAGACATCAATGCCAAGTCGGAACTGTGGAATTCCTCGCAGTCAGATGAGCGACAGGAGGAGGTGGTAAAGTACCTCATGGAGAGTGTCCTGCAGGTTGTAAATAGACCAGGACACATGGCGACCTACGTGTCCTCTGCCAATGATACCGAATCATATCTAGATGTGACCATGGCAATGGCGTGAGCTGCCAAAAGTATTCGGGACTTGAGGGTCTCGGATGAGGTAGAAACCGACCATCGAATGATACTGTTCACCATCCAAGTAAATGGAGAAAGAACGAACAGACCATAACTCCCACAATATGTGACAACCAAGGCAGACTGGCCTCTGTTTGACAGAGTACTGCTCCGTAGCCTAAGGGAATACCGTGAGGACAGACCAGAGTTGTCGCTGGACCTGAGGGCAGAAATGATGGAGAGATGGTGATGGTGGCCTGTGAACTGGCCATCCCCAAGACCCAAATAAAGATACCTCATCATCCCTGGTGGGATAATAAACAAGAAGCCCACAGGAAGCAGGTAAAGTACCTAAGAAAGTGATTCAATAGAACTTACTGCCCAGCAGAGAGACAACAGGCAGTGGGGCAGTACAACATCGCCAGGGCCAAGTATTGGAGTATACTCCAGAAGAAAAGGCAAACGCTTGGGGAGAGCTAGTCACGGATAGGGGAAACCAAGATCCATGGGGTCTGGTATACCGGATGGTAACAGGGAAGGTGAAAGGCTCAGAGGAGCTACCAGCCCTTGAGGCTGATGGCCGTCTTCTGCAGTCCTCCAAAGAGGTCACGAGGCACATGCTGGAAACGCTGTTGTCTGATGATACTGTGGTGGGGGAGACCGAGTATCACAAGAGAATTAGGGCTATACAACTAAGCCCAATGGAAACAGAGGAAACTGCATCATTCTCTGCTGAAGAGCTAGACAAAGTAATCAGGAAAAATAAGCTCAAGAATGCCCCAGGACTGGATGAAATGACATGAAATGTTCCTTCGAGCATACCCTAGGATACGACAGGACTTTCTAGACCTGGTTAATGACTGCCTCAAGGAAGGAATGTTCCCTTCAGGGTGGAAGAAAGGCCTGCTTATAGATATCTATAAGAGGGGTGGGAGAAACCCAAGAAAGGCAAAGGTGCAGACCAATTGCATTGATGCCATTTTTGGGGAAGACATTAGAATGTTTTATAAACCGTAGATTAATTGAGTACCTGGATGTGGTCCAGGGAATACATTCCAAGCAGTACGGCTTCATGAAGGGAAAAAGTACGGAGATGGCGGTGTGGACATGGTCGATTAGGTGCGAACTTATGATCAGATATATGTCCTGGCGATATCCCTTGATATCTTGGGGGCATTTGACAATGTGTGGTGGCCGTAGATCCTGTGGCAGCTGCACTTGTTGGAGTGCCCCAGGAACATACACGGAACTATCAAGAGCTTCCTGACGAACAGAATGTGCATAATGGATATGGGGACGCACAGAGAAGAGAAGGTGCTGACCAATGGCTGTCCACAAGGATCAGTCCTTGGTCCAATCCTCTGGAACGTGATCTTGGAGGGACTACTATGGCTGGAATTCCGATAATGCTGCATTGTGTATGGTTATGTGGACGACGGTTTACTCCTTGTCCCGGCCTGGTCCAGGAAAAAGCTAGAAGAGAGAACTGATCTAGCATTGGAACAGGTAGATGGCTGGGCTGAGAAGTTGAAAATGGACTTATCAGTCGAGAAATCAATGCCATTCTGCTTAAGGGGAACCTTATGCGGAACCTTGTGATCAGGTTCCGGGGCAGAGTCATCAAGATGGTGACTGAGATGAAATACCTGGGAGTAATTCTGGAGAGTCAACTCGCGTTTCATGCACGTGTATGCTACGTGGTGAACAAGTCTTTGTACCACAGACTAAGGGCAGTGGCTCATGCGAACTTGGAACTCGGCTACCGAATGTTGAAGCTCATGTACAGGTTGTTGTTCCTGACCATCCTCACGTACATGTGTGGGGTGTGGTTCCCGGAGGCAGAGAGGGTCCACGGAAAGCATAAATTAATAGTGCACAAAGAGCAGCACTGCTGGGGATAACCAAAGCCTATCGAACAGCTTCAAGGAGGCTCTCCAGGTAATAACTGGGGAGATCCCTCTGTATCTTCTGGTGGTGCAAAAAAGTGAGATTGCCAGAAGGAGAAGGTGGAAAGTAATTCCCCCAGAAGACCTCAAAGCAATAAAGGAAGCCACACTAACAGCATGGCAGACCAGATGCGATCTAAGCGAAAAGGGAAGACTAACTCACGAAATTTTCCCAATTTTATCCGAGAAAGGCTGCAGCTGGAGAATTGGCTCGAAGTGGGCCATTATTCGGCGCAGTTCCTGACTTGACACGGAAACTTCAGGGCGAAGCTGTTCTCCCTGGGCTTGGTGAAAGACCCCCTGTGTGGGGTGTGTGGGGTGGATGACACCCCTGCCCATGCACTGGAGTGCCCCAAGAGTGAAGGCCACAAACTAGAATTTGAGGGGAACCATGGATCTCTCCGTCTCGGGGACGTGATCCGGGACAGGGAAACGGCCAGAGAAGTGCTCAGATACTTCATAAAAGTAGGAAAACGTAGGGAAGAGTTCGACGTCTGGTGGTCGAGTCGCCGCTTGAGCGTGGACCTGGGCAGTTCGGAGGAGGAGGAACCTGGGAACGATGATGCGAACCAAAATGGGTGAGCACATCTTCCCAACCATTATCTTGGACGATGGTGGGGGTGGCCTTTAAACCCCCACTCTCAACAAGGAGAACCAGTACTGGTCCATGGGAAAGGTCCCTGTAAACCCCCCTCCAGAAAAGAAGCAACATCGAAAAAGGGATTCGAGTTGCCCAAGTCCAGGTCGATAACACGAGTTATCGACCTCTAGCCACACAGAACAAACGACCAGAGCAGAGCAGAGAAGAGAAAGAAATAGATGGATGGCCCTATACTTGGAACTCTGTGGTGTTTGTCCAGGAGGGCTTAGTTCGTGTTTGTAATAGCATGAGCAAGCTCAGAAGTATTTGCTCGCCAAGAGAGCCAACATTTTGCATGACCTAATAAATGCAGAATATTTTAAGCCCATTACTCATAATCTCGAAGTGTTCAAGGGAGCAGTTGAATACCCATAGTCATTAATACCAACATCAACGATACTACTGTGCCTATAAGAAGCAAAATCATGATGTACAAATAGATTGGGGTGGTGGATCAGGTGCGAATTGGCCACTAATGAAAAAAGTACTGAAGCGAGTCCTCAAACCCAATGCTCGGGTAGGATAAATGGTTCCTCAGTGCTTGACAAAGTAGAGTTTCTACCTGGTGGAATCATCAAAGTGGGCGATTTTATGACACTTGGAACACCCATGCTTTACCAACTTCAATTTCGGAAGGAGCCCAGAGAGTTTATAGAATCCGACCTGCTGTAATAAAATGTATTGCTCGAACTCATACATGCACTTTATGAAGATAATTATCAATAGACAGGTGTTAATAAATACAAAGAACATAAAAAAATCAACATTCTCGCAAACCTCTTAAGTGGCCCAGCAGTAAAAAGCAGTGAAGGTTTCAACAAGATAGACATTGACATGAATATCGACTACGTGTTTTGGGACAACCTGAAAGAGCTGGTCATAGGCTGCAGCTACTGCTCACTTCACAAAGGTTTAGAAATTACTCCCACACTAACGAGATAACTTGTCGAAGAACAGAAGGAGGGAGGCTACATACATTGGAGTCAATTGGGTATCGCCAATGAACTACATGCATTTGCAAAACACAACTACGACCCCTGCATGGTCATGATTTAAGGGATGAACAACCTTTATCAAGCTGATATCATCGAGATGATACCATTTACTCGGGTCAACAATGGGCTACAAATACATGTTGACAGTTATCGATGCATACAGTATATTCGTCTGGGCCAGGCCTGTCAAGTCGAAGAATGTACGTGATATCACCGAGGCCGTGTCGGATGTATTGTGTAAAGGATGCACCTATCTAATCTACAAACCGACCAAGGCAAAGAATTCTACAATGCAAAGTTCAAAGCCCTGATGAATAAATATAACATAAATCATTATTCCATGTACAGCAATCTCAAAGCTTCTATCGTCAAAATGTTCAACAGGTCTCTGAAGGGCAAGATGATGAGGCATTTCGCTGCGAATGGCAGCTACAAATGGTTGGATATATTCCCAAAACTCGTTCGCGAATACAATTCTACCATCCATTCTGGCAATTGCATGAAGTCTGAAGATGTGAAAGAGGACACCCTGCTTCGAACTGTGTGCACTGATGTGAAAATGAGGGATCCACGCAAGCTTAAAGCCAAGGTTGGCAACTTGGTGGACATCTCCAAACAGAAAGGCATATTCGACAAATGGTGCACAGCGAATTGGAGCCCGAACTCTTTCTTGTGCGTCTAATACGCACCTATGCTCCAGGATCTCGAGGATCTGAATAATGTTCCTATCCATGGAGGTTTCTAAGCATAGCAGATCCTGCCTACAAAGTTTCCAGATGTGATTTGTTCGAGAAGGTGCTGAAACTGCGTAATGGGTGGTCGTATGTCAAGTGGTGGGGTCTCCCAGCCCACTGCAATTACTGGGTCCACGATGCGGACATCGAGCGGTGAACACAGAAGACTGAAATTAATAAACCTATTTTTTTCTCATTTTGTACATGACCAAATAAAATTAGTTTTTTGTTTTTTAGATTGTGTTTTATTTTTTTAACATTCCTACTTTATATAAAATAATTTGAATAAAAATGCTTCCACGGGAATAGAAAACAACAGAATTAAATATGGCAATTTTCATACTTTACAGGAATGGTCAATGTCACAATGTGGTACAGGCCGATAGCAGGCTATATAAACGAAAAATTAGCTTTACTTTGACATTCAAAATACAATCCATTATTGAGGGCGCCTACAGGCCTACTACACATTAAAAATCATAAACAAATTTGGCTGCCACCTGGGGTTAAATCACCAGCTCGCCTTGTGGGTAAATCGGTAATTAAAACACTAGTACCACCTAGGTGTTAAAAATGAAAACACGAAATCCAAGATAATAGCCTCCAGCAATGTACAAACAAATGACAAACGAAATAAAATACAAGATGGCTGCATACGATGGAATGAGTATGGTTGAGAGGGCTGGAGACCTGCCGAGTAATTAACTAATGAGAAACATTGGTAGGGGAGGGGAATGTTAAGACAATGTGATATTGGAGGGGAGTCAGTCATCTGCTGGACATTAGCTGGGGAAACCTCCAGAAATGTAAGTTTTTAAACCATTTTTGTTTAATGTTTTTTTAATAGTTTTTATAACTTTTATAACATTTGTAGATCATTTTTTAGAATTTTTATACATTTTTGGGATTTTTTTTTATTATTTGGGTTCAGGGTCATTTAAAGTCACAAAGTCAAAATCAAGGTCAGTTGGATGCAATATGACGGCAAACAAGGCTGAAAAAACCAAAATGATGGACAGTCAGCTCTGTCTCTGGATCCTGTATATCGATTTGGCATACTCTATGTCTATATAACCAATATGGCTGTCACTGCTCTGCCTTCGAAAACTATTCCCCCCAAATCCTTCCGATGGATCGAAAAGTGGTTTTCGGGGATCTTTTTCCAACTTGAGGGAACGGTACTTTTTTTAAGAAAGCAAAGGAAATTTTAACTAAAAATGGTCATAATGAGGGAAAATTAATTGTTTTTGAGGGAAAAAAAGGGGGAATTTTTGTGGTAAGATGGCCGTCGGGTGACCGGAATGACAGAGCATGAGCAGCTCCGACGCTCCGCGCACCCACGCCCTTATGCCAAACTCCCCCATATCATACTACCACTGCCTTTACATGCTCGAGCGCACTGACTGACATGAGCCAAGTAAAGTTTTCAACGATGGAGGGAAAGCAGACCCCTAGTTCCATTTCATAAAGTTGGATTAATAGTGTTTCGTGAAATGTTGTGAACACTGAAGTGATTTCATTTTATATCTGTTTAACTTTTTTCCTATACTTCCAAGAGTTTGTAAATTTGTAGAATACATTAATTTTCTAATGATTACACAGTCTCATTTGACTGACGCGGGATTGAAGTGATCAATGGCGATGTTAATTTTACGTATGGCGGAAGGATACACTATGTCTTACAAGTAGAACTTAAGTAGGACGTTCAGAAGTGATCAGTTTACCGTGAACGACCTATAATAAACGTTCGCCACTGTGGCAGCTTCATTCCTTGTGACCAGGTGTAACAATAGTATGAGATCTGCCTGTGTCAGCAGCCAGTGAACAGGTGACCCCGGCTCGAGCATGTGAAACGCTGTGTAATCTGCCTCCGTGCCGTTTTATAACGCGAGAGAGGTAGGGCCAGTATCCAAGAGTGCTTCCGCGTCCCTAGACCTCTGACACGAAGGTAAAGAAGATCTGGCAGGCTGCAGTCGACCCTTACGCGAAGACGGGAATAACTCACAGATGTCACTTTTTATCACAGAGAGACTATTGTGTTTCACTCGTACTCAAGAAGTCGTGACCTTGACCCTCGCAGAATACTTAATAATACAGAAGTTAAATCACCGCTCGCACTGCGAGCTCAAACTGCACAACGGGTACGCGGTGGCTGAGCGGTTAGCATGCTCATATCCCACCCAGGCGAACCGGGTTCAATCCCCGGCCGGGTCACCGGACTTTCGCATGTGTGGGATTGCGCCGTACGATGCCGCCGGTCGGCGGGTTTTCTCGGGAATATCCAGTGTCCCCCCCCCCATCCCTTTCAATCCGGCGCGTCTCCATACTCGTCTCAATCACCCTCATCGGCTCCCAAGACCTCGCTGTTAAAAAGCCGTCCAGATCTCTTCACCTCTCAAACCGCACACTGGCCAGCGAATATGTTGGAACGCCATTCACAAACCTGCGCCTGGTAACTTACTGGCCAACCGCAGCCCAGCTTAGAGGGAACCTTTCGACGCACGCAATAGCCAATCAAACACCAGGCCCGTTCCAGAGTCTCGGGCAATCATACGCCCACATCAAAGTAACCTTCACGCCATTTCGTCTCTGTATACTGAGAATCTTTGTTCTGGTTCCACGTGGTTTTGCATCATTTCTAACTAATTATGTTAGGTTTTGTGCGCCGTCTTCAATTCTTACACGCTGCGTTCAATCCGTAACTGCACAGTAGGGGCTGGAAAATTTACGCGAATTCAATTTAGTACAAGCTAGACTTCAAACTCACGTACATTTATATCATGTTTAAGATCACAGTTTATTATATGCCCCCAAGGAAACTTTAAGCTAATAACTGGCGTACAAGAGAACGAGCACAGAATCACATGCCCCATGGTCTGAGGTAAAACTGGCTACGCATTGGGACAGCTACTAATGGACATATAACTGAGGCTCGAAAATACGTAGGATGGTGAAGTCTACCGTACAGTTCGTTTAAAACGAGTTAATTTCTTGTCCCAACTAGACAGGACTCGTGAAGTTACATAAATACTCTTATGTTGCTTTTTTACGACACAGTATTAAAAGTGGGGTGGATCCCCGCATTTTTTTTTGTGAAAAAGTTGTTTTTCTGCAATACATGTATCTCGGTAAATAAGTGTTCTGCAAATACGACTTTTCGTCGGAAAATATGAAAAACAGTTATCTATGCCGTATTTTTTTTATTACTTTTGTCACATTAACTGTATCGTTGGAGAAAAAATGCGTGAGAATGGTCAAATATCGCATGATTAAAGCTTGCCTATGCGGTTTCCTTAAGCGACAAGAGAAAAGTACAAAGATACTGGCGTAGTTTAATATGTGGTCTTTCATCGCGTGTAATAAAATCCCACTGTTACAGATCAAATTTGCACAGTGCCGCGTCACGGCAGAAACACTGCACGCCTTGCGCGTAGGAGCGATGAGGCACTAGGCGTGCGTGTTAGTGTCGCCCGTATCGCTCCCTCGCTTCTTGACCTTGGACGCCGAGGTCCATCCCATTCTTAATAAGTGACTGTTAAGAGGTCGGACGGCGTGTAGGGGCCGATGGAACTGAATCGATGTGAGGCAAGAGGAATGCCGCGAGTAAACACACCGTCCGCCATGTCATCCACGTGTGATAATCCGGTGCGTCGCCGTCGGTAATCGAACCCGGTTCGCAGAGATAGAATACGAGTAGTCTGGCCACTATACCACCGCGGGCCGCAGCGGATGTAACAAGAAATGTTAAACCCAAACGACTTCCAGCAGGTGGTATTTCACAGAAATCAACTAATTCTTCCCTTTGGATCTTGCGTTATCCAAACTGTATATTTAAATACACTACTTATAAGTATATATATCCCTCATGAAAATTGAACCAGCAATAGTTTTGTTTCACACTAGACGTAATACCAGTATACCATTGGGACGCTCCAGTTTGCGTTTCTGCAATGGATGGCCAAATCCGTGGTGAACCCATAACTTTCACCCTGTTCGAAGAATATTTTCCAGAGTTTTAGGAAATCCCGAGCTACTCATGGCTAACAACTTTCCCAACATAAGTTCTAGGTAGGCTTGCTCCCATAGACCTGGCACGGTTTTTTTGTTCCGTACACACATTAGCTCCAAAAATAGACATCGTTAATGCTAGGAATCTTAGCATGCCCTCTCGAACCCCATTAATGAGATCATCTGTCTACTTGTAAGCCACATGAAGTTTTATTCGTGTGGTAGGAATATGCCCGTTTTGAGCAGGGCTCCAGCAAAAATGGAAAATATGTCCGTACTTAACTACGTGAGTGGTATTCTACAGGATCTTGTTATTTATATTTAAAAAAAAAAAAAAAAAAATCTTAGGTTGGTTACTAAGCTGCTCTTTATCGCGCTCGAACTACGAGAATGACAAAAAAATATTATATCTTACAAGTTTTAATTTTTTTTGTTTATGCTAACTGATTACTTTGCTTGCAAATCCATTACAATGTAATTAGGTTTATTAGACCCCAGCGATTCTGTGAACATTTAAATAGGTTTATTACACCCCAGCATTTCTGTGAAAAATTAATTCGATTTAATACTCTATGGCATATCTGTCATAATTTAATGATGTTTATTACACCCCCGTATTTCTGCAACATTAATCGGCAAGAGGGGGGGGGGGTGAATTTATATGCATATAAACCAGATCTTATTTAACAAACGTCTAAATTAGCCCACATACACAGTTTGTGTGTGGCGTAATCTGGCTAATATCTCGGTACTACGTGGTTTGAAAGTAGCACCTCAACACTTCGGTAACAAGGTCGAAGCCGAATGGGCTACGCTAGGCCTTGTTTTCTGCAAAGTCGCCTTGAAAGTGCAGTCGAATGACTGACAGTTCATTTTCAGTGAGGTCATGCGCGCTGTTCTCCTATAAACAAACTAAGCATTCCTATGTTCCTCGTAGACATACAATCTAATAAGTCGTATTCAAAGTGCTAGAGTTCTTTACGAGATCTATTGTGGATATCCCGAAAATTCAGTCGCGAATGTGTCAAACCCCACGGACGAGATTTTTTAAAAAATATATTTGTGTCGTGAATATCCGTGATTAGTTTTTGTGGAAAAACTGGCACGAAAAAAAAGCAAAAATGCTGTGCTAGATACATCATTTGTTGAGAAACAAAGCCAACGTTGCTGGACAAATTAATTACAACCAACATTTCAGTATGAAACACAGTTCAAGAACATAATGCATATATTTAATTCTAGTGAACAAATGAATATATGGTAGAGACGTTTGTCATCTATGGCTTAAACTTTAAGTCTGGGACTACTCATCTGTGATTCTGGGCTTAGCACGCTTGCTTTGATGGTCTAGTTATGCGAATCCTACAGCATAGTGGAAATTTTGGTCATATTTAGGCATATTTTACACAAACGTCAATTGTATGCAATTACACTTGCCTAATCGACATAAAACCGCAAACGTTAAAAGGCGTTAACCAACCAATATTTTAACTAACAGTATTTTAATAAAATATTTAAATTATGTATTTATAATTCGTAACATTCCAAAATACAAAGTAAAGTGATAATATTGTTTTCACGAACCCTCCGCATTTTTTAAAGTAATTAAGTAGAATGAGAATTCCTTACATTATACACAGTAGGTGTTCGGCAGATATATGGTCCCTCTCCGTGACATACCTACCTGTGGCGACCCAGTTGCTCAGCGCTCCATGTGTAGACACATGCAAAATTCGCGTTGTTATTTCAATAGAGACTAGAATTCAAACACTTCGGTTTTCGTATTCCGTTTGTTATTTTACTACAGTTTGTCCGGATACGCCTGGGACAGCTTACTGCCGAAAGGAAACCTCTTACGAAAGGCAGGCCTAATCACGTTTCAACCAAGTCAAAAAGAAAAAACGTGTCCTCGCTGCTGCAGAAGTCAATAAACAAGTGAGGCCGACCCGGATATGTACAGGCTGCTTGGAAAATCCCCTTAAACTTAGGACTTGTACAGGGGACTGAGTAGATGTTCTTTTGAACAGGAACCCATGTCCGGAAACATGCCGTTTTCGGGCTACAACCATTTAAAATTAGGTATTTTACACATGACCGTCCAGAATACCTGCTCACACATTAATAGGAAATCTGTGCTGGAATCCCTGGACATGCGAGGTATTAGGGTTTTCGTCTGAGGAGACATGGCTGTTTCGAGAATCGAGAACACTGTTCCTAGTGAATTGACATTCATCTGAGAACAGAACGCGACGTGGGAATGGGCTCGTTGGTGCAGCGGTGCAGGAACCACGTGCAGAAGTCAACACGTTGTGCAAAATCGGCTGGAACCACCCTTTGGAGGTGGTAAAGATATAGTTGTTGCTCATGCAGAACCTCCCAGACTATGCTGGGAGCAACACCCATTGCACGCGCAATTGTTCGCGTACTCGCTGAAGGGCTCTGTTCAACGTGATGCAGTACAGCCTCTTCCAATTCGGGAGTGCGGAGTCTCTTTGGAGCACCACAGTCGTTCCTGTCGGCGGTGAAGGTACATTGTTCTCGGAGCCGTTCCGTATCTGTGGTAAAAAGGGTATGTGATGGTGTCGCATGTTGTGGATAACACTCTTGACATAGCCGACGAGCTGCTCTTCCATTACATTCAGCTGTGTCATACACAAGGGTCATGTCTGTGTATTCCGCAAACATGTACTCAACCATGTTGATCGGAGACACAAAGGCGCGTGAATGGGGATCGAGGCAGGGTAGACGTCGCGTGCCATCACGTAGTTGCCTGAAGTAATGTTCTGCCTACCCGGTTGCACATCAACACAGTCACATCCGAGATATTGCTCTTTCCTTCAGCGGAAGTGGACGAGTGATGCACCTGATTTGAAATGGTCGTAGCACGGAAACGGTACGTTTCCAGACATGGGTTCCTATACAAAGGACAGTCTACTCAGTCCCCTCTATAAGTCCTAGGAGTTTGTAAGAGGAATTTCCGAGCACTCTGCATAGGACGGTGAATTTTAGCGTTCTGCCAGAAAATAACAGGAATTTCTCACGTCCCTATCCATGTGTTGTTTGACACATCACTCAGCACATCATGAATACAGTGGTGCTGTACACGTCGAGTTATTTTGAGTCGGACAGCACTGCGCTTCAACCCTGAAGCGGGCGTATTATACTGATAGAACAGGCAACAAAATATTTGTTGCCTGTATTTAGTTGTCCAAACGTATTAAGTTGTCCAAACAAAATATTTTCTTGAGTAAACAAAACTTGAAAAGCAACCAAATTAATTTTGTTCAGCTAACAAAATACGCGCTTTAATATACAAAACCTCAGAATTGGGCTGAAATAAAATTAATCTCTCAACAAAAATGTTTAGTTGAATCAGTTGTATATATTTATTTTGCCACTTATTCGATTGCCTTTGTTAGAAAATACAGCTCGAGTGCTTATTTGTATTTTTGTGACAATAAGGATAGTACCAGTGCTTGCTAGTGCATTTATCGATGCTTAATTATGGCATGAACGCCCTAATTAAACAAATTCTTCAAGTATTTTTATAGTTTGCTTGTTAAATGTATTTTACTTACATCTACTCTTTCAATAAAACCACAAAATTACCTATTTTGTAAGAAGTGCGTACATAAAAGAGACATTCGTATTTATTATAAATTATTTTTAAAAAAACTTTTACTAAACACACGCTGTAATGATTGTCCTTGTAAAGTTGAACTTAACACATCGGATGTTGAGTCTAAAAAATTGTGTAGTACCTACTATACATTACAATAAACACACAAAAAAAAAATCAACGAATGCACTTCGAAATAGAGGCATTTCAGATAATTACTTGTTATTGATAGATCCATAATTACTGTGTCATTAAATCAGTTACTGAAGACAGAATCTTGTTCGAAACAGCATGATAATAAGACTGAGCAGAAATATTCATAAATAACCGCCATTAACCAGTTGACATGCTTACAGTTTCAGACAACATTTCAAGGTCGTCCAACTTTTCGCGTATCCAGTGATTATTCTGTAAATAAGTTTTCCATAAATCTAATTTCTGTACGGTATTGTTGAGTTATCCAGCGGATATGAGCGCAAGGCCTTAGTAAATTTGGTGAAGGATAACAGACGTTTCCCAGAGGTGATTACATAACATCTCTCAAAGACGTATTTAGAATGTGGTATTTCTTTTTCTTTTCAAAGGGTTGGGGAGTTCATCTAGAGTATGATTACCATCATTTGTGGTTTAGCATGGATTCTTTGTCGACACGATAAACAACCAAGGAAATATTTTCTAACGTTGTGTCAGTATTGCAATTCATGTTTATTTGTATGCAAATTAATATTTCGCATCAATGGTAGACTGAAATGATACATTGTTCAATTCAGAAAATAGAGGAGAGCCAGAGATAGAAGAGAGTGAGAGAGATAGAGAGAGCACTTCATCTCCCTGCATTAAAAACTGTCGCTAATGCAAAATATTAAAATTGTACTTCATAAGGCCGCGAATTAAAACTTTTCCTTAGGAGCAATAAACAAGAAATTGGCTGAAGTTGAGACTGATGGAGGCTTCCGTTAATTCCGTAAAACTCGTAGGAGTGAATTATTAACTCCTTCTTAAAATATTACACTTTAAATAGTTGTACCAAAGGTTTAAATTTAATAATTTCAGAAAATGTACTTAAATATGTTATATTTTATAGCTATGTTATAACTTAAAAATAAATCTGAAATATGAATTGCAGTAAATATAAATAGGCCTATATCCAAAATAGAGACTTCGTTGACAATTAAAAACCAACATCATTTAGGCAAAGAGATGAATAAATGTAACCTGAAACTTACAGCTTATGATCATTAAAATGTACTCTAAAATAAAAGTAAGCCTTATGAACGCCCTCACTTGTTAACTCCCCTGCAAATCTCGACAAGAGAATAAGCCCTCACGAAACCGCGTGTTTACACTCTGCGAGCGAGCCATGGCGGATGCGAAATTACGTTGAAATTATTCACGTGACAATGCGCTGAAAATTGGCGGGAACTCGACCTTTGTACGTGCGTCATATACGTCCTTGAGTTGTACGCACGACACTTGTAACGACGGAGATAATAACATGCGGTAAGATTGCATGAGCTCTCTGGGAATCTTCCTGCTTGTCGAGTTCAGATGTTCTTCCTACAGGTCGTTCACGGTGAACTGAGCACTTCTGAAAGCTCTGCTTAAGATCTACTTGTATGCGCATTATGTATTCTCCCACCACATTTAAAATTAACATTGTCATGGGCTTTATCACTTAGTTTATGCTTCAGTCTAGACAAACTGAGAAATTATAAAAAATGTAAATATTTACGAATTCCCTATTTCTTACACTTATGTGGGAAAAAAACAGTCTTCGAAAGAAATAACTTGAAATTCACAAATGGTTAAGACGTGGAACCACTTTTCGTCCGTCGTTATGGGCTGTTCACGATAAAGTGAGCACTTTTGAAATCAACCTTAGAAAAAAGTTACTGTTCCTTCCTGCATATACTTTAACGGACTCACTGAGTGACATGCGCCCAGTAAAGTTTATAACGAATTAGGGAAAGTAGTCCCATATCTTAACGTCGAATAAAAAGTGTTAAGTGACAATTTGTGACAACTTATAATATTTCTTTCGCTTTAAGTTTTTTAATGCATCGAAGTATAAAAATGAGCAAATTTCTAAAATGTTTACTTTTGTAATAATTGCACAGTTTCACTTGTCCGGCGCATGAATAAAGTGATGAGACCCATGACAATGTTAATTTTACATAGGGCGAAAGAATACACAACGTGCATACAAGTTACAAGTACATATCAAGCAGGGCTTTCAAAACTGCTAATTTTACCGTGAATAGCCTATATAAAATTTACAGGGCGCCTATCAATCGGTGTGCCCGTTAGGATATGGGTAGGTGGGGACCGTGACATATTTCAAAAGTTGATTATAAATGAGCTTAGCGAACTATAAACCGCTAGTTGAAGCTAACGTCGACTTAAATGCGTATACTAGTGTTTTATTTTGTATTTACAATACCACAAGAACAAAATGATTCGTGATAGCGCTAGTTAACGTATTCGTAAGACCATGAACGTGTCGGAACTTTAACCTAATGCCAACATTTCCACATCCACTCTTAACTGTGTCATGTCAGACGGAATCAACAACTGGTGTTATTAAACACAGGAGCCAAGCCTGGCAAAAAAAAAACAGTTGTTTATGTATCTACTGGGCGAGCTTGTGTACTTGAAGCTGTCATCGCTTTCGTCGTTAATGTTGACTTTAACTATCATGATAGTTAAGAACTTTAGTTTAATGGTTTACATTTGTTTTCTGTACTTCAATAGAATTTCTTTTTAAACACGCTTCAGTTTATTTGCTTCTGTAAATTCACTGAAGTAAATGTGCAGGCTGTTCGCGCGAACAACAAATCTGTTGCTGTGGTCATGCCTTAAGAATGGCTTAGGTGAAATAAGTGATTAGTGAGGAAACGGGAATGCCTCGAGAAAACTGCCAAGTCACTACAATACCTGTCACACTCCCACGTGAGATATCCCTCTCGAAAAAATTTTCCGTACCAAGCGCCTGGAAATGAAGCGGAAACCCTGGCAGTGCGTAGTTATGGTCTAGCCAATCAAACAAAACGTGTGTTCTCTGGATTGTAACAGCTTTAATCATAATTTTCCGCAGAATTTATTGGGGCCAACCAAGTACTGGCTTGCTATGACACATCAAAATAATTCAGATCTTTAGGAGACTAGCTCACATTGGTCCAAGATCTCGACGCAGTGGTATACCACATGACCTACATTCGAGAGAATCTGGGTTCGAGTCCCTGTCCGGCGATGGTTTTTTGAAATCACTCCACGGGGATGCTGAGAAGATTCCTTACAAGTCGAAGCCTATTCGTCCACGCCCCTGCTTCCATGAGCGACCTGTTCCGTTCCTATGGACCTCGCTGTCAACAAGATGTTAACCCAACGTACCTACTAAGAGGAAAAAAATATATTCGCAAGATCGTGCGCCCTGGTAATATGTTTTTGCGGACAGCGCTTTGTAACTGGTGATCAGATCCAGAGCAGCTGACACGAGTATGTCACAGTGCAGGTTTGAACAAGGTGACACGCTGCAGTGGAAATGCTCTGGCTGACAGCACCGTCGGACACGTTTACCACACGTAAATCCAGGCGTGACCACAATGTATATTAGGTCCCTAGTACACAGAGGCGAAATAACGGGACGGTTTTTTGATGCGCCTCGATAAAAAAAAAATCATCAGATTGGCTTCGCGCGGCTATGGGACCAAAATTCATCCATTGACTGCGCTGCTGTCTGGCAAGTTGGTTACCACGCGCTGATGGGCGAACGCCTTTCCGACATGCTCCTGGCATGTGGCGCCATCTTGCTGGCTCGTGCGTCTGGAGTACGCGGAATAAACAGTCGTTTCTCCTCTGTAATGTTGAGTACTCTGTGACGTGAGGGAGCGGAAGCGCCCCGATAAAACCCCTACAGGTTGATGGCAACGCCCGCCACGTTGCCGACATATGAATGAGCTGTGGTTGTTCCTCGTGGTCGACGGCGCTCTCTTGTGGTCGTCGCTCCGTCAGTTCAGCGTGCAATAACAATTCCCCTGGCGCCCCCCACCACACCTCCTTCTCTTCTACACCTAAGTCGACGTCGCTCGTCGAGGGTCAAGGCGCCCGGCTCACAACACTCCCGGCCGCGCACCTGTGGCGTCTTCGCCGGCTCGCGATAGGGGGAGGAGGGGTGCTGGGGAAACCCGACGTCCCCACCGCGGCTATATAGTGTAGAGCCCGGTGTCGGAGGCCAGTCAGTCGCTGTGAGGACGCCGAGGCACGCGCACGCTCGAGCCGCCATGTACCCCAACCCGCTAGAGAGGAGGCACTGCACCATCCGGCAGGTCATCGACAAGTTCCTGCGGCCCTCCAGGAACAACAACAAGCTGGGGTCGACGTCGTCATCCTCCTCGTCCTCCTCCTCGCTGAAGAGCTCCTCCGGCGACCGCCGTCAGCTGTCGCCCGGCTGGGGCAAGTAGCGGCGAGGGGCGTCATCGCGCACCCTCCCCTTCTTCAGTTGGAGGGATGTCAACCCCATATGTGTCGCCGCGAGGCTTTCCTAGGAAGTGCAGGTGAGCCCACGAGTGTCCTACACAGCACACGTATCTATAGGCAGTTCACGGTAAAATGTGCAATTTTGAAAGCCCTACTTAAGATATACTTGTATGCACGTTGTGTATTCTTCCGCCTTATGTAAGATTAACATTATCATGGGCCTCATCACTTTATTCATGCGTTGGTCAATAAAACCGTCAAATTATTATAAAAGTTAATATTTAACAAATCTGCTCATTTTTTACACTTCGATGCACTAAAAAAAAAAAAAACAACGAATGAAACAATTTAAGTTATCAGAAATTCGACGTTATGATACGGAACTACTCCCCATTCATCGTCACCAACTTTACTGGTCGCATGTCACTCTGGGCGCCCGTTAAAATAAATGCAGGTAGGGGCAGTAACATTTTTCTAAGGTTGATTTCAAAAGTGCTCACTTTATCGTAAACAGACTATATATCCAGTCACTGTCACTTCAAACTTCCCCTGGAACCCTGCTCAAGGCTCGCCTTCAGATCTTTTCCAGAAATTGTTCGTTTTCGCGTCAAAAACTTCAGATTCGTTGTGATTGATGACAACCTACTATCATAGAAGATTTGCATTTAACGAGTTGTTTCATATATGTGTGAGGAATTTCAATTGTGCGTTATCTGATTGTTGTACAAAATCACTAACGTAATTGTATTTTTATATTTTACGAGTAAATCCCTGCGCTTTTTGCAAGCAGGTAATACACACACACACACACACTAAAAATTAGGTATGAAAATATTAAACAAGTAAATTTTAAATTTTCTGTAATAAAACGTTTACTATAATATACCTCTGAAATTGAAATTATAACACAAGAACGAAGAATTTCTCCGTAACAGGTGAAGCAGCCGAGTATTTGGTTCTGCTTTCGGGGACAGTCCTCCGCCTCGTGCAAACAAAGATTAACGGAGTACAAACAAGTTTCACGAGAAGACAACACACCGCATTTGTGTGCACTCACTTTATTAGAATTTTGCATCACAACTGTTTCTTACTAGCCATCACCAACTCACCTTTTTCTCATTTTTTTAAAATAGTATTTATTTTAAATGGAGTATAATTTGCCAATAAAATATACGTAACAGTTCAGTTTAACCAAAATAAATTATTTAAGAAGAACAATAAAACGACTGTGATACGTTGTATATTTATTAACCGACTGAACGCGTCATACATTGGTTTAATTTTCCGAAGGTTTGAATAAAAAGGTGTAAAGGTATTTTTGAACGGACTATACGCGTACTAAGTCTTGAAGGACGTGTACTGAAGTGCTGCTGTTTTGATTGGACGACAGTTTTTATGCGCGGGCTGTGTAAACCTCTTCGGCCAGTAAGAAAACAAGGGTGAAATGTAATTACAGTGTAATGTAGAGGCAAATAGAATAATAAAAAAAAGTAGCCTTCCCGCCATGGTAACGATCAATAACTAACAGTTCCAGCCAGAGCATGTAGAGGACTGAGATGTTTATGTGGCTGGCAAATGAATCCGCAAAAAAATCACATGACCCTGCTTAAAACTTGCAGTCCATTCACGGCCAGTTACTACTTTTTCCAAGTTCTGCTTAAGTTCTTCCTATATAATATTACTCCGCCCCATGCAAACAAAGCTTAACCGAGTGTAAAAAAATTACACCGGAGTGACAACACACAGAATTCGTGCGTACTCAGTGTGATAATGTTTTGTGTAAGAATTATTTATTACTAGGCGTTACTACCACACCTACTTGAATTTAAAACAGTTTCAAGGAGCTTTTCTTCTCGTAGTAACTTAAAAGCAGGAGCGTCCTTTGGCATAAACTTGCCAGCAGATTATATATACTGGTGTAAAATTTGTTTCATACGTTAAGATGAAAATAATACTTTGTTTACTCTAAGTTATAAACTACATGTTCATTCTAACTTTGACGAAATGCTCGTTAGAGAACTTCTCATGAAAAGGAGAATTTCTAGATATACAAAACTTATAGCGGATTTTTTTTTTTTTTTTCAAAACGAATTTTTATTTCAAAAACACAGTCGTGGTAACTATAATGAATAGAAAATTATTCACGGATTTTATTTTATTATTATGCCTCAAAACGGCTTAAAATCCTACGTCGCTGGATACTTGCAAAGGTTATGTAATTTACGGAATTATCGCATTGATGATTACCTAATTTAAAAATATATGCTATGGGAACCTAATATGTGTGAAATGATTTCATAATTCACTGTAATTCAAATCACTTTAGCTCAAATTAATTTAAGTTTATTTAAGGTTTTTTTTTTTTTTTGTAATGTGTCTTGAAAGTCATCCGTGAATAACAGTCCTCAAATAACATGGAACAAATATAATTCTGATTAGGACAGTTATTTATGAAAATGTTATTTCGAAAAGAAGTTACCAATAATCGAAGGTGGGCTGCATTTATTTCCGTAGGACATTGAAGCCTAACCAGCGAATAAATGTATTTTTGCGAAAATCAGGCGTCTCAACGTATAGTTGCAAAAAAGGCGCAGACTAACCATTACGAACTACAAGAAAACTTCTAAATTATGAAACTAAGTCGCCTTTAATGCTCAGAATATATAATTCACACCATTACCAAAACGTACATTTAGATGTATTAACGCATGCTTAGCAATTATGCGTGACTCCCCTGATCGAGGTAAACTTTTTTTCGTAAAATCGTATTTTGAACAGGAAGACGAGTTAAAAAGAGGGAGGGAAGAGGACGGAGTGTTACAGAATATTTGCAGCCGCGAGATAAATACTATCTGCATTTTTTTTTTCTTTCGTTCCTCGTTATAACTGCCGTGCTGTTCCGTGTCAGTATTTTTTTAGGTCACACTATCACTGATCTGTAGTTTTTTTGACCCACTTTTATCAAGTATCTTTGAAATTTTTATAAATGGCTTCACCCGGAGTGTGTTTATATATGGTAATGTTTATCTGAGATTATTCTAGTAGCCTTGACATGTGTATTGCCAAGTGACCTCTCCTCCGGAGGTGTATCGATCGATACACACACACACACACCTTCCATTCGAATGTTGTTTCAGTTTCTTTTTTGTCTCAGTGTAGTTTTCACATGTGTATAGAACACTCATATGCAAGGTGTTTGTTTGTAACATATCGAAATTGAAACCACAACATGTATGCAATAATATGCACACAAAATCCTAGCAGCAAAATATTCCGAAAATTCATCAAGGTTTTTCAATTTAATTTTGAAGTCAGGCATAGCAGTGCTAGGGGTCTGTAGCTGCCTGCATACACAAGTTGCCTAACACGTAGGCGAACGGAATTGTCGCGATCGTCTACGTGCGAGCATACGTTTCCATCGTGGGCTAATGAGATTCCGTTCGCCTTCGTGGTACGCAACTTTCCGCGCACACAGATGTGTTTAGCTGCGGACTCCAGGCGCTGTTGTGCCTTACCTCAAATTAAATTACATAACACTTGACGAGTTTTCCGGACATTTTGCAACTAGGATTTTTCTATATTAGTCGATAGTTCCTGTGATTTCAATTTCGACATGATATTCAAAAACTGCTTGTATAATCTATTCGTGATTACTTCCAAATTATCTGAAGCGTTGCTAGAGTTCTACTTTAAAATTATTCGCCCGCCCCCTGCAAACAAAGTTAAAATGTCTTAGAATATTGCAGTAAGGACAACACACGCCATTCTTGCGCACTCGGTGTAATAGTATTTTCGACGAGAACAATTTCTTACTAGTCATTACCAACACAAGTGTTTTCTCTTATTTTAATCCTATCATTTATAAATGAAACTGCCGAAAAATGTTTAAAGACACCGCGCATAGTGTATATCAGTGATGCCACGATAACTGAATGCATTGATTGTGCAATGCCATCTAGCGGCATCCCACAAAACTAAGTCAGCTCTCGACTCGCAAGCAGGGTTTGTGTTTGCCCTTGGCGGACTCATGTCAGAGAGAGAGAGAGAGAGAGAGAGAGAGAGAGAGAGAGAGAGAGAGAGATAGGTAAACACGAAAACATGTATGCCGGGAGCGAAGTTCGCTTCTTTTTATCCTTTGCTAGACAGTTATCCTGTTTACTGCTATAAACAACACAGAATCATGTTCAAAACTACTTTAAAAGTATTAATTCACGCCTTCAGCGCAAATATACAGCCCGAATTCATCGAAATTAAGCCCCGAAACTGGCCGGAATTTTCCGATCAGTCCGGGACAAAAATCGCCCATTTTTAACTAAACTAATTAGCGCCAGCACCGCGCCAGCCTTATCGCTCTCAGACATACACGAGTTAACATGTTTTACATGAATTACTACCCTTTTAGTCGTTCGTCACAGTACATTCAGACATGCATTTACTCACAAATTAGCTTATTTAACGTTTTTAACAATAACTCACTAGATATGAAGTAAAATACTGAAACAACTACACTGAATTAAATTCTCGCGCAACTTAAATTCACCACTACAATACACAAATAATTAATTTAATTATAATAATCCTTGCCACTCCAGTCATGGGAAAGCTACTTATATCGATAATTTAACTTCATTTGGCTATTAACCTCCGCTTTTTATACCAAACGGTCGCTAGCTCTCTCACAGGGAGCTCGTGACAGTACTTCACAAGTCCTGAACTTTAAAATTCTGCGCTGGTTAATTCAATTAACTTCACCACTCTCTTTTATCCCGTACAGGCAGGGAAATAGAGAGTAAAATACAGCTATGGAAACAGCTCCCAGGCGCTACCCTGGGAATCCTGTAAAATAATGTTTGCTCCGAAGCATTAAGTATTTTTGAAGGGGATGGGGAGGGGGAGGGGGTTAGCTTCTCCTCGCCTCCACAAGCTGAGAACTGTCTGGGTGGCCAAGGTCCCTCACAAGGGACCGATCCGCCCCCGCGCTGAGGGAGTAGCGTCCCAGTGAAGTCAAACCGGCCTGTTTATTGTTTTACTTGAGAAAAATACAGCCACTTCCTAAGGTGTTCGTGCCGAAGACTTATTAGTCAAAATCTTTGTAGCAGTAAAGTGTGAAAGTCCCTCGTATAAAGTCAGCAGAACAGTCGAATTGCTCCTACTGTGATGTTGTATTACATCCGCTGCGGTCGCTGTTCGCGCTATCCAGACGACACGCGACTCGTAATATTGCTTCTCAGGACAAGTCAATAGCAATCATGTTTATACTTTCAATAGAAAATTTTATTTTTATTCCAAAATATTGCAGTTTTGAATCCTCCAAATCCATTTTACGTATATCACATTCTTCGTGGTGATTTATGAAACCAATCGCCTACCACAGATAGTTAGTTATACGTTCTGAAATTTTCGTGAGAAGCTTCACACTTAGATAAAACTGCCGTTCAAAATGCGTGTTTGCTTTCTGGACTGTGCTAAGGCATGCTAGTTCGCTTTCCATCGACCCTTAGTAAATGTCTTTACTACGCGCAACGATTAATTACACGGTAAAAAAATAAATAAATAAATAGGATTATCCTCAGTGAACACGTTGAAGACTACGCCAGGGTATGGCGCGGGCTAAACTAGTATAAATAATTTTTCTGCCCATATAACACAAAATTGGCCTAGATGTAGTTACTCCGTTTCCTTATTTTTATCACGATTATTCCAGGAAACAACACAGCACTTAAAATAATTTTCGAAATTTAAAAAAATTTTTGTTATTATTTCTGAAATGAACACGGTGGACTGTAAATACTGTTCATTACGAAATGCCATTTGGTTGGCTGACTGAGAACTCCACACTTAGTTGGCTAACATATGTCTAATTACGAACCTCGTCGTGTACCATTATGCGCAAAAATGTGTGTTTAGAATGGCAAGGTGGAGGGATATATAGGAAATTAAGATTACTGTCACAATATGACCTCATAAAATATGGACTAAGCGTTTTCATTATATTGTAAGTCCTTCATAAAATATTGCTGCAGTCACCTGTATATTTTCCATTGCGTGTTCTTCTTCTCCCATCCTCTACTTAGATACATGAAAGACAGAAAACGTCTCATTTCATCAGAGAGTTCCAAAGTAATATTATTGAAATATAACATTAAATTAATTTTCACCAAATCATGCGAGTGGATGAACTTCACATTGGGCTACTCGCATTAGCAGGTATTCATTTTGTAAATAGCTGGTTAGTACTTTTATCTAAGCTAAAACTAAATTAAGGTTTGGCAATTCATAGATTCAAACTTAATATCTAACGATAACGAATATCTGAAAAAGCATTTACCTTGTACTCTAAAGCAGTATCGAAACGTCTTAGACCTTACACTGTTATATAGAAAATGTTATGACTTGAAAATAAATTATTCCAGTAATATTCAGATATTTTTCGGAACGGTTTTCAGATAATCGTAAATTAAAATTTGGTTTCTGCTTTAGTTTTGTCAATTAAAAACATATTCTGGAACGCTCAGCAGTAATCTGCTTTATACCTTCAAAATACTGAAGAATTGACGACTGTAAGATCCTTAGTATTAAACAGAAAACAGTTTACTAGGTAGAAACGTCCTTTTAAAATAGAAAAACTATCACTTATCGTGTATAATTATATTCTTAATACCTGGTAACGTAACAACGAAGTTCATTGGCACGCAACCAGGTTTGATTCACGGTTTACGTCCGTAACGGATGCGTATCCGGATTTCCACGCGAGGATGACGTCGGACGATTGTGATGGGTTTTTACCGGGCGCTCCGCTTTTCATCGTTCCAATTTAACGTGGTCTCTACAGCTACACTGCATTCCTGTAACGCCATGCGTACAATTAGGCTTATAGCTCCACAACTAATCATTGTCTGGGCTGTTTCCGGTATATCAATTTAAACATGGCTTAACAAAAATATAAATCTGACCATTTACTCAAAAAAAATTGTTGTATCTTACTATGCCATATTAGCTCATTAACGAATTATCGCTATCGTAAACACCAAAGCAACTATTTCACAGAACATTTACGTAGTAGGCCTAAATAGTGCAATCAGGAATTTGATAATGAGTGCCGCGAGCGGAGATTGTGAATGCTATCATTTTTCTTTCTGAACACTTTTCCTCTGCTTCGGTTCTTTCAGCTGACTTTTAATTACTATAAACCATTTTTCAGCAATTTTTTTTTCCATTGAGCTTTTGTTCATGTGTCGTATGTTTCGATAAACAGTAAAAAAAAATTTCTAATTAGTTTTTTTTTTTTTCAATATTAGATGTTTTACTAATATATAGCCAACTTTAATTACAATTTTACCTGGAGATGTAGGTATATACGTGAAGCTGGACTGTGGACAATTCAGTACAGAAGAGAACGGCACGAGAACGGCATGTAAGCGTGCAGTGAGCTTGCCATTTGACTTGTACTTGCCTTGCCGAACAAGCTTGTCTGATAAAGTTTGAATCAAGCTTGATTCGAGCTAAATTCCTCATTACTGGCACATGCTTGCCTATGTCAAGCTAACATATGGTTTGAATTATCCTTTAAGGTGGCCAAGGCAAGCTCCCAGCCAAGCTTCACGCGTGTGTACTGTTTTACTTCATTCGAACTTGTTTCAAGCTTGCTGGCTTGCAAAAATCTTGCTGGCTTGCACAACAAGATCGCTGTAAGCATGCAGGCATGTCACGACATACCGTGGAATACACATACTACACGACAGCAGTTCGCGTACTAGCATTTGACACCCTCGGTAGGTGCGCGGCATGTGGTTTCAAGTAAATATGAACCTTATTTGTAGAACTGCTATCTGCCAGTAAGTTTAGTAAGTCTATCAAAAAGTAACTAGCTGGAACATCTCAATATTTATAGACTGCTATTGGCCTTCACATCGATTCATTTCTTACAAGTGTAGTTTCATTCATTTTCTTAAAAAATGGCGTGAAGTCACGAGATTGTTATTTTTTTTTATGTCGACGAAAATTATTAACCGTTTGCAAAATTTAATTTATTACTTTACGTACAGTTACAATAAGCTTGAATCAAGCTGATTAGCCCACCGATGCATAATTCAGGGAAAGTGTTGCCTCATACCGTTAGGTAAACTGCTGGTTCGCTTTTCCTTCATTCGCCATGTAAATTTTCTAGCGTGATGTCAACAGTGAACACTCGATTCAGAGTATTCTACTCTCCGCTATACTCACGTTGGTAAGCTCAACGCTTTTAGTTCGGCAACTAACATTTTTCGCCACTAGGTATCGCTTGTGTACCAGATTTTATCAATTTTCTATGCTAAAAAAAATATTTGCAATAATCATACACCAATTATAAAATATTTACGTATAACTATATTTTATTATTCACGTAGCAAAGCATTTTAATAATAGGTTAACTCTTTAGAATACTGCGCGCCTAGCGGCGAAAATTCCCTATACCAAACTCTTCCATAAGAAAACAAGTTTTTTTTTTTTCCTAACCTGAGAAGAATTAACTTTAGTCATGCTTACGATCTACTACTGGTTGACATTGAAATTGATCATGGTGTGTAGCATGAGGTGTACTCGTGCTTGTGTGACAAATTACTACCATATTCCAAAATGACGTGCCCGCAGCAGCCATCAAAATCGGGTAACCTTCCTCAAACGAGAAGTAATTTGAAAATGCCTTCGTTTAATCGAGGCTGTCGAGTACCGTTAGGCAGTCATGATACAAACGTGTCTGGCACAAACAGTACTTCGGCAGTGCGTTATTAAAGGCAATTCAGACTGCCGTTAGGCAGTCATGATACAAACGTGTCTGGCCCAAACAGTACTTCGGCAGTGCGTTATTAAAGGCAATTCAGACTGCCGTTAGGCAGTCATGATACAAACGTGTCTGGCCCAAACAGTACTTCGGCAGTGCGTTATTAAAGGCAATTCAGACTGCCGTTAGGTAGTCATGATACAAACGGCTTTTGGTACTAACCGAAAGATAAAACGGGGGAGTCACGACTGTTTAATGCACTGGTCGGCATGGAAACTTATTATTTTACGAAAATAAACTTATCCATGTGAAAGCGTAAGTCATCGTGGTTTCATAAAGTAGAATTCTTGTTTGGAACTGTAAGAATGAGGCTTTCGGCTATTAAAAGTAGTAAAATTTCATAAAAATAATAACCAAAAAAATGTGTGCAACCTAAGTTCGAACATAAGGTGAGGGTGTTAGACACCGCCGACGACACGTTATTATCTGGGCGGAGTCCGCAAGTTTAAATCGTCCCTGTGTCGTGCTTGTAATTATTATTTTACGACGAATAAACTTCACCGACGATTGACATCGTCCGCCGCGTTGCGCATGCGCGGAAATCTGGAATTGTATTAATCGGGGATCGATCCCGGATCGTTCCGGAGAGTACGTTATAGGCTAATATCGATACGAACCTTTTTGAATCTAACATTCGAGAAATCGTCCTATGTATGACGTGTTTGGTTGTTTCGTAAGTATTTTGTTTATTACCAGCGTTTTATACTTCTCTTGACATAAAAATTACTTATTTTTGTTGATTTTGGATATTATTTATTTTAAATTGTAAATTTTAATACTTACTTTATACAAACAAAACTAGAGGCGAAATAGGCGTGATTTCACGTGATTTTTACTGCCACACTGAAAAGCCGGCTCCAGTTTAAGTTGGCAGCGCTCTACGAAAAGTAGTTCCATGTGAATGACGTTTGAATTTGTGAAAACTGTATTTATTTACTTATACATCTGTCAGTTTTATGTGCAGTTGAGAAAGAACTGGCATGTTACTAGCATATTTATGTCCCAGAAAACTTCACAGTGTACTGGTCAACGAATAAACCTGGCAAATGTTTCGAAGATAGTGTCAGAAAAATAAAAAACTAGCGGAAAAAGCGATCGTTAACAGGGCAACCAAAAGTGCTCGAGATTCAGGGGTGGACTGTCCCACAGGGACACCGGCAAATTTCCTCTGTGTTCCCTTTCCTTAGCAGCATTTACAGTCCTTGTTTGTTTTCTGTACTCTACCGGATTCAGTACATTCCGACCTCTTGCGGAACAGATTAGCTATCAGAATTTATTTTTTAATTCTGTAATACATTTGGTTATCGTGCAGGTTTTTATTTAAATTAGTTAAATATTTTCCGTGGTGGGTGTACCCTGAGCCTTATATTTCGATAATCCCCCCCTCCCCCTCCTGCCCCTTCATTTTTCCCCTTGGATAGTGTTACCCTACATTTTTAGTCGCCCTATTGTTATAGCCAGTCCAACCTTTACCCGATTGGCAGCTAACCGCTAACACAGAACCAAACGAGTCTTTGGTCGCTAGTAACTAGTTACCTGGCGTGTTGTCGCGTTAGATAATAAACGAGACACTCGAAAAGCAGCTCAGCCAGTTTAATTCCACGTGGACTTCACGCGGGTTTAATAACGACGTCCGCTGGTAACCCTGCGACGTCTCGACGACATACCTTGACGTCGCTGAAGCTCTCCGAGCGCAGCTTCTGGACACCTGTGCCCCAGCGGGGGGTCGAACCCGCGCTTGCCTTCGCGCCGTCGACTACTCGCACGTAAATCTACCGCCAGGCGGAAACACGGCCCACTCTTCACGGGCGGTAATAACGCTGCGACTCCGCTACTCTGATTGGACGAATGTCGCCACTGTGTTTAGTGGTTAGCTGTGCATTGCTTACAGTACAATAGCAATGGTTGGAAAGGGGGGGGGGGGGGGAACAAATGATGGGGTGTGCAAAAGTAAATACACCCTTTTGATAAATCGTGGGCACGCCATCAGTGAGAAAACGTATTGTTGACCTTGAAATGATGTAAACTTGCGAAATTCCTCCAAGTTGAACAGCCAGCACTTTATGATCAAGGTTCTGTGTGTGCTTTGTCAAACATCATGTGTTCGTTGATTGCTGGCGCTAATCACAAAGAAGACATCTGGCAATCCTATATTTCTGCAGTATTCCACCAACCACTGTACCTCATGCCCGTATGGTATGTGCTCTACCAAATTGCATTAAAAAACATTAATTGTAGGCTATCTTGCAGTACTTCATTGAGCTTAACGTATTGCGTGGGAAATTTCTGATATTTGTTTATTTTACATGCTATTTATTTTAGGAATTATTTCCGCTTTTCACAGGATGCAGTATTTTTTAAACTTATCCTTTATAATGGCTTAGCTGTTTCGATTTATTTGCATAAATGGAAGCTACAAGGAGGAAGTATTTTTTTCTAGTGCCATGAACCCAAGCACCGTCTTGGCGTGGATCTGGAAGTGCCAACAAGATGTGTTTACGTCGTGCTGCCGTAATGGGTTCTCCACTGGCCCGAAGTCATGAAGGACGTGTCGAACAAGCTTTTCGTGAACCACGCTATCAACACAAACGTCACACTGTTTCGCCAACAACAGAATCCGCAGTCGCTCTCAAGACTGTGATTGTAAAACAGTGCGACTCGCGTGCAGATTTGTAGAGATGGATTCTTAAACAACACTGGAATCCAGCGGGCCGGAAACGAAGGAATTCATTAAGCCTGGTTCGTATGTAGGCTTACTCTATGGCAATCAGCCGAGGAGACAGAGAAAAGAGCTGCGACAACCAATCAGAATTATCCCTCGATTTCACTTGGGTCGCGCCTAATAATTAAGCTCATGTCAAAGTTTCTGCGTTAGGAAAAAGGCTCACTGTTTAGCATGTTTTAAGCCAGTAGCCATATGGATTACCGACGTACATGGGGCTTTAAGACCTCGGATTGTGTGTATTTGAAATGAAAGGTGTAAGATATTATTATTAGCTGTTACTGAACAATATTTTTGGATTTTTAAAATTTAATTAGGAAATACGACGCGGGGGACTACTTTATGAGGATATAAAACATAATATGAATATATTCCGAATTAAAGTTTTGCTCTTTTTAAACTACCGTATTATACCAAAACATCACGTTCTTCTGCATCTGTGTGTATTTGAAACTTGACAAACACCGTACGAAACAGTGTGATCGTAAAATGAGATTCCAAACTTACGCCAAGATTAAAACATAGAAAATCCGTTTATGGACTCTGAATGGTCGATAAAGCACTTCTGAATGAAACCTTTGGAAAAGATAACTCTCCGTGACTACATAAATGCTACAGTAAACACAGCATAGATTGTCATGCGCGCTCCTAGTTAAAATGGCCGCGAATTATATAAATAGTTATTAACGCTATACTTGTATTGCGAGTGTCAGGTGGAATTTTAAGGTATTTTAAGTTCGTATTTATTGGTTTATAACCATTGCAGCATGAATATGCATATTAGTAATGTATATATTTACGTTCCTAACGATTTCATGGTTCTGCTTGGATTACGACTGAATAACTTGATCAGGTCAATGGGAATGTTAATTTTTTATGTAGTGGAACGATAAAAAGTGAAGAAAGAAAAGTAAATACTAGGCAGGGATTTAAAAAGCGGTCAATTTACTGCGGACAGCGTATACCTGATAACGAGTGAAAGTTCTGTCTACACATGTCTGCTCAGCGTGATGAGTGCAAATGTGATTTAGAACCACGCTTTACAGGACATACTACCGAGTCAGGCGCGAGCAAGTAAGTCGTGCCACAGGATGCGTCGACGGGCTGGAGTCGTGCCAACGTCGATTAGCACGGCGGGATAAACTGTTTCGCATCTCCTCTCTAGTCTACTGCGACTCGTGTTTCCCCTGAGAGATGTCCCACTTGAGCAGTGCGTCATTCAGGTCAATAAGCAAGCTCGACTGACTCCAGGTTTGGGATTATGATGTGCGAGCGGTCTAAACCGATGCCAATATAAGGGCATGATATATCTGCTGTTTGTACAGATCACAGCAATATGAGAGCATGATATATCTGTTGTTTGTACAGATCACAGCAATATGAGAGCATGATATATCTGCTGTTTGTACAGATCACAGCAATATGAGAGCATGATATATCTGTTTGTACAGATCACAGCAATATGAGAGCATGATATATCTGCTGTTTGTACAGATCACAGCAATATGAGAGCATGATATATCTGTTGTTTGTACAGATCACAGCAATATGAGAGCATGATATATCTGCTGTTTGTACAGATCACAGCAATATGAGAGCATGATATATCTGTTTGTACAGATCACAGCAATATGAGAGCATGATATATCTGCTGTTTGTACAGATCACAGCAATATGAGAGCATGATATATCTGTTGTTTGTACTGATCACAGCAATATGAGAGCATGATATATCTGCTGTTTGTACAGATCACAGCTCAAGCGCTTCAGAAAATTGCTTAAACGTTCTTAGTAGGACTTGAAAGATTATTTGCCGGTATAAATGGCCTTTAATTCACAATTTCGGTCACAGTTTCCTGTATATGGGGCTTTACACAGCAAGTGGATTGAATGATTTGCACTGTAGGAAACAGTAAACATTGCCCAACGAGGGCAGTCCCCTTGAGAAAATTGCCGACGGAATATTTGCTTGTATACGGCAAAAAAAAAAAAAACATACTTTGTTGCCCCAAAAAAATATTTTGACGAGCAAAAAAAATTTAAAGAACCGCTAAATTAATTTTGTTCTTCTCACAAAATACGTGTCTGAATAAAAACAAAATCACTGTATTGGGGTATGATAAATTAGACTGTCAACAAAACAATTTGTTTAATCAACCGTGTATATTTGTTTGTCCACTCATTTGATTGCCTTCGCTGGAAAATACAACTCTAAGAGTTTGTTTGTTGCAGAATAGTAACAGAGTTTGTTGGTGCATTCGACGACGCTTAATAATGGTATAAACGATCTAATAAAACAAATCCAACAGGAAACTTAAAAAGTAGAGCTGTGAATCTTGAATAATTCACTTGCGCTCGTTGTCCTGTATTTGAAATATATTCACTCGTAAATATAGAAACGTTATTTGCGGTCACTTTAGCTGAGGTTGCTAAGGGGGCAGCGCTCCGGCTCAGATGATCTGGATTCGAACTTTGGTTCGCGCTTCCTGTTTGTTTTGCACTAACCGAAACTTTTAAATGTACGCAGAAGCAACTAATTATTTATTTGCATCAACCAAATAAAAAACGAAAAATTAACTTTGTTACAACAAACTATTTAATTGCTCCTGTACAAACAATAATTTTGTTTGCCCCAAAAACAATGTTTGTTTGTTTCAACGATATCTTGTTGTCGGTGTCCTTCGCGTGGTGGTGACACAATTTGTTGTCGGGACTGCATCCCGCAGTCTGATAAACAGAAGCTGCCAGTAAAATCAAACAATTAGCTTAACAATTTCGTAATGGCACCGACCTCCGAAAGGCCTTCATACCGACACTTGTGTGATTCCGAACAAAACTTATAGTTCCTTGAAACGCCGAAACTATATGTTTATCTCTAAGTGAAAAGGTCGAAGACTTGCCATGGCGCATGTTTACAAAGAGAAACTACAGCTCGAACATGTTTATTATTACAACATCCGTCATTTATAGAGCCAGTGAATATTTGCAATGTAATCTGAGCGTATAATTGGTCTCAAATCCCTTTGTACACACCTGAAGAAGTACGATGTGACAATTTGTGCGAAAAAAAAAATTTTTGTCCGTTTGAAGTTCGCGATTCGTGTGCAGAGAACGGAAGTTAGGATATTCGCTTCCAGTCGTAAATGTGGAACAAAGTCACTCGTTTCGAATGCCAGAGGAACACACAAGTCACTTAAAGGCCTAAGCAACATCAGACTGAAGAAATAACGTACAACCCCAGTCAAAAGTGGCATGTTTTCTCTCTCCGGCAGTACACACAAACACAACGCCTTCTCATATTTTGTTGGTCTGCTCTTGATGACTGTCAAAGGCGGTTTGTACACGAGCAAAACCGAATTGTACGGCATGTTTCAATCTCCTTCACCTTTGCTCTTCTTTTTAGTGCTGATGTTTTCGTCAGTGAGAAAAATCTATTCCTTGGTTTGACTTCGCCATTCCAAAATCGTTCCCTGACCTGCGTTGTTCGTGACTCGTAGGCTCTGTTTAACAGAGCAGAGAATTGTCAACAATGTAGAGATGAGAGAACGCTTGTTCCTCGACCTCCAGCCACACGAGTCGATAAAATGGCGTCACTGTCCAGTCAAAACGCTGTTTACCAATCAGCGCCTGGTAAATTACCAGCCAGCCGACAACGCAGCCAATATGTTTTCACAGCAGAGGGAGCCAATCACATAGAAAGTGCACTGTTGAAAATTTCTTTATATTTACGGACACTTGTACGGGAATTTACAGTAAGTATACGAAAACGCAATCGGTAAAGATGAGAAATAGAGATGGGCATTGCAAATACGATATACGGAAAGTCGCCGTATTTCCGGTTCCGGTAAGGAACAATGTCGAGTCTACACGAATATTTCTTCGCCAATGTAACCAGAAAATTAGTTTCTGCGGCAGTCACGATATTCACGCCACTTACACATATTCCTTCAAGCACAAAGAATATCATCCGTCGTCTGTAGCATTTAGCAACACTTAAAATACGCCCACGCAAACTTTAATAGACACTAAAAAGTTTCTCAGGTCGTTACATCAAATACCACAACTATGCCTGCAATAGTGCAAGAAGAATGTGTGTGAACGGTTGGAAAAAACAGGAAGTACAGAAAACTAACGAGAAAATGTACGGAAATGTTGCGTGAATCGCAGGGGAAATCTGCGAAATTTACGGAAAGTGCGATTTTTGAAAAGCAACGTGTTCGCAATTTTACGCAGAGTTTACGAAGATTTCTGGATAATTTTTTACCAGCACTTTTCCTTAAAATGAGTTAACATTTCGTAGCAGTGTATGTTCGCAGTACTTCGTGCAGCCAATCAGCCCCATCAAAAGAACCGCAAAGCAATTTCGCCTCTATGTGCTAATCTACTCTGTGATCATGGCGTGTCAAAGTAAGAGTGCCCCCTAATCGCGAAAGTTGGACAAACCCCCAGCGCCTTGAAGACGTGTAGCTGAAAAGCATATAGTCCGTGGTAACTCGCCTTCTTCGTAAAGCGGAGATGGTGTACTAACTCGCTTGAGGAGTTATTATTGGATTGTTGTCACATCCAGAAGCGAGTATCTCAAAGTCGCCTCAAGGTCGGCCGTGTTTATCGGAATTCTCACGCGTCTGGTATTCGCCGTCTTCTGTTGTCAATGTATGTATACATGCGCGTACGAGAAATGTCACTCAGTCGGGAGCGTGCGGAGAGGATTAGGACGATATGCAAATATTCTACAACTCAGCCATAAACATTCTAGCGGATCACTCTTCTATTACTGTAGCACACAAACTCCTGCCCTCTATCTTGCTAAATGAACTACAGACATTCGATAAATCACATCTCCTTATTTAAACGTGTGTCTATGGAGTTTAATCTTCTTATCAACAGCGTATTGGAAAGCGTATTGGAAATCTTCTTATCAACAGCGTCCGCTAAGAAGTCTGAGAGTTTTTTGGTGTATATTATTGCATGAAAATTGCAAAACAGGGCAAGACACTGCAGGAATGTAGATATACGGCCAATAACTGCGCCTTTATAACCATGCCGTGTGTATTTAGAGGTACGTGGTTTTAAAGTCCCCTTCAGTGCCTTGAACATAGTGACGACTATGCAATGTGCAAGCGCGCCATTTCAGCTCTTAGGAATTTGCCTGCCTTTTAGCTTATTTTTCCCAAACACTCTACACAGCTTCAAGAATGCTAGCAGAGTCTAGTGAGTTCGTGAAACAGTTCCACCTGTGTGTACCTGCGGGCACAACTATAAACTGCTGCAGTGTCCGACGTTACATTATTGGATAATACTTCCCACGCATCTAGCACGCGATTCGTGATTTTATTAATAACGCGCTGCTTCTTGCCTTCCTCTCTGCCGACTAGCTACTCAGGACTGCGTGCTGTTCTCGCCTAATGGCTTTTCCTTTGCAACGTTCTACGTTTACCATGCAAATTTCACTCTTGCAAGAGAAATACACTGGAGAAACTCAATCTGATTTTGTCAATCTACAAAAAGTATTACGTCAATTGTAAGCTGGAAATAATTGTAACTATTTACGTTATTAGTTGATCAATCCTTCCTATTGATATCACAATATTTTATTGTTAATCTTTTATTTTAATCGTAACCGTCGAGTGGTTGTCTGTTACGCCGTATAATTAAGTCATAAATTTAAGCAATTTACATCTATTAATGTTTCATGTTTACTCAGGGTTATTAAATGGATAAGGTTAAGAAGTGAAAGACTTCCTAAACACGTTAGGTTAGTTATTAATTTCTGAGCCGAAGTATTGCAGTCGTGTAATATTTTCATGTGCACTACACTTGTGAGTAGCGTTATTTCTTGCAAACATTGGACAACGTGCCGCGTGCTCAAAGACCTTACCGCCAGCCATTCGTAAACGAGAGGCGTGGTAACGTCCACCAATCATATTATCCGTAAGGAATGCTATCAAGGCATCGGCTAGACTACTGATTCCGATTCCTCGCCGTATAGAGCACTGGCGATAAATATCCTTCATGTAGAACATGCCCAAGATCGGGGACACTGCGACTGAACATGTCATAAGTCACTATAAATGGCTAAATAAAGAAGTAAAGGAGGAGTGCTCGAAGGCCGACTTATTCCCGAGCGAATCCGTCAATTGTTCTCGTGCCTGCTGGTGCGTGGCACAGCTCCCAAGGCAAGCCCTGCGATCGCCCTGACCCTGCCGACATCGATTCTTCATGGCTGCGTCACTTGTCGCGTGCCGCGGCGACGTGCGTCGTTTCCGGCCGACCGATGTGACGTCACCTGGGCGAAACTCCTGCACACCCGCGAAGTCTCAGTGTGCGACGTCGTGCGTCAACTATGTTTCGGAACATTTCGCATCCCCGCTGTAGCCAATCAGATACGAGATCCTCCCCCCCCCCCCAGAACCTCGCCTAGACTACGCTCTTAAAATAAAACTCAATTTTACGGGAAAGTGTTGGAAAAATTTATCCAAAGGTGTCCATAAATGCTCTGCAAAATTACTGACACATTGATTTACAAAAACGGACTTTTCCGTAAATTTCACGATACCTCCCCGTTAATTTTCTAGTCTGAACTTCCCGTTTAAAATAAAAATATATAGTGAAAAAGTCTTTAATTTTCGTTATCTGGGTTTCCTACTATGTATAAAAAGATGTTTTAAAAAATTAAATTATCTTATAATTGAGCACGATTTGAACCAAGTCGAAAAGTTACATCTCCACGACTCTACTCAACTGCAACTCTGACATGATTCATGTGGTATAACTTTCGTACTTCCACTAGAGTAACATACAACAAATCTTTCAGTTTTTATTAAAATTAGTGTATTTTAAGTGTTGCTAAGTGTTATAGACGCATGATGTTACTTTTTAATGTTGGAATGTTTAGGTCTCAATAACGTGTATAACATTAACTCGGCATTGTTCGTCCCCGAAACGAGCAGCTATGGGAAAATAAGGAGATTTTCCGTGTTTTGTATTTACGGACTCAACTCCGTTTTGCCTCATTACGGATTGCGTTTTCGTATATTTATTGTACATTTCCGTAAAAATTCCCGCCACGAAGTTTTCCCTTTACGTACTTAGAGGCTGTTCACGGTAAAGTGAGCACTTTTGACGGCCTAATTACTTTTCCCTTTCAGCCTGTTTTCAGCCTTCAAACAATTTTTAAAATAAATATTACAATGTAATTAATAAACACAGTGTGTGTGTGTGTATTTCACCGCACTCGGAAGTCAACGTCTAAGGTCGAAATAAAATATATTTACTTAATATTATTCCAAATGAGAGCGCTTTCGAAAGTGCTCTCTTTACCGCGAGCAGCCTATACCCACAGTGTCGCCTTGTCGAAGAACGTGTGGCGGTACAGACACGAAATGGCCGCTCTTAGGGTGAACTCGAGGCACAGGCGCGTGAACATAAATGGCAACATCTCCTTCGCCACATACCTCAAGGCAAACTTGCCTGGCGGAGGCCGAGCGAATAGGAAATCATTTCGCTGCACGCGTCAGCCCGGTTCCCATAGCCTCGTTCCGACCGATAAATAAAGCCCCGAGTATTTCGCCGATTGAGTTGGCGGCAAGCTAGCCTGGACAGCCCTCTGCACACTCGAGGCATTATCGTGGTTGCTTATTGGTTGCTGTGATCGAGTGAGGCGTCTGTACTGGGCCTGTTTAACGCTCGCTCACGCTACTGCTTCCTGCTTGTAACTGGCTCACAGCTGAACGGGGCGTGTCTAAATGACTGTCGTCCAATCACACAGCAGTAGGAGAACAGAACAAGTGTTTGGAGTCTACTTCGCCTGCGAATGAATTCACGAAATAATCGTGGCTCTACCGATTAACCAATCGAGCACGCTTGTTTGCTGCCAACTTTTCTGAAGCCCTATTGAAGCACTACCTCCGCGCTGTACCTCCGCCTCGTGCACACAAAAGCTTTACTAAGCTTAGAAATGCGCCAAATTGACAACCCACCGTTATTGAGCGCACTTAGTTTAATAATATTTTACATAGCAGTTATTTATTACTAGGCATTGCGTATATCAATGTTTTCGCCCTATTTTCATTCTTATTAATGATACATGATCTATTATAATTCGAAGAAAACTGTAATAAACCTACACAACATTCTGTTGCCGCTTAGCTGTTGAATTTTTTTCCTGTCGGGGTATACATGTAGTTTATAAGACTACGTATCCCAACGTGCAACTTATAAACATTCCGCCATAAAACTTGTTTTGGAAAATGCGACGGTGTAACGATAAACTTTATATTTTAATTAATCATTTTATATTGCTGAAACTGTTCTGTTGGAGGAACTAGATTTAAAATTACAGATACAATCACAGATAAAACCGCAACAAAAAAAGCAGTTATGTTGCAGTTACTATTTACGTTAACAATACTTAAATGGTGTCAACAATCATTCTGTGGTTGCTGTTCCGATTTTATCGGTCTATATATGTTGCGGGTACATAACTGTGTTTCCTACAACCATATATTTTATCTCAGTGTATCTTTGTGACCATTCGTGACAGGATGCTTACAGTGTGACCTGACTGGATGTTCCAGGTACGCGAGATATCTGCGCCTCCAGAGCTTGCAGGCGACTCTTCTTTGAAGACTGAAGCCGTAATGAATCATCCCCGAACCAATCATCAAGGCCACTTTCGCAACCAATGGTTAAGTTCCCAGGGCGCGTTCCTGGAGCTACGAACCATGTTCAAGTACCTAATTACTGTAGAATTGTTCAGCACAGTTGCCTTGTAATGCAACCATACTTACTACTCTGCTGGGAAAAGATTCTCGAGGAACTTGCAACATCATAAACTACAGAATTCTTCGACATTCTTCATAAAAATTAAAAATTTTCTGTATGTTTCCGCAGCTGGTCGCTCGAGAAAGGTGGACAGTAGTTGTTCCTGACTCAGTTACTCAAGTATTATTATTATTATTTGGGAGTTATTTCTTACTGAACATGATACCATGTTTGGTAATGGCATTGTGATTCAAAAATTAATTAAGGCAATAATTTTTAATGAGCTTTATAAACATTTCAGTTACTGAGCTTAATATAATTTTATGGAGATGAATGGTTTTTTTACCTGCCTCACAGTGGCTGTAAATTGGCTATACATTTGTAACTTTTGCTGAGCCTTGTTTGTAGTTTCTTGAATATTTGCTCAAATGATTTATGTTTGGATGCTTTCTAGTCTAGGTATTAGTAGTGATTAGAGCTTCATATTGTGAGAAGTACGTGATATATGTGATTTTATTACTGTTTAAATAGAGAAGAAAGGGAGCGAAGGAGTTGTAATGCAAGTTTCATTTTTTTTAAACACTACAAAGTAATACATATTATATTACCATTTGTTTTGTATTATGTCAGTTATAAACTGTGGCTACTTTTTTTATTTAAGTATACAATTGAGAACTTTCAAGAGGTTCTTTTTGATGTTAATTAATTATAATCTGTGTAATTGTATGATTTAAAAATTCACTATTGGCGAATAATAAATTTGAACAACACGGCGAAACTGAAGTCGCAGGAGCCAATCGTGACGTGCAAAAGTGTATATTAAGAATCATTATCAAGTATATTTATATTAAACCTTTTTTAATTATTTAACGAGTGTTTTTTTTTTACATTCATTCAATTCGACTACACAAAACTCACAACAAATGTTGGTAGTAAGTTGCAATAGTTAAGCTGGCCAACTGGATTTTATTTTGACACGTATTGAGACTCCAGAGTAGTCACAGTATAAAATGTTATATGAATTACTTAATTATAAAAGAAGACGGAAGAGTGCTTGCCTTTTCTTAAATATTTAAGTTTTCCTTTCTTTGTAATAAACAGGCTCAGTGCAATTACATCCGTGTACTATATGTCCTGTAAATATATGTAGTAGTTTTCATTTTGTTAGTTTTTCTTCCAATGTTCTGATTATTCACAACCAGTAAAAATTGTTAGTATGACGTGAACTAAGGACAAGAAAAATCAGCAAGATTGTTGAAACTACAGATGTATGTTCATAATGTGTGTTGTGTCTTGATGTGTTCTGATTTTGTACAACCACTAAAAATTAATAGAATGAAGTGAAAGAAGGATAGGAAAAGTCTGCAAGATTGAAGCCATAGATGTATGTTCTTAATGTGTGATTTTTGTTTAAGTTATTTTATTGTAACCATTGTGTTTTATATTTAAAATATTTATTGTTGGTACTCAAAATCAGTTTCTTTGTAGCATATTTGATCATCTACTATAAATACAAAGAAAAATAAAATGAATTTTTATTTTAAAAAAATTGGTACTTCAGGTTCTTCGCAAACATAAACGCCGTTCCTATCTAACTCGTATCAGAACAATATTTGTAAATCCAATTCTTTGAATGTGTGTTGCCTGTGCTAACGTACTAATGTGTGCTTAAGGCAGCATTAGTTACTCAACTAGCTTTATGTTATTTCTCAGACTTGCTCTACATGAACTTAAGCCCACAAACTTAGAAGATCAGGTATGGAAGTATTTTCAAAAACTGATACGCAGTAATTAACTATGATTCCAATTAAATTTGGATTTGTTTAGTCATGACATGCAAATATTATAAACGATTTAGACAAAAAACTATTTTTTTTAAATCAGTGTCTGGTAGAGATTAACGCGGCTCTTACATCGAGGCCGTGAGAGCCGATAAGGTTGGAGCGAGGTGAGTATGGTACAGCACCGGAATGCAAGGGCGGAAAACAGGAGATCCCTGAGAAAATCCATTGACCAGCGGCATCGTCCGCCATGATTCCAACGTACAAAACACGGGAATGACCCAGCCGGGAATCGAATCCGGTTCACCTAGTTGGGAGGCGAGTGGTCTAGAATGCGCCACTGCTGCTCCGAAGAGAGCGTATCTTAAATAGCAAAACTCTAAATGCACATATAGTATCTTGGGTTTTGGCTTACTTGGTAAATTATTTATATTTTAATACTTTCATTTATACATCTGCACAGTAAACATGGAAATATATTTTCTCGCAAAATATTTCATAGCCCAACTTGTGGGAAAGGTGTAACCACAAGATCATAGCTGCGTTTAACATGTTTACGTATGTCGGTTACATCTCTTGAAACCAATTAGCAGTTACAAAATATCAAAGCTAATTCTCAGCTAAAAAAGATCTCAATAAGTGAAGAATGACATGTGGACGTTCTTCTATTTAAGATCACGTGTCTGCGCTGCATAGTGTGAGATAAAGTGTAAAAGTATGTGTTCATTTAGGGCAGTATCTCGTTGGTTAGCTTAAACGTTTTCAGGAAATTTATCTCAGCTGTACTTACAGTTACTCATCCTAACCAGTCAGACATGTAATGTTTTATCCTTATTGCCACAATGTCTGGCAGGTAATACGAATAATGAAACTATAAGACATTTCAGTATAGAGTTAAGAAAAAAAGCAGGCTAGCTTTGTATTGATTTCACACGTTTTTATTTAAATTTTTCTTTGAGAAAATTCGACGATATCCTCACGTTGAATTTATTTTTATTTTTCTTCGTTTAAAGAATGTAAACAAATTAAAACAATTTTGCTCAGAAATGTAATGTACATACCTACATTGTGCCACTATGTCCATCCACACAACCATTTCAAATATAATCATTTACAAATATCGTAGCAAGTCCTTGGCCCAAACACATCACAAAGACAGCCACCGAACATCACAAATAAAATTGTGGCCCGAAACAACAAATAATAAAAGCTAAACGGACTCTACAAACAGACATAAAGAATTTGGAAGCGGCTGTAAAGAAAATGCTGGACAATAAGAGGAGAATAGGCACAAAAAATAAATAACATTAATGAAAGTTAAAGAGACGACAAGCCACACTTGCCGCAAGATACATAGAGACCAGAGAAAATCTCGAAATAAAAAAGCTTTCTGGTTATTCGGTACGACTTAAACTTTGATTTATTCTCTTTCTCCTTTTTTTTTTTGGGAAATATTTTCAAAATTATAAAATATTATAGAACATTTTATTATACTTTGAAGGTATTCTTGTGCACAAAAAATAAAAATAAATCATTTGAACGCTCAAAAGAGAAATTAAGATTTTATAGAATCATTATTCTTAATAATTCTATAATTGGTTACAAACAATACCGGAGGTGCATATATTACTCTTTTCGTAATGTTTTATCTAAATGTCATCAATAAATCATACTGAATATAATTTATTAATTTATTTTACGTCACTAGAGTTTCACACTATCCAAAGAGTTCTTCAATTTCTTGTACAAATGAAACACACATAAACTGTGGCTCTGGCAGTGTTATGGAAAGGAGACAAATAGTTCACACCGACTTCGCTGCCCAGAAGTCCCCTTTAGCCCGTAGAAAAGGGTGAAAATCAGTCGTCCATGACAGGAACAGAAAATGATTAGTTCCCAAACAGAAAAGTCCGCAAGGAAGCTGCCATCGGTGACAAGAAGCAGGAAACATATGGCATAAGTGCACTACTGAAATACCCATGCACATGCACCCTCAGTAAAAATAAATAGTACCATGACATGAGAAAATATTGCAAAAGAGTGCTCGACGAAAACTTATGGGGAAACCAGGACTGTACTCAGAACGAAGGAAGCAGGAGAAAAAACTTAAGGAGCAGTACATGGAGCCAAACCCATGCAGCGATGCTATTACACCACACACTACAATTAAATAAATAAAAAACCGAAGGAACAGTAAATGGAGCCAAACCCTTGCAGCGATGCTCATTACACCACACACTATAATTAAATAAATAAAAAACTGAAGGAACAATACGTGGAGCCAAACCCATGTAGTGATTCAGATTACACCACACATTACAATCATATAAATAAAAAACTGAAAGAACAGTACATGGTGCCAAACCCATGCAGCGATGCACATTACACCACACACTAAATTAAATAAATAAAAAACTGAAGAACAATACATGGAGCCAAACCCATGCAGCGATGCTCATTACACCACATACTACAATTAAATAAATAAAAAACTGAAGAACAATACATGGAGCCAAACAAATGCAGCAATGCTCATTACACCACACACTACAATTAAATAAATAAAAAACTGAAGAACAATACATGGAGCCAAACCCATGCAGCAATGCTCATTACACCACACACTACAATTAAATAAATAAAAAACTGAAGAACAATACATGGAGCCAAAAACATGCATCGAAGCACATTACACCACACACTACAATTCAAAAAATAAAAAAATGAAGGTGCAGTACATGCAGCCAAACCCATGCGGCGATGCTCATTACTCCACACACTACAATTAAATAAATAAAAAACTGAAGAATAATACATGGAGGCAAAAACATGCAGCGATGCACATTACACCACACACTATAATTAAATAAATAAAAAACTGAAGAATAATACATGGAGGCAAAAACATGCAGCGATGCACATTACACCACATACTAAAATTAAATAACAAATAAAAAACTGAAGGAACAGTACATAGATCCAAACCCATGCAGCGAAGCACATTACACCACACACTACAATTCAAAAAATAAAAAATGAAGGTGCAGTACATGCAGCCAAACCCATGCGGCGATGCACATTACACCACATACCACAATTAAATAAATAAAAACTGAAGGTGCAGTACATGGAAACTGAATGTGGAAAAGAGTGAATGATTTATTATAACTTATATTAGATTGTAAAATAAACATTTATTATATTTTTAAATTAATTTTATAGGTGCGACCGCTCTTCTATGTCTATTTACGTTGTCCAGTAAACTTTATAAACAAGCGAACAAAAACTAGGGATTACTTTAAGGTTTACAGTGTCAATAACTGCCATTCCTTCCATAAATTCATAAAACAATATATTTTGGAATTATAAGTTTCCACTGTGAAATTGTTCAGTTGCCTTGCAGACTTATTGTTATTTACAGACGTTATTCTTTACATCACAAACTTCAGTTATTCGCAATTATATATATATATATATATATATAACGAGAGAGAGAGAGGATGACATGGGACGGAGTGCGTTCATTTCAGGAGGTGATTCCTTACGAGAAAAACAAAAGAGAAATATGTTTGGGCACTTTTAGATACAGTTAGTATTGTGATCGCTACATGGCACTGAAAACAGAAGTTCAAATTACACTTCGTCAAGTATTTCCGAAACCATTTGAAATTAAGCAACACACGCCACAATTTATAATAGTGTTACAGGAAATGGAGATCTTCAACCTATTCTGAGTGTGGTGATAATACCATACGCCTTTGATACGTACTTGCGGTTCATCACCCTGTTTTGACCGTTACTTTCGAAACACTGAGATGTAATGCACGTTTGCAGATGGTATGTTAGTAAGAATGTGAAAAGAAACGAAAAAGATCGTCTTGTCGGCAGTCGCTAAGACTAACCCGTTTTCGCGATATCAGCATTTGTATGTGTAAAGGTGTGTGTAAGAATGCCTGATGGGTAGGCAAACTGACATACAGTGCAGCATAAGATATAGATATTGGCCACATGTAGATACAAATAGGCGAACAACTTGTGTGTCGATTTTCAGGTATTTCCTAGCTGTTGCGACCCTAAGTATCAACATCCACTACGTGACGAACAACTTAAACGTTGTTCAGTTACATCCTGTGTGATTGTGTGTATATATGTATATATATATAATTTTATAGACTGCATACATATATATATATATAGAGCATTCCCAAAATTGTTTTAAGTTATCAGAGAGTAGATAGTACACCCCAAAACACAAAATGTTCGTGCAACCATACGACAACTTAAAGTTGACAGTTTCCAAATGACAGACCTCTGAATGGTGTACTCTATGTAGTCGTAATAGTCTTCATAACACATTCGGCTTCGAGTAGTCGTATCCACGTCCGTGCATCAGCGGTAACACGTCACTGTGCAAGAAGTGCTCAAAATGTCCACCGTGTTGCAGAATGCAACCGTAAACACTCCGCGTCAGTGATTGTCTGACACATTCAAACACTTTAGGAACTTCACGTACATGCTGGCAGCTGTGTTCTACTCGCTGGCACAGCACTGCTTTATCCGGAGCTGGAGTTGCATTAACAACGGGTTTGAGATACCCCACAGGTAAGAGTTCAGTGGGTCGAGATCCGGGGTTCTGAGCGTATGGCATTCGACTTGAGTTGGCTGTCAACAGTGCAATGGGACAGGTAATAACACACATACCATTGCAGCTGACCACATTAAAAGGCATATTTTGTAGAATTTTTGCAGTTTCCAATATGAGGGGAACACTGCTGGAAAGTCCGTATCTCGGAAACTATCGACTTTAAGACACATGTCCATAGATATATTTTTGTTGCTTTGGGGTGTACTAGCCACTCCCGGATTACTTCCCACATATTTAGGAACATTCTGTATGCGCACATACACGCGTGTGCTGAATTCTAATATTTTAGCCCATTTTTCGCAGTGGTACATATAGTTTTTGAATCGTGAGTGTCCACAGAACTGGGCCCAACGTATAATCCATTCTACCAGACGAGGTGGTAACGTGTAAGAATGATTTCCGTTTCTTCTTGAATGCGCGGTACGTGCAAGGAAGTTTTCCGATCCTTACCTGTAGGTGCATAATTGTATCTCCTAGGTCGTTCTACTTACTGCAAATCTCGTCCGAGAACTGCGTGTGGTTTCGAGCACAATGCACAATGCGCAGCAATGATGCGCCGACCGACAAAAATACTATAAAATAAAATTTCACTCAAATAATAAATTTAAAAAAGTGTCAATAAATGGCTGGAAAAAGATATAAATAAAACCAAAGCACAGCATAATATTCCAGAATAACATATATAACGATACATTTATTTTGACGAAATAATACGAAGTAGCCACGAATTACTGGTAGTAACATTTTGCACGTTAGGTGAGAAAGTTAATATGCCATAACTATGGCGGGCGCCACCATAGTTATCTCATAGGTTTCTGCAGCAGAACTCTCATTTATGCAGTTGCGTCAAGTCTATTTTTTTTTTTTAACTATGGAATATTTCAATGTAAATTATTCTCGCGGACGAAAATGTAAGTCGAGTTATTTTAGGCAATCCATAAATTTGGTTATTAAAACATATATATATATATATATATATAGTTGAAATGTGACAAGTCAGCAAAAATTGCTACTAGAAGCCATCTGTTTACGATATTTATTCTTCTGTTAAACAATTTATTAAACTATTGCGAAGACACTGTATCTTACCTGAACAGAATACTCTATTAGTACCTCAAAATCACCACTTCAAATTCAGAGGGAACATTAGATAGGCGATGCTTGTTTGTACGTTTTTCCATCGCCTTGCCGTCGCAAAGCTTTCTCACATCAGGACGTCAACTTGAGACGATTAAGATCTTTTACTAAGGAGACCATTCAACTGTGTCCTGAATTAGTGTACGCACCTATTTATAACAGGTGTGCGTTTGTGTAGTTTACAGTATTTTTAAACTGTGTACATTACATACGCTAGCATTGAAGTACGCAAAGTAAGACCGAGATTTTCCAAGTTTTTTAACATGCTGTGCAGTCTACAGCTTTTTTTTTATCAACCAAGATGGCGAAGTAAGCGCACGGCCATAAAAAATTTAACCGGCCCCATTCTATCGAAATAATTATTTATCCCACAAAATATAATTTTATCTCGAATTATGAGGTATACGCTCTAATCCACAAAATAATCTGTAAATTAAGACCACGCATTTAGCGTAGTCCTGAAATAAAACAAAAATCAAGTATATTGCTATAACGAATAACTTCATTACAATTATATTGCTACATAAAAAAAATAAAGTACTATCACAACATTATTAAAGATACATATTTGAAAATCCCATGCATTCTCATTGGATTTGAATTCGTATTTTTACAAAATGCTAATATTTTATAACCATCAACAATTAAAACATTCGTCTAACCAAAAATTATACAGAAAGAATTTACAAGGAAATCACCGCTTACACTGCCACTCATGGCCAGCAATATTAAATTTCTGTAAGCAAGAATGTCATTTGGATCAAATTTTTTTATAATTTTGGCATCCTTATAGTTTGCATTGGTAACTGATAAAAATGCTGACCCACTTAATGTTTCAAGTGAAATTAACCCAGCAGCAAAACTTAGTTTTACAAAATTGCAAATCTCATCTACATATAAAACATCGCTTAAATAACACGTATTGCCAATTTGCATATCATATAGTTCCCTCGCGCAGTTAAGTGTATTTTAAGTAACTGGAAAACAGCGTACGAGTTTTCTAGCAAACAAATTTATGCAGGTAAGGGACACGCCCGTGGTTGTGTATCTGGGAGGACGTGGGTGCGATTCCTGGTTCAGCCATCATGATTATCGTTTTCCGCGGCTGCCCGAAATCACTGCAAGTAACTGAAAGGATGGCTCATTGACACAGGCCATAGTCGAAATCTTCCCCGCTCCTAACTGTCAAAGTCACTGTTGCCATTCCTAACTACTCATGACTACCAACCAGAGCATCCATGCGTACTTTCATACAAAACGTGTAGCAGCTCTGGGCGTGTTGTATTTTGCGCCACAGTAAAGATTCCTCCTGAAAGCTACACCCTCTCTCTCTCTCTCGTTCTCTCTTTCTCTCTGTATGTTTATGTCTTTCTGTAAAGTCAGCTGGAGTCACAGAAAAAATTACCTTACTGAATTTAAAAAACAAATATTGCCACTAATAGTTATCACAAGGAATCGAGGACTAGGCGCCGTATTCATTAAATGTTAATTTTTTTACTTATTTAAAACCCAACATTAATGATTTTTCAAATACTTTCACAAGATGGAGCCCAAATCCAATTTTATACGGTTGCGTGTTTTTCTACGCTCCCTTTCTCTAGTAGAAAACGTTGGAGTAGGAATATTGTATATTTATTTTCTCCTCAATTCTAATCACTAGCATTACTGATTCAACTTTTTCCCTGGCCCGTGTTTCGTCAAGCATCGATGACAAGTTGACGATTCACATTAATTCTCCACCTGTCATCCAAGCATTTGCGAGCTTTGTTAAGCTGCCAAATTCCTACGTTTGCTCGCATATTTGTTAGCTACCCATGTCTGTCCACTGAAGCATTTGTTATTCCTCGGAATTTTCAGGCTTTTAAAACAATTTATGTGTTTCGACATGATATAATGCATAAGTGTAATAACATTAGCTAGTAATTATGAACCCTCTGTCAGAAGGATAAGACACGGCAGGTTATCACCGCTTACGTCCAGCCACTGTTTCCAAACTTTCATCTATGCCAGGACTCGACTTAAATTTAAATGTTTCTGTCAATGTTTTATCAATATCTGGCCTCGTTTGATCTGAAATTATGTTTTAACAATATTGTTACCATATAAATAATTTGCATGGTAGCATAAAGGGTAAAATGGATAATACGTTAGTAAATACTACAGTAATCAATATATGAATTCTGGTTAGTTGAATTTTTTTTATTCCAATTTAAAGTGTTTTAGAATTTCCCATCTCATTTTGAGTCATCCAGCTTGTCTTCTATCTTGAGATAGATCTATAAACACATTGTTAAATATGGGTTCCTTTCTCATTCGTATAATATGTAGATACCACTTCCTTTTAATATCTTGAATCACCTTTCATAATTAGAAACCTTCGAAATTGCCAAATTAACCAGCAATATATCTATCTGCGGGATGATCACTTATTCACATAGTCACTATATGGTAATTATGCACTATCACAACGAGCGCTGTTGGTAGCAATGTTTTAGATCGTATTAATTACAGAATATATCAATTTACTAATATAATTGTGTTTAAATACTTTTTATTATAAAGACAAGCAACGGGCATAATTCGCAGGTTTCGCTAATTATATAATTTAAAAATGTTGTTTTATTGTTTAATTATTATATTAATATTATCGTCAAGTATTTTTGTACTCTGAAGACGAACACCGGTCGTCGTTTGCGAGAAAACCTGGCGTTGCTGGTCAGTCTTGCCAACATCTGTTCAGTAATGCATTTATGGTTGTTATAAACAAAATACATTCAGTAGTACGCCACTTTGGAATACGCTGCAGCTGAAACCTCATTCTCATATGCCAACACCATTTTTCTGGAAATATTCGATGAACGATCTTAGAAATTTGAGAAAATTAATTTAGCTGGAATTTTTTTTCTTAGCCTACACACTTGTTTCCTGTATAGTCTATTCCCAGTAACTTCAAACTTGTTAAAACAAACATAAAAAACATTCATGTGTGCCATGTCTTGTTCTTCCTCAAATATTAAATGTATTAGAAGCGTTTCATACGTCTGTTAATATAAAAGTATGTTATTTTTGGGTGAATAAACGTTTACTTATATTTTTTTAAATCTACAAACTGTATTACTTTAAATATCATTAATATGAATAAAAACGGAGCAAAAGTAGGTGTGTTGGAAATGCATAATAAGAAATAGTTCTCATGCAATTTATTATTAAAATGACTGTGCACGAATACGGTGCGTTGTCCCTTTGGTATAAATTTCTACTTGGTTGAGCTTTGTTTGCACGAGGGGGTGGAATTGCCTGAATGCAAAACTTCAGCAGGGCTTCAGAAAAGCTCGAAGTAACCACTAATGGACACTTACGTAAGTCTCTGGCAGTCTCGCCAGAATTAGTCGTATATATAACACAGGGGGAAGTTAGGATAATTAGTTAAACCGGTACCTACTTGTTATTTACATCAATGAACACAGAAATTCCTGTTATTTACATACGTGTTAATAAACACAGTTTGTTTACTTCATAGCGATGGTCGGTCGTGGCATAACGCAGAAGAAAAGTCGTTACACGACCAGTTTACTTCGAACAAGACTTTATTGCGTTTGCCGCAAGGTGGTATAGCCACTGTATGAACCCGTGTGCGGAGCTGAAGACGTAATAAGTGGAGCAGTTCCGTGTCTCGTGCCACCTCGTCCTTAATTAACGTAGCTGTGCATTTATTTCTACATTGCTTTGTTGATTTTGAAATAATTACAACTGAAAAACAAATCAGAAACATGAAATGTACTTACGTCAGAATCAGTACAATCACGCAAAAATAACGACGCATTAGCGAAAAGATAGATCCATTGTTCCGGTAATAATTGGAGCAGTTGTTTTTCCTGTGATTTTAGACTTAGATTCAGCGACGGGAACCATGATAGCTCACGTGGTAAGATTGGTTAGGACCTAGGGTCTAAGCCAGGTCCGGTCATCATGATTTCCGTTTCCCAAGGTTCCTTGAACTCGCTCCCGGCGAATGTTGGGTAAGTTCTTCACCGCAAGCCACGGTCAATACCTTTCTCGTACCTGCTTCGCTTAGCAACATGCTCCGTCTCTAAACACTTCGCTGTCAACAAGACGTTGTGCCTATAGAGCACTGCATCTGAGTGAGTTTATGCTCGTCTGGTCGCGAGTGCTGGCCGGGAAGGGAAGAGGTAAACCCGGGAGAGAAGGGGGGGGGGGGCACTTCTTAAGGACAGGCGTGGCCGTCCGGCGAGCCAGAGATGTAGAGTTGAGACATCCCGAGAGCTCGCTGGCTAGATTCTTCAAGTTCTTCACTCTGCTGGCTGCATTCCTTCACTCTAAATTCGAATCCGTGGAAAACCACTGATTCGCATTGAAAATGGCTGAGTGAAATCTTTCGCATCGCTAATTAAATCAGCGTAATTTTTCCGCTGAAACTGTCAGTATTTTTTTCACTGATTCTAAGTAAAGCCATTTTCACTGCCAATCAGTGGTTTTCCACTGATTCGAATTTTGAGTGGGGACACATTTCCGACCCGTAATCTACCAAACTACTGAACATAGCGTAGTTTTATGTATGGATGATAAGATAATTAAGAATATTTGACACTAGCTTGCGGCATTTACATTACTTTTTGCACAAACTATGATAACCTTTACAAAGAATCTACATATTCTAGCGCAAGTGCACTTTGCTAAAACCAAATGACGGATTTTTGGGGAATGTTTATTCTCGTGCTATACACATGTTTCCGCCGAAGTTGGTGATGACAATCATGTATTAGCGTTGATGGAATGCTGAGAATACAAAATCGTTTGGCAGATCATGAATACCATATCTTAAACTACAGCATTCCCTTTTCGTCCTTGATAAAATTTATTTTGCCTGTGGTTAAGGTAACAGTGAAGTCTGCAATAAATTAAGTTTAAATTTCAATAAAATAAGATCATCGCTATAAAGCATAAAAACATTTATACAGTAAAATGGAATTTGTTTCCGGCTCGTAAAAATGTGTTGATCAACTAATATTATACCGTTGAAGCGTCAAACTCTAAAAAAACTACGGCTTTCATTTTAAAAAGTATGATGGTCTCATGTTATTGAAACTTTATATGCAACATAAAATTTCATTTTCTTTTAATTGCCAAACTTTGCTTAGAGAAGCTTTTTAGGATGGTAGTGAAAATTTGAGTACTAAATAAGTTGCTGTTATTCTGATATTTAATTCTGAAATAGATTAGGCATAACGAATGTCCACAATTCCATTTATATTATTCACAACTTCCCAGTACCAGTCGCAAAAGACTTCAAAACTGTCATATTTCATGCGGAAACAACTTATATTATATTACCTCACTTATTGTAATTACAAAGAGAGACAATTTTATTGCGAGCGAAATGTCTGACTTCGACGTTTGATCGACATAAGGTTATATAACTGGGCCACCATGATAACAAGATTATGGCTGGACAGCTGGCTTCAGCATGTTCGACGTAACACTGGCCTAAATAAATATTTCCATTGTGACTTTGAAAGTGTTGATGCGTATTAGTGTCATAGAATCATGAGAAGTTAACTACCGGGTTTGTGTTAGGTTTGCTCCTTTTACGACGCACACAACCAATAAATACCCAGAAATTATCTGGCCTGGAAAATCTCGCAACATTGCATCTACCTTATTTCACTTAGAACTTAAAAAATTGTGTGTTTTATAGATAAGTAGTTTTAAATATACAAAGTATCTTTAGTTATTTTCTTTATGTACGCTTATCATTACACTAGTCGCTATGCAAATAAATTTTCCGTGAAACTAAATCGTTGATATTTTAGTTCTAAACCTATTAAAACTGCTGGTTACAGAAGTTGTATCCTATTATATTAGCTTATTTAATGTGCAATGTATGTGCTTCTTTTAACTATACCTACTACTGGAAAGGAGTGGAGGGAAACAAGACATTTTAACAGTGACAGAAAGCCTGATTTTTTATATATTCGGTAGGAGATCTATTATTTTATCGTAATAAAACGTTTTCTGTGAGATATCCTTACGTGTTTGTCACAATAAAATACCTCCGATGGTATATGTTTCGGCATCAGAGTAAAATTATCATTATATGCAATTAGGCCTTACTTTCTCCAAATTTTTAAGGCTCATGGTAAAAAAAAAAATTACTGATAACTACTGCGCCTACTTTCCTCTACATGGGTGCAAATACACCTTAGTGGGGTTCTTAAAAGCTTAGATGGGAGGTAGGCGTTGAATTCTCATTGACAGCATATCATTCGAGTTAAAACCATAAACACGTGAAACTCTACTGGGACAATTAAAATACACGAATGACGTACTCGGGATTCGAATTCAGAAAAACTCGTAAAATTAAGCTGGTTTGCAATCAACTGCATTACGGAGGTAGGGTTCGCAGCATAGACTTCGGATGTGATCAATCTAATGTTTTGAATGATATGGTTCACTATCCTGAAATATTAACACGGGAATCATTTTGAAAATAATTGTCTGAGCCACTAAAAACACGTAAGTCTATATCGCTACTTCTGTGAACAATTTGGTGGAACTCCTGTTGATTGGTTTCCGAGATATCGCATCATTACCATATTTACTTAAAAATTTCTTAAGAAGAGACTCTTTAAAAGATGTTTCTAATAGATACTAAAGCTTAAAAGTTTGATTGAAATTGTTAAATTGTTAAATAGATACACCAAACATATAAAAATATTTATATGGCCGCCATTTTGAAAATCATTTTCCGACTCCATTTAAATCATGTAACTTTACACGGCCTTCTGTAGGTGTAACAAAATTTGGTGGAAATTAGTTTAATTATTCCAGAAATATGGCCAAATTTTCAATTTATTTACCTGACACTCCTTTAAAAAAAAATCCGTCGAAAGCTTATCTCTGTATGCATAAATGATACATCTAATTAATGCTGTTTGCGTACAAAATTTGGTTGAATTTTGTTGAAACTATTCATAGATATAATAAATTATTCTAATTTATTTATACACAACCCCGTCAAAAGATGCCTACCGCACATAACACATGCTAAATTATATACCCTACTGTAGCAATACTTGCCTAAAATTTTGGTATGAATCGGTTGATTGGCCCGCGAGATATGCCATTAAACCTCCATTCTTCATGTGAAGATCTTCATAAATGGAGGACAAAAAGTTTATATATTAGCACATTCGATGATTGTCATACACACAATTTACTAAGTTAAATTATAATCTGTTTCATAGTTTCGTATATAAAGCACGATAAACTAAAATGTTTGTATAGGCGCTATTTGGAAAATAAAAGAGTTACACACTTAAAACATATAAATTAATATAGCCTACCACAGTACAACTTCTTCGTCAAATTTGAAAGAAATCGGTTGATTGTTTCCCGAGATACGGCATAAAAACTGTATTATTTCTAATGGCTCTACTTTACAAACTTCTGGAGAAATGGGACTTTGCATAGATCATTTATAAATCATACTGCCAGCCCCAGAGTTAAGTTGAAATCTGTTTTGCAGTTTCGCAAATAAAATTTTTTTAGCTAAAATGTTTATAAGGCCGCCATTTTTAAAACATGTGTGCCTGACCCACTCAAAGTTTATCAGTTTACATGGCCTGCCATACTGCTACTTGTTTGCCAAATTTTGTATAAATCGGTTATTTAATCGGAGATATCACGTAGTTTTATTTGTCACATGGTACTATTTTATTTTCAAAATGGTGGACAAAAAGTATTTTATGTGGACACATAAGATAGTTGTAATATATACAGTCAGCATAAAAAATTTCATTGGAATTAATCAAATAGTTTCAACGATATAACATAAAAAACTAAAATAGTAACATAGCAACATTGTCATCCAGTGGTCCATTTAGAGCGACCTATTTGTGTCATCGCGCCAAAATATAGATCGTCCTCTTGGTCCCTATCTCCGGTCCTAAGGTTGTTGTAGCACGCCTTTGACTACAGTACCACGCCAGCCTCCAATATGTTTCAGTTCTTTAAGATTTATATAAAGGACTGCTTTATTGGAGTCGCTCAGTGACAACAATGGAGGCTGTGACATTATGCTTATACTATTTAGCACACCATAATTGTCTGTAGCGGTGTCCAACAGATGGCCTGTAGTACACAGATATTATTGGCACACTTAAGAATTTAAAAAAATAATAATATTAATACTTGTATTTAGGTTCGAATTCTTCTTGACAACTACGTCTCCACTATTTCATTGTTTACTTCCTTAGGCAATTGTTTTAACGAACTTCAGGATTTAGTCTGCACTTCAAATTGAAGAGTACTCTTCTGCTTTTAATGAGTTCAAAAAAGATTCCCTAATCCTTCGGAAGCTAATAATCAAATTCGAAACACGGAAAAACTAAGTAGCCCAAGGAGTGATGCGTACACAAATATGTGGAATCAATATTACACATTTGACTTCCTGCGGATCCCATGTATATAATTCCAATTATATACTTCTGGGGGTATAGGCATATATGGAAAACCATCAAATCACTTTACTCAATCTCTGAAGGAAATTTTTTATGTAATTTACACGTAGGATTTTGAAAAAAAAAAAAAAAAAAAAAAAATTATATATATCTATCGGATATTTCAAAAGAAGACCAATAATGTGCAGTATGTGATAGAGGAAAGCGATATTACATTTTTACGAAAAGGAATCCATCTACACAATGGAGTGGTTCGGCTATTATGAGACTTCAAACTATTACAGCGCGTCGGACATAAAACGTGCGACAAGCTACAAATTTTATCAGAAAGACACATCCGCCAACTCAAGAATAACATGATAACAATAGTTACAAAAGAGGTTCAAATTGTCGACCTGCAACTTCAGTGCAAAGCGTGAATCGACTGTAGGTACAGAGAACAGCACACATGGTCTAAGGCGCATGGTTGTGTACTAAGAACAGCCGTGGAGTGGATTCGAAGAATAAGATCTTCCTCAGACCTTAGTGTAAACTCACAGAGTAGAATATATTCTTAATTCTTCATAGTGACCCAAGCAAAAAAAGTTGAGCCGTGCAGATCTGTTAACTGTGATGGTCATGAAATAGGCTCCCATCTGCCAATCCACCAATTCGAATAAGTGTCATACAACTTGTCCGCATATTGCTGACAAAATGCACTGGAGTTCTGCTATGTCGCCGCCACATTACCTGTCGAACCAACAGCGTTACCTCACCTAGTAGTATAGCAGAAATAAACTTTAGGAATATGTTGTATATCATTCATTTAGTCTGTTTGGTATTAAATAAAGCCCAATGAAATGGTCACAAATATTCACATCCCTAAGGTTAACAGGGAACGCCCACTAACTGCAGTAAACCACTTGCGCAAAAGTTGTTTTTATTTTCTCAGACATGCCTGTTTTGCGGTTTGTAGCGTACTCCCATCTCCTACCTCTCACAGCGGGTTGCAACTTCGACCTTTCTGTTAATACTGTGTTCAATATCAGTTACATGATTACGGTAAGAAGGGGTACCACTCATGGGGGGGGGGGGGGGGGCATAGACTGACTGAATAGAACCAAATTAAACAGTAAATTCACTAAACAGAAAACACTTTATTAAAACATGAATTACATTAACGGGATATACACAAGTTACATTAATTACTCTTCCGAATCCTTGACACGAGTTCGCATTCGCTAACAATATGCTACATGATAGGATTTATCTACCTAACCTTGCCAGTGATTAATTACTTAAGTTCTCTGGTTGACGGAGTCCCGATAAATAGCCTTGCACCTACTGCCAATCCGGATTATGCTCACCATAAATGAAGTACTTTAGACTGGCTAGGAGCTCCTCTAGACCTGGATGGTGATGTTGCTCTTGTCTGCAGCGTTGTCGGCTCCGACAACGATAAGTCGTTATACTCTGATCACACTGGTGCACCTGGAGGAGGAGGGGTTGGTAGACGTGAAACGCTCAACTTATATAATCCTTTGGCAGTGGGTCACGAGGAATAAGCACTTCGCTCTTGGTGCTATACCCTGTAGCACCTTAGGCTAACAGTGTGCAGCCTCTTGGTGGCCGCTTCGCTGCCCCCCTCGTCGAAAATGCAGCCGTCCCGGATGCTGTAGCGGAAGAATGGAGCTGGAACCCTCCTGGATACAGTTCGTGGGCACTGGAAGTCGCCGAGGAGCTCGTGTACCAGGCCGAAGAACGTGGAACAAATGGTGTCAATCGTGATTTGACTTAATGGCAGATCGAAATGCAAGATTAAGTTCGAAACGACGTTTTACAATTGAGTGGCAACTCAGAGTGGAAAATAATAAGGTGAATTTCTTATTAGTCCCAAGGCAGGAAAAATGTAAAAAATATAATAGTTGGTGCTAGAAAATGAGACAAGGCAATTAGGAGAATATATAAATTGTAACAAATAAAACAGTATGGTCGACCTGTGTTTATAATATCCACACGTTGTGTAGCGGGCCACGGGATGGAAGGAAGTATGTCCAGTGCCACATTTAACTTTAAAATATTAGAATAACCCCAAAACTAGTATGTGGACATTGGTAAGAGGATGTATGAAAAGTGCCCGCATGTGGTACTACTTCGCTCTACAACGTGCCAGCTAAGTTAACGGTAAAGAAATTACAACTTCATAAGTTGGTTTGCTGGTTGGCTGAAATACCTCATCGTTAAAGTAGTAATTTAAAAAAATGGATTTAAGTAGCAAGTGTTACGTATATTACGGCATGGAGACATACGAAATTAATGGCATTACTTAAACTCTAGGGAATTGTACTATCTGTAAGAAAGGTATAAGGGGCTATGGCATTGGTGGCACTGAATACTCGTGCCTTCTTTGTCAGCAATGGGACCGTGAATAACACTTAGTTGCTAGTTTACCACTGTGTGGCGTGGACATTGTCTGTACACAGTGCTAGCTACTTATGTGACATGTGCATTAACAAAATTCTTTGTACATACACAGATAAGTAAAAATTGTACATAAAATGTTGTAACACAGTTCACAATTTACATTGGTTAGTTATTTGTGATGTAGGTTATGGCGGATGCCATATGCTACTGGGCAAACATGTTAGCAACATGATTATACAAGGAAAGACACATGTGAAGTGTTAAAACTATCTTAAACGTAATAAAGCGAGTAATTGAATATATAGTTACAATAATAAAGATTTCCCGTAGGAATTACGCAAAGAGGTGTTATCAACATACATTTTTTCAGTTATTATTTTTGTGTTTAAGTTTACACATTTGCATTTGGGGTTGAAAAATATGACGTAGTCAGTTCGTGTAATTGGTATCTTGAGGACTGTCTCTCACATTGGTTAACACAGTTCACTGAAAATGATTAATATATTTGACACACTGTTTTGGCGTAGTAGTGCCTGTCAAATGAATTGTTCATATTTGTCATGAGTGTTTATTCAATGAATCACACTTTCACACGCTGCTAAAAATTGAAGTACATTAGCATGCATTTTGATAAGTTAAAAGAGATAATGTCTTTGGATTTCATTTTTTTAAAAGTTGAGTAGAAATTTATACAATCTTAAATATTTAACACGTTAAACAATTGATCACTACAATAAAATTAAGAGCATTCAATAAACATTATTTGCATAATGTACAAGTGCACTAGAATCTTTTTCTAATACTAAAAAAAATAATTGAAATAATTCTTACAATACAGTGGAAACATGTCATTACAGTATGGAAGGTATTAACAAACAGATAATAAAACTGCCTCTATCCCCGTGTTGTTTAATAACATAATCATAATAAAACAGACCATGCTCATTTACTGTTATATATTTTATTCATATCTTATGTACATAATGATTTATTGACAGATATGACACTTGTAAGAGTATTTGTAAAATACTCTTCATTACACTTTTTATTTCGTTTTCATGTTTGTACTTGATATATACATGAAATATATACTACATTCCTTAACCAGGTATCGATATGTAAAGATATAATTATTCACTATTCAGTGGGAGTCATAGCGACAGTTACAACTGTATTCATCGTTTTCATCATAATAGTCATTGTAATAGTTTTGACTTTAAGGAACCAGTATTTAAATAAAATTCAATTCGAAAGAAAATCATAAATGCCAAGATGGATTCACTGCAATCAGAGTATCAATATTTGTGTTTCGCCATAGAGACCCATCGGTCCTATATATAAAAAATAAAAACAATTAATTTCCCTAATAGGGCCCGAACTACCGGTCCCTTCCTCAGGGACCTGAAAGCTTCGCCCTTGCTTGCCTGAAAAAATATTATTTAACTCAATCCAAGGTGCTGAATTGTCAAGGTTAAGTACTTCAAGTGTACACATATATACTTACACAATTTTATTCCTGTGGCGACTGCACTTGGATTAGCATTGATCTTAATTGATTGCATTTGCATGAAGCTCAGCGAATAAAATTTCATGTCGTTGTCATACTTACTGTGTCTCGTTCATTCGTGAGAGAATGATTGATAGCTTAACAAGCTTTATGTAAAATGCAATAGTTTCAAATAGAAGTACAGTTATGACTTCTATGGTTATGTAGTCATAATGGCCTGGATCTAATTTGGAAAACAGTTTGGTTTCCCCTTAATTTAACATGCGATTGATATTGGTCAATAGATGGTAGCACTGGCAGCTCACTGTGATTCATCTGCCAATTTGTATCAAGAGCTCTACTGTAGCTGTAGAAATGTATACCCGCATTTACATGCAATTGATTTAAGTCAAAAGATTTCTGGTTCAACCAATGGATAGGTAGCACAGTCTGTTGTAAGGGTATTGTAGGTGCAAGCACATCACACACAGATGCGTGGCCTCAACAATAATTTGATCCAGTGTGGCAATTTGACATCCACATGGCATATGCAATTCAACACTTCCTAATTTGTGGTATGTGATATTAACATTTAAGGAAGTATTTATACACTGTAAGAATGTTCCGTTAGGAGAAGTGGATAACAAATATTGACGCGGAAAAATACAGTGGATGGAAAATAAAGGGTCGTGTGAGCAATGAAATTTACACATAGAAAACAATTCATTAGCATTTGATAGGAGGATAGCTTCTTTTACACATTTAGTAACATCACTTGTCAGTGATTCTTTGCTGATGAGTATAACATCCGCTGGCATGTCCGGTGAGGGTGAAATGACTTTAATTGCGCCCTTGGGGGGATCTATGGCAATGGTCGAATACGATATGCGAATGGTGCATGAATGGTTGGCGAGGTGATATGGCACAGAGATTATATAGAAAACTTGCCATCTGGAATGATATCTGGAGATGGATATCTGTAACTTTATGGCCATTTGAGTTGTCGTGAAGGAACATTCTATAAATTCATAAGTGTAATACTTAATGATGCCAGTGATGCCAATACTTAAAGTTAAACGGATTTTGAGCAGCTCCTCATTATTTTTGTAAAGTTGTTACTAAGCTGCATTTTATAAACCGCATTATGAAGTAGTTCGTTGAACTGACATGAGTGGAAGTGACGTCGAACCAGGTCTTCAAGAATGACATTATTAATCAGTTGCAGAAGGCTAGTGGATAGCAATTGTAATTGAGCCTCAACGTTATCTATTTTGCTGACAGCTGAGTTCTGTTTTTGCAAAACTTGGGATATTCCATTAATTGTTGCTGCCAGTGAATTTATTTTGCCTTCCACTTGGTGTTGGATGTCCAAAAAGATTGGCAAAGTCACTTTAAGAGCCTTGTTTGTAGTTTGTATGTTACTGGAAAGTGTGTTGATCTGAGCATCAAGTTGTCCATCATTATCGAGTAATGCACGTAGGTGTTTATTCGTGAGTATGTTGCAACAACACGTACCCATGTTATCTGGGAACTGGATGCCATGTCTTGGGCGGAATTGCGTACTCACATCATCAAGGAATTCTCGTAGTATTCCGCGTTCGACTACTTTAAATACTTGTATATTAATTTTCCATTCTTACACGAGGTTGAAGTGTGATCTGCACATGTTACATGTAAATATTTATCAAGTGCTGCTGGCAGGGTAGAGAAGTGTAGTGGGATAATATAAACAATGGGGATGCTATCCTCATACACAAAGCTTACATCAGCAGCAGTCCAGTAACCCCCTGCATGGGTGCGAAATGTGGCTGGCTCTGCGGAGACTGGGAAGACAAAGCACAGTGTGTCGACTACCTTGGCGGCGTGACGTGCGGGCGGGCTCCCCTCTCCTCTTCTGGAGCTCGACGAGCGATTGGTATCACCATGGTGATGGCGTGGCGCACGTGCAGAGCGTGCCTCGTGTACATGCAGTGCTGCCATCGGCGTCTGGCTGTGGAAGCAACACGTTGGTGCTTCTGTAGTGGTGCAGCACTCATTCACAGATTGACGACAAGCAGGAGGACTAGGACGGCGCCTTGCACTGCCTGATTCCTGCAGCGGCAAACTCATGCTGGGGGCAGATCATGGTCAGCGTGTCCCAGAAGCGGCGTGTACAGGTTTGCATGGGCAGTGTGCCGAACGGCCTCCACAGTGGCTCGCGTTATTTTAAAACATATATAAAACACTGAAAAAATACACATTAATAATTGAATGACTTTATAAGGAACTCTGGATTAGTGATGTAAGCGCGCTTGGTATGACGAGTGCAAACAGTGTCGAATTTCGGTCTGCCCATCTTGTTTACCTGTATACGTACTTTTGAGTCATGCAGGACGTCTACTCCCCTAAAGGGGCCTCAGTAATTATGCATAAGGGCTTTTTGTCTGCCTCGGTTTTGCACCCACATGTAATCGTTGATTCGTAGTGTACATGACCTGTGCGCTTTATAGAATTTGACTCTCTGCTGTTACTGAGTATATAAAAGATTAACTTTATCGTCCTCGTGGTCTTTCAACAATTTATCACGCCAGTTATTGGTACGATTGGAGTATTGTGCAGCTATCACCTGTGCTGGTAGTGCTGCCTCGACACTGTGTAGAAGATAAAAGGTGTATACTTAGTAGTGGTGTTGATGCTTGCATTGTAATTAAATATAATAAATTCGACATTAAGATCCAAAATGTCTTGGTCCGTATTAGCACCTGTGGTTAGTTGCTCACAAACAATATGGTTTGTTTGTGGTTCCACTAAACTGTTGCATCTGGGGTTATATGCAGTGGTAGTTCATTTTTTAATACCTAATGACTTCAGTAATTTAATAATTAAGTCATTCTGGAAGCTAGTACCGCGATCTGTAAGGATTTGTTCCAGACATCAAAATTGTAAAATTACTTGTTTTATAAATTCTGCACAAGTAGCTCCATCTATGGACGGAACTGCATTTGCAACAACATAGAGACTAAGAGATTCGGTTATAACCAAAATTTATTTATTACAATGCATAGTGGTGGGAAGGGGACCTCCATTAACAGAGAGAAATGCATTAATTGGGAGAACACACGCCATGTATTACAAGAAGAAATACAGGAAGTAACTTCAGCTCATTCAGTTATGAATACTTTAATTTTGTTTTTCTTTTCCAGAAAACACATGAAAAATACAATAGTAGCAAAAGAGAAACATCAAATAATATTTTTTTAGATTATGACTAAAGTTTCTACATGAAACTAGATTTGACTGAAGTTTCTACATGAAAATCGTATAGAACCTCTATTTAACATTTATATTTTACATTCTTTTGGAGAAGCCAAATAATGATTAATATGTATTTTTTTTTAAAAGAATAAACAACTTTCATATTTTAAGTATGCTCTGGCAAAAATATAAATATGTATACATATATTAAATATAATGACTATTTTTCTGGGTTGGCCTAACTATCCTTTAAAGCACACGTCCCAGCTGGTCAGAATTACAATTATGATGTATATATTAATTTTAAATGACATTTAGAGCAGTTAAAAATATATGGCCATCAAACCCAAGATAAATTAGAAAACGAGCAAACAATTGCTCAGCTGAAATCTCTCACACACGATTTTTCTTGTGCTTAGGTATTCTAAAATATTTATTTTACAAAATATTTTTCTTTCAATTTTGACTCAAATTTAAAATTCTTATATTGTTTACTGGCTACAGATGGAAAACGACCGAAGGAACCCTTGCAATTTTATTATACTATTATTGACCAAATGTCAACACAAATGTGGCAAAGAAAACATTTAATCATTTTAAATATTGTTACTGGCCAAGTGTCAATACAGAGGCCACAAGGAAAACCTTTTATCATTTAAATCTGTAACTGGCCAAATGTCAGTATAGAGGCCACAATGAAAACATTTATCATTTAAATCAGTTACTGGCCAAATATCAATACAGAGGCCACAAGGAAAACATTTTATCATTTAAATCTGTTACGAGCCAAATGCCAATACAGAGACCACAAAGAAAAACATTTTATTATTTTATTTGATTGCTGACCTAATGGAAAAGCCAAAGATCCACAAGAAACCATTACCGTTTTTTTCTTGGAAAGATATTTTTTTCTTTCTTTTAGTTTGACTTGGCTTTCAAAGGCCAACAAGTGGATACAACCCGCATTAGTCGTTTTTATGTTGGTATTAAAAACAATTAAAAGATTTGGACTGGCCATACATAAACTACACAAAGGCCAACAGAGTTGTTACCATTATTGATTTTGTTTTTCTAAAATTTTACAGGTCTATAAAACCCAGAAGGACACGCGTCCTTTTAAAATGTTAAATATTTTCCTTTGTTGAGAAGAAAACAAAATTCACATATGTAACTTTAAAAATCAGTTTGATTTTTCTTAAGAAATCCTACTAAATACCAGGTAAGGTTGGTTCTTCCTATATCCGCCATTAATGCCTACCTGAAATTATTTTACAGTCTCTTATTTTTCTCTTGTTACAATAGTTAGTTTTTATCTGGGTCGTCGTCCCTACAAGGTAGCCATATCTGCCTGAAACAGCCATCCCACCAGGCTTAAGAACAAAAAGAATTCAATCCCCCTGGGAGGGGTCAACATAATGGGCACCCAATACCATGCCATCGAAAATACCAGATGGTAATGTAAGTTCATTTCTATATGTCACTACCGCTGAGGCGCTAAAGTCAAGGCGCAAATTTTGGAATCTCAAATCACCACGCGCCACGTTAGGGCGCTTCCAGCAGGCAGTAGTGGCGAGGCACTCGATGACATCAACCAGCGAGTGTAGTACACAAGCTTACCGCTGCACGAGCGCCACTGGCAGCCCTCAATATCTGGACGGCCATTTTTGGCAGTAATGAAAGTTCAGACGCACCTGGAGGTCGTTATGCTGTCACTATGCCGCTCTGCTTCACGTGTCGGTCTCGCGTAATTAGCCGGCCTAATTACCACTGCAGACCGCCCGCCATACATGAAATATAAGGTTGGTGTAAGTAATTGTAAGTTTTGCGAAGGGACACACATGAATTCTTGCAGAAACGTAGATTTTCCAACGTGTACACTTGGCAGTTCGGGTCATTAAAATGGGGCGCTCAACAATCTTTTTCGCCACGTGCAAAGGCAAAGTTTGATAATTTGAGACGTACGTGTCTCAAAGTTTTGGTAAAACCCGGGAGGGAAACCCGTGTCAATAGACGTGATGGGTGTCTTCCGTACTGGGAACGAAAGATATAGAGTGCATGCAGTGTTTGCATAAAGTGTTAGTGGTGTTGTGAGGCGAGAAATAGACGAGCTCGTAGTCCAGCTGTAAGGAAAGTTACTTGCTCTCACGTTAGATCCCTGAGGACGGGAGAGTGAGAAATTGCCCGCAACCTCATACTGACATCTGGTGGAAGATACATATCTTCCACCAGAGGGAGGCAAGGATTTTAACTCTCACCAGCTATACTCCAAGCTCGTGTACGGTGGTTAACTTTTCCCAAAGAAAGGCATGATTTGTCGCTAAAGAGAACACGTCGCCAGATCAGTAGCAGATCCAGGAGGGGGCGGAAGGGCACCAAAGGCATGTGCCCACCCCGAGAAAATGTTGGTCGCTTGGAATTATAACTGCCACTGTGCCATTCATTGCTAATGCTAATAATCACGGCGCACTTTCGTGTCAAGTCTATACTATGATGAATTGTGTTTTATGTTTGTTATCGTATTGTGTGTAATGGCAAAGTAGAAAATACAATTACTATAAAAAAAGAAAAAAGAAATCGTTCAGGCAGGACAGTCTTTGGTAGGACAGGAGTTCTCACATAACATTGCTTGAGTTTGCAGTTTCGCACGCGTGTCAGACTTGAAGCCGGGCTTCAAGGAAAAGTTTATATAACAAAAATACGATTGAATCCCCTGGATCAAAGCTCAGTTATGGGGTTATTTTATAAGATGATAAGGAGTAAGGTACGCAAAGAACACTGTTATGCATTGTTCAAAGTTAATTTTACGGAATCGTCTAGAGAATTTTTCCAGCTCTTTTCGTAATATGAATGATTTTGCTTTCTAACAATCCACACACTTAGTCCATGACACGTTTACTTTTGCCACAAAACTGTTACTTAAATTTCTTCAGTGTTTTCTGAAGCCAATAATTCAACACCACAACCATGCGTTTTAAAGCCAGCAAAAATAACTCGTAAAACTTTCTGTGCGAAGTATAGCTATCTCGAGTCAGTCTGATACTAAGACAGCACAACGTAAAACCAATGATTTTAGACAATTCTATATGAGGACAGTGTTAGTAACTAACATTTGGACTTCATACGAAAAAATGAAGGTGCAAATAAACTATTGTTTATATTACTTTATGTAAGATGAATTTCTTTTTGAGGGCAAAAACACAGAATTTTGCAGTAAAAAGTCAGCCATTATTGATTTCAGAAATTCAAGAAGACCTATGCAATTTTATGCAGCATATATAAAAAAAATATGTTATACGAGTATGTTAATATAGTATGACAGCCTTTAGATTATTTTCGTAGTTCTTAATTAAACGGATTTGGTTAGATAGTTGTTTTTGCGATTGTCCGACTAAAAACTCGCGGCTTCTGGGGCCTTCAGAAAACGAATATAAAAAAAATTACTAACCTTTACAGTACGCAAATTTATTCTTTTACTAATCCAAAAGCCCACTTGATACTTAAAAAATAACGTTTTAGAATAAGTGCGAATAAAAATGTTTTTTTAATAGTAAACTTTATTTACTTGACATGGATATGAAACGGAACACGCTAGCTAGGCTTCAAAATTAATATCTCCATAGAGAAATATGTTGATAAAACCAATATACACAAGACTGGGGTGGTAAGTGACATTGCAATAATTATTATTATAATTTTTTTTTTTCTAAATGGGGGGTAACACAACATTTTGGCCGGGATTTTGTATATTTTAATATCTTATATAAAATATTATTTAATAATTAATACATAAATTAAATATAAAATAATTCCACATCATATTATTATATTAATTTCAATACGTTTGATTATAAAAACCTTTTGATAATAATTTTATATATCTCATTATAACGTAAAGAAATACACTGTGGCCATTTCCTACAAACATAGTTTGTTAAGTTGACAAGAAAATATGATTGAACTTAGTTAAAAACTGATAATAATTTGATATGTGATATCTGGTCGTATAATGTAGCCTATTAATAACGCTGCTCTGAAAATACACTTACCCAGCCTACTAGGTGCTGCTAGCTGCACAAGCAGAGCCGTATTTCAGCTGAATTATATTCCTATGTGCATTTCTGTTGGCATCCACGCATTGGAATTAATTTATCCTTGCTTTACTTTAATTGATTTTACACGTCTTTGTTTTTTATATAAGTTTGACATTTCAAAAAAGTCTACTTCCTGTTAAAATATATTTTATTTTTCACCACAGAGCTCGCTATAATTATAGAGATATGTTAATATGAAAACTCCTCCAGAGTGGTTGGCAGCTTTAATTTCCAGAAGAGATGTATTGCGGCGAGCTGTGATTTCTACAAGCGTGGCACATCAGAAAGGAGTTATAATGAAGGAGATATGCGACGAGGTATTGTCGAAGAAGCCGTAGGATGAAAAGATCGGCAAACACATGGTGAAGGAGTTCCTTCATGAGGGCGTGGAACAGAGGATCTTCTCAAAAGGACTCGCAGCGACGGCTCACACTGGACAATGAAGCGTGCCAACAGATCCGCGGGCGGACGAGATCCCGTGCCGGCCAAGAGACGACGTTCACCACAAAGTTCCAGAGATGCCACCAGCGTGGAAGCAGACGGTCTCATCCAGGAAGCAGACGAAGTGATCAACAGAGTTGTGAACTCTCGCCGCCAGGACGACGGATCTGCCGACAAGCCTGGGAGCTCTGCGTGTCAAGACTTCGAGCACCTCCTGCCTTTCGACGTGGATGTCATGATCGACAGGATGAAGAGGTCACTGAGCCCCGATGATGCAAGGAAGCCGTATCTGACGTCCTTGGAAGAAGAATTCGATACATACCGTAACGAAATGTCAACACTGTAAGCAGAAGATAATCTACAAAATTTGGAATAACCCCATAACACTGATGCCAGTGAAGTTAAAGAAGGCATCTTGGAATCAAAGGACATGCAAACGTACAAGGTCCACATCCCTAGGAATATGATTTTAATAACAGAGTTGATAGAAATGAAAGCTCAGTGGTGATACTGAAGAGGACACCAAGTATCGAAAATTTCGACGACGGACCAGCAAGAGACATATATTCATGAAGTAAGTGTCTTACGGCACACGAAACTGGGGAGCATCTGCTTTATTTGCTACGAATCAAATTATTTGTAAGTGAGAAAATTTGGTTTTCCTACATTTTATTTGCTTTTTAAATGATGATTTTAACTTGTCGACTATCGTGTACATTATTTTATTCAGTTGCAATAAATAAATGGCCCACACACCAGTTTAGTATTTCGAATCGCCTACAATAATGTTACGTATTTTCGGTCTAGAATTCGGCAAGATTGTGTTTGTTGACATAGGCCTATGTTAATCATGATGAATTAATTAATTAAAGACCATTTTCTTAAAATGGATGACTTATCCTGTATTATCATACTTAAATTTTCACCTGGCCATGACTTTGACAGCCTATTAAAATTTTAGCTCTGGTTACTTTTACAACAAACACAAAAAATGTTTGTCTATCCTAACCTGGCCAACTAAGGTTTTTCATGGCTATTAACAGGTATTTTAAGGTACATATTTCTTATTTCAATTGTACTGTTTATTATTCAAAAATGTAAATCCATAACTATTTCAAAATTAAACTGAGAAAAATTTTTAACTTCTAAGCCCTGGCAGAGGCCAATTAATCTTCCCGAACAGCCGTTTCAAAATCGGTGGGCAGACTAAACCATGAATGAAGTTATTCCATCAGCCCAAAAACGGCAGAGAACTGACTACATACAAAGTACCATTTTCAGGAAAATTTGAATTATTTTTTAACAAGAAAAATTAAGGTCCCCCCTCTCATGTTTACTAATGAATATCTTATTGGAATTTAAGAAGTGATTTATTATTAAGTTGTGCAGAAATTATTAAAACTGCTCATTTCATCCATAAAAATTCTGACTGTAACTGAAAAATTAGAGCATCAAAATGACGTTCTGCATCTCCTGAAGGGTTTTACATTTCTTTATAACCAGTGATCAAACTGAATACCTGACCTGTCATTTCGCAGCAAAGCGTTTGTTCCCGATGCCAGGATTTGCCATCGCTTTAATACAAAATACGAGCATTGCCTCGCTATGGGAGTAGCTACAATCATCCACCAATAGCGAGCCATTGTTGCAAAAATTATTCTCCCAATTAAGCCCTATATGGGTTACCATGATTCACAAATGTTCAAGAACAATCTAGTGGGATTATCTGTGATGTCACCTCCGTTATATTCAAACTAGCGATTCATATTTGCGCTCGCAGGCGCGTCCTTTCCGCCGCACTTCGAAGAAGGAACACTGCTGAACTCTAGTGGCGGCATCTTCAACTCGAGCCAGGTGCACTGCGCTCGCCAGACTCTCGCGGACTGTGACGCGTCAGTGTGCCAACCCCACAAGAAACATTCATTTGTGTAGTATTTACGCTACTACAAGCCGTAAATCCACAAACATGGGCTTCCGTCATCTAAATATATGTGTTTATATGGATGTTAAAAGTAAGTTTGTATCATTATTTGTCCATATTATGAAGTTTGTTCCAACATACGTCTTCCGATCAATACTTTTCCTGAGGCAGACAGGTGAAAACGGTGTTACGTAGAAATGGACCAACTGTACGTGAATTTATATGCGTACTTTTGTCAAGGGATCTATCTACTTATTATAACATAGTGTTTTGAACTAAAGTAACAAGTTGCATGCATACTGCCGCAAAACCTTATTCTAAGTCATTTTTCATTATTGGGGAAAGGAATACTTTTTACTATAATCGTTGTTTTTAAAGTGTATTCCTTAAGTGAAGGTCTGCAAATCATACACTTATGCCATGTTTAAATTAATTATTCGTCATTAAAATCATGTTAAGAGCGAAAACCTACTTAAGCACATTGTCAGCTAGCATGCATTCAATAGTTTCACAGACCAAATCTATGACTAATTTATAAGTGAGCAGGAAGCAGGAAATAAATGTTATTTTACCTTGATTTAAATGTATATATCCATTGCGATCAGCATACTTCACAGCACGAGTCAAAGTCGTATGCTATTTCCATTGAGTGGAAAAGTAAGGATAACCAAGACACACTGATCGTAAGGATTTTCACAAATAAAATGGTTTCATGATACATTTAACTGCCTATTTGATTTTCGAAGTTAATAACTTTCTTAGAAAACATTCCCAATGTGAATATTTTTCAAAAATTATAGTATATTATGTATGTTCTTTTTTTTTTAATATCAGAAAGGCTTGTAAACTTATAAGTAAAAGCTCACGTAATTCATTTAAAGTAACTATAAAAATCCCACATATTTTATAAAACTCACAGCACCTTATTTATATTTTGGTATATTGTATGATAAATATTGGAAATGATCACAGTACTCCAGATTTTTATTCACAAAAAATAAAAATGCAGTGTTATACTAAAACTCGTAATAGGATAAAATATAATTATTTAAAAATTAACATTTAATTTCTTAATTTGATTACACTGCCTGTTGCAAATACAGGAAAAAACTGTTGTCTGACGTACAGGAATATCACCATATAGTACAAATACAGCTAAGATCACCAAAATAAAACAAATGCTATTTCACACTACTCAGTTCAAGAATTGAGTTGGTATCATTATCAATAGCAGTAAAATATTGTAAATACTAGCATAAGTAGCACTGGAATAGATTAGTTTCTTTAACAATACTCTAAAACCACATCTCACTCGCAAGTCATTAATTAGTTCAGCACCGTGAATTTTCCCCTTGTTCACCCATGTCTTGCTATCTTGCACTTCGTTGCCAAGGTCGTCCTGTACTCGGCGCCCCACGAAAGCTAACCTAACTACAGACTCGTAACGTTCGACCATCAAATAAAGTCACTCTCTGATTCTCTCTCTTTCATTGAACATAAGTGTCCTTTCATTTTTGCCTAGCAACTATAGTGAAATCTAAATGAGAAAATAATGCGCAGAAGACCAAAAGGCGTCGGGTCGGGAGAATCGGGAGAGTCCATTCCCGCTATAATAAAGGTGCCCAGCAAACACAAATTGTCGGCCCGATACCCGTTCTGTCGCCAACTGTTGTTTAAAAGCCAGAAGATAACCATATGACAACGGCATTATTTCTTTTTTGAGACAGATTGCTAGCCGTTACGATAAAGATAAAGACATGGTGTAGTATTTAGGATAAGCCTAACAGATGGACATCACCTAAATTATGTCGGAATGATATCTCAGACCCAACTTGTCGCCAATACCTCAAATAATATTCTGGGCCGATTCCGATTGATCAAATTCGTCTTTTCGGTAAGCTGGCCATCTTCTTATTTATTCCAGCCCAGTAACTTTTTCGAGGTAAGGTTATTTATCACAATAAAGATATAAATATGAATTATTTTTGGCGACAAACTTTTTGGAAACTGTTCTGAATAGGCAAGATGTTAGCTAGCTGTTAACGACATTGTGTCTTTTTTTGAGACAGAATGTTTGCCGTTAGAAAAAAGACAACGACCCACTGTATTATTCAGGATAATGGATGGAAATCACCTAAATTAGGTCGCAGTGATAGCTCACAGCCAACCTGTCGTCAATACCTCAGCTAATATTCTGGGCCGATTCCAATACAGCATCTTTGATTTTACGGTAAGCTGGCCAACTTCTTCTTTATTCCGGCACAGTAACGATTTAGAGACAAGGCTCTTTATCACAATAAAGATATTTATCTGATGTCTTTTTGACGATAAACTGTTGGAAAGCATTTTGATTAGATAAGATGTTAGCTTGCTGTTAATGGCATGCTGTCTTTTTTGAGACAGTGTATTAACTATTAGAATGTCTTTTTTGTTATTATATATGTGTCACATGGTACCCCATAGCATTTGTTTACTTTGAAATTTTTTTCATTTGTACAACACTCCGACAGATATAACAAAAACTATTTTGTTTGCAAGCCTCTGAAGAAACAGTTTTTAAATAATCGATTTTAAAAATTATTTGTTATATTGTCATGGAATTTATACATTCCTTTAAAATAATTTATGTCATGATATATTTCAAATTACAAGAGAGTATCAGCAATGTACCCCGTGGAGTATTGGTTAGCATGCTGGACTGTCAATCAAGGGCCTTAGGTTCCAATCCTGGACTCGGCAAGCAAAAGATTTTCATATCATATAATGTGTTGTGATTTAAATTGTGTGTGTGTGAAGAGAAATTGACAATTACTCAAATTTTAAATCGAAAAGTTAAGGTTTTTTTTCATGGTTATACTGCTTATTTCTGGACATCATGTCGCTGCAGTCCTGGCATTCTAACAACATCCAGCCATCGCAGGCCCAGCATCGTAGCGACATCCAGCTGTCGCAGGCCCGGCATCGTAACAATGTCCATCCATCGCAGGTCCAGCATCGTAACGACATCCAGCCGTCGCAGGCCCGACACTATCGGTTAGCAGTCTGTCCATATTTGCATCGGGCCGATTCCAGTATATGACATCGGGGTAGTATCGGCTGGCCGGAGTTTGTCGGCTAGCTTTTATCGGCCCGATTCTGGCCTGTACTTTTTGTGTTGGGCCGGAATACGTTTTGTATCTTGCTGGTAGCAGTACAGTACATTTTTGACACTATCGGCAAACAGTCAGCCGCCAGTCCATAGTTCCATTGGTCCAGTTCCAGAATATGACATCGGACCAATATCGGCTGGCTAGAGTCTGTCCTTTTACCGGCCGGATTCTGGCCTGTACTTTTTGTGTGTGTTGGGCCGGAATTAATTTTGTATCCTGCTGGTAGCAGTACAGTTTGACATTGTCGGCAAACAGTCAGCTGCCAGTCCATATTTCCATCGGGCCGAATGCGGAATATTAGATATCTGGCGGTATCAGCTGGCCAGAGTTTGTCGGGTAGCTTTTACCGGTCCGATTATGGCCCATATTTTCCGTATTTCTTGGGTGGGGTTGGCAGGGGCTTCAGAAAGTGTTCGTCATTAGGGGATTAAATATCAAGCTTAAAAAAAAACTTTTTCATTATTTTACATGTTTGTGTTTTCTATTATAATTAGAACTAGCAAATATTACAATATCACAGAAAATTCTTATTACTAAAGAGTTTCATATTAACGCTTGTTCAAAACTTACATTGGATACATAGACACTTGTTATTTTAACGTGATTACATATATAGTTTATAGACAAATATTGGGTCGTATAATTCTAGAAATACTGCAGCATTCTACTAGAAGCTTTAAAATTTTCAAAGATACCATATTTCGGAATAACAGTCAAATTGGTTTTTGCGTATTAATATTTAGAGTTCACAGTTTTCAATGCGGGTTTATTATTCCTTCTGAGAAGCTGACCCTTATAGCAGTTTATTATGGGGTAATATGACCTCTCTGACCCACTGGTTCTGCTGCCCCTAGGCAGGGTTGTTCAGTTGTGTCGTGATGGCTGCAGAGAGCGTTCGGGAGAGAGTTACTCCGCGCGAGCGTATTACCTGTTCGAAGAACGTAAGTTGTGCAGCGCGGTATTTAACAGCGCAGTAATAAAGAGCTATGTTATTTGTTTGGCGTGTATAGCACCAGCAGTGTCACATGATTACCCTCGCTCCAACGGCAGGTGCTCGAGGGAACCCCGTCCTCTACACTGCCTCTCCTACGTTATTTCCCACAAAGCTCTGCGAAGATTAGTTTTCCATTTGAACTTTACCACAACATTGTTGTTCAAGTATGGCAAATGCCGGCTATACTTTACTTCTATCCTGATTTAAACAAATGCGCAACTTCGACTAACAGAGGGTAGTTTAAACTGTAAGAGCAGTCAATCATATTGTATTCTATGTTTTTATTAGGTTAATTAATACTGCAAGGACATTTTTTAACCTACTAATCTAGTTTAATTTGCGTGGTCTTGTTATACTGAGTAAGTTGTTTGGGTGGCTCTTAACAAGGTCTTGAGAGCCGATGAGGTTGAAACGAGGTGAATATGGAGCAACGCTAGAATGTAAGGGCGGGAAGATGGAAGATCCCCGAGAAAATCTGCCAGCCAACGCCACATCGACCGGCGCGATTCCCACGTGTGAAAATCTGGGAGTGACCCTGCCGGCAATCGAACCCAGTCCACCTTAGTGGGAGGAGACGGCCCTTACCGCTATGCCACCCCGGGCCCTACTGAGATTAGAAACTGAGACATTTTATGTGTTGGGGGTTCGGATTTTTTGGGATTTTTCGGGTTCATTGTCACTCAAAATCACCTGCACCCAATATGGCGGACAAGATGCCTGACATAACCAAGAGAGCTTATGGTTAGTTCTGACTCCGATCCTGGATCCCTTATATCGATTTAGCATACCCTATGCCTATGAAAAGCAGTTGAAACCAGGCAGTACCTTTAAACATTTTCAAATCGAAAATTAGTTTCACTCAATAACAAACAACCAAAACATAAAAGGACCAATATGATGTGTACAGCTCTGCCTTCAGCAGAGTGGCACAGTTGTTTTGTTATGCCCCTTTGGGACATAGCAAGAATGAAGAAAAGGCAAGAAGAGGTACACAAGCCTATGGTAAAGTTTGTCAACACAAACACATACAAATTCTATACACATCCATATATTGAGCAACAAACTGTAACAAAAAAAAGAAAATTTTACATAATTAATTAATTGCAATATTCCTTGAAGCTGCTAGATGGACTTGGGAGAAGGAGATATACTGCAACATGCAAAAAAGTCTTAAGTTGTGCCAAAAAAAAAGTCACACAAAGTATTTATACAGGTCTAAAATGAAATTAAAATGATGAATAATCTCCTCTTGATAACAGTAGAAGTATCAACTCTTCAATATATTAGGCATACTTCAACCATGATGACAAAACAGCTAGAAGTAGCAAGCAAAGCCTCAGAAAACATCTCATATTACACTATAAAATTCATACAAAAATCGCTAATATTCCGTCTAAAATTCGCAGTTAATACTACACTGAGGTAGCCATCAACACCCTCTTAAAATTTTTAATCGATAAGAGTTCCTATACGAAATGCTTTTAGCAGACCACTCCTGATCCATTGCAAAATAAAATCCTTCTGTTATAAAACCAATAAGGATACTATTTTGTTATCTTTATAATATAAATGGCGAAGAAGCACTTCCACGAATATCATATGAGATGCCATATCATCAAAAACTAACAATATAAAGGCTACACTCAAAATGCAGGGAAGATATAAATATAACAAAAAATATCCCATTCCAACCACGTAACTACAATCTACTAGTTACTAAAACAACATACAAACAACACTCTTGTACTATTACTTAACATCGTTGACAATTAAAAAAATTGCTGCGCATAGCGTCATGAAGCCTAACTGCGAATTCCAAAGTCGACATCATCTTCCACCAGCCACCCCGCAACGCTTGTTGAGGAACACTGCACAAATATTCGGGCTGGCAAGCCCTTATTTATTCCCCCTCCCCCCCCACATGCAGCTCGAAATATCATGGAAGGAACAGGAAAAGGAAAGCGTTTTATGGAACATGCCAGATGTTTTCGTAGTTACGCTTCTTAACGATACCCAGAAAACACAGAAAATACGGGCCAGAATCGGGCCAGTAAAAGCTAGCAGACAAACTCTGGCCAGCCGATACCGGCCCATTGTCATATACCAGAATTGGCCCGATTGAAATAGGGACTGCAGCTGACTGTTTGCAGACAGTGTCAAAAATACACTGTACTACTGCCAGCAGGACACAAAATGTATTCCGGCCCAAAATACACGAAAGTACGGGCCAGAATCGAGCCGGTAAAAGCTAGCCGACAAACTCCTGCCAACCGATACTGGGCCGATGTCATATTCCGGAATCGGCCTGATGGAAATATGGACTGGCGGCTGACTGTTTGTCAATGGTGTCAAAAATGCACTGTATGCTACCAGCAAGATACAAAATGTATTCCGGCCTAACATACACGAAAAGTACGGCCCAGAATCGGGCCAGTAAAAGCTAGCTGACTAACTCCGGCCAGCCGATACTGGCCCGATGTCATATTCCGGAATCAGCCCGATTCAATATGGACGGGCGGCTAACTGTTGTCCGACAATGTCGGGCCTGTGATGCCTGGATCTCGTTACGATGCTGTGTCTGCGATGGCAGGATATTGCTACGATGCCGGACCTGCGACGGTTGGTGTCGTTACGATGCTAGGTCTGCAATTGGATATCGCTATGATGCCAGGACTGTGATGGCTGAATGTCGTTACGGTGCCGGGCCTGCAGTGTCACTACAATATTTCCTCTTTATATATATATATATATATATATATATATATATATATATATATATATATATTATTCATTTCATTTACTTCTCAGCACATTATATGATATGAAAATATTTTTCTTGCCAAGTGTAGGACTCCAATCTAAGACCCTTGAGTTGATAGTCAAGCATGCTAAACTATACACCACCGGGTAAATTGGTGAGACTCTCCCATAATTTAAAATATATCATGACACAAATTATTATAAAGGAATGTATAAATTCCATGACAATACAACAAATAATTTAAAAAAATGGATTATATAAAAACTATTCCTTCAGAAGCTTGAAAACAAAATAATTGGTTTTTAATATATCTGTCGGATGGTTGCACAAATGAAAAAAATTTCAAAATAAACATATGAAATAGGCTACCACATGACACATATATAATAACGAAAAAAAGATGCTAACGGTTAACACATGGTCTCAAAAAAGATATGCCGTTAACAGCTAGCTAACATCTTGCCTATTCAAAACACTTTCCAGTAGTTTATCGGCAAAGGGACATCATATTTATATCTTTAATATGATAAAGAGACTTGTCTCGAAAATGTTACTGTGCCGGAATAAATAAGATGTTGACTAGTTTACCGAAAAGACTAAGAGTCTCTATCGGAATCAGCCCAGAATATCATTTGAGCCTTTGGCAACAGGTTTGCTGTGAGATATCACGCCGGCATAATTTAGGTGATATCCATCTGTTATCCTAAAAACACATTCGGCCATTGTCTGTTTTCTAATGGCAAACATTTTGTCTCAGAAAAGACATCATGCCATTAACAGTTAGGTAACATATTGCCTATTCAAAACACTTTTCAGAAGTTTGTCAACTTCTCGAACAGCTCCATGCCCCTGATTAGCAACAGGAGGCTACACTTGAAGAGTTTAGAATGTATAAATGAACCCTGGCGCATAACCCGACTCGTAGTGGAAATGAAGTTAGTGGTGAGTCTTCTACAACTTCTCCCAGTGTTGGTATACTTTCTTCTATGGCCAGTAAGCATGAAGGGGAAATATTAGCCGACACTCGTATTCTTAACATTTGCGCTGCGGTTTGCGTAGTCAAGTTTTTGCAACAAATAACTTTATTAGTTAAAACTCAGGGTTTTCATCGGAAGACATTTTCGATGTTGTAATGGTTCATGTCCCAGGTGATCTACACCCAATTTTTATTAAAGCTAGAAAATCTGGCGCCCCTTGGGGCACAGTAGTCAAAAAGTGTTCGATTTGTTTGATAGTGAATGTATTAATGGCCGTCTACAACGTTTGTTTCTCTAACAAACCCAATAACCCAGAGAAACTTTACTGGCATATTTAGGTAAAATAGAGTGTATGGTGGAGACCTTAGGTTTGTCATATAGGGAATCGGAATTCATACAGAGTGTTAGAGATATACGTATTTTAATGTTCGTATATTAATTTTTAACACGATTCCTCCTACCGCTTTTACTGATAGTAATAAAGAGCTCAAAATGTCTATAAATGATTGACGGTTAAGGAGGTCTTTTTATTATTAAGGCTTTAAGTACTGATTTTAATTCACTTTTTTTAGAGTGTCTATCTTATGAAAATCTATATTTATTTTTATCTTATCTTGTATGTTTAGTATTTTGCTTGTATGTGTTTTTATAATCATTCTTTATATTGTGTATCTAGATTATGTCTATTACCTCTTTTTAGTTAATGACCTATCAATAAATACATACAGACATATCATACAGGATATCACAATCCTAGAGCTCCATATCTGAGCAGAGGTTTTTCTTCAGTAGCTGCACCCCCTGTCATAATTCAATTTTTTAAAATTTGTTTACCAGTAATTACTTGAACTAATTTCCGTGCATTATGAACAAGATAAGTTAATTTATTTACAGCGTGCACTATTTAAAAGATGCCGAATGTATTGTTCGAAAACAGAGTAAAGAGTAATAATAAATGTTAACAAATCATAAATTGCATTGTAATTCATAATAAAACCGAAAACAAATGCATATATTACATTAAATTTGTCAGGCATATGTCATCTCTGTATCAGTAAAAGTGGAAATGGCTGGCCAATTGGTCTTTGTTTAGCTATTATGAATTATGATGCTGTACAGTTTACGATTTTAAAACATTTTGAAAGTGAACATTAAACACCAAGTTACTGTATTGACCAACTCTCACGAACGGCATTGTGCATTCCCATACAACAATTCGACGCTTAAATGGAAACAGAAATTTGTATTCTTGTGTAAGCATTCAATATTATTAACTCACTGATAGAAAATAATGCAAGATAATTCTCTTGATACTAAGAACCTGGAAAAAAACAAACTGCATTTTAAAAAGTGTATATTAATTTAGCGAAATTTGAGGTAGAACATTGCGGTTTTGATGCCAACAGTAGCTTATGTTCACTAGCATTTGTTTCATTTAAAGGAACAAGAGCTATTCACTAGAATAGACTGAAGTTGTAAACTTTAGCAAACTAAATATAATAAGTTTACATTAGTAAACAACACCACACTTATTTTAACTACTCCTTTCAGTGTGGAATAACCCACATAGTGATTTGTGTTTTAGCTTGCAATATGTTTTTATGGATATCTTTAGAGACCAGAAATCGACAAATATTCTTGCTCCATATATTTATATTTCCTGTTAGTCATAGTAGAACAACCTCTCAGAATCTGCTTGTACTTAATAGTAACATCGCTGTACCTTAATACAGATCAAGCTCTTCTAACGTGAAGTATGGATACTCCGTTGGGACATTCTGCGACAGATCTAAAGTTTCTTTGCTGGCAACACTGCTGGTAATTAATTTATAAGAACCAAGAGTCAAAACGGGTTGTTGGTTGCAGTTCATGTAAAGGTTTTCCAATCCTCTCACCACACATTTCCTAGCTACACAGAGCATCTGTATATTCATGTTATTCCCACTGATCAGCTTTAAGTGAAGTCCGCCAGTTAATGACACATTTTAACTACACGCTGTTACGCAGAAAAAGTTGGTATCAACCTGCAAAAAAAAAACATCACTGTCGCATACCTCATCCTTCCAACATTAGAGTTATCAATACAAAATATGACACAGAATAAACAAACGCTTTTGTGTACCAGCACATTAACTGAGTCAATATTTAATTTATTTTTCTTTTGAAATTAAATCCAGGTTGTCGGATAATAAAACCAGATAGGAATATTGAACACAGAAATGAAACAAATTAATTATAAACCTTAAAAAAATCTTTTATTTCTTTTTATTGTCATTTACTAATTCACATAGGTACAACATTAAAGTTTTGACTTTATATATTTTTAAAACAAAAAGAATTTAGTACACTGCATAACAATAAACTCAAATAACACAATTTTTATTAAATATTTAATGAATTATAACTTCAATGAAATATGGAAGGCCTACAAACAGCTAACCCCATAATAGGCCTATGAAGTTTTTATTTGATTTCAAGGACAATCAGCTCTATATATTTCAACTCTGCATCAGCTGTACTTCCTTTCTTGAAAATGTTATTGTAAACAAGTGAATATTATTCGGGGCTTGTTTTCAAAAAACCATGTTTCGTGTTCTCAAAATATGCAAAAATAAAAAGTACACCTCTGTGTTGAAAATGCAGTGATGCAAGGTGACTCTGATATAGGTGAGCTTGCTAGGGTGTGCCAGTTGTAAGTTTGGAATAAATGAAATGCAATGCTGAAAGAGAAATAGTTCTATATATATAGAAGTATAAAATAACGTTCCAGCTGTTTTTTTACTTCGCAAGTGTTTGAGACAAAACTGTTACCTAGGATTCCAGTAACCTGCTCTATAGTGTGTAATGTGTAACTGATTATGTGTATAACTGAAACAAGTAATTACCCCAAGGTACAGCGTAAGGCATTACTTTTAACCAGTCGTAATTGTGCTTACTCTAAGGACATAACACTATCTTGAGTGAAGTTTCGAAACAATATTTACTAAAAATAACAAGGCATTTCTGTAGAGATATGTATTATAAACAAGAGGTTAAAAACAACATTATTATTTTTAGACATCGAAATAATGGTCGGCATTAGCAAAACAATTCGAGAATATCTTTAAAGTGTTAAGTGACTCAGCAGTTTACATTTAAGTTGTTATCTTTCAGGTTGTTGAATAGTCCTTATGCCTTTCAAAATGTCAAGTTGTTTTAGGAATAAACGTGTCTAAGACGGTTTAATTGGTTTCGACAGTCTGGCAAGAATACGGGAATAAAATCGTGACTGGAATTCTCAATTCAATGTACCTGTTTCTTTAAAAAAAAAATCTAATTAATTCTAAATTAATACTTTTATGGTGTTATCAACAATTTCAAATGTAAATAGCATGTGCACTGTCAACACAGTACCAAAGTGATATGTTAAACACTTCTCATGAATATATTCATTTTGCCAAAATTGTTTAATTTATGTAGTGTTTAAATAACATAACTCTGTGGATATTAAAAATGATGGCAGATAAGTGGTGTCACAAATGTTGGTGATAAATTAAACCAAATCATGTGGCAACTTATACATTCACAAAAATTGCACTATTAAATACTTCACATTTCTGCCATTTCGGATCTCGATGTTCAGAAACTATGACAGAGGCATGGATTTGGTTCTGCCAATGGGGAACGAGTCTAAGGATCAAACCCGATGCCTAAAATTATGTGAAATATGCATCAGAATCTGAAAACAACGTACACAAATGGACTTGAAATTTTATACTTCTCGCTACAAACTACTTTATGCTGAACATGTTTAACTATATTATTAGGTACATCCGCAGGGGATTGGAATGATACTTTAAAGTGAAGTATGTTATACTCAGATTATACTGTACTGCATTTGAGAGCTTGGACAGTGAAACACAAAATGGGAATACTTATTATGAAGCTAAAAGATTTCTCACTGCATTTAAATTCAGAATTTATTATTTCTCTGGCGCTAATGCAAAAGGGAAAAAAAATCGTTATTGAACTGATACGTCTCAGATACGTGTATTTAAATTAATTTTCCCCACTCAACGTGAAGCTGATCATCTCTAAGGACATAGTGTACCACTGGCAACGTTATTGTATATTTTAGTGTTCATATTTCCTTGTAACTCATATACAATTTTTATCACAAAATTTGGAAAACAAAGTTTATGTGCATCTTACTCTAATTCTCACCGTGTTTCAAAAAACAAACCTCACATTCATTGTCACAAACAATTTCCTCGCAGGTTCACTTATGGCAGATATTAACTCGATTACCTGTAATTATCTTATTAGCTGAAAAAAACTATTTCTGCTACAAAATACACAAATTACAGTAATCACAGTTCTCACCCCAAATTTAATCAAACTACCGTACACAAATATTTACACTTTAATGTTATGAAACAGTGAAAACATCACAAATTTCACTCTAAGATGGAATTCACTCGCACTACAACAAACATAATTCTAGTAAAATTCTGTTGTATCAAATATATAACATTACTTCCTCAAGCTGTCTGAAAATATAAGTTCAGTGAACCATATAAAGTAGTAGGCCTAACTTTGATAAATGGTGCTATAAGTAAAATACCAGCACGAAAGTAGTTAAATCTCGGAAACCAGTGTACGACATTTCTTGTTGCCCCTCTGAAACATTTACTCCCATAATGTTAAATTTTCAGCGGTTTTCTTGCAGAATATGTTTCACTAAAACTACCTTCCATTTTACTAAAATCTACTGAATAAATTTAATGTTTGTTCACTAACATATTATACTAGAAATAATTAGTCAGGACACTTCTGCACATAAGATGCTCATATTCTTCACCTCCTTCCCTTTCTGAGGTAACTGGCCGCATGTCAAATTCTGGAAACTGCAGCTCAATGCTGATTGTGGGAAGAGGATGTAATGATGCAGTCTAATTTCTCTTCGTATTTCTCCAATGAGAACATGCTCAATTTTCATGTAACCCATCTTTAGAGATGGTACCCAACCTGAGGTACAGTAATTTTCCAAAGAAGATGTTTTTTTCTTTGAACATGTATACGTTAAATAAAATAAATGTAGTTACATGAAATTTACTCTAAAAAGGATATAATAGATAGTTCGCAACATAATTTACATTGGTAATGGCTTTATACACATGGAAATAAATGTATTTTGTAAGTTCAAATCTCTGTCTTGAGAAATATCTTAAAAGTAAATAAAGACTAAATATTTTTCTTGGCATATTTGAAATAACAACATTAGCCATCTTTATTTATGCTATGTAGATCAAATGAATCAAAAATCAATATTATCTTTGCTGCAGTTATGTTGATAACATATATCGTGTTTATCAATATTTTCAAGCCAAGGAGCGATGACTAGGAGAACATGCATAATATGTAAATATCACAGACTGCAGAAAGTCAGTATCTCTATTACATACCCTGCGTTACAAATAGAAGCATTCGCATAGACAATGAAGACTAGAAACGGAATCAACTGTGGCCTCTATTCACAAACCACCTGGCACTCGTCTGAAGTGATTTGAAAGAAACCAAGGAAAGCCAATCTCTCAGGCGCTGGACAAGGCAATGAATCTGCGTCCTCCCAGACAGTCTGTTACGATTGTGCCACTTTGTTTGGCCAGGAGGTAGTGAATCACCATCACTAACCTATACGATACCAGAAGAAGTAACTAGTGTCGTGCTTGTTACTACTCCTCACACAGTATCTGTGCAGGAACATGGAACAATTCTGGCAGCATCAGTATTAAATTAATCATATAGCATTTTACAATAACCTTCTTGTTAGTAATGGTAACAAATAATTGCAATGAATTTTAAATGCCGTAAATTGTGGTATCTTCGAACCTGTACTTTCACTTTATCACCACTCAAAAAATTCGAATTAGTGGCATTTGGCTAATTAACAAGAGGACAGTAGCTAGATGTTTATTATTTTTTAAAGTTACCTGCCCAGGTAATGTTTCCTGTCCTTTCGCAGGATGGAACCTAAATAAATATTTTGAGCGGTGTAATGTTATAAACGTCGCTCTGGGAACACAGTTTGATCAACTGGAAACCAGTCGTGTGACTCTGTGGCAGTGTCTGAATTGACAGATTTCGTTATTTCGTTATTTTATAAATTCGTGATTTGGTAGGTATCAATTCGAACGTTGTCGACAGTCACTTGTTCAGTACTTGCGGCAACCCATTATTATGTTGACAGTGTAAAATATTGTAATGTAAAACTAATGCTTCAAACATACGTAATAAATATGCAATCATCCCTGGAATACTACGATTACGTTAATAAATAATAAAATAAAAAATTATGTAATAACGACTTTAAACATTTTTGTTGCAGAATATATAAACAAAGCACAACACATACTTGCTTTGTAAAACATGCCTAGTGTATTTTATGTACAGTTATTTGTTTCAAAAGTAAATTTATATACGCATTCGACGATGTGTTTTTAAAGCAAAAACAAACATGGGACTGATTTTGTCATTTTGTAGTTTTGCTAACATCTGCTAGATCCAAAATACGAAATACCATATTACCAAATACGTTACCATTGTTGTATACAAAATAGGGTCACGTAATCATTTTGTCAACAAAATCTGCCAAATATACGGCCTCTGTCACCTCAGTATCATAAACTGTTCCGTTTTTCAAACTATAGGCTACAGAAATGTGTGAGAATCTAAACAGAGACTGTCCTTTGCAATTCAATACAGTATAGTTCCGTAAGTACTAACTGTATACGCAACAATACACGTAGGGAATTGCTTTCACAATAAATTTAAAAACATTCATGTGCTCTAAAGTAATGCTTTTTGTTGGGTTATTTTTTTGCGTGCGTATTTCATTCCACGGGCGGATTGTTGTCGGCGCGAGAGTGCTGCTCCTAGCGTTACTACGCGCAACAACAATCCCTTGAACTACTGCTGCTGCCATCTAACGTGGACTCGTCAAACAATGACCGCAGCTCTCCAGGGCCACACTGACAGCAGGTAGATGCTGCGCTCTAGCGTTGCGTTAGCCAAACGTTCCTTCGTCGCTTGGTTAATACGTAGTGTTGCCGCCTCAACGAGATTGTGCGCTTGAGTACATGAGCCGCCTGATATTTTTCAAATTCAAGAGGCATAGCGATACGGGCAATAGTAGCAGTAGGCCGTGTTCGAAATGAAAAATTCGGTATTTTGTGATATGTAATTTCGTAAGTGTCAATTCGGTCGTTATCGACAGTCAGTCGTTTAGCACTCGTCGCCACGCATTTTTACGTTAACAGTTAAAATTATTTTTATATAAATTTTATTCTTAAAACGGACGTGACAGTTCTTCAATTATCACTTAATACTGCCAATATGTTAATAAATAAGAAAATAATTACTTCTGCAGTAACGGCTTAAAAGAAAGGTTGTTGCGAATTTTCTATTTTTAACATTTTGTAAATTCGTGAATTGGTAGATATCTATAATCTTGTTTAGCACTCACGGCTACATAATATTCCATTACCAGTGAAAAATATTTTTATCTAAATTTAATGCTTAAAATAGACGTAATATTCCTGCAATCATCACTGTAAATAGTAAATAATGCAATAACGACTTGAATTTTTTTTTGTGGATTATATAAGCAAAGCGCAACACATACTTGCTTTTTAAAATATTCCTAGTGTATTTCATGTACAGTTATTTGTTTTGTTTGCAAAGTAATTTTATTTACGCATTCGCGCATGTGTTTTTAAAGCAAAAACCAACGTGGCGCTGATTTTGTCATCTTGTATTTTTACTAGCAATCGCTAGATACAAAATACGAAATTACCAATTACGTCACCATTGTTGTATACAAAATCAGGTCACGTGATCATTTTGTCAACAAAATCTGCCAATTCGGACACTGTCTTAGTCACTTTTTAAAACATGTCTAGAGTATTTTATAAACACTTATTTGTTTTTAAAAATCATTTTAACTATTCATTCGCGAATATATTTAGAAAATACAAACCAGCATGGCGCCGATTTTGTGATTTTGTATTTTTGCTAACATCAACGAGATACAAAATACGAAATACCAAATTACCAAATACATGACCATTTTTGTTTACAAAATCGAGTCATGTGATCATTTTGTCAACAAATCTGCAATTTCGGACACCGCCTCAGTGTTTGTAAACCGACCCTATGTGACTGTCAGTATTTGTAAACTATGTGCATTTGGATCCTCCTAAATGACATTTGAGATGATGCGGAGGGCTGTTCTTTCCACCAGTTGCAGGTTGTTAACAATGCATGTTAGAGAATGAATGCCCAATTCTGAAATACCTATATAACATGTAGGTGTTTTTACCTTGCAAAACACTTGTAACAATCATCATACCAAGTGAATACCAGAAAGTTACTGTTTATGAATTCTTGAAATATATTCATAAGAATTTTAATATTTCCTGTTTTATGAACGCGCTAACATTTCAATACTTACCTGAGGAACATTCGTATAGACATTTAGCATAGGTGCTAGGAACATCCAAATATCAAAATCGCCAACCCCCCTCCCACTAAACCCCGCCACCTATGGGCCAATATCAGCATTATATATATATATATATATATATATAACATTCAGTCTATGATTGCTATTACATTAAAACAAGTATAATAACATTTACTTCAGTTTTGTGGTATGATATAGTGACAATGAACTTGGTGCAACCTGTCTAATATATGTAACTTTTTTTAGTCCCAGGAAATTTTGTACGTAGGGGTAGCCAACTCGAATATTTAAGTGCATGTTACTTAATTTTACCCTTTTTATTAATAACTGTTTTTATTTCGTAACTGATAAAAGTTAAACATTGCAGGCCATGGATGGTATTGTATTATTATACATTTTAAATACCTACTTATTGTAATAAGATGTGTTCAGGTGGCCACCTTGCGAATGAAAAATGATTTCTGTTCAAACGTTATTCTTTATATTCACACTAAAGCTCAGCCACACAACCTCCTTCCCGAAGATTGTAAATCCACGGTGGCAGAGTGGTTAGCTCGCTCGCATCCCACCTAGGTGAACTAGGTTCGATCCAAGGCCGAGTTACCGGATTTTCGCAAGTGGGAATCGTGCCGGATGATGCCGTTGGTTGGCGGGTCTTCTCGGGGATCTCCCGTTTCCCGCACCCCTTCAATCGGGCGCTGATCCACACCTGCATCAATCACCCTCATCGGCTTTGAAGGCCTCGCTGTCAAGAGCCGCCGAAATATATTCACTCGCCTAAGCTTGTTCTTGGGTAGTGATCACACTGTCATTAATTTCAGAGTTGATACAATGCGCTCTAAAGAAGCAGATGTGGTTACCTATCGCACCACTTGCCCGGTTTCGGAGATATCGATACGTTTATTTCCCTCAGAGATATTTTTTGTACGTCTCTTCACGAGACGCTGATTTATGATGTTAGAACACCTTCGTTTTTTGGTTTAAAATGAAATTATTTTTGCTAAGTTTCTTAAAATTTACTGGATGTCAAAAAATTGTATGTCTTTTCAATTTAAACCCTATAAATATGAACCATTCTTTTGGCACTCTTCACAGTATTGTGAATAACGACTGTTAAAACACACGAGGACTTTCTATTTGTAAAATAAAAAATGCTCAAAATGTTTACGGAACGTTCCAAGCATGAACCCTTCGGAATGCGCACCTGCATGCCTTAGTGTGTAACAGGCCATTTGGGCCCTGATTGTAAATCAATAGTAGGAATACGGTTTAGGTATCATTAGTTAGAATTGTCGGAGCAGTGTCATTCAAATTGGTAAGTGTTTGTAATCATGAGTAGCGTAAGATAAGTTCGAGTAGAATAGCCTAGCAGTACAGCCACTTTTGTTTTAGAATTTTATAATGAGGGAGACGACAGGCAGGAAGGTTGTGTGAGGTATATGGCTTCACGGCTGGGGAGCAGCATCGAGCAGGGGGGGGGGGGGGGGCATGCTGGTGTTTTGTTAGACATAGGACGAGGTCAGCCTTCGAGTGCAGTGAGAGCGTTCTGCCCTGTCCGTGGCCACGCCTGCGAGGGACGTGTATTAGTTCAAACCCCCGTAGAGTGATTGAATATTACACTTATGACTATTAAGAGTGGGATGGACCACCATATTTTTTTTATGAAATAGTTGTCTGCGTGAATACGCGTATCCCGGTAAACAAATGGTCTGCAAATACGACATTTTGTCAGAAAAGATAAAAAGCAATTATATATATGCCCGTATTTTTTCTTACTTTTGTCATTTTAAGTGTATTTTTTGAGAAAAGAAATTCATGAAAATGGTCAAATATTGCATTTTTAAAGCTTGCCTATGCAGTTTTCCTTAAGCGGCAGGAGAAGAGTACAAAAGTACGGGCATAGTTCAATCTGTGGCCTTTCATCGCGTGTATTAAAACCCCGCTGTTACAGATCTAATTTGCAAAGTACAGCGTTACGACGGAAACATTGCACGCCTTGCGCGTAGGAGCGATGAGGCACTAGGCGTGCGTGTTAGTGTCGCCCGTATTGCTCCCTCGCTTCTCGACCTTGGAAGCGGGGTTCCCGCGGGGGGCCCATCCCACTCTTAAGGTATTTATAATGATTTTTTGCTACATGCGAAGTAAATGACAAATGTAAAATAAACATAATAAAATAGAATAAACGGGTTATCTGAGATCGAGGTAGAAGACTGACTATTGTCTAAGCTGGAGAGCGCTGATTGGCTGGCAGGCTCTTCTATGGCCTCGCGGAGACAAGGAATGGGTAAGTATACCAGGAAAATATGAACTAAGGGATTAAGTATGAAGTTTGAAGTTAAATGTGTGTAAAAAAAAAAAAAAAAAAAAAAAAAAAAACCACCGAATATGAAGAAATTCGATTTAGCTAAGAAATAAGTTGAGAGGTATGTCACACATGAAGTGTGTAGTGCTCAGACCACTAGCCCTTCACCTTGTTAAATCGTGTCAGTTTTCCGCAAGGTCTTGAGGTTAACGGATAAAACATCTTGCTGGTTATGCCGATGTCGATATTATGGTACTGATATTATAGATTTTCTGATAATATATATGGTATTTTTATGAAAACTCACGGACTGCTTCATTTTTGCAATCTAATTTTTACTTCACACACAATGCCTAGATGGGAATCAGGGAATTGTTACTGGAATGTGCACCCCAGGTAACAACTCCACTGACCAAATTGCCGGCGGGTTTATCTACACCAAAGTATCACATTGAATAAAATATTCATAAACCTACTCCGTTGTTTTTATGCACTGGTGCAGTGAAGATTTAGTTTCACAAGATCTCGCATGTTGCATGCTTTCATTATTCATTGTTTGCTGTAGTTATTGCCATTTCTCTTGTTTGGACTGGAATTAATAATACTTTTGCATCCAACAACCAGCATTTGTTTTTGTATTCACTTATAGAGTAATCGTTTTTTTCTTATGCGACTGTGATATCTATATTCATTTGTCCCACTTTTGATGGGTTACAGCTTTGTACCTGTTTGGCTGTTAGGCTTGACACATAATGTATAGAATTCTAAAAAAAAGTTTAGTGTATTCATTTTTTGGAGTAATGCATATTAGTTATGATACGGCCTTGTCAAATATAACTTATCGAGCACACAATTAAATGTTTTGGTACCATAAAGCTGGAGAATTGAGTAATGAACGTGAGTATTTGAAAAGAAAGCAAGGGTATACTATTACATCGCTCTAAGCGAGTACAATTGTGTCGACAAAAGGTAATTGCGCTATTATGTTAGCCTATTATTCTAATCCAGGTCTTTACCTTATTTACTATGGATTATTGGTGAGATGTTACTAAGGTGTTTCACTCTTTATGTCAAAGGGTTCTGTGTGGGCTTTTGAAAGCCGCGGTGATTGGAGTGCAGTATTAGAGAGTGTCCTAACCGTTGTTATTTTATATTAAGAAGTAAATGTTTTATAAACAACTGCTTTAATGCTTGTATGGAATTTGCATTATTGAGTAATGTACTGCGCCATTTTAGTAACGTTGTAAAGTATTTAAATGTATGTTAATTTTTTTGGTTACTCTGTTTAAATTTACTTATCAAAAGTTGTTAATCCATAGGGATTCAAGTTTATATATTCAGAATTATTTTTTATGAGTGTTAATTATCTTGTCAAATCTTGTATGCTTACTTGAGCTTCAGTACAGAAAACTGCGCTACTCTGCTATTTTACAAGTCTGCCATTGATTTTGTTACATGTTCGCCATGGGGTACGTGAGCTCTGTTTACCAGCTCACGAAGGAGGAACTTATACATTTTCTTCACGAGTGGGACCAATATGAGATGTTGAGGAAGGAACAACTGTTACAGAGCTTCGTAAGACAGCCGTGGACGTTTGGCGTCGGCATCAGGGTCAACCGAGGCGATCATCATCCTCTGGACGGGCGGATCCGCTGAGTTCTGAGTGCTGCCTCAGGGTTCTCTCAGTTATCCAAATTATTTTATGTATTTCAACAAATTCTATATTTAACCTCGTTATTGTCAGAACTTATTTTGCAGTTTTTTGACAACCATTAATAATCTTGTAGGTCTCAACTTAAGTTCCGAAGACATTGTCTTGAAGGCTATCCCAGTGAAGTGCCAGGATCTCGTCCTGCAGTTGCTTCAGGAGCAGATTGCCTCGTTTGGTGGAGGAACCTTTGCCGGGTTTAGAAAGCTGGGTGTTAAGGCATTGTTTCCCCCTCGTATTAGATGCCATTACGAGCGGGAATTTGTTTTGAGATACCGGAGGCCTGAGTAAAACATTTGTGAATTTGTGGATTCAGTTTTCTCTTACCATGATGCCTTATATCTGCACATGGAAGAGAAAGAATTGATTGAGGTGATTATTGACAACTTGGCACCCTATGTTCGTGCCCAGTGCACGATAGTAGTTCCTCTACACAAGCTGCATGAATTGCGAAAATTTGCTGTTGAAGTTCAGGTCAGCCTAGTCGCCTCAGCTGGCTACCAGGTTCAGTTCATCCCTCCTGAACGCACTGCTAGGGGTCGTGGTTGTGCCTCTCCCAGTCAGGTTTATAGCGTTGAAGATGTCTAGTAATCTAGAAACCCACTGTGCTGCTATAAGTGTTGTATGCTTGGTCATGTCGCCAAAAAATGTAGGGCAGGCACGCGCCTCTTTGAAGAGTGTAAGTGATCCATTTTCGGTTAAAATAATTGATTTCTTAAGTGATTTTTTGGGTAAAACCAAGCGATTTTGAGAGAAAAATTTTAAAAATTGCAAAATCCAAGATGGCGTCCAGAGCCTTGACCCCGGCCCTTGGACCCTACGCATGAAGAAATTATGCCCTACTACTGACAGCACGATGTGAGAGTGAGCCATTTGCATTTCCACACATGTGAAACAGAAAATGTGAAATTATATTTGAATAGTGAAAGCTGTCCGTACGTGAACATGAACATGAACTTTGGAAATATTCAGTACCTGCTGGCATTTCAGATGTGCGATAGTTTCCAAAATGCATGTTATGGGCGCTCTGAAGCCCCGATAACTCCAAGTGTTTGACCCCGCTCATGGTGCTTGATGTGAGTAAACATGACAAGCATATCTATTCGAATGTGATCTACTGCAGGTTCGAATTCACTGAGCTATCCCCTTGCCCTCAAGGGCACAGCAAAGTGGACGTCAAAAGTCCGCAATTCCAAAACCTTATCACAATTGAAAGAAGCCCTTGTTGAGCAGCAGTAAACATCGTATGATGCAAAATATCAAAATTACAGAGAAAAGAACAAAAAAGCCATGAGTCATTGTTATTGGTTATTAGATTTCTTATTTTCTGTCTTTTTTTGTTCGAATATTGAGCATGAAATAAATATTCTCCAACATTTGGAAATATTCAAAAAATAGGTTATATTACTTTCTTTAGTATTTTTATATTCCACTCAAAGTAAAATTTTTGAGTAGATGAGAAAATCGATAAAATGCTTTCAGGTACAAATTTGGTGATTTCCACTCTTACAGATGAATATGTAAGATAAAAATTTTTATAAAAGAGATTTAATTCAGCCTCGTAATTAGCCTATAAGCTCCCCAGATAAACAGGATAAAGACAATAAGGGAGAATATCAAACTAATACTTGACAATCTTATATTCACACAAATAGATACATCAAAAATGCTTAGTAATTCTTTTATAAATAATTTTGGGAGAAATGAATTTTAATACTGGCATACATATAGTGTCGCTCTAACATAAGTGTAGGTTATAATTCCTCCTTCTATACTTTATTTAAATACAATCAACAAATTGTATTTATTTTGAAATTTCCCTGGTCATTAGCTGAAATCCAAGGCCACATCTTCAATATGTCAATAGAAATGTTGCTATTTTCAAAACTTACAGGCCATATTCCGTACAAAAACAAACAAATTTCAATTTTATTTTCTGAGGTTCACAAAGATTCCTCATTTTCCTGGCTAGTTATGATACCTGAAGGCTATTTTAAAAGAATTCTTTCTTAAAATTTCTCAAAATCATGGAACAGTTTCAAACTTTCTATTAAAAGAATACAACCTTATAAATGACATTATGGATAATATTTTTGCTTTTCTTGACTTTGAACTTATCCATTATTAGTGGATTTAAGAATTTTATTTTTGCATCACTATTAAATGCAATAAAAGCAATCTCAAAAATCATATTAAGATTTCGCCAACATGGCATATATACTCCTTCTTAGAACACCAAGTGTGTCCCTCCTGCATCTGCCATAATGGCCTACCGAATTATAAGTTCTTAAATTATTAGTCATGCATAACTGAATTTTTGCTCGCTGTCCTCCTCTGGGGCGGTGATTCGACCCCGAGTCAAAATCAGGACAGCTTTTATACAAATCTGCTAGCAATAACCCCAAGAGGGGTTTAAGGAAATGGATGACCAATCAGAAAATTAATCACCAAATAGGGGAAACAGATTCATTTGTCCTAAGAGGGATCCGAAAAATGTCGGACCAACCCCTGCACAGGTGACCATAAAATGCATGATGCCACAATTATTCTTAGTGGGCTGCTGGAATTAATTGTCCAATAAGGGTGTATATTCAGATATAATGTCCATATATGGGTATACACTCCCGGCCATGTAATCACACTTCCGATTCTGACGCAAGGCAGGAAATGACACTATGGTCGCGCATCACCCCTGCTATATTCAGTTAAGCCGCTCGCACAGGCAGGTGGGTGAATGACGTCAGAGATGTAGTTCACGCAGCGGCCACATGACAGAAGCGCTGGGAAGAGAACACTGTCGGCCGCTCGTCACTTGTGAAGGTAAGGTGCGAGAGGGCGGAGCTGTTGATGTGCAGTGCGGTAACAGTCTCCAAGTTGGGGTCTGTCGCCCGGACACACGCCGCCAGCTTCGGGCGTCAAACGCCCGGGCCACGTAGGTAGCCGCTCGTCCAGACATCAGGATAGCAGGTATGTGGTAAATAACAATGTCTTTTTCAAACATACTCGGGCAGATAGCAAAATCTTTCAGAATATTTTTGGGTAAAGTCACAGGCGCCCATGCTTGTTGCGTAAGGTAATTTTCATAGTTGACAGCCAAAATGGGTGATGGTGTCACAACTATACTTTGAAATATTCCCCCACACATGTACACTTTCTGTTTGATATTCACGTCCGACTCACATCGTACAGTTGTCGAAACAAAGTCGTGAAGATATATTCGTGAGTGCCGCAGAGGATATAAACACGATGGCCAAATGCTATAATTGGATAGTCATCGTCGAGCATAAACAGCGACAGGATATACCACAATCTGCAGGGCTTCCAGAGCCATAGCATCTTCGTGCTCAAGGAGATCGCAGTGTCCTACTACGACGATGGCAAAACGAGCATGCGCTCCTTCCACCATATTTATTCGTGGAAACTGTTGGACTAGAAAAGCAAGAATACGAACTACTAGCTGACCAAATACTACCACTTACTGGAGTGGGATGAAGGCAAGAATTAGATTCCATTCCACAAAGTGGAAATTGTGTTGCGCGACTTGCTGATGCACTAACCGCGAGGACTGGTTTATGTAGCACGGCCCGAGCAGAAAAATATAGTTTAACTAAGAATGAAGTAGAAATCATCTATGTGCAGTTAAAGTGCGGTTGTCTTTCGCTGCACAAGGTAACTATGCTTTTCGATGACCAGCGGGGACATGTCTGCGACAGCTCAGAACCTGACTGAACATGCACATGGAGGAATGCACAGCTTCTGTGCAAATGGTGTTTCCCATTATTGGACTGTGTATCTGCCACCTACGACTAGACACAAAGTCACTCTGATGATAGTGCCAAAGATTTTTTTTTCTTCAAAACTCAGTGAACTGAGACTGAATAATTGTTTTCCGTTTATCATTTATGCATTTAACTGTACAAAAAATTGTGAGTGTTAAATCATTTATTTGTTGTAATTTTTACTCTACTGATTAGATTAGCATTTTTTCTTAAAGAAACCTTAAAAACAATATCCACTTATTTCTTAAACAAATTCTTTATTAACATTAATTTTATTGGGGTAATACTGATGTAGGCCACAACCCTGCAGGTGTTCGCCCAGATGGACCTGGGGCAGCAAATACCTTTAGGATGAATCAGGCAGTGTGTCGGATGGAAGGGGACAAAGTGAGGGAGTTTCAGAGGGAAATAATTAGGAGGGAGGGGTGATGCTATGGTGACTGGCATAAATAAAAGAGACGACACTTTCTGGAGATTGTCAGTTCGTCGACAGAAGTAGGTACAGATCGTCTCGGTTAGCTTCTACATTTGACGTCATATTTTGCACCCGTGACGATATCGGCCACTCCAGAGCTTATAGGATCTTATACAGTGCCATCGATTTCTTCAAACATGATAATGGTGAAGCCATCGACTTCTTTAGGTGTGGTACCAACAGTCCAACCAATTTCTTCAGGCGGGCTGCCTCGTCAACCTTTTCGGCTGGGCCACCTACAGTAGCATCGCCATCGCTTTCTTCGGGTGTGGATTCCACCAATTGCCTGTAGATTGTCTACAGCAACACCCCCATCGCCTTGTTCGAGCATGGTATCAGCTGCAGCTGCATCACCATCGCGTTGTTCAGGCATGGTGCCACTGGGACCACCGACTGGACATGAGCTACCTACAGAGTTCTATCGGCACCGCGACCCAAGTCAGCAGTGTTAAGACTTCAATGCATGTGCTGTAATGAAGCATTTGCGAATAGCAGAAATGTTAGATGACATGAAAATCATTGGTGTAAGATGAGCCCATCCCTCACAACATATAGGAGTGAGAAATGTATTTGTATGTTTGCTCCTACTCGCTATCCATGCAGACATTCGAAAATATGTAAAGGACTTGTTCCTCAACCCGCAAAGCAAAAAAGTATATTATCGTCGCCATGAACCTATGGTGTACTTTTAAGTACTGCAGCGTGTACTGATATGTAAACATGTCATCGCTAACTAGCACAATAAATGACGATGCAATGATGGAACCACCAGTAAGTGAGCATGTATGTAGACAGTAAGAATGAGCGAGTGAAGAGATTTGGGTGTCTCTTAACAGCGAGATTTTGAGAGCCGATGAGGGTGATTGAGTTAAGTATGGAGCGGTGCCAGAATGAAGGGGTGGGGTAAACGGTAGATCCCTGAGGAAACCCGCCAGCCAGCGGCATCGTCCGACACGGTTCCCAGATGTGAAAACCGGGGGGTGACCAAGCCGGGTATTGAACCCAGTTTGCTTTCGTGGGAGGCGATCAGGCTAACCGCTCAGCCACTGAGACCTCTGACAGTATGAATGATTCGCTGCCGATATCGGGTCGATCGTGTCGCTACTGTGATGAGATGTACAATAAAAGTAGCAATGAATGTAGACACAAGAAGAGTGGAAAATATGAGATGACATGATGGGCTTATTTGATACTTGGCTTTCATAAGTGTGGTCGTGAATTCAAGAATTATAATAAACGAACTATGAGGAAAAAGAGTGTCGTGAAGCATATTGCCATCATGTCGAACAGTGAACACCTCCTGCTCGAAAACCTGTCCATGTTCTAGGCAAAACTAGTGCTAATGGATTTTTTCTGAAGCAGTCTGCATTCAGGGCCTTCCGGAAGATCACATTGCTTCGACTCTGACAGCTTCGTCGAAAGATGTTTGCATGTTTATGTTGGCTATGAAACAAAATTTATTTAACCAACATACAGAAGAGGTGGAAAAACGTGGGTCTCTAAAATATAATATATGGCTGGAATGTATCTACTCGAAACCAGAACAGAATCACAACGAACACTGTAGAAGGGCATTCAAATCCTCGAATATGCCTGTCTATAATTTATTACATCGAAGAGAATGTTGTAAACAACATAAAAAATAAGGTGTGCCATTAGGAACAAGGAATGGTGATGAAGGGCTCTCTCTGAATGGTCACTCCGTTTGGTGGATCACCTGCAACTGAGAACCAGTGTATACAACCCACTTACGAAATAATATGTCTTCTTCTTGCCTTCAAAAAAATCATCGCTAAGAAATGTTTGTACAATTTTGTAAATAAATATCAGTTAAATATGGTGTGTTTCATTTAATTTAAATAAGATTGGCTTAAAAATATTTTTTTAATTAAGTATTATTATTAAAATAGCAGTGATGCTACATGTTTGGAGAGTTTAGGGTTGCCAAAAGGTTTGGAAATTAACGACATGTGAGCTCTCTGGTGGTAATTGCTAAAAAAAAATTAATAACCAGTGCAAAAATATTAGATTGGAAGTACTATCTAGCAGTCAAAGGGTTAAGCAATTGATTGATGTATGTAGTCGGATCATTTATCATGTAGAGCTAATAATTAATTGGTTCAGGTGAACGGCAGATTGACAAACTGTATATACAATGAAAAAATATTGATGGGTGGTGGCTAACCGAATAAACAGCCAATAAAAATTGGCCATGGTCATTCGTCTGCTGGTCTCTCTATCATTAGGGGCCGAGGGATCCATCGTCTGTACGATAATCGAGTCCTTAAAAGTGTGAAGTGAAGGTGACACAAAATACATGCAAGTCTTAAAAATGTTTTTTCGGAAATGAAATATTTAAGTTATATTGTGAGGAATTATATATTGCGCAGTGTGTGGATTGCGCTGTGCAGTAGAGGGTGCGCTGTATCTTTTAAAGCGAGTTTGGACTGCCACGTTCCCGTGTGCTTTGGAGTTTTCCCCTTCCTACTTTACCTCAACCTACTTGTCGTTACCACACCCCCCCCCCCGGTCATGCGCATACGCGCTTTTAGTCAATTTTGATTGGTTGTAAGAAATTTTTCTGAATAGGCAAGCTTAGCATCAGCGCAGGCCCCTGTCACTTCAAGTATGCTCGTCTTCACGAACATATCCTTCTGGTATTTAGACCTGCGAGATCACTTCACGACTCGAAAAAAAATCTTGGAAAGCGTGAGCTGACTTGCTGCCATGTTGTGGGCAGCAAATAATTGAGGTGGGTTTGCCTTCTGATTGGGTATAGAAGTTTTTGTGTGGTTTGAAAGGTAATTCGTTGGGTATGTTCTCAGCTTGCATTCAAAATTTTGTTTTTGTATGTGTTTTTAATTCTTTTTGGCATAACTTGTATTGCTGTGGAGCCCACTAACATAGTTTGCTTAGTCGTGTGTGGAAGTATTCTGATAGCATCGTGAATGTTTGTGCGATACATTATTGAATGCATGTAAAGTTGATGGCCGTAAGATAGGGCTAGCACCACTCGTAACCACTTGGAATGATATTTCTCTGGTAACCCACCTTTTTAAATAATTTATCAGCGTCATTTTTTAATTGGTTTGAGAAAGTGATAAAATGGAATAGTTTTAGAAATATTGTTGTTAAATATCCATGGTCTTTGTAAAAAGTTTTAAGTTGTCGGACTTTGGTAGACTACTGAGCTCCGACTCTCTGTTTGCATTTTAAAGATTCTTTTTAGAGAATTCAATTAGTCTCACTGTTAGCATTTTAGGGATACTTTTAAGGTAATTTAATTCGTCTCCAGTAGTGGAGTTAATTTCCAAGTATATATTATACTGGGGAGTTTATGATGAGATTATGTATATTCCCCTTTAAGTTCACCTTTTTAGAATTTTATTTCGCTGTCGGCTTTGCTTGGCCGCATAGTGGCGCCCAAGAAGCGACTTTTAATGTGAAATGGTTTAGAATGTTATTGTAAATGCTCGTGGAAGCTATTGTATTTGAGTCCTGAAAGATTGTCAAATAAACCCAAGAGTTGCTTTAAAATTTGTTTGTGTAAAAAACTCCTTGTGTCCCGCCACAAGGGTGGCGGGACACAACGACGGTGCTTTCTCTGTTTCATGTACAACGACGGAACGGCCGAGGGAACGTCTCTCCTGTATACTTTGGACAAGGAAGCGCTCACCGCGTTCCTTTTGGATAAGGACATCAGCTTTCCGGCCGACTCCACTAAGGAGCAGCATAGAAACCGAGCCGTTTCCTTTTGGAAAGCCAGAGACGTGGCGACGTGTCGTACGGTGAGTGAAACTGCAGCCGCGAGTTTTTCCAACTGTTCCAATAAATTTGTTTTGCCAAGCCATACAGGCCTTGTCCCTTTTGAAACTCGCCGAGCCAAGCGCCGTCTTACGTTCAATTTTTTTTTTTATTTCCGCGAACATGATCATATACTTGTGGCTCGCCCATGACAGCACCTTGCTGCGGAGCAGCACGTCGAGCAGCTCGTCACTGAGGAAGTAAATTCCACCAGCTGTAGTTTTGATCACTTGCCAAGATTTTTTCCTCGCGTATTAGGCGCGCTTGCGAACGCGATACAGTTTATCGCTTTCAACGATCCACCGAAAATTTAAATTGATTTATTCTGTTTTTGAACATCAGAGGTTTAGAGTTTACCGAGGCGGAGAAAGTAAAACTTAGTCTTGAAAAGTTACACCTCAGGTTAGAGCCGCATGTTCTTTGACTACCATACCATGTAATTTGGCTGAGCTGCAAACGTGGGTGGCGGAAATACAGAGCCGTTGTGTGGCCGAAAAATAAATTTTCTCTGTACGCTCTAAAACAAAACATCCATTTAAATTTTACTGTTCTGAGTTACAATACTGTAAAATCAATGGCAGTAGGGGAAAATCAACGTGTTCGATCAAGGACGCGAGCAGTGGTTATCGATAACGAACGCAATAAGACGTGCGTTGTAGCAATTGTTCCGAACGTGGGCAATTGCATCACGAATGTTTGCACATCCAAGTAGATTGGAAAGACAGAAAATGTTTCCGCTGCAGTGTTAGAGAACACGTGCGTGCATTCCGCTCGACTGCGGGAAACGATTGATGGTTGTAAATAAGTGCGGGATTACCAGCCGCCCGCTTTTTCATAAAAGTAAAAAAAACATCTGCACACAAGTTGTATGCTGAAGGTCGCGTGTGGAGGCGATTTGTTCCCTGTTTTGCTTGAGACCGATGCGATGCACTGCATTGCGAGCTGGCAGTATGGCAAGCAGTTAATGAAGCAGAATGTGATTTCTAAGACGCGTGTGCTCCCTAACCCGGGATTAAAGTTGTACATTGCCAATGGTGACGTGATGACCGCGTCTCAAGTTGTAAAATTGTATATAAAAATTGGACGTTTCTCCTGGAATTTTTTATTTTGGATTCTTCCTATACAGAATCATAAACTAATTCTCGGATTGGATTTTCTTAGTGAGACTAGGGCCTTAGTAAACTTTCATGATCGTAAGCTTTATTTTGGGGTTGCTCCCAATATTAAGGTGTGTTTGTTTCCCGGCAAGTTTTGGCAATTAAATTTTGTGAACTCTGAAAATCGGGTTTATTCTGAAAGCATTATTTTTGGGAACGGCAAATTTGAGAGCGCTACTGAACAGCGGAAGAGGGAGATTTGTAAGGTGATAACGTCAAAGATGGGGAAGTGTGACGTTTTACCTTATCGGTTCACGTTAGTGGATAACGTGCCGGTGAGAAACTGTCATTTTCGTTGCCCTACTCCCAAGCTTAAGGCTTTTAGAGAGATAATAGATAAATTATTTTGTGGAGCCGCCGTTACCACTTAGACATCAGATTATTGTTCTCTGGGATTTTTTTTCAGAAACGGGACAGTGACAAGTATAAATTGTGGTTAATCCTGGGCTAGTGAATCGTAAAATACATTTAGATCAATTTCCCCTGCCTACAGTATATTGTGTGTTGCAGCACCTATGGCGGGCTGTGGTATATTCTGTTTTAGATCTTAATCACAGTTTTCACCAGTGTCTCTTGGACCGTTTTTGTCGCAAGTATAGTGCTTTTAGCACTCCTTGGAACCAGTATGAGTTTACTTGGTTTCCGATGGGTGCTAGTTTCGGAAGCTGTCTACAGTGCTAGATCACGTGCTTTCAGAGTTTAAATTTGATTTTGTATTTAAATATATTGATGTAATAGTGTATAGTAAGAGTACGGAGGAACACTTGGGATATTTACGCAAAGATTTGCAACGATTCAGGGAGGTTGGCTTGGCCGTAAATACCGATAAGGTTTCGATGGCAGTTGATAAGGTTAAATGCTAGGGTTATGTAATTTGTGAAGGAGAAATGCTGCTGGATCAGGAGAGAGTTGCCCCAATAGTGAACTTTCCGCGCCCGCGTGCCCTGAAAGGGGTTCAACGATTACTGGGCATAATAGGATATTAATCAAGTTTTATTCCGCATCATTCAGAAATTACCGCCCCCTGAATATTAAAAAAAAAAAAGTAGCGTTCAGTTTGTTTGGAACCTCGCGCAGGAGCAGGCTTGTAGTAATTCAAAAAGGCTTTTGAGTTCTTCACCCGTTTTGATGTTACCCGATTTTAATAAGCGTTTTGCGATCCAGGTAGATGCCTCCGCTCTGGCTCTGCGGACTGAGCTAAGGCAGTGCCGTGAAGGGCACATCGCCCCGGTATCATTCGCTAGTAGATCGTTAACGGGGCCGGAACGTTCTCTAGGAACTTACGAAAAGGAAACTTTGGTATGCCTGTTTGGGCTGTTCCCTATACAAAACATGATGAGTGTGACCTTTTTATTGATAATCAGGCCCTTAGTTGGGTACTTAGCTATCCTCATCAACTAGGAAAACTGGGCAGGTGTGTTCTCCGCCTGTCCAGATTTGTGTTCGAGGCATGTTAGGGGAGCTGACAATCCAGTGGCATACGCCCTGTCTCGCATGTATGACACTACCGAGTCCGAAGAAATTCCTGTCGACCCTCCTGCCGCCCTTGGGATGATTCAAGGGTGGCAGGAGTTTTTTGTACAACACCGTGACGCCCAAAAGGCGTACTCCTGGTGTCAGCAAATAAATCGAGATCTGAGTTCGGGGGTGTAATGTCCTTATTTTGAACGTGATGGCTTATTGTATTTTTCCGGGACGTTCGGTCGTGCAAAAAAGCTGGTTGTGACAGAGGCATTAAGCCCATGATTTTACAGTATTTTCATGATTCAATCTATGGTGGGCATTTGGGTATTCATAAAACCATTGATAAAATGTTGGTTTATTTTTCTTGGCCAAATATGAGGCTGGATGTTGCCAATTATATACGGAAGTGCGATGGTTGTCAGTGATTGCAAGCAGGCAATGCAGACCAATTTTGGCCAGACTCGCATTCAGTTTTCATCTTGTCCGTGGCATGTGGTCCATATTGGTATCTTGAGGGGTAATGTTTGCCTGTTAATACTTGTAGATACGTTCACTAAATTTTGTGGATATCATTCCTTTGAAAAATATGAAAGCTTCTTCTATTGCGAAAGCATTAGAACAACAGCCTGGAAAGTGTTTAGTGCCCCTGTGGAACTGGTAACCGACAATCCGTGGTATTTCCAGTTAACTTGCATCAAAACCATGTGTTTTAGGTGGGCGGTAAAGTTCTTTCCATCCAGCCCCTATTTTCCCAAGGGAAATCAGGTTGAGTGCTTCAATAAAAACGAAAAAGCCTGTTTGTTGCTGATTGGATGTGGGTTATGTCTCAGTGCATGCAAGTAAATTGTCGACTGTAGTCATTTGACACTTAGGTGTCTAGCTGGGTCAAAGTCCACACAACGTAGTGGTAATGGTTAACTAGTTGGACAAAGTTCGGCATGACATCGCTGTACTTTCCCATGATTCGTAGTCCATTTCTTAATCATGCGAGTATATGACAAAGAAGGGTCTGCTTTTAGGATAAGTTCATAGGTGGATGCAATGTAAATGTCACACTAACCTCATGGAGATTTTGACAATAAGCATTCAATCAGCTTAAGAGGTGCAATAATTTCAAATTCATACAGATTTATTAATTTCGCCAGTTACAAAATTGTCTTCATAGGGTATGACGTCAACTGCTTCAGTTGAGACGAACATGTGACCAACAAAACCATCGAGTTTACTGCCTGCGAAGCTAACATTCTAGTTACACCAATGACTTCTTCGCCCAAGTCGTATTCCTCTTCGACTGAGGTACCTACAGTTCTGCCAAAGATATCAACAGGGGCGAGTGTATCATCTGCTTCTTTTGCTAATGCATCTATAACTCTGCCAGAGTTATCGATGTGCTCTACTCAACCATATTAGACATCAGCGTTACGTTTGTGATCAGTATTTTGCTTTCAGATTCAGTGCACGAGAACATGAACTCTAGTTGCGACGAGTTACTGTAGCATGTCTCACTTAGGCAATGTATGTAGTTCTCTTCAGCCACAGTGACAGCTGTGGAAGAATCACTATGGTATTTTAAATCTCTCAATAGCAATTAAAGTTATCGGTCTTGCTGCCAGCAGTTCACTGGTGACTTCAATGTCCTTAACACACGAAACCCACCTTTTTTTTCTTTTTTTTTTTAACAATCTGTGCCGTAAGCCACATACAAAACCTGGGTGGCATAGCAAGAATTTTGAGGGATTACGATCTATTGCGATACAAACTTGTCAGTGGTGTTTATGTTTGGCCATGTAGTATTAGCACATAGGGTGTACTGATTAAATATATTCTGAAAGTGGTTCTATTCCGTGTATATTATAGCCTTTATTTAAAAATCACATAACCAGTAAAATAATTAATAAATATGTTTTCCTTCAGTAATTTTTAAAATGTTTAAAATAAATCATATGAATAGTATATTTTGTATTAAATACTATAACTGAATCCAAAGTGAGTGGTCCACCGAAGGTACAACGATGCATAGCGACACGAGACTGATTTACGCACCAGCACGTGGCAACAAACAAGTTTTCCCACGCCATATCTGTAGGAACAGAGGATAGTAATTGCAGAGTGCTGAACTATTGCTAGTAGATGAAGGGGGATAGGGGCTGATATAAAGCTGCCAGGTGGCCAACTATTTATTAGTCATTTTACCAGCCATAATGCCATCAGTGATGAATCGATCTACTTCGGGTAGATATATAATATCATTCGACTGAATATACTTGTCGTGGCGGCACAGTGGTAAGCCAATGAACTCGCATTCGGAAGGACCAGCATTCGATTTGTTGTTCGGCCATTCCGATTTCGGTTTTATAGGATTTTCATAAATAATTCCAGAAGAATGCGGAGATTACTATGGACTATTCCTTCCTAATGTCTTTGTCCAGTGTTCTTGCAAGGCCTTGTTCCTAATCAGGGCACTCGGAGTAACTAATAAAATTAATTAATTTTCCCTTGAAACAGTGGCAAACAGAAAATGGTTTGTTTTAAAATGCTTAAGAGTTTAATCAAAGTTTAGAATAATTGTTTTGTTTTGTTTATTATTTAATTATTTTAGTTTTTCTTTCAACTATGGAAGTTTTAGACTTTTTGAAAGTGTATTCTAATTTTATTTTCAAATTTTATTTTTAAATATATATATATTTAACTTTCCAAAAATGTGTATAATTTAAAATTTCTCCAAGCTTACGTCTATTTAAAAGTCACATAATCCAACATTGCTGGCTTTCAAAGATGAATGTTGTATATTGTCAGTATCACCTGACATGACTGACTCCCATCACTGTACACGCACTTGGGTAGACTTAACATGAAGGAATTCCTTCAAACTACTGACCCGTCATTGGGGGACCACTCAAAAGACTTGTTGAGGAAAACACATAAGAATACATTTTGTGTCAAGTAGGTTGGTTCTGGAACACAGAACTAATACAAAACGCTTGTAATGTACAGTGACTATAAAATTTACAAAAATATTTGAGGTTTTCACACACTGAGACGAGTGTCTCAATTCGCTGCAGTGCTCGCCCCCCCCCCCCTTCCGATCATAAACATCACTTACTGGTGCGCCGGTTGACAGAAATAAGAGTGGAATTTACCGCGACGAACTATCTGTGAACTTCACAATGTGTGAGAAAACATTAATGGATAATATCTACAAAGAAAACTCATTACCTGAAATATATACAGAAGACTAGCCTAGAATAAATGTCCATCGCTGACTGTCCGTTGAAAAGTGGTTCCTTGTTTCGACAAGGAACACAAGATGTCCGACGTGGGCGTTGTCATTGTAAAACGCATCTTTCTCACGCAACCATCCGTTCAGTACTGGAAAACGATAACTCTGGTGGTTTGCGCTAGTGACGCTCTGCGGCGCTGCCATCGCAGGTCGTAGTGAGCAATCAGAGAGCATGCACCACGTGACGCCATTTCCTCTAAGTGACAGTTGTATTTAAAACTTCAGAATAAGGTGGAATTTTCCACTGTCACTGATTGGTCTGTCAATGTACACTACCCCGAAAGGAACTATTGAAAATTGTCTTGTATAAATAGGTATCCGGGGGCCTCAGCAGACCAGACATGGACAGCCTGGGGTCTGCAACATCGAGATGAGTATTTGAACAATTTTATCATCGTAATGCTGCAAATGCATAGTCATGGCCCATCAGACCGAAAAAAATAAAAACATTATATTTGTTATATGTGTAGGCTTTTTTTTTTTTTTTTAGCGAAAAATTATGGAAATTCATAAAGTACCTACCATATCGGCAATCTTAAAATTTTTTTGAACTTTGTATTGCCCGAATTAATTATTGAGTAACACGACCATATTTTTCCCAATGGTAGAGTGTGCCTTGAAGCGTGAATTTAACAGTTGTGAAAAGTGATGGAGATTTTAAAAAGGTTTTAGAAATTGTCTCTGTATGACCATTTTATGACCCATTTGTGTCCATTTGGGACTTTATTATCAACTAGAGCCCATATACTGAGTTTTAATGTATTTCATAACGCCGGTGCGCCAAGAAATTTTGCCAAATTTGTTCACAATAAATACGTTATTGGCGTAAATCTTCAATTGCGAATTAAAGTTATGTACGTGCGCTGGCGCACCGAAAACTGAATTTGTAAATTTCGTCTGTTTTTTTTTTTTACTCGTAATTGTAGGTCGCATGGGAAAAAATTGCAGGTTAACACTCCTACGTAGTTGGATGGAGAAAAGTTTTAAAATACACAGTTGTTACTGATTGCCTTTGCCACGTCCTTGAGATAAAGGCTTCGCAACACTCAATACGAATTAGAGTTTAGGAAATTCTAGGCCATATGATTACATGTGAATATGTAATTGTGAATGTGCTCATAAGGAAAAGTTTCAATCAATCCCAAATTAATAAATGTGCTAAAAGGGCCTTTGTTTACGGCTGGACATTACAAAAAAAAATGCTTTTACCTAAAAAAAAAAACCTGCTTATTAACCTGTATAATATAGAAAGTCCTCTTATATGATCGAAAGTGAATAGAGACAAATAAAATAAAAAGTGTAAAGAAAAACGGAATATTTAGTGTTACCATGGAAAAAGCGAGATACAAAAATATGGTTTTAATACTCTGGACCTGTATTGTATCAAACAAATAAAATAATTGTAATAATGAATTCAGCCTGGCAAATAAGGCCAAAGCTTTTAAAGGAAAACTACCCAATGTCTCCCCTTGCTACGCTATTTCATATGTTTGACCAGAATTGAGCTAAAACCACCACTGGCGAATCTTCTCGAAGACACCTGGAGAAGCACCTGGTACTGTTGTGCACTCTCGGGTCACTTAAGGAAGGCCGTCAGTCAAGTCCCACATTGGTGCGTATTTTAGCGCACTATCTGAAAGATAATCTCATGAGATCACTTTCCTGGCTGTGTGTGTTTTTGTGTGTCCCACTAAAAACTTTTGAATGTATGAACTGAATTTCACCAAACACGGTATACATATACTACTTAGTAAGGACATCCGAATTTTAAAGTTTTCGACCATTCCGGGTATATATATTTTAAATGGCGGCCATTTTAATATTACGTATGATATGTCATATCTCGTGTACCATTTAACCGATTGAAATCAAGTTTGGTATGTTGACAGCGCATCCTCTAAGTTTTGAATTTAGAAATTAATATTGTTGGTCCACCATTTTGCAAGATAGCACGACATGAAAAATTAAGATTTTAGACTTTATCTCGAAAACTATTAAACCGATTCTCACCAAATTTGACACAGAATTAAAACTATAGTAGGCCATGCACATATGTGTATTTTAAAGGGATAAAATAAATATTTTCGAAATAGCGACCATACAAATATATCAGGTTTATTTCCTAAATTTACCAAACGTTCAGCCAATTTCGACTAAACTTTGAATGGTGAATGCATATATTATGTCAGCATATAGCCACATTTGTAAGCTATTTTGTAAGAAAGCCTCACATAAGAAATAAGGTTTTTTTATGCCATATCTCGGGCAACAATACACCGATTCCTACCAAATTTGGAAAATAATTAATACCGCTATAGGACATGTAAATTTTAATGTTTAAATTGCGCCACCCACAATTTTTTTTCAAACTGTCCACAATAAATGCTATACATTTCAGCTCAATATGGTAAATCTACGAAACAATTAAAACAATATTAACTCAACATTTACGCAGTCAGTATACATTAAAACCATCAAATGTAACTCTTTTGTTCGCCATTTTGTAAGAAAGCACGTCATGAAAAATTCACAGATTCCTACCAAATTTGACAAGCAAGGCACTTATTTTAAAAATGGTGACCGTGCAGACATTTAGTATAGTAAGTTACATCTTCGAAACTATGTAATAAATTTCAAATAAACTGTGTACTGGCAGTCATCTTCTATTACAACCATCAAATTTTTCTACACAAAGTCTCTTTCGTAGGAGATTTTGTAAGATAGTGACACGGTTTTTGTCATATCTCGGGGAACAGTCTATGGATTCATATAAATTTTCTCATAAAAGTAGTACCACGATTAGGCCTATTAATGAATATGTTTTAAGATGATCTGTCTCCTATTTTCGGTTTGCGGCTACATATACGAAACTTAACTGTATATGCTGGAAGTATCTATTATATCTATCAAATGTGTCCACACAGAGCGAGTCCTTTGCGCAAATTTTGAAGATACTGCAACAAAAATAATAAATTACTTTGTTTCATATTTGAGAGAGTCAACTGACTCTTACCAAATTGTACAAACATAAAGAACTACGGTCGGCCGAAACAATTAATGTAGCTTAAGTGTGTCAAATAGTTGTTTTCAAACTTGCGGTTTATAAGAGTTTCAGTATAATATGTTTTATATACGAAACTAGGTAAAAAATTCCTACTAAAAGCCAATGCTGACAGTATCCATTGAAGCATCAAATGAGTCTATATATTTACGCTTTTATCCACCCTTTTGAAAAGCAGTCTCTCATGCAAAATTAAGCTATTATGTCCTTTATCGGAAAACTGTTATATATTTTTCACCGAACTCTAATTGTAGCCCATCTAAACATATACGATTCAAGAGATAAATAACATGTATTTAAAAAAAACAACCAAGTAAAACATTTTCTTTAGTATGCCACATGACCCGAACAAATTCAACCTACCTTTATATTATGGCAGTATCTATGACCTTCATCCATGACGTTTTTGCCCGCCATTTATAAAGATCGTCACATGAAAAATGGAGGTTTTATACCATATCTCGGTGATCAATCAACATATTCTCGCCAAATTTTACATGCAAGTAGTAATACGAAAGGCCATGTAAACTTACATAATTTAGCTAGGGCAAAATACTTTTTAAATTGCGGCAATATAAATTATGTAGATCAGTATGTTGTAACTATTAAACAATTCAGGCAAATTGAACCAAATTTTTTTACATAAACGGTATTCATTAGAATCATCAGCTCTGGATACAGAGATCCTATTTTGTCGACCTTTTTGAAAGATAGTGCTAGGGAGATAGGGAGAGTATAGAACAATTACGGCGTATTTCCGGAACAATTAAATTAATCTGCAACAAAATGTTGCACACCAGTAGTGCAACATACAGCCATGCAAACTGATATAAGTTGGGTAGGACACAGGTTTTAAAAATTGTGGCCATGGAATTATTTAGAAAAGTTTTTCAAATCTATTAAACAATTTAACCAAATTCATTCTAACTTTATATGCTGAAAATATCTATTAGAATCGTCGCCGTATACACATCTTTTTAGGCCGTCTTGTGTCATATCCCAAAATAAAAAAATCTAAGTTTTTATGACATATCTCAGGAACTATTCAACCAATTTCCCCCAATCACCCATATGGCGCTACGATATTCCATTCAAATTTGCATGATTTATGTGGTTTAGACCCTTATTTTCAAAATGATGGCCTCGTAAATATTTCAAGTTAGCAAACACGTTCTACCAAAACATTATGTCTACTGATTACATCCTAAGCTGTTGCTCTAACTCCTACCTCCATAAAGCAATTGGTTGCACACACCACCCTATGTCACGAGGTTTTGTGGGGTGGAGTGAGTGAAGTGAGAGAAGAGATTTGGGCGGCTCTTAACAGCGAGTTATTGAGAGCCGATATTGTGGGCACGTGTAAGGCACGTGTGTATTTGTAATTTTCTCACTACTTTTGCAAAAGTTCCTAGTGCCATCTCTAATGATATTTTGTCAACGAGACTTCAAAGCCTACCTGCCAATCTAAGATTTTCAGGACTTCATTAAAAATTGTTGGCACTCGTGTAGAGGAAAGCAGGCTCATCAGTTATATCAGAAAACTTATTGCTTTCCTTTGAATACGTTATGATGGGCATACTTATCTTCGGTGGCAAATTGGTTTCTGGCAGAAACTCAATTCTCTTCTTTCTAGCCTCCTTTCCTGTCTGTGTGGCTATTTGCATGTGTTTGTGTAGGTGTGTGTGTGTGTGTGTTCATAAAACTTGTTTAACGTGTGAACAGAATTTCACCAAACTCGATATTCTTATAGCACTTAGTAACGATATTCCACTTTCATAGTTTTTAACCACCTTGGATTTAAAATGGTAACAATTGTAATTATTAACGCGCTATGTCATAGCTCGATAAACATTTAAATAAATTAAAGTTTGCTATGTAAGCATTAAAATTATACCGGAATATTTAATTTGGTAGACATTTTGGAATATATCTCTACATGAAAAAAATTATTATTTACATTATATCTCGGACACTACTCAAACTGTTCGCGCCGAATTCATAACGTGAGTGGGACATATAAATTTGTAATATTGAAATATTTAAAGCACTTATTTTCAAAATTGCGGTCATATACATATTTTATGTCAATTTTTTATACCTACCACAATGTTTGGCCAAATTCGACTATATTAATAATGCTGTATTTAATTTTAGATAAATTTACTGTGAAGCCCTACCAATGGCATTTATTTCCTTTGGTTGTAGTTGTAGCATATATACCTACTTAATTACAATTTAAAAACTATTATGTTTTCCCTTCAAAAATACTTTTGTGTTGATTTATATGTTTTCCGTAAACATGTACTGCGGTTTTTATTATAATTCTGGCATCAAGTTATGAAGAGTAATTTTATATCATAACTTTTTATTAAAAGTGCAGTTTTGAAGTAAGTGCGCACAGAAATCGAATTATTTTATGTATAAAACACTATAGCATAATTAGCTATAACATCCATAATAGTACTTATAACAATAAAAAAAATTATTTTACTGGCACGTAAATAGGCTAGTTGTAAGTTGGCTGCTAAATAAAAATTTCTTCCATTGCATAAAAAAAATTAACGGGGATGTTAGAAAAAGAGCTATTTTCACTGTGACCCAACAGCAGTTTCGTCAAGTAATAATACAAAGTGTTTCAAAAGTACTCTAATTCAACGTCATTCAAGAGTTTTCTCGCCAAGAGAAAATGACAATTGTATCGGAAAATTTTTTCCGCCGTCATTCAGCAATATCCTCGCCAAAAATTGCTTGAAAAGTTTGGTTTTATAACTTGAACCGTTTCATTCAGTTTTTGTAAGGTTGGCATAGATCATAGCCGGCGTTAGTTTACATGCAGCATCGCTTGCAACTTATCTTTTCTCTTATTTTAGAGATGTTCCGATACAAAAATTTTACACCCAGTTATGCAACTCAATTAGGATATATAATTGCATTAAAAATTCAGATTTATGAAAATGTTATTTGAGAGGTCTTCTCATATTTATTATCAACAAAATTTACTTAAATATACAATGTACAAATGGTGATCACAAACATCTATATACAATTTTTTTTAGTAATATAAAGGCAGTGTGGGGTGTGGCCTACGAAAGAACACTTCACTTAATGTTGTAATACTTATCTGCAGTTTGATTGGTACATACAATTACTTACAGTAAATGTAATGAAAAGGATTTTGGTTCTAATTTGTTGAAGGCCACGTATTATAGTTAGTTAAATGGAAATTTTATATTACGTATGCGACATAAACACTATTAAAACTATGAACTACAAGTAAACAACACAGTATCAGTAACTAGATTACACTTCATTCTAAAATCTAGAGAAAGTATATGTAAAATGTATAACTTATTCACGAAAGAAATTTAATCAGGTACAGTATCCGAAATTGATTACGTCATTTTAACAGAAACACTAAGTAATTCAATTTAAAGTAAACAAGTCATTGTCAGTTTATATAAAGAGTTCTCATAGTATTTAAAATATTTATATAGACTAAATTCTTTATAATCAAAGCTTACTGTCCAGAAGTTTTATTTTTCTGGCAAATACATGTTTTAATAGTTCATACGAATAGTGAAAACTTATTGAACATTTTTAGCTATTTAAAAATTATCACATGTATTTTCAGAAAAATATACCAGAACACTTATTCTAACTTAAATATATACAAAATGAACACAATAATCATTATCACAACATTGATCGTTGATAAGAATACGCTCAGAGGCACTGCATTGACAGACTATTCATGTTTTAAGTTCAGTCAGAATGTTAAGCCTAGTATCGGAACAAATGTTTTAAAATGTAGGACATCCCAACATCAAGAAATAAGTGGAGATTATTTACCATGAAAGGATTTTAATACATGGGTCTGTAGCACCAATAGTAACTAGCAACAAAAACAATAGGAAGATTTCCAAGATAACACATTATAATACGCTAATTCGTGAAACTACAAAAAGTAAACAAATTAGATTTTTAATCATATTTACAATAATGGAAAAAATTCAATATTTCGAGAAAAGTTTTCCAGTTGAACTCAGCTGAATCTTGCGAAACGAAAACCGATTGATTCACACCAGGGGAATGTTTCTTTTCACTGAACACATTTTCCAAAGTTACAGCTATTTCAAATCAGTCAACAATGTTAACCTTTTAATTTCTTTTCAAATTCATAAATTCTTGTCTACCCAAATCAAAAACCGAGACAGACTGCGTGCACATTCTGGTGAGGTGCTGCTTAAAAAGACTTCAAGAGCTTGCATCAGTGACAGATGTAAAGCACTCGCAATACGGTTCATCAGAGTCCGAGTTGTTTCAACAAACGACATCTCTCGTGTCACAGTCAGACTCCATTATCTCAATTTAGAGTTCACATACGCCACCTGACGTGACTGCTATCACTTTACTATTCTGTCAAATTTTTCGGAGAAATGGCGGAAAAATCTGAATACAACATTTGACTGAACGATACGATTTACACCAGATAGCAAAAGTCTACTTTATTTGAAATTGAATGAACCCTGTCATTTGGAGCCTGCAAACTCGCATACATCTTCCTGTGCAAGCTAACAAACTTGGATCGAACTCCAGTGAAGCTAACTAGTTACCACACGGTGAGCATGTTTGTAGCAAACTTTCCTTGGCAGGTTGTAAATAGTATACATGCCAACCGAAAGATTGCAATTAATGGGTATGTTTCACTCATTTACACATGGAGTTTAATCTAAGACAATCTTGCGCAGCATATTATTAACAACTTACATAACGATCTTGCAACTTTACATGCTTTCTGGGAACACTTGACAATGGCAGAAATATTTTTAACTCTTAACTTATAACATGTCAGCCATTCTCTATAGAGTACGATAAAGTTTGTCATTGATGTTCTAATTACCAAATACTTGCCATTATATCACCAGACGAATCAGTGGAATGTACACAAAACGCGTGGGTTGGATCAACCTAATTAAATCTACATCTGATTCACTCGAAAATGCAATATTTTTCTAAATAATTTAAAAGATATTTTCAGTTATTTATGCGTATTTGTTTGTATTTGACTGAAAAATTGTCATTGTTTTGAGCCTTTCCTCACAAATATGCAAGCCATTTCAACTGATTTGATTGAAGCTTTTAAATTAGTTTGAACAGTAATCGCTGATTTTGAGCTATCCCTGTTGACTTTTTGACTTTTCTGGTTTCTCCTTGCATCTAGAGAAATGTTCACTTATTTGAACCATTTCCCATCGATTTGAAGAGATCATCACTGATGTGCCATTCCCGCCGACTGCAGAACGTAGAATTTGCAAAAGAAAAATAATTTCAAGCATTTAGTTAACATAGTTTTTCTGCCATCATATGTAAGAGTCATAACTTTTCTGTTTTCCAAACGTATAAACTATAAGAGTTAACTCACTTTCAAATGATCAAATGAATGCTAAATGTCATGAGGAACACCTGATGATTGCCATGTTACCACACATGCAGAAGTTCTAAATTGAAGAATGGGTTTCATACTAGAGTATTATTTCCACAAACTGTTATGACATAGCATGACATTTTATGAAGTAACTTTTGCTTGCAATGCATCAAGACCACGGCTTTCAGCTTCCTTTGCGTATTAATTAATTAAGCAATCTTTAACGTGTTGGTTTATTTACGTGTTTCAAAATCAAAGAAGTTACGATCACGCGATAGTGCTAAAAAATATACAGAAAATAGTTACGTGTGCGCTAGAAATGAAACGATGTTCAGAATATACAAGACAAAAATTGTTCGGTAGAAATATAAAACAAGGAAGACATTCGCTACCCAGCAGCTTTGAGTCATCCGTGTAGATAATCGAAAAATCCATCAATTATTTCAGTATCAAGCTAGATTGCACAATGAGATGCTCTCTCGAGCCACAGTGGTCAGTTTATATGCTAATATATCTGTGTGAACTATAAAGCATATGATTCAGTAGCACCGCAGAATACTTAAGAACATAGGAGTTAGCCAGTCACGAACTCCGACCGTACACGCCAGCAACATGCTAGAACGTCGTCCGCCAATCAGGGCGTGGTTACGTACTCGCCGGCTGGCAGCCCAGCCTAATGGGGAATCTCCCGAAGCATGCAAGTAGCCAGTCAGGCCCAATGCCCGATCCCAGTCAACCGGCGAACAGGATACGACCGCACAAAAAGAATTCATACGCCCTTTCGCTCCTGTATGCTGACTCATTCTGCAGTAGTCAATTTTGCTTCCTGTTTATCACTAGTTTTAATGACGAAGGCGGAAGGAAGCAGAAGTGTTATGTGGATGATGAAGATGGCAGCAGCTATGGTAAGGTATGGCAGGGGGTTGGCACTGTATGAGAACGCCAGATGAGATATCAACTTTCCGTGTGCGTGTGTAATGTTAAGATTAATGGACTGCCTTAGAGGGAGGATGTTGATGATGAGTTTTGAGATTCGGAACGACCGTGTTTCCCGGGAAACCCGATTATTCCAAAGAAGTCAGCAGTGTTCTAAAAAAAAAACGGTTAAGAACGAATTAAGGTGGTGCTGCCAGAATACTCCAGTGAGGGATTGGTTGTGGGAGGTGGTGTTAGGTAGGTCAGACCCGTCTTCTGCAAGGAAACAATTCTTGCCACTGGTTCACACTTATCGTGCTGGTGATGAATGATGAGAACGCAATGCTAGAGGTGCTGCAAGCCCACCCTGCGACTGAAAGAGCTGGAGAAAAGGCCGCGTGTGTCTCTCAGGCAGCCGGGTGTGGGCCGTCTCTGGCGAGGAGGGTTGTCCGTCGAGGTCGCGGCTCGCCTTCTAGATGTCGTTGCTGATGCGGTAGCGGTTGACGCGGTTGCGGCCTTGCAGGGAGTCATAGGTGTGCGCCCAGGCGCCCAGCACGAAGTCCTCCACTTCGCACTCGCTGCTGCCGCGTCGGATGCGGAAGTAGCCGTTCTCGCCCCACAGCGGGCCCCACGAGTTCGCCACAAGCTGCCAACACAAACCAAACAGTCACACTCGTGCCCAGCCCGATTTTAGGAGAGTGGTAGGTTCTAGATAGGGACGGGACCTTAGTGCATCTCAGGGCGAAGCCTCATGCAAGGAAGAATCTAGCTACAAGGGCACATGCCCGCGGCTTGACTGTGATTGGACAAACATGGCCGCGATTAGGGTTATGGTTACCTCCTATGTTAACTTATCCTGAACCACATAGGCACGAGGGAAACCAGCGAAGACACCGTAAAAAAAAACCCTCTACAGAATGAGTGGCAAAATTGCAGGAAATTTATGAAGTAGAAAAACAGTTCTACTAGAACAGACGAAGGAAAGTATAATCTTTATTAAAAGGGTGTTTGAAACACTATATGAGCTTGGTAGCCTTCTACTCACACGTAAACACACACTTTTGTAGGCTGTTCACGACTAAGTGTGTACATTCTAAATAAAGATTTGAAAAAAGCCACTGCCCTTAGCTTCATGTATTTTGATGGGGAACAATGACTTACATGGGCCCAGAAAAGTTGATAATGATAGAGGGAATGTAATTCACTGTCCTAATGTTGAATTCAAAACGTTAAAGATTAGCCTAACATTAGCAAATACCGAAATTATTTCATTTTTGTATTTTTATGCAATATAGATGTAAGATTAAGTAAAGCTTTAAATCCACTGTTTTAAAGCTTTGCTTATTCTTACATCTATATTTCCACAGTTTTACTTGACCGATGCATGAATGAAGTTACCAAGCCCATCGTGTTTCCCGTCAGCTACCTATAACTCTTTTAGACATAGACAAAAAATGCAATTTTGAGCCTTGCAACGAACCAAACTTTTGTTTGAAACTTTACTGGTGTCACTGCAACTATATGTTGTATGACGTTGCAAATATGAATATGTGCCGGTTTGATATTATTGGCAGCAGAACATTATGCGACTGCGAAGTATCGTCTAAACAACTAACGATGTCTCTTGCAATGCAAGGATTTCCCTTATTGAACGTTATTCCCACTGTGTATACTGTATATCATTACTTACTCTAAATCTGCAACATCTCATATACTGAACATTGCGACTGAAAGGGTCAATTGTGCACGTAATAAATAAACCTTTAACATTGTCGGGTGTGAAATGTTGTGAGGACTACTGGTTCTTCGTCAGTGCATTACACTCTCTATGTTTGCAACGATAGTCAATAAACACAATAGTATCCGGGCGAAATCGGATGCGCTGTGACTTAAATGTTAGTTACGAAATAACCGGGTAGAAAGAAGTAAAAAAAAAAAACTCGCATACTTGAAACAATTTCACGAAAATTCCTTGTTCCGTCAAGTCGGTCACAGCTCTGATCGCGAAACAGCTTGAACGCAACTTCACAATAACGCACGCTTCATCATACTGGAAATTTAGAGCGCATAGCTCGTGTTTTCTTAGCATTTAACCCTTGCAACTATGTCCCGCCACATTTAGTGGAGGAGAGAGAGAGAGAGGTGGTGTAATGTAATGATCAGACCATTCGCCTCCTGCTACAGGCAAGCTGGGCTCGATTCCAGGCCGGGGTAAAACTCGAATTTTCGAACGTGCCTAGTGTGGCAGGCTTTAGCGCTGGCCAGTGGGGTTAATCGGGGTACTGCCACCTCTCCCACCATTGCATTCCTTCACTGCTCCATCCTCTCCTGCACTGAAAAAAAAAAGGGTTTTGTTGATTCAAACAAAGTTTGCTTGGCCCAACCAAGAGGCAGTAAATTATTTCGCTGTTGAAACCGAATTATTCTGTTGTATTTATTTGGCTGTCCCGAACAAATATTTGGTTAGTGCAACTTAAGATTATACTATATCTGCGTGCATTAAGGAGTTCCAGTTATTATAAAAAAATTATTGGAAGCACTAACGATATTCGAACGTAGTTGGTTTGCGCTCGAGCCCTGCACCCTAAGAAACCTCAGTTAAGTGACTAGCGATAAACTGTGAAATGTTTTAAAACACATACATTCCAAATACTATACACCGTGAGAAAATAAATATTTACAGCTTTACTGTTTAGTTTCCTATTGAACTTGATTTATTGGTATTTTTATATAATTATTAAGCATCAATAAATGCACTAACAAAAAATGTTGCTGTCCTAATTGTCTCAAAAAAATACTAACAAATCCTCGGACTATATTTTCGAAGGCAATTATATACCTATAACCAATTAAATATGTACCGTTTTTGAACTAAACATTCTGTTGACAGTCAACTTAATTTTGGTCCAACATACAGGTTTTGCTTACTAAAGGATGTATTATGTTAGATGATTAAAATTAATTGTGTTGGTTTTCAAGAATTCGTTACTTAACGAAATATTTTCCTGGAGCAACTATGTATATTTTTGTCCCTTTACAAACAAAAATATGTTGTTGGATGGAACAAATCTTTCTGTGTGGCTTCTAACTTATTGGCGCTAATGGTCTCAGCTATTGAGAGTAGACCATCTCACTCAGTGTATGTTACTGCCAGACTAAATTTTTTCAGTTCAGCACACATTCCACACCGCTCATCATTATACGTCGCTTATCTTAAAGGTTTAGTTTCTCTTCTTCAATTGGGCACACGGAATTCAGACAACGCTGAAATATACCCACTCCCTTATAGCGTTCTATAGTACCGGTAGAGCAATAACACGAGTTAAAGAATAACACACTTATTTGAAGTCTAACCTCTTTCCAAAATAATGGCAAAAATGTTTCGAACCCAAATTCCGATGTGATACACAATTTATAACAACCAAGTCTGTAGGATATACGCTGGCATAAGAACCATTGTATACGGAACTATGCGTTTCAAAATTTAAACCACGATTTTATTTATCTGTTAAAAATGCACTGCTTTTTATCAACTTAAAACTGCGGCGTTATTATCTGGCTGCTATCAAAGAAAAGAAAAAAAAATTCTTCTGGCTGTGTTGCACATTATTATTTCATGGTATTTCCTTCTGCCCTGTAAGCGATGATAAGTCCCGAAAATAGTGCAACACAAAAGTATAAATGTCTGAAATCTATTCTGGTTTGGAAAAGCAAACATTTGTCCAACTTTTGGGCGTGAATGCTGATACTATTTTAAATAGTTTTAACTAAGCTGAATTATCCGCTAAAATGTACACTGACGTATTGTTTCAGGATTCCGAATCTATTTGTTTGCATGGCGTTTGTTTCAGCTAAATAATAACTTGTTTGTACAACCACACCTCAGTTCCTCAAAATGAATTTGTTCGCAAAGCAGAACAATTTAATTTCAAGTTTGTTTGTGCAAACTAATTTTTCTTTGTTTCAGTATGTTATACCAAATATTTAGTGTAAGGAATCATATCGTTACAATTTGTAAATAAAAATCATATTTTTAGTTATGTGTGATAAATTTTGAACAAAGTATTCATTTGCAGCGAACAGAGATTCTGCAGGCGACACAAATCCATTTAGTTGATTTTCGCCTTCTTTTTTGTTTGCTCGCTCTCAAAACAATCGTCAATTTCTAAGTTAAAAGTCCGTTCACGAGGTTGTCTTCAGAATGGCTGATGAAAAATTTTGTAAGTTCGGTATTTCAATGACGAAAGTTCCAAAGTTCCGCTGTTATCATATATTACGGCACATGGATTGTTTCCGTTGGTACAACTGATATGCAACTTTGTGGGCGCGTTCGCGATTAAGTAAACATGAGGTTGTATTTTCATAATCCTTACTTTCGTATAATTAATGCAGCGAAATGAACAATCTTCCGACTTAGATGTTTCCGTGTCTATCTGAATAGTTGCCTTAATGCATTTGGCTTTTGCTCTGCTGGAGTAAGTATTTCTGGTATACTGTATATTTCAAATTCATTTTCGGAGGGTTTTGGAATGCCGTATAAATTTTGGGTTTTCATATATGCTAATATAACCACTTCTTTCTGTATTATTTAGCAAGAAGAATTCTCAAAACAGAAGGCATTTGGGAAAATTTTACATAGTTTCCCATTTGCTTGTTTGCTAATGAAGGGTACCTGAACTTTTAGAATATTTTGCATTTCTGTGACTGAACATTTAGCGATCTGTATCTAAATGAAAATACATGTTGGTCTTGGCTGGCGGGTTTGATAATACCACATTACTATTTATTAGTGTGAACTTAGTAGATTATTGAAGTATTTCTGAAGGTTTTGTACTGGTATTATATTTACTGGGAGGTAATTATTTTTGCAATACGCAATATGTGTATTGAGTTCTTGGCTCCGCAGAAGTGAGCTGAATAAGTCTAATAGAGAAGTGAAAGCCATTTGTTAGGCCGACGTAAGTAACTGGGTGATCTGTCCTGAAGTGGGCTGAGAATTTTGGACAATGGCAAACTTATTGATGGCCTCACTCAGAATGTGCAATTTATTATCAATTTGCATGGTGGCGTTATTTGTAATTTCTGTCAAGATATGAATGCCCTCGGAATTGTGGAGCATTGACATCTAAAGTGTGTTGATCGTCAATAGCAGAGTTTGGTCATTAGATAATAGTTTATCAAGATGTTTATGTGTCAGCGCATTACAACACCATTCGAGTGCATGACCAAGGAATTGGAGGTTTCGTCTACTGCGGCCTGGCTTGTTGATTTCGTTATTGAATTCCATGAGGAGATGTGTCCCTTAAGTCTGTAACAGTGGTTAAAATAACCTGTGAATTTTTACATAATTGCGGACTGTAAAGTGCACCAATTTGTTGGGTCCATATTTTTGGGTGTATTGATTGTTGTGGAACCTGAAGAAGTATTTGGTAAAACAATGGCAGTGATTCTTCATGTAGTACTTGTGCCCGGATTGGTTACCAATACACACCAGTGTGTACGCGGTAGGGGATATTGTTTAGGGAGAGCAGAACAATAGGTAGAAGGAGTAAAACCATGGGAGTGATTCTTCATGTAGTACTTGTGCCGGATTGGTTACCAATACAAGCCAGTGTGTACGCGGTAGGGGATATTGTTTAGGGAGAGCAGAACAATAGGTAGAAGGAGTAAAATAATGGGAGTGATTCTTCATGTGGTACTTGTGCCCGGATTGGTTTCCAATACACACCAGTGTGTACACGGTAGGGGATATTGTTTAGGGAGAGCAGAACAATAGGTAGAAGGAGTAAAACAATGGGAGTGATTCTTCATGTAGTACTTGTGCCCAGATTGGTTACCAATACACGCCAGTGTGTACGCGGTAGGGGATATTGTTTAGGGTGAGCAGAACAATAGGTAGCAGGAGTAAAACAATGGGAGTGATTCTTCATGTAGTACTTGTGCCCGGATTAGTTTCCAATACACGCCAGTGTGTACGCGGTAGGGGATATTGTTTAGGGAGAGCAGAGCAATAGGTAGAAGGAGTAAAACAATGGGAGTGATTCTTCATGTAGTACTTGTGCCCGGATTGGTTACCAATACACGCCAGTGTGTACGCGGTAGGGGATATTGTTTAGGGAGAGCAGAAAATAGGTGTAAGGAGTAAAACGACCGTCGCCCTCATTTTGCTTTGGAGGTCTTCCCCTGCATCAAATATTGGTGAGTGAAATTATTGTGCCTTTCATATAGCTTTATTGGTGCATGTGTACAATATTATGAATGTGTGTGTGAAGGTGCACCTGTGTTATAGGTGGATGTGGTTATTAAAATGGTCAGTCGGCTATTGGGATTGTGTTCCTTATTTATTTCCTTTTTAATGGAGGGATTAACTATGAGCTGGTTTATGGTGGTGTTTACTCATGGCATCCTTAATGTTTTTGCCTTTGTGGACCTTAGATATGATCACTGTGCTGATTGCTAGGATTTGAAAAATTTTTAATGGACCCACTTACTTCAATTTTATTGCTTTGGTCCTTTTAGGTTTCCTAAGTCAGACCATTTAGTTAGGTTTATACATTATCTGTTTATGTTTCTTATCGAAATTGAATTTTTGTATTTTCTGACTATTTCTTATATTTTCTTTTGCTATGCGACTTGACTCAGCGTTTGTAACTAGTCCGGGGTGTGGATATGCTGAATTTTTAAGACGACTTGTGTAGGTTGTGTAGCGTTGACACCGTTTATAAGTAAAATGGGGAGAATTTGATGATGTTTCTACCATCAAGTTGTAATTCGAAAATCAATGTATTTATCCCATTACCACGGGGATTCATGTGCATACAAGTTTAATTGTTGACCAATTATTATATTCATTGCTTCGGTGAGTTCAATGGTGTTTGGGTTATATGCTGTAGTTCTTAGTTTTTCGATTTGTAGGACTGAAAGTAATTTTGTGGTCATTTCGTTATTAAATGAAGTTCCCCTGGCATTTAGAATGTATTTGGAGTAACCGAATATAAGTATAACTAATTTTATAAATTCTGCACAAGTTTGCACACCAATATTTCGTACAGGACGTGCAACTATGTACCTGGTAGCAAATTCGGCCATAACAAGAACGTACTTATTGCCAGCACCAGTTTCTTGTAGTGGTTCCTTAGCATCAAGTGACCACATTGTAATTGGCCTTTTTGTTTAATATTGGCTGGTTTTGTCGTTTCCTAATAGTGCATCATGGTGTGCTGTGATGATCTCATCGACATAGTATTTAGGTACGACCGTTAAGCCCGCATGTGTGTGTATTTTGTAATATACCTCGCCGTTGGCAGTTATTCCATAACATCGTGCTTTTATTATATCAGTAGGGCAAGCTTTCTGTGGTTCTGTTAGGCCTAATTTGATTTTTGAATATTAGGGTCATTAGACTATTTACCTTGGAATGGAGATATTGTAGAAGGTATATGTTACAGTGGAAATAAAAATAATTGTTATCCTCGATTCCCCGTGTTTGTGGTAATTGTTCCAATACTGGCCTGTAAGTACCATGGTAATCTTTTTCCTGTGCTATAATTGTTATTGAGTTTAGTGCTTCGTGGACTATAATCAGAATTTCTGATTCTTCTTTTGTCGAGATGATTCTAATATAATGTGATAATACTCTGCTATGGCCTGAAAGATTAACTAATGTGATATTTCGTGAATGACTGGCAAACTTTGTTTCGTTTTCGACTTGTTTTGAGTGGAGGTGTTTACAGGTAGTGACTGTGAATATTCCTCCCATTTGTTACATATATGCTTATATATACATGTACGTATTTCGTCTGACTTTTGCGAATCTTTAAAAATTAGTATTGTGGCTGCCACATATAAACAGTCTGGTGTGTTGTAAGTGTCTATTATTGGATATATTTTACCGTGTACAGTTCTATTAGTATCATTTTCGGGTAGGCGGGAAAGTATGTCTGCAATTATGTTATTTTTACCTTTTACATCTATTACGAAATTGAAGTCAGACAATACTGTTGCTAATTTTTGAATACGTGTGTTGTGTTCAGCCATGGAATGGAGATATCTTAGGGATGCATGGTCTGTTTTGATGGCAAATTTGCGTCCATAAACGAATTTCTAGAACATAATAGAAAAAATGTTTTTTGTTACAAGTTCCCTTTCATTGGCACTCCAATTTTGTTCGTTTTGGTTCTGAGTTCGTGATGTGTAGGCTATAGTATATTGTGTTTCTTTGCTATCTTTTTGTAGTAGTAGTAGTTTGTCTGCCATCTTTGAATGGGGCTAATGTAGGGGCTGATGTAATGGCCTCGTTTAATTTTTGAAACACTGCTTGTTGTGGATTTTCCCAAGTAAATGGTCTGTTCTTTTTTTTGTGAGATCTATAAGTGGTTGTGCAATTTCTGAATAATTTCTAATAAATTTATGCAATTAAGATGTGAGCTCAAGAAATTAACGCAGTTGTTTAACTGACTGGGGTGGTGGTATATCTGCAATTGCTTGTGTTTTACCTGAATCAGGAATTTTACCTTGTGGTGTGAGTTTATGCACCAGGATAATTCATTCTTGATTAGCAAACTGACATATTTTTTGATTTAAATTAACTTTAAATTCTCTCATTCTTTGAAAGACTTTATCCAGATTTTTAATGTGTTCCTCAAAAGTGTCTCCTAATACAAAAATATTGTCTGCATAACAAACTACAGTATTGCAGCATAGGTATCCTGTAAGAATAATCTTGTGCTACTAGATAATCCCATTGGCAGGCAGCAATATTGATATAATTATAATTTATTTATGCTAAATGCTAACTTATGCTGAACATATCCAGGCTAGTAACATATTTTGTATTTTGAATACATTGTAGTATATCCTCTGCTCGGAGTAGTGGGTAATTTTCCTGTTTAATATGCATGTTTAGTGCCCAGAAATCACTGAGGAATCGATTACTACCATCTTTCTTCGGTACCACTAGGCAAGGGACTGCATATTGACTTGTAGAAGGCTCAATTATTTGCGCTTCTAACATTTGCTGACCTTGTTCTTTAATGGCTTCGCATCTTTGTGGTGCAAGTCTATATGGTTTCCGGTGTACTGGTTTATCTATAGTAAGCTCAATATTTATTTTATATTTTTCAGTGTCTGTAAAATTTGTTAGCTTATAAGAAAAATGAATCGTCATACATTCTCAGAAATTTTTTAATTTGTAACTTTTTTCTGGTGGTAATGCTGGACTGATGTTTTTCATTGCTACATCTTTTTCATTTGTTTCAGAATTTACTAGTTTCTGAATGGCATGAAGTATGCATTTATTTGGTAAGGGGTCTGATTCATATATTAGGGGCACAGTTATAATTTGATCATGCTTATTTCTGAATGTGGCAATGTTTTCATGTAAGCATGGTATTAACTGGTGCCGACGAATGAAGTCATGTCCTAATATAACATCAGTTTATACATTTTCAATGACTAGAAATTCATGTTTGAATGTGTAGTCTGAAATTTGGAAGGTTAGTATTGTGTAGAAATTTCGAGGAGGTATTTTTTCAGTTGCTGCCATAATGTTAATATTGTGTTCCATAGGTTTCCATTTATCCTTGTTTGATATTGTTTATGCTATATATGATTTACTGCATCCTGTATCTATGAGTCCTAGGAAGTGTTGTTTATTATTTTGGATGGTGATTCTTTGTGTAGACAATATATCATCTGTCATTGCCATTATATTTATATTGTCTACATTTTGTTCTAAACAAATATTTTTACTGGCGCTTTGTAATCTGTTTCCTGTATCTTGTTGGTTTTTAATATGGCTTTGAATTTTTTTTGCGTCTTCAAGTTTTTTCATTTTTGTTCCATTCCTACTTCTGATGCCTTATGCTGTATGTTTATTTTTGAATTGTTGGAATCGTTCTGAGATGGCAGTGTTCCATAAAATATTTATGTTGGGGAACATGGGACAGTTTGCAGCATGATAACGTACATAAAACATAGTGCACATTTGATTGCAAATTGAAGTTTACTAAATAATTTAATGTCTTTTTCTTTAGTCCCTTTGTTATTTTGTGCTGACTGCATGTAGTTTTTATTTGAGTAGGTTCTATTTGTTTCTGTAGGTAATTGAGATTTTTGAAGTGTGTTTTCTCTACTTGTCGTTTCAATAGATCTTATGTTCTTCATTTCAGCTGTTCTATTTTGACTATTTTTATTTTGTCACCTTTTTCCTGCTGTCTTGTGTAAGTTATTTTGTGTTTAGTGTTATAGTCCTTTTTTTTTTTGTGTTATGGTTTTTGTAACCGGTTTTGTTGTTTGTTATATTGAAGTTACTTTGTTCAGTTAGTGGTGGAATTTCTTGTGGAAATCTTATTGAGTAAGTGTTTCGATTAGGCCTACAATTGTTGGCCAATATTTTTGTGTATGTAGGTCAGTTGCCTGCCTTAAGATAAAATTGTTGTTGGCAGGATGTATGGGAGGTTTCTACATTCTGTGAAACAAGTTTTTTGCTTGAGGTGGATTTTTCTAATGTGGATGGTCGTGGGTTGTATAATGTGAATATGGCATTTCGTGGGTTTGTGTTTTGTAAGGGTTGTTAAAAGGAAATGGTGGTACATCGAATAGGGGTGGTATATTCCTTTCTGCATTGTGAGTGTTGATTGGTCTGCAACATTGCTCTTGCTGTGTGCAATAACATTTGTTATACTCTTTCTGATGTGGGTGGTGTGTCCATGTGTGCTGCGGGTAAAATATTTGTTATGGTATTGGATAGTTTTTTTTTTAAAATTGCGCCTATTCGTTTGGTGATTTTGAACTGGGTTTTTATTGCTGTATGACTTTCTGCTGTCTGTCTGAGATTTTGTTCATTCAAATTATATAAGAATGAAAATTCACAAAACTGTGGTAATGTTAATAACGCTGAAGTATTTTACGCTAAGCTTCGTAGTGGTAATTGTACAAAATATGTGCAACATAGGGTCCATCGCTACAAACTCGTGTTTATGTCACAATATTGATTTTGACATATTTGGACAGAATCAAAACTGTGACGTAACTATGAGACATAGTTCCGTTGTCTTGTCTGTAAAAGAACTTTATTTTTTTAAAACACAAACAATCTAGATAAACCCAATAATCCAACAAGGATGAGATGAGAAAAGGATGGAGGGGGGGGGGGGGTGAATGTTTTCCTTAATGAGAGCAGGCTAGTGAGAAAGGCGACGTGGCGGGGGAAGACGTACCCAGTACTTGACGAGCTCGCCACTCTCGATGGTCTCCTCTCCCCAGCCGATGATCCTCACCGAGTGGTAGCCCGTCCTCCGGGTCTCGTCAACCCTCGACTGCTGGTAGATGCCGGACCGGTACATGAAGAAGTCCTGGTGCACCTTCATCGTCGCTGGAACACACACCCTCCATCACAACACCCCTCCATCACAGCACCCCTCCATCACAACACCCCTCCATCACAGCACCCCTCCATCACAACACCCCTCCATCACAACACCCCTCCATCACAACACCCCTCCATCACAGCACCCCTCCATCACAACACCCCTCCATCACAACACCCCTCCATCACAACACCCCTCTGGAAACCTGCTCAAGTTCTACTCACAGATCCGCCTCGTGCAAACAAAGATTAAGCAAGTTTTGAACACTAAACAAAAAAGACAACAAACCGTATTCGTACGCATCAAGTTTAATAATAATACATAATGGTATCACCAGGTATTACAAACACACTAATTTTCTCTCGGTTTTCATTCATATAAATTGTTAAATAATATATGAGCAAATGTTCAGTTTAACCAAAAATAATATATTTTAGGGTTAACCGAAGTATAAAACGCTTGAGATACATGACATGGTTAGGAAACAATCAAACATGTCATACATGGGGTGATTTTTCAAAGGTTTGATTCGGAAAGCGTGGAGATACCGCAAATATACTATAGCCTTCACACAGGTCTCACAGCTTATTTGAGCACTTTTGAAAGCAACCTCAGAAAAATTTCACTGCTCCTATGCCTGCATGTATTTTAACGGGCACGCTGGCTGACCGTGCGCATAGTAAAGTTGGCAACGACAGAGAGAAAATAGTTCCGTGACTTAACTCTGAATTTAAAGCGTTGGGTAATCGTTTGTCAATACTGGAGTCTATTTAAACATGCTTAAAATGTTACAGACCATACATACGAGGGCTTTACAAGAGGAGAAAACTTCTGTGACCCTACTGTGCTCAAGATTTATACTTTCACGCCTCTCCACCCTTCAAAATACATAAACATGACCCTTCCTTGTAGTATATTCCGATCATAATAAAATTTAATGAGCTTACTTCAGTCCTATTAATTTTAACTGTACCTTAGTCTAATGAATTTGTTGGGACAAAATTTACACTTCATGAATATATAAACAATTTTATAAGAAAAGGCTTACACTAATCAATGGAAAGATCTGCTATTAATGAAGATTTATATGCAATATACTATTTCGATAATATAACTATATAATTTCAAGTTATAATTTTATGAAATATTAGGCAACATAAACAGCATGTGTTAGCATAATGTGTGTTAACGGATCTCCGCTCATTTGACACGCCGTGCAGGACTCTGCACTAGTAGCACTCTGATGGCTTCATTCCGTTTGGCCGAGTCGAACAGAAGTCTGTGGCAGCGACCAATCAGAAGATAAGATTTGCTTCATTAGGTATATGAATTTGAAGCCTGTTATGGTGGTAAGCTATAAAGCAAGACGCAGGGACTCCAGTTATAGAAAGGGAACGGAAAATTTCGCAAATCTATTTGATGACACACTCTACTATTAACACATGAAAATTTTATTCCACTACCACCCCCCCCCCCCCCAAACAACCTAAGGTGGTTTACAAGGGGCATGCCCCGGAATATTTCGAGCCAGTGTGACACATCTGCAAGAAAACAACACAGGACCGAACGTGTTGTTAAATCGTATGCGGTGAAACTGGTTACTCGTCCAAACAGCAGCATAACTGAGACTCAATATATGCATAAGACTGAGTATAATAGCCTGCAGGTCAGACAGCTCACGGAATTTTTCGGTCCCTAATAATAGCTACCGCAAGTAATATCGAGCACAGAAAATTACTTTCTCCCGTTGAAGGTTCAAAGCTTTGTTTACTATGATGCAAACGATGTTAAGATATAAATTTGTTCGGTGCAAAAACTGATCTTAAAAAAACTGTGAGAAAATTATTTTAAATTATTTTGTTCTGATACACTTTCGTGTATGTGTGATTTTGATTGTTATACTTGTAGGGCGTCTGCCCATTGAGCGGACAGATTTGGGCGTCCCTTAACATCGGGGTCTCGAGAGCAGATGAGGATGAAACAATGTGAGTAAAAAAGCAGCACCGGAATGCAAGAGCAGGGGGAAACGGGAAATCACCAAGAAAACCCGCCAACCAGCGGGTTCACTCGTGAGAAACGTTCCGGATGATACCACGGGTCAGCAGGTTTTCACGAGGATCTCCCGTTTCCTCCGCCCTAGCATTCCATCGCTGCTCCAAACTCACCGGGCTTCACCTTCGTCGGCTCATTTTTCCCGTCCCTATATACTATTACTTGCTTACAGAGACACCTCACATCACGAGGAGCTTTACGCGCAGATTAAACATTAATATCGTAAGGGCAAAACTGCATCCTTATTTTGGTTTCTGTCCACATCGGTTCATGTCCCAGCGAGTAGCTAGTTTCACATCAAGCAGCATGGTATCAGGTCTTTATTTTATTACGGGATTGCTGTTAACCCAGAGGTTTCAGGACGTGACTATCCATCTGTGAGGCAATTACAAATGATTAAATACCTGGCAAATATGGCGAATTCACATGATGGCTTTTTGTAACACTCGACAGTTGTATTTGCACCCACACGCTGTTAAATGGTCGTTGGCTTGTGCCTACAATATGAGCATTTTATCCTGTGTGCTAGGCTGTACGTAATTCGCTTTGTCTGTTTCTACATGTATGTTACTGGTGGACAGTCCTGGAGGTTGTGTCAGGAACCGTCCAGGAACCAGTCGCAAAAATGACAAGACTGTACAAGTGTTTATAATATATCTTAGCGCCTACTGTACTGGAACAATCCTTTGTTCTCTTGAAATGAATCTTAAACGCACATGCTTAGGAGGACTATATTTCACCAAATAAATTCATGAATATATCCATTCCTTAGTTATAAATACTTTAGATATTGGTACATATTTAGAGATATTCAAGAGAAGCTGTAAGTGAGTGGCACATAGATCAATCACTGCGAGATAAGAATGTAGATGAATTTCTGTATTTACACTTACCTCTATCATGCTGATCCACAATGTAGGGGACACGCTTATAGGCTGTTCACGTCAAAGTGAGCAGTTTTGAAATCAAACTATGGAAAATTTCACTGCCTGTTAACTGCGTATAAGCTACCACACACAATGGCAAGCAGGCACCAAGTTGAATAGCCAGCGACATAATAATAATAATAATTATTATTATTATTATTATTATTATTATTATTCTATGCATTGAAGTCATTCAGCGAGTGTAATGTTTATATTTATAGCATATCAAGTTTGAGTTTTTTTTCTTTATAGCTACACATTACAGTACGAAACAGAATATTATTAACAAATCTAGGTTCCCAACAATTTCCCGTTTTACTTGACTGACGTGTGACTAGTTATATTCGGCACGCATCACTGTGAATTTTACATATGGAGGAAGAATGCAACTTGACAAGGAAAATAGATCTTAGACAGGGCATTCGAAGCTGCAGAGTTAACGGGGCGAGGAGCCTGTACACGCCGTGCCGTGTGGTTGCAAACTGACGAGAGGGTGTAAGGGGGCGGTACCGACCTTGCACGGGTCCAGACACCATGATCTCGTACATGATGTCTTCCTCGCCACTGATGCGGTAGGCGGGTCCTGTCTTGTACGGCTGAGTGCGCTCGGGCACGTGGGCTCCCAGAGGGCTGGCCCGTTGGCACGACACGTGTAGGTCCACCTTCTTGGGCAGGCGGCAGGGGCCTGGGCTGCCGGCCCTCGCCTGGTAAGGGTAGCACTCCTCGTTCACCAGCCTGTGCCGATATCCCACGCACACACTCTCGACACACGCTCACACACACTTGAAATAAGGATTGTTGCTATGGCTTAAGTAGGTGTGCGGCGTTCACGCAGGGTGATGATATGACAGCTCTACAGATTACTGTATTGATGGTAGGAAGTTAACTTGAACACAGAAATGTTTCCGATATAAATCGCTTTCGCCTAATGCAAAAACGTCCTTATTTCCAATAGGCAACACAATAGGGAAAATTATCAAAGCAGTTTTTTTTTTTTGCAGGAGATTAATTTATACACAGCAATGATTTCAATATAAATCATATTTACCCCAGAAAGGCATAGAACACGAAATGGTACGTAAAATGTACGCTGACTAAAGTTACTGCCAGGAACTGTCAAAAAGATGACCGATAACCTCTAGTCGTGTCTTCATTCAAGAGAACTAGTTATATGTAATCAAAAAATTGTTTGTCAGAATTTTAGAGAATTACAAACTATATTATTATTGTTGAATGCTCCTATTCATGAGATAACAAATTTTTATATGAATATATCTGGGTAATCTGAGTGCCGTGATGGTATGCCTGATAACGTTAGGAAACGTGGTGTGAAGAACGACAAATTTACTCCAATAAATATAGTAATAGATTGGATTTTAAATCGTAATGTGTTTATTGTTATACCTGTACCCAATGTATATAACTGAATAAATACCCTTGGAATTGCACATACTACCCCTATTGATAATACATAATGAAAGTGAGCAACAGCGTAGCAAGTATGCGTGTAAGGTAATATCAATAGATGGGTTTGGTAAGACAATCCAAGTTAAACCTCCTATTATAAACAACAATACAATCCTATTACTTTATTTAAGATGGCCTGAATGTTAATTTAGATCCATATATTTCAGCTAGCCAAATACCTGTATGCACGGCAATAATAGCTGACGTAAAGCAGGCTCGTGTGTCAACGCCTATTCCTACTGTAAATATATAGCGGGCCAGTACCACAAATCATAATAAATCAATCGTGCTAAAGCAATAATTATGTCTAAGTCACAAAATACTCCTTTTTTTTACATTTTTCATGAGAGGTAATATGTGAGATTACTCCGAATCATAGAACAATTAGAATATATCCTGCTGGGTGACCAAAGAATCAAAATAAATGTTTATGTAAGATAGGATCTCGTCCACCAGATTGGTTGAAGAGTAACATATTAATATCATGATCAGTTAATAATATTGTAATTGCCCAGCAAAACAGGTAACGAAAGGAGAAGTAGAATTTCTGTGATAATTAATTATTAAACAAATAATGGAATTTCTCGGGCCAACTTATTTTCTGCCCAGGGCGTCGCAATCCTTAAAAACAGGCCTGCCGAGAGTTCGTGTTTTCTGGGTCATTGCCATTGTACAACACAATACGTTATGATTATACAAATGGTTTGTTGGCAGGAGGTTTTGATCTGTAATGTTCTCAATATAAATTATGTTAACCATCTAAGTAAAAACTCAACACAAAGTGCACAGAGCATTCTAAAGATCCCCTTTCAATGGCCAGTGGTAAAATAATTAATTATTATTTTTGCTCTGGGTCTGTGGGAGCGCACAAAATACGAACGCACTGCTGTCACTTGGTCTACTAACTGTGTACTGCCTGAAGAGCTCTGGAAACCTACCCTATATGTGACTTTTTAGATTGTGGAGGTGATTTTAAGTACGTAGTGCAGTCAGTAAGTTCATAGACGCTGTGAGGCGTGGCTGGCCACACCCGAGGAGCCAGTCATTCCTCGAACTTAATTGAATGGTAGTAGCCTATACACTTTTATGAAGAGTGCACTCTTGGGTTTCGGGATTTAGCCGCGTTGGTTACTATTCTTCAGCTGCAACGACTACCTGAAACGTCGTCAAAGAAGAAACGGCTGACGCGGATAATGACCTAAAGCTAAAGCCGAAAGTGTATTGAAAAAGGCTGCAAAAGCATGCGATCCTTCGAAAGGGTAACAAGTTAATGGTTGAATGGCTCTAGTAGGAACATTTGGTGGTCGAGAATGTTTAAGAGAGCCGAAGGGCACAGTAATTGTGCAGTGTTTAAGGCGACTAGGGGTCACGTGTTGGTGGATATTTTTTAAAGGGTCTGAAGGGCATAGGTGATGGCATAAAGTGTTGAAGGGGGCACATGTGATGGTGGAGAGTGCACTCACCCGTACTTCCTGACGAACATCCACGCGCGGTCGAGGTAGCCGCCCTCGCAGCCCCGCTGGCGCCGGTTGCAGCCCAGGAGCTGCTGCGCCGACAGCCTCACCTGCTCCTTGCCCTCGGACATGATGGCGAAGCGGTCTGAGGCGACGTCCGCAGTCGAGTAGGCCCACGAGGCACCACACCAGCCCTGGTCCGCCACCGGCTGAACCTGGCCTCGCCACTTGGAGCGCGCGTCGAACGAGCGAGGCAGCCGCGACGGGTCGTAGATCTTGCGCACTGGGTTCATGTTCCTCACCTGCCGGACATACGACGGACGTTCGAAGTTTCGTTGTAAATCATAGACTAAAGATGAGGTAGACCGACCTCGCTGGCTGCGCACAACAATTTCCCTGCCCCAACATTGTACTGTTTTTTGCCAACATGGCTGGCGAAAACGGCATGGTTCGGATTTTAGATTAGAAAACTGATTTGTAAACAAGTGCTTAGAGATATTCTCATAATTTCTCTAACGAATTTGTAATGCAGTTTGACTAAATTCACATTGGTAAAAGTATTTTATTGATATAATAGTGATTGCAATTTAAAAATTCACATATAAACAAACACTTTCATCGCTGTTGACCATGTGGCTTTGAGATTTGTGTGAGAATGGGGTAGGTGAATGTAGGGTGCATGCCTCGTCTTTAGCCTGTGTCGCAAGTCGCCCGGCTGAGAGACGGACGGACTGACGCGACGGGCTGTTGTAAATCCCGCGGGACCAAGCAGGGAGGGAGCACGCTACGTACCGTGTTATGAGGGGATGACGGACGGGCGGACGACGGGCTGTTGTAAATCCCGCGGGACCAAGCAGGGAGGGAGCAAGCTACGTACCGTGTTATGAGGGGATGACGGACGGGCGGACGACGGGCTGTTGTAAATCCCGCGGGACCAAGCAGGGAGGGAGCAAGCTACGTACCGTGTTATGAGGGGTTGACGGAAGGGCGGATGACGGGCTGTTGTAAATCCCGCGGGACCAAGCAGGGAGGGAGCAAGCTACGTACCGTGTTATGAGGGGATGACGGAAGGGCGGACGACGGGCTGTTGTAAATCCCGCGGGACCAAGCAGGGAGGGAGCAAGCTACGTACCGTGTTATGAGGGGATGACGGACGGGCGGACGACGGGCTGTTGTAAATCCCGCGGGACGACGCAGGGAGGGAGCAAGCTACGTACCGTGTTATGAGGGGATGACGGACGGGCGGATGACGGGCTGTTGTAAATCCCGCGGGACCAAGCAGGGAGGGAGCAAGCTACGTACCGTGTTATGAGGGGATGACGGACGGGAGGACGACGGGCTGTTGTAAATCCCGCGGGACCAAGCAGGGAGGGAGCAAGCTACGTACCGTGTTATGAGGGGATGACGGAAGGGCGGATGACGGGCTGTTGTAAATCCCGCGGGACCAAGCAGGGAGGGAGCAAGCTACGTACCGTGTTATGAGGGGATGACGGAAGGGCGGATGACGGGCTGTTGTAAATCCCGCGGGACCAAGCAGGGAGGGAGCAAGCTACGTACCGTGTTATGAGGGGATGACGGACGGGCGGATGACGGGCTGTTGTAAATCCCGCGGGACCAAGCAGGGAGGGAGCAAGCTACGTACCGTGTTATGAGGGGATGACGGACGGGCGGATGACGGGCTGTTGTAAATCCCGCGGGACCAAGCAGGGAGGGAGCAAGCTACGTACCGTGTTATGAGGGGATGACGGACGGGCGGACGACGGGCTGTTGTAAATCCCGCGGGACCAAGCAGGGAGGGAGCAAGCTACGTACCGTGTTATGAGGGATGACGGACGGGCGGACGACGGGCTGTTGTAATTCCCGCGGGACCAAGCAGGGAGGGAGCAAGCTTCGTACCGTGTTATGAGGGGATGACGGACGGGCGGATGACGGGATGTTGTAAATCCCGCGGGACCAAGCAGGGAGGGAGCAAGCTACGTACCGTGTTGTGAGGGGATGACGGACGGGCGGACGACGGGCTGTTGTAAATCCCGCGGGACCAAGCAGGGAGGGAGAAAGCTACGTACCGTGTTATGAGGGGATGACGGACGGGCGGACGACGGGCTGTTGTAAATCCCGCGGGACCAAGCAGGGAGGGAGCAAGCTACGTACCGTGTTGTGAGGGGATGACGGACGGGAGGACGACGGGCTGTTGTAAATCCCGCGGGACCAAGCAGGGAGGGAGCAAGCTACGTACCGTGTTATGAGGGGATGACGGACGGGCGGACGACGGGCTGTTGTAAATCCCGCGGGACCAAGCAGGGAGGGAGCAAGCTACGTACCGTGTTATGAGGGGATGACGGAAGGGCGGATGACGGGCTGTTGTAAATCCCGCGGGACCAAGCAGGGAGGGAGCAAGCTACGTACCGTGTTATGAGGGGATGACGGACGGGCGGACGACGGGCTGTTGAAAATCCAGCGGGACCAAGCAGGGAGGGAGCAAGCTACGTACCGTGTTATGAGGGGATGACGGACGGGCGGATGACGGGCTGTTGTAAATCCCGCGGGACCAAGCAGGGAGGGAGCAAGCTACGTACCGTGTTATGAGGGGATGACGGACGGGCGGATGACGGGCTGTTGTAAATCCCGCGGGACCAAGCAGGGAGGGAGCAAGCTACGTACCGTGTTGTGAGGGGATGACGGACGGGCGGACGACGGGCTGTTGTAAATCCCGCGGGACCAAGCAGGGAGGGAGCAAGCTACGTACCGTGTTATGAGGGGATGACGGACGGGCGGACGACGGGCTGTTGTAAATCCCGCGGGACCAAGCAGGGAGGGAGCAAGCTACGTACCGTGTTATGAGGGGATGACGGACGGGCGGACGACGGGCTGTTGTAAATCCCGCGGGACCAAGCAGGGAGGGAGCAAGCTACGTACCGTGTTATGAGGGGATGACGGACGGGCGGACGACGGGCTGTTGTAAATCCCGCGGGACCAAGCAGGGAGGGAGCAAGCTACGTACCGTGTTATGAGGGGATGACGGACGGGCGGATGACGGGCTGTTGTAAATCCCGCTGGACCAAGCAGGGAGGGAGCAAGCTACGTACCGTGTTATGAGGGGATGACGGACGGGCGGACGACGGGCTGTTGAAAATCCCGCGGGACCAAGCAGGGAGGGAGCAAGCTACGTACCGTGTTATGAGGGAACAGCGTGCCGAGGCGCAGCGAAATGCCCTCATCCAGTCGTCGGCCCCAGAAGTCGGTGTAGTTGGAGGCCGTCCAGCCCAGCCTCCCCTTCTGCGCGTTCACGACCGAGACGATCTCCGTGTCCACGACGCACGCGTGCCTCTCGCACAGGAACTCCGGCATTGGTCCCGTCGCCTGGCACGTGCTGCACGCACACACACACACACTCAGCTAGATACATATACCACGTTCACGGTATCAATCTCGGTAAAAAAAAAATACTGCCCTTAATTGAGCTTCCATCCAGACACCAAAACGTCAATACTTAAAATCTTCTTAATGGTTGTTCACGATAAACTGAGCACTTCTGAAATCAACCATATAATAAAGTCACTGCTCAGGCCTGCATATATTTTGACGGCCGTACTGAGTGACATACATCGAGTAAAGCTGGTAATTATGTATGGAAAGTAGAACCATAACTTAACTTCGAATTAAAAGTGATAGGTAATCATTTGCGATAACTAAAATTATTTATTTATTTATTTTTATCCATCAAGTCTAGAAATAACCAGATATAAAACATATTTACTTTTATAATAATACCACAGTTTCTCCTGACCGACGCATGACTCATGAATAAAGAGATCAAGATCATGGTAATGTTAATTTTACATATGGCGGAGGAATACACAACGTTCGTACAGGTAGATATTAAGCAGGGCTTTCAAAAGGGCTCATTTTACCGTGAACTGCATATATATGTGAACACTCAGAGGTCATATCCACACTATCTATCCAACTATCTGGCGTGATCGGCGCAAATGATGACCACATGGGAAATACCTGATGATTCACATTTAGATAATTTTACAGGTGAGCCATGTTAAGTTTGAAAACTGTTATGTTCTTCCGCCGTATGCTGATAGGCCTATTTCAAATGGCTGTATCTTGTGACGGATTACGTTCTTCCCCGTGTCTGTATAATAAGCATAAAACACCGTATCGAAGAAAACAAATACCATAAAAACACGGAAAGTGAAAAATAAAAAATAAAAAAATTGACTCAAGTTTTTCCCTGTGGTCTTCAAATATGAACTGGACATGACGCCTTTCTCCCGGTGCACTGAAAGCAAGTTTGGTTTGTTGCAGACAGCAAAATGCTTGTTTGTATAGGGTAAGAAATAATTTCACTGCCCCAAACAAAATATTCTGCTGAGTAGCTAAAGAAAACTTGAAAAGCAACAAAATTTATTTTGTTCATGCAACAAAATACACGTTTGAATAATATAACCCTCTGTGTTGGGCTAAAAGAAACTAAACTGTCAACAAAATTTTCAGTCGAATCAAATATATTTTGTTTGGCCATTCGTTCTAAAATACAGCTCAAGACTTTGTTTGTATATTTTATGACTATTAAGATACTAACCGTGCTTGTTAGTGCGTTTATTGAAGCTCAATAATGTCATGGGCCTCCAAATGACTATTAAGGTACTAACTGTACTTGTTAGTGCGTTTATTAAAGCTCAATAATGGAATGGGCCTCCAAATGACTATTAAGATACTAACTGTGCTTGTTAGTGCGTTTATTGAAGCTCAATAATGGAATGGGCCTCCAAATGACTATTAAGATACTAACTGTGCTTGTTAGTGCGTTTATTGAAGCTCAATAATGGAATGGGCCTCCAAATGACTATTAAGATACTAACTGAACTTGTTAGTGCGTTTATTGAAGATCAATAATGGAATGGGCCTCCAAATGACTATTAAGATACTAACTGTACTTGTTAGTGCGTTTATTGATGCTCAATAATGGAATGGGCCTCCAAATGACTATTAAGATACTAACTGTACTTGTTAGTGCGTTTATTGAAGCTCAATAATGGAATGGGCCTCCAAATGACTATTAAGATACTAACTGTGCTTGTTAGTGTGTTTATTGAAGCTCAATAATGGAATGGGCCTCCAAATGACTATTAAGATACTAACTGTGCTTGTTAATGCGTTTATTGAAGCTCAATAATTGCATGGGCCTCCAAATGACTACTAAGATACTTACTGTGCTTGTTAGTGCGTTTATTGAAGCTCAATAATTGCATGGGCCTCCAAATGAAGCAAGTTCAACAGAAGACTAAAAAGTTAAGCTGCAAATCTCGAAATATTTACTTAGACACGTTTTCCAACATTTGAAATGTAATTATTGAAATTTTTCGTCAGAAGTGACCTAAGCGAAGATTGTTAGGCCGTAGTGCTAAGACACAAACGATCTAGGTTCAATTCTCGCTCGACTTTCCAGCTTTTTTATATTAACGGAAACCTTGTGTACGTAGATCCAAACAAATGTTTAGTTGCTCCAACAAAATCTTAGTTTTCGCCAGACAAACAAAAATGACAAATTAATTTGGTTTTAGCAACATTATATTTCACTGCAGCTATACGAACAACAAATTTCGTTAAACCAAATGAACTTTATTTGACTCAACCAAAACATTTCCTCAATGGCGTGCAGCTCGAGTTCTCAATGCACGCAGTGGTTTTGCTTCTATAACCGTACGTATTCTGTTTCTGGCACGTACTGTAACTTCCCGGGCCAGACGAGTGATTAGGGCGGAGCTGCGGGTCAATTAACCCAGGGAGGCAACAATAAGCATGACGTCACACACACGAAGCCGTGATAAGACCACGCCCACCTAGCCGCCAGTGTGCCTCTGTATACCTACACACCGGTTTGAAACTAAGAGAAAGTTTTCAGCATACCGCATTCATTCCCCTGGTGATACGTAAGCACAAAATGAGAAGGTATGGTTTAACGAACGTGCCTAAAGTTTAAAAATAATAGCAGAAATTAACTATTTAAATGAAATTTCTTTTTTATGAAATTTTAATTGAGATACGATAAGCCTAGAGTGATATCCCCAAGAGTGTCGCAAAGGTAATTTGCCCCAGGAAACATTTTATATCCACTTTTCGTAAATAAATAAATAAATAAGGAGGTAACAGACTGAATGTAGACTATGATGTGAGGCCAAAACTGGCCGTAACTCAAAGTGATTTCAATAACCTTGTTTCAGTAATGTGAGCGCAACTCTGGCTACGAGGTCTTTTCGTAAGAATTCGACATTTTTCCTTGCAGGATTCTATCTTTTAAAAGTTATTTACCAGTATAATCTTTCGGAATACGCTTATTGTTGCTTTCTTTTACAGAAATTGTTAACTTTAAGAGTTTGTTAAAAAACTTCATGAGCAATTAACACCCCCAGCTTCTTTGGGCGAGAATGATTGTAGAGGTAAGAACCTAACCAAGTGATGCCAAAGCTCGGCGTGGTAGCGCCTGGAGTACACGCAACTAACACATTACGTGTGTAAACCAGTTGCATAGCAGTAGGTGAACCAAGAGAACAGAGATATTTTAATTCTGGTAACCCTTTCTTTCCCATGTTAGTTCAGGATTTCAGGTCTTGCAAATAAGACATTGTTTAATGCGTGCTGTGCTTAATCTAGCAAAGAGCATGCTTCAGCATCACAGCCAATAAGCTGTAGGCTTTGTATTCGCTGATGATTGATATGAACCAGTCATAACACAGAGAAGTAGTACAGATTAAGTATCAATTACTGCCAGGGGAAATTATTTGGCACTGAGCTTCGTAGAGTACAGTACCAGTAAAATATTACCTTCCTGTACAACATGTAGAATATAGGCTACAACGGGCATGAAACGTTAACGTGCTAGTAAGACACGCAAAGAAATACTGTTGTGGGCTATCTTTAAATTCGTTACAGAATATGACGTTAATTTTTCTCGACCGTAGAATGTGTACTATCCAAAAGTCTATAGCGACTTGAAACAGCGAGATGGTTGTCCGAGGCCGAAATGACAAGGTTGTAGTGAGTATTGACGTTATAGTTATGGTCCGACGGGTGGGGGATTGAAACTGCCTGTTTCTGGTTTACATTTCGTAGCATGTGTAGGAATGTTACTTGTCCCAGTCTAATATATCGTGTGGAAGATATCGTCGTGGTACTTCTTTTCAAGTCACTCTCAACGAACCAATCGCAGAGATACAATTACCAATACATCATTTACACTGATTACTAGGGCCTACTTGATATGAAATGCGAATCGTGAAATTGGTATCATGAATGTACCGCCAACACATCAAAGATTTATAGCTTAGTTATATTTAAAAAAAAAAAAAAAAAACATGGGGGTGTAGGAAGTTTGTTAAACTCAGTATCTTGAGGTTTATAATCGTTGGAATCAAATAAATAACTCCTTAAAATATCCGTGAACAAATATGTACAAAAATCGGTGTTCCCAATACACAGCCTGATAGACTTATAGAACACGGTATCATTCCCAAATATAGCCGGCGCTATCAAGTTTCATAAGAAAACTTTAAGAAAATCGCTGATTTGAGACATTCACTAAGGAAGATAATTTGTACAAAATCGAGAGTGAGCTCCTGACCTAGAATGAAAATAATGTTTCCCCACTTTTCTTAAGATACTATGGCAGTACGCTAACATTTATGATAGGAGAAGCCTATGCGGTATTGTTGTTTTACGCAAAAAAAGTTTTTGAGAAGACGTATGTTTGAAAAACACAATCTTAGTTTTACCAAACCCTTGAGCTCAAAATAAGAGTTAAGTCGTAATTCTTGAATCCCGATTGAACAGGCTTCGTAGAGAAATGACTTCTTGTACATTTTAGCCGCAAAATATTTAGAGAAACTTATTCGCATGAAAGAATGTGAGTGAGAGCTAGATTTCAATAAAGTATGCAGATATCTGCAGTCAGTGCAAATAAAGTATGCAGATATCTGCAGCCAGTGCAAATAAAGTATGCAGATATCTGCAGCCAGTGCAAATAAAGTATGCAGATATCTGCAGCCAGTGCAAATAAAGTATGCAGATATCTGCAGCCAGTGCAAATAAAGTATGCAGATATCTGCAGCCAGTGCAAATAAAGTACGCAGATATCTGCAGCCAGTGCAAATAAAGTATGCAGATATCTGCAGCCAGTGCAAATAAAGTATGCAGATATCTGCAGCCAGTGCAAATAAAGTATGCAGATATCTGCAGCCAGTGCAAATAGAAAAGCTGAAGCTGCAGATATAGGCATACTATACTGAAATCTAACTGTTACTGGCATTCTTTCATGAGAATTAGTTGTTCTGGGCATCGTATTGCTAAAATTTATGAGAAGCCGAATAATGCTTAGGCTTGGCTTCTAGTTTTTGTAATGACTAGCGCCTAAAGCCACATTTTTACTCTTAAGGGGACCGCATTTGATTTTGAAATAGTTCGGAATTCGTAACAAGTTCAGAGACTACCTGTGATATATGTACTTGTTAAACTTTAAAAAGTGAGCGTACAAAAACGGACAACATAGTGAAATTTAGCTCACAATCAAAAAATCCCGAGAAATGATCCGTTCATTAACCGAAACGAGGATACGTACTTGACACAAGAAATTAGCTTTATCAAGAAGAGTATACAAGTATACAAGATATAAGTTTTCTAACCGACAAACCAATTGTAGGGGGTGACGTTTTGCAAAATGTATCCGCCTATCCACACGAAAGAAACGAAGGAAAATCCTAGGGCACCATCATCGTCTGCCATTGGCGACAACCCAACAATCACGTAAAATGGAGTCAAATGTTCTCACAGCATTCAGTTATGAGTGAACTCTGTATACTTTCCAGCATGCCCACGCTAGGCAGCTGCGGATAGTTCAGGAATTTATTTAAGGGCAAATATGCTTGCGTTAGATTCGCAAGTGAGATGTTATATTCTATAGTCTAGCTGCAACAAGCAAAGTAACTTGAGATGTGCGACCGAGTCATTAGAAAACAAATCGATCTCGTTAACCTATTCAGACAATGTGTTTACAATAACGCACTTGATATAAGGGTAACGTTTAACACAAATATATGTGAACATTGCAACACTGAGAAAGAATGCCCGAATGAATTGAAACTCGGAGGATGTGTAGAACAGTGTGCCAACAATACGTGATTATTACGATTTCAGAGAGATGGCGTACACGTAGGCCCAGCAGCGCCCTCTCTTGTGTAACTGGAATGGTTCATGTTATACCAAGTTCAGTCAGTGAAGAACCATCAAACGAAGAAGATGCAAGTGCCAGAATGCCTCGTCGACGTCAAAGGGCGCCATATGAACATTTAAGAGAGTTCGAACGGGGAAGAATGATCGGTCTCTGGGAGACGGGTAAGTCATACCGTGACAACTAAGCAACGCGACACGATGCAGAGCAACAAGCTTCAGCCAATCGGAGCTTTGACTCTGGCGACAGACGTCGCGTGCACGAGTGACTGGCATTGTTATTGACGCTTGTCGCCGGCGACAAGGGATAAGAAGAACAACATTTTTAGAATAAAATTTGTGTATGCCTTAATAAATAAACTAGCTAGCAGCTGAGGTAAATCAGAAAAAAAAAAATGTTTCCAGAGATAGTTCCAGGAGTCTTTTAAGAAAACAAACGTTACTGTTTTCCAATATGTGATGAGTCGTTATGTCTTAAATAACCATTTCTGATATTTACGTTATTTAATTTAATGATTATCTCTCTGAAAAATAAACCGTAAGTATATTTAATGAGACGAAAACCCATTCATTGTCTTTCGTTCGCTTTTCGCATCTCGGTGCGAACTTTCTATTAAGATAACTGAGGGGTGAAGAGATTTGGGAGGCTCTTAACATCGAGGTCTTGAGAGCCGATGAGGGTGACGCGAGATATGGAGTAGCTCCGGATTGAAAGAGCGGGGGAAACGGGAAACTCTCGATTAAACCCACCGACCAGCGGGGCATCGTCCGGCGTGATTCCCACATGCGAAAATCCGGGAGGGACCCCGCGGGAACCGAGCACGGTTCGCTTAGGTAGGAGGCGAGTAGTCTAACCACCACACCACCGCGGTCCCACGGCGACAGAGAGCATCATGGTCTGTGTCACCGGCAGCCGGCGACAATCCATCTCTGTATTGGGAAAACAAGAAAGAAACTCATCGCCGACTATCATTGTTGGTCGCGTCGCATCGCATCGCGCTGCTAAAGGCCAGGCTACATTGACATATACCTAACACATTCACAGTTATAGCGATATGCGCATACATAACACAACGCAAGCACAGTGGTCTAGCTACAATTGATGTAACGATAATAATATTATTTTGTTTATGTTGCTATATTTGTACCGAAGAAATTAAGTTATGTATAGCTGGAAGTCGTTTTTGTCAAACATAAATATTTTCGAGTGCTCTAAGACGTTTTTAAACTAGAAATTATTTTTATTTCAATTTTTACTGTTCAAGTTACCTAAAAAACGTTACAAAATTTCCGTGGTTGTCATTATCCAGAAATAACAAAAGAAAATATCTGCCCGAGGAATGAAGTCAAAATATACACACTGTCTTGATTGGTAAGTAAGTTTTTCATTCGATAACGTAGTATATTTTTCGGGGCTTCTGACGGCTGAATATTGACGCGTAGCGATTGTTGAACTCGCCTTTTTTGCTATAACTGTGCTTAGATGATTGCTCATAGCTATGCGTGATTGTAGTCACACTAACTGAAAACAAGCAGTATGTATATCGCTGTGTCGTGTTAGTGATGTGCTTACAGCAATTTAATTGTGAACCCTGAAGCCTGTTGGTGCTCTAAGTTATAACTGGTTCATATCGACATCGCTTAGCCTAATGCTTGCAGCTCGTTAGGTGAGCTAACTAAACAAGTACTGTGCCAGCTTAAGGTTGAAGTAAAGTAACTGCCTATGGCGCACTGTAGCTGACTGTACGATCTGAAGAACTAATAAAAAAAAAATTAGTGCAGACACCATCAAAATTATCATAAAAGAGTGATTTATGCTGTATATGAAAGAAAAAATATATATTTTGCAACCTTATTAAAATATTTTACTAAAATATACTTTTTAAATGTAAAAAAATTAATCGATTGGTAAAGTCCGCATTTTTATCAACATTTAAGCTCATTTCCGTTTCGGATACTTCGGAAAGCAGAATTTACAAGAAAATCTTCTTCGAGAAATATCGTCATAAAATTCACTGCGATGATGTGCACTAAAATCATAGTAATAATGCATCGCACCAATTTTATAATTAACTTTATTTACGTAAGTTTCAGTCATAAATGTTTGTGGCAAATGGACGCACATAAAATCAATTATAAAAATTATTTCCTATATTACTATTACAATTTTCGTACACACGATCATAGGAAACATTTTAAACGATATTTCATGACGAAGATTTTCTTGCAAATTCTGCTTTCTGGAGCATCCAGAATGAAAATATGCATAAATTTGGTTAAAAATACAGACTATTTTAATCGATTATTTTTAACATCATATACGCCATAAATCGCACTTTTCTGACAATTTTTATGGTGTCTGTATTATTTTCTATGGGTTCTTCACGTTGCATAGTTAGGTGCAGTGCTCCATAGGCGGTTGATGTACTTTAACCCTAAGTGCAGCAGCACAATAAGAACTGCCTAGCTAGCAACACTAGAAGGCATCATTTAAAATGGGTCTCAAAATGTTTAAGTCAACAGTCACTGAAGAAATGACAGGCTCGAGAGTATACGCAATAGCAGTCCGTCTCACGCTTAGATTGCAGCGCAGGGCTTAAGGCGCTCACTGTTGCCAGATTGCTTCAGCTTTGTGACGTAACTGGCAAGCTGAGAAACAAATGGGCGGTGAAGGGAACGCACCTCATTAAGGGGAATGTTTGCCTGTTTATCTCCCTGCCAACTCGTAAAGAAATCCAATCTTGCGACGCAGAGCCTTCGAAATTGAAACACGTGATAAACCCTATCATTGTGATTGGACGGTGCAAACACAACGTAGATAGTTTTCCTTTTTCGAGGTTGCAAAAAAATTACTTATGAGGCAAACAGCACCCGCAGGAACGAGGACAGCGTTAACGACAGAAATCGTGTACTGGAAAGAGAGAGTGAATGTCCATTACACCGCGAGCTGCAATATAAGAGTCAGACGCCCTATAATTAAAGCTTCAGGCTGGCATGTTTTGACAACCGACGCTCTTTCTTGCTCATCTTGAAATACAACTCGCCATTGCCAACACGCGACATTTGCTGGCGCTGTGATACTGTGCATTCTATAATTACGTTGGCAACACTGGCAAGCCTTAAATTATTCCGTGGCCACTGGCGGGCCTTTCTAATATTCTCGTCACATCAAACATAATGGTTCATTTTCCCAGCATCGTAGTTAGAAGTATTGATATTTGACGGAACTAGACCGGGCATGGGGAACTTGTAAACACTGTGATATACACCAGGTTATGAAAACTATATTCCTGAAAATTTTGCACATTCATTTAAGACAAGGTAGATTTCAAACATTTGTCTTTTTATGTTATTTTTCGTAATTGGTTCACGATTTTTATTTGACAAGTTTAGTAGCTGCCAATTAAAACAACGAAAACTACACAGGTGTGTATACCAGTGAGTAGTTAATGAGTAAGGACGCCTTATTTTCGCGAGTAAGACGTCGATGCAAGCCACACTTCAACCTCTTATGCGAAAACCTGCAGTTTTACTATTATTCTCTTTCTGATAGACCTTCCGGCGTTGGCCTTGACCAAACAAAATAATGTACTCTGGTTCGTCTGCGATTCGTGGGCGATCACCTGACACGAGTGGCATTGAACATTTCTTATTGCAAAAGTGGTTCTAGGCTGACGTTTTTTGAAACTTAAAGAGACCGCAATCGTCTACGCGAAATATTGCGTTCCTATTAATAGACACACGGGTTCGCAGTCTGCAGGTCATTGAAGTAACGAATTTTTTTAGTTCTCTACTAGGTAATAAGAAAAACCGATTTCCTGAAATGAATACGTATACAAGAACGGTCTAGCGGGCACTTTGATGAAGGTGAATTCTATCATACCATCCGTTGGCTGAGCTGTCAGACTACTTGAACTCCGGCCGCATGCACCAGCAAAATGGCGCCAATGGCCAGCAACGCATCCTAACGCCATTCGCCAGTCAGTGGCCGTTAACATACTTGCCGGTACAGCCTGCGTGGAACTCTTACCTGCGAAAATCATGCGTCCCTTCCGTGTGTGTTTGCATGCGAATCGCTGGCATTCGCTGCGAGAACACTCGAATTCAGAGCAGCGCACGCAATACAGAAATTGCGGTCAATAATCTTATAAAATCATGAATTAAATGTTTCGGAAGTTTAGCCAAGACGGAAAATTTAAAATTCGATTGTTTTGTAAACTATAACTGGCACTAAATAAAACGTTTATTTTGAAGATCGTAATATCTTACACACAGACAATTCAATTTAACACACCCCAGGAGCACTTGCCATCCTTACAAAATATTTAAAAAATCAAACAGAACTTGTAGCTGGAGGTGGAAGACAGTTCAGAATTACAAATAGCATGTTAAACACATTTCCTATATTCTTGTTTTTTTTTTTAATAATGTTTTCACAGAATTCTGTGCTAGTAATTGTTACGTGGCGTAATTATGTTTTCTAATTATTTATCGGTTTCATTTTGAACTTAGTTCATTTTTATAACAGTTGTTATAAAGTGTAACGTATTTCAAGAGATACATGTGAAACACATCTCTGCAAATTACTGACCTGCAAAAAAACTGACACTTATTTTCGGCGAATAAAATACAGGAACATTTCAATTACAGGCAAAGGCGACACACGCTAAATTTCGATGAAAAATACATGCATGATGTAACGATTCTCACTCATAAAAAATATATGTAAAGCTGTGGAATGAAAAATGCCGGGTATTTTGTAAGCAATAGTGCTGATGGGATGCGATAGCACAGTAATATTTAGCTTGCTTGTCTTAGGAAACCACGAGATCGATTCTTTAAGCAACCATAGTCTATTTTAGTGTGAAAAAATTTGTATTTATTCAGCTCTTTTTGATGCAGAAAGAAAATAACTTTTAAAAAAAAGTACGAGTTATCAACTTTCTTCATGATAATTTAGGCAGGGTGGAAAGTCGTAATTCTAAATAAATCAAATAATTTCTGCACGACTTTGTGCCTGCAGTCATTTCAATCTTTACAGCTTAGTCTTTCAATATATCTCCTTTGTGGCTTGTCCGTTACGTAGCTATCAGGCTTGAATAGACTTCAGCGTCATTCAAAAATACTATGTTTGTATAATCATTATTTTAATCGATATATCATGTCCTGTGCTTTTAAGCACTATGAGTGCTCAGAACGTTACAGTTTCTTAGTGTTATTGAAAAACGTCAATCCTGCTCTTGTTTTTACGTGTGTTGTTCATAACAAATGTCTGCAAGTTTTAATCAGCTCACCCCAGGCAACAATGTGCAAGAACAGATAAATAATTCCGTTCTAACGACACTTAACTTTGCACGGAAACTTTACTCTACTTGGTGCTGACGAAAGGTCCATCTTGACACAAATACTCTAATTTATATTGATAAGAGGACTGTATAATTACGCGGTTGCTGCTGGCGTTTTAATATTATAGTAAATTTTTTGTACTTACCATGCGTTGCAGTTTATTTTGACGATGGATCCATGAGGGTAGTACTCGTTGCTGAGGTAACAACCTGTAGAGCAAACAAACAGTTTTTCTCACATTGGCGTTTTTTTTAAACCTTATCAATTATTTAAAAAAAAAATGTAAATAATTTAAAATGTATCAAACATCAAGAGACGAAGTCATTACATCAGTACAGGGAATAAATAAACTAAAATTTGTGTCTGAATGTGTTTCGTTTGGCGAGTGGACATCCAGCGTTTTTGGGGTGAAAAGGTTCCAAATATATCAAGGATTCACTTTGCTGTAAAATTACTTAAACGGCACGTGTCTAGTAAATAAACGAATCTATTTTGTTAGGAAAATGGCGTGAGACTGAAAACGTATTTACAGCAAATTTTTCACACACAAAAGTAAGACAATTTATAGTTAAATTGTGCCATTAAATTACAGTTTTTCTTTGTCTACCACCTATATCAGATTAGGTAAATCGGAATTGTTGGACGAGTTGAATGGAATGGGAAATATTATTTATCGCCACACTGTTCTTCATTAAAATAGCGCTCAGAAACGTAGACGCCTCGTGCGTATGTAACTCAAACTTTGAGCAAAGAACTTTCGCGGAAAGATTTCCAGGCAAGATATATTTGAAAGCAGTCTAGGGTTGTTGCGCTTTTCTGATTGGCTGTACTATAATTTCAAGCAAATTCGGTTGAGTGTAGACGTTATCAAGTTTTTGAAGTTGTACTCAAATGAAGTAGCGAAATTGTCCCATCTATGATGAGAGAGAACCTACCTTTTCGCGTTATTAGATGGTATACGACTTTCACGTTATACTGAGCCTTTTTCTAAAGCCCTGCTTAAGATCTACTTGAATGCAAATTGTGTCTTCTTCCACCATAGGCAGAGTTAGCATTGCCAAGGGTCTGATTACTTTATTAAAGCTTTGGCGAACGAAACTGTCAAATTATTATTAGAAAATGAAATCTTTGATAAAATTAATAATCCTCACATTTATATGCATTATAAATACACTTAAAGTAAATCACGTAATTTTAATATTCATAAATATTTACCGAAACACTTTTAATTCAACGTTAATAGTTGGATGGATCCCCGTGTTTTCTGTTAAACAGTTGTTTGCGCGAATACGCGTATCTCGGTAAATAAATGTTATATCAATACGATTTTTTGTCAGAAAATATAAAAAAAAACTATTATCTATGCCCATATTTATTTTACTTTTGTCATATTAAGTGTATTCTTGGAGAACAAAATTCGTGAAAATGGTTCAATATCGCACATATAAAGCTTGCCTATGCAGTTCCCTAAGCGGCAAGAGAACAGTACAAAGATATGGTCTGTCTACCTTCATCGCATGTAATAAACTTCCACTGTTACATATCTGATTTGCGCAGTACAGCGTTACGACGGAAACACTGCACGCCATGCGCGTAGGAGCGATGAGGCGCTAGGCGTGCGTGTTAGTGTCGCCCGTATCGCACCCTCGCTGCTTGACCTTGGACACGCAGCTCCATCCCCCACTCTCAAGACGTTGAACTACTTTCCCTCGGCAATTGCCAACTTTACTAGGCGCATGCCAATCAGTGAGTGTCCATTAAAATATACAGAATGTTTCGTAAAACATTATGAAAATGCCGATTGACGTATGTCTGGAAACAACATCTAAGAGTTTAAAATGCCCCCGAAATTTGGGCTATAAAAATATTTTTTAATTAATAATAATATTAATTTAAAATATTTAAATTTCTTACGTTAAAATTAATTAGTTTCCACTTAATTAAGTAGAAATGCATTTAAAGCCCAGCTTTTGGGGGTGTTTTGAACACTTAGACATCGTTTCCGGACATAAGTCAATCTCGGCATTTTCATAATGTTTTTCAAGAAGGAATCACCTCCAAAAGTTTGTAAAATAAGTTACGAAAAAATCCTCTGTATTTAGGTAGGGGTAGTGACATTGTTCAATGGTTAAATTTAAACGTGCTCACTTTACCGTGAACAGCCCTTACCAATCTAGACTCCATAATCCAAGTACTCTGTGGTATTAGAATGACAGGTCTCGCGCAATCCCAGCAACAAATATACAAACGATAGTGGCTCGAGTGTAAAAAGGGCTGTAAGTCTGGCCTGCTGCCAAACAACACGAAAACACTCGGAGCTCCGACTATTTATATATTGGTTGTTAACCCCGCAAAGCAAACACGAGGTGCAGAATATTTCGCGTGAAGATTTTAAGACTACAGTAGGTATTATTATAGAATATTCCAGCATATTCGCTGTTTCTTCACACTTTTTTTAAAAATCAAATCTTAGAAAATTCACTTCATGTATGCAAACTTTCGCGTTACGTTTTTTCCTAAGTATGCTATGTTTCACAAGCCATTTACAAACTCTAAACTTGAATCAGTGAGAATTTCACGGCTTCAATCAGTCAACAGTACCTTACTGATTCAACAGCCACTTCCGTGAATTTGATTAATTATTGAAAAAAAATGCTGGATTTCCTTCATTTAATGATTCAGTAAAATTTTTCACTGGTTCATCAGTCATTTTTTCCACTGTTTTTCAGTGGGTTATTTTTGACTGATGGATCAGTTAAATATCGTGTAAAAATGGCCTTCAAACGAAGTTTCAAAAGTCAGTTAAACAATGTGTATAATATTAAATAACAACGAATAAATTAATAAAATTTATAAAAAATACTTTCTAAAATGTGTTTCGTCTTTTAAAACCCCATTTTACGAAGTAATGTGAACATTCAGCCTTCATTTTGGTTTTGCGTCTTTCATTTCGTTTTCATGTAATCATCACAGCGCTCTATTTTAAGGTTTAAACTGTGCTGAAGACAGTGCACTCATATATACTATTCGTTTAACAATCCTAACAGTACCAATTAAACGAAAAACCGCGTAGTGAGGGCGTACAATTTAAAACTTCACGATTTCGATTAGAAGTATAAGACACATATTTCACTCTAAGTTTTTGCAACTTGGCTTGGTAGTGCAGATGGAGCCTTGTCCTCACAGCTCAGGCGTAGGGTAGCCGACTTGTAGTCGGATCTGTCGCACTGGGAATCTGTCAGTTCACACAACTAAAACAACGACAAAATACAAAAAGAAGGTAAGGTAACCGCTTAAAATCAAAGAGCAAAGGGGGCGCGAGTTCAATGCTGGCCACCTGCAAAGTATTTTTACTCTTTTTAAACTACGGTAAATTGCACGATTATAAATAGTAAACTAACGCAAATATGTTTATTTCACGTATTTATTTTGCTACAAACAATATTTAATTCGCCTCTGCAGTCGGCCGTCACTTATTCAATCAGTGAAATTTTATCACTGACACAATCAGTGGTTTTCCACTGATTCTCAGTGGAGCCATTCTCACTGATTCGAGTAGTTAAATTTCACTGTAAATCAGTGGTTTTCCACTGATTCGTATTTAGAGTGCACTTGTGTTTAAAAAAAAAAGTTTTATTTTTGGTTAAACTGAACTCTTTATATATATATAATATTTCATTTATAATAAATATTAATTAAAGCAGGGAGAAAATAGGCGTGGTGGTACTGCCTGGTAAGAAATAGCTCTCTTGTAAAATATTATTTCACTGAATGCACACGAATGTGGTGCGTTGTGTCATCTGTGTAATTCTCCAGATATAGTTGAGCTTTGTTTGCACGAGGCGGAGGAATATTCTGAAAGTATAACTTAAGCAGGACTTCGAAAAAGTGTCCAGATACAGTGGATGGACTATACTTACGAATACAGATGTTAAACTGTCGCTTATACCGCGAACTGGAACTGCGTACCTAATAGAAATGGCTTCACGAACTAGCAACATGTTTGTGGAGCGGCGTTCCTCAATCAGCACCTTGTCACTTACTCGATAGCCTACAACCCTGCAACCTCGGTCGAGGAGCCAATCTTTGCCGGGAGGGGATCATTTGAAAACAAACCATACAGGTTTTTCCCACGCAGTTACAACCCCGAGTCCATTCTTAACTGGGGGTCGCACAGACATTCCTTCGCACAATCACTTTATAAAGCCGTCACGTTGGTACTCGTGTTTGTATTCCTCAAACACTGTAACATCATAATATCGCTCGTCTAGGCCCTGTAAGGTGCATTTCTCGACACTGGGATAAAATATTCGCGCCCCTTGCAGGTATGTTATTGCATTACGTGGTATTGCCCACGCTAGCGGGGCCCCACAAATATAGCTGCTTTCTCTTATGAATATGGCCAGACTGCATCCCATCATTGTGCCACTCGACAGCAGAGAGATGCCAACACATGAATGTAGTATCAGACAGCCTTCTCTGTGAGAATGCTGAAATGCTATTACACTTGGATTAGTTTAGGTTAGGCTAGGTTACATTAGGTTAAGTTGGGTTAAGATAGGCTAGGTCACTTTGGTTAGGTAACCTTGAACAGTGGAGGTGGGCATTGGCAACTTTAATCACCATACAACACTTGAAACTATCAATATAGCAAATGAATATCAAACGCAATTAGTTTCTATGTGGAACTATTATTTTTTTCGAATTTAAAAATCAAACTACAATTGAAATACGTAATCTTTCGCAGCACGAAGTTGCTAATCTGACAGAAGGTTCGTTACCAGAGCCTTGCGCAGCCAATCAGAGAAGGGGTACGCCCATCCACGCTAAAGGAACCGCCACTGCATTTCCTATCTGTAGGGACACTCGATCTTCGCGAAAACATTTCACGCCCAGTTGTACTTCATAACACTTTAGCTCAGATCCACTTTCATCATTGGATGAGCAATGTATTATGCGCCTTATGTGTCTGCCCGCGAATCACAGACCTACAGCATCGTAGTAACCTAATTCTGATTGGCCATTCAAGTGAGAATATGTCTTCTCGCAGACACACAACGCCGAGATAATCAAAACAAAACTGCTGGAATGCCCGTAGGGTACTCAAATGTAGCATGTGCAGAAATCTTTTCGCGAAATTCCTGTGTCTCTACGTATCTGCGTACGCTGCATTTTTTGTATTTGCACTTGTAATTCATTGGAAACTATTCGCCAAAGATATTTTTGTAGCACTACAAATAAAATAGAGTAAAATTCACAAAACATTCGTGTATAGTGTGTAATTCTAATATTGTATTTGAGATAGTATGTGTTGTAGAATTCTAGTTTATGTTATGTAGACACACAGAAAATTCGCGAATTCATCTGAGGACAAGATAGACTCCCAGCACATGTACATTTCACTTACTTTTCCAATTGGATAGTAGGTTGTAAGTCACGCGTTGTACTAATTAGATCCAATAAACAACCTTCAAGAAAAACGTGGCCCGAATCCTGCGCTACCTGGTCTGGGGTATAAGTGGAACATACACCAATGCACAACTAGGCTTGATTTTATGTCTTGCTTGTACACAAATAAATCCGCGAAATTTTCGGGTCTCAAATTATAAGCATTGCGCTACATAATCAATTTTGTATGTTTTTGTTTAAATAATGTTTTGCACATAAACTATAATTCAGTTATAGAGTGACAGTAAAATATTTGGTACTACTTTTCAAATACAAAAATTATTTTTATTGTGTACTCCGCAAAGTGATGCTTCGATGAATTTAACCATTGTTGAATAATTTCCTTGGCTGGTCGAATTACGTTTTGCACGTGTTACCCGTTTTCGCGAGAAATGCAGATGGCCAAGAGCCGAAATTACTACATTCTGGAGACGTCTGATCGAATGCGTGTACTACACATGATATTTTAGGCAATAGCTTTGAACTAAATAAATTACTGGTCTCATTAAAAAATGGTTACTCCATGTATGAAAACACTTTCAGTTGAAGTGATATGTACATACATGTGACACTGCAAAGAAGCGCATTTAGGTAATGCTTAGAACAGCTTCCAACAAGGAAAGTTCCTCACGTTTTAGGGGTCATCATTCGTTTTTTAAACTGTATTACGTATTCTCATAAATCACTGCAACAAATAACATCAAACACAAACACATTTTCATTCCTGTCGACATATGACAAGAGTTTTTATGTTGTCGGTAGTAGAGTTCCAAACAAAAAATTGTTCGCTGTAACGTTTAAAATTTTTTGTGTGTAACTGTAGGGTTAAGGAGCAAAAGTTCTGAATAAATTTGCACTGTTATAGTTTACGCACTGGAAGCGCACACGAAGAGAACCTGCTCAGTAATTTCAAGTATTATTACCCTTTTTGTATTTTACTTGGTGCGTACTGAAATTTTTACGTAATATTTTATTTTGTAAGCAGTAAAATAAATAAGAGGTATTCTAGTAATATTTGTTTATTTACATGTATACCTTTTCTAACGATTTTACAGCGCTGCTTGATGTGCCCAGTGATACTTATCACGAGTGAATCACAGTATCAATATTGACGTGGACGGAATGAAACACAATGCGTAGAAAGAAAAGTCAAATCACACTGCTCGTTGTTCATCGACTGTGAGAAGCACTCTCGACACAAGTACAGCGCAGCCATAAAATGATACACAATGCGTAGAAAGAAAAGCCTAATCGCACTGCTCGTTGTTCATCGACTGTGAGAAGCACTCTCGACACAAGTACAGCGCAGTCATAAAATGATACACAATGCGTAGAAAGAAAAGCCTAATCGCACTGCTCGTTGTTCATCGACTGTGAGAAGCACTCTCGACACAAGTACAGCGCAGTCATAAAATGATACACAATGCGTAGAAAGAAAAGCCTAATCTCACTGCTCGTTGTTCATCGACTGTGAGAAGCACTCTCGACACAAGTACAGCGCAGTCATAAAATGATACACAATGCGTAGAAAGAAAAGCCTAATCGCACTGCTCGTTGTTCATCGACTGTGAGAAGCACTCTCGACACAAGTACAGCGCAGTCATAAAATGATACACAATGCGTAGAAAGAAAAGCCTAATCGCACTGCTCGTTGTTCATCGACTGTGAGAAGCACTCTCGACACAAGTACAGCGCAGTCATAAAATGATACACAATGCGTAGAAAGAAAAGCCTAATCACACTGCTCGTTGTTCATCGACTGTGAGAAGCACTCTCGACACAAGTACAGCGCAGTCATAAAATGATACACAATGCGTAGAAAGAAAAGCCTAATCACACTGCTCGTTGTTCATCGACTGTGAGAAGCACTCTCGACACAAGTACAGCGCAGTCATAAAATGATACACAATGCGTAGAAAGAAAAGCCTAATCGCACTGCTCGTTGTTCATCGACTGTGAGAAGCACTCTCGACACAAGTACAGCGCAGCCATAAAATGAAACAATTGCAACTGTTGTGGTCGGAAATGAATGAAGGGGTGAAAGAGCGAAGGCACAGGTTGCGTTCTCAATGAGCATGGCAGGGGGGAAGGGAAGGGCGACGTACGTACCTCGCTGTATGGGCTGCGGGTCGGGGATGCCCTTGCAATGGCTGAGGAAGTCGGGACAGCAGTCGTCGCTGGTGGCGTTGCAGAAGTCGTCGCAGTAGCAGAGTGTGCCGATGATGGGCACAGAGCAGCTGTCGAGGCGATTGTCGCAACAGCCGCGGTTCGCGCACCAGTTGCCAGGCAACAGGTCGTTCATGTCACGGTAGCCACTCGACAGGCCCACAACAGCTGCCGCCACACACACGAGCCTGCAACAGTACACAACACCCTCTCGTCAAACACCTTGCCGCCCCTCCACCCCCCCCCCCCACCACAGCCATACACTTAGACTTAGGCAGAGACGTAGACATGAGCGTTTACATAGACACAGGCACGGCTATATACTTAGACATTAGGCACAGCCCTGGACTAAGACATAGGGAGAACCATAGGGGCAGAGCCTTACATTTAGACATAGGCAGAGCCATAGAATTACACATAGGCAGAGCGATTTTCATCTATTGCGCATGTACCCAGCACTGACTTACACAACGCCAACTTATCTGTGAAAGTCACATGGACAACAGTGTCGTATGTGTGTGTTAACATGTGGTGGCCCTACTTTGTGATTTGTATTCCCATAATACTATAATTGCATACAACATTTTACAAAGGGAACTAATTATAACAATTTTGCTTAAATATTGACCAGTAGTGATAAAGAAAGGAGTTTCCAGCCATTTTGGCACACGCGGTTCAGGAAATGAATGATTATTGGCATAATTATAAAAATTTCAATATATTGTTAAAGAATTTTCTTTATCCAAGGTACAGGATAGGCATATTTGGAAGCACTGCATTGCGACTTATCAATCCAGGCCTTCTTGTCTCGTCTGTGAAAACATCTACAGACTTTTTTTATTTGGCCATAGAAAGTTTATGCAAAGCTTACATAATGAGCACAATGTAAACTTCTATTTGAATAGACCTAAAGTCACATTTTCCACAGTGATCAACATGCGTGTTTATATTTGGTGTTTTAAAACGCAAATCCTGCTTATACGAATAAAATATTTTGACTACTATTACTATATTCTAGCTGCATAAATACAAGATAAGAGAATTTTTAAAATGGTTTCAAACATAAATCCTTATTTACATAATCCTATCGACATTAATTTATATTCATAGCAATGCCAAAATTTCAAAGCGAATGATAGGTTCTGTACTTATCACCAGCAACGATTTAAATAATACTTATGTAGGATAGATTGAAACAAGCTACCCCCTAAAGCATTTCATTGTCACTACCTGACACTTACCTGTCTGTAGTTCGTACGCAGCTAAATCATACCAGAAAACTCAGCACGGAATAGACTAATGATCGTAAGATGAACGCAAAATAAATTTCAGTCATATCAAGAGATGAAATTTCTCCACGAAATCTCACTTCCCTGACAAATATATTACGAGAAACCCATTTTTTTTTTTTTTTTTTTTTTTTTTACGAATCTCTCCGACAGTAAATTAAGTATCGCAGTATTCTACAGAGTTGAGAAATCTGCGTTTATGCACTATAACGTGATTAAATATCCATATTCCCCGCTGTTTATAACCTACTCAAGTTATTCAGGTCGTACCGTATATTCTAGGGTAAAATGTCAAAGGCAATAAATAAGTGTTTAAAGGCTGCTCTAATACCTCATTAACTCACGAAATAGCCATGTCTTCGATTATTAGATTCACGCAAAAGTCCCACGGTTTTAATTGCATATATACAAGACTTAACAGCTACGTGTAAACAAATATGTATGTATGTCTACTCATTGGTTGCTACTGCAATAGGACTGCATTTTGTTGCTGTTTTTCATTGGCTCGAAGTCTGACAGGAAGTGTCAAGTAGGCCGTTATGAACTAATGCAGAAGTCGTAAAAATGTCGATGGTTTAAGGTCAGTTTGTCCTAGATAAATATCTATTTTTATATATGTGTTTATCAGTTAATTCCACTTAATATTTTAATTTGTTTACTTTTACTGTTGAATAATGCTACTACGTCAGATACCTACTGTCAGCTGTGAAGAGACAGGATATACTCCGTCATACAGCAGACTAGTTGTAAATACACAGGGGCGAAAGGACATGGTGGTACCTTTGATATGGACGAACTTATTATCTGACCAGAAGCACAAGGATCTGTATGTGTGTGGTTGGTTATTATATCTTGCGAAAGGTTTCCTATCGGCTGGGCTGCTAACTGGCAAATAGGTTAAAAGGCTCTGATTGGCGAACGGTATTATAGCGTTTCTCTAGTTAGTGCACCAATTCTGCTGTTGTGTACGGATGGAGTTGAGTTGTGTTGGGAGATACGAGAGGTTTTTAACAACGAGGTCTTGATAGACGAAAAGGTTAAATGAAGTGAAAATAGTGCAGCGCCGGAATGCAAGGGTGGGGGAAATGGGAGATACCAGAGAAAACCCGAAGGCCAGCGGCATTGTCCGGCACGATTCCCACTTTCGAAAACCCGGGCGTGACCCGGCCTGGGATTCAACCCAGCTTGCGTTGGTGGGAGGCGAGCAGGCTAACCGCTCATCCACCGCGTACCCAGTAGGGATTGAGTTCACGGTGTTACCGGCCCACTTACCTTTGTGATCTTAAGCAGCGTTTCTTCTGCCTCGTGTTGGGCGAATATGACGTAATATCGGACGTCACAGTTGGTGTCTGTCTAACATCTGGCTGTCTAGAATGTTCGCGGCGATTAGTCTTGATGTGATCCTCCTCGTCCGTGGCTCTTAATCAAAAAGGCCGACCGAGCAACAAATTTTTAACTGTGAAAGGACAGACAGTGGAAACATCTGTCCGCGCATCGTCTCGGTGTACCCAAGCGCATGTGACGTCACGACACTAGCACTAACACGCACCAATGGAGATATCTCACTAGTCACAGTGTCGCCAAATCGTGCACGATAACCCGTTCAGTCTCGAAATAATTTTCTATGTGGAGTGTTGCAATCGCTTTTTTTATGTGCACTGTACTTGTGCGGAGCGTGCTTATCGCAACAAATAGACAACGGACTGCGTGTTAGTTGATGCCAGCAAGCATCTCTCACAGATGAGAGATGCAGAAACTTCAACAAACCACATTTCTCATAGAAGGAAAACGATCAGAGCATCTACTTATCCGTGCTGCGTAAAGTGTCAACCTAGAATTCTTCATGTAGATCATATCCTCGATAAGGGACGTGGAGAATGAAAGGATTACACTTCGCAGGATGTAGTTATGGTATGTGGCAATGCCGTTCGTTTCACTGTTTCGTCCAGGACTCGCGGGGAGGTAATCTCGGTAGACCGTGAAAATAGTGAACAATGTAGCGGCCAGGCGTCTTCCGTTATTTTTGGCGGTTGACGCGTGCTGGCAACTGCCCTTCGCGGTGAGACGGTCGCATTCCTGCCGCACCTCGCCAGGCTTGCCAACCAGCGCCCTCACGTGAGCTGGGCGCCCGCCACCTACTCCAGGGCCGCGGCCCGTCCTACCAGAAACCCGCCACAGCCTCTCTCAAGAACGAGTGAACTTTCGTTCCTTTTTTTTTTTTTAAACATGAATACGTCTTTAAATGTGCAGCCGTAGTGAGAGGGAATCCAGAAAATCCGATGATAATGAAATCGGGGGGTAGAGTTTGGCGTCGCAGCTCCGAATCTATCGTCGGCATTCAGAATTCGATTACACCACTCGATTGCCAAAGGATCCAAGAATATCCTACTTTGAGCGAGGACTGCGAAGCAACGCGTGTGGAGGAGTGTGGAGTGGGGGAGGAGGCGCTGCAATTCTGAGTTCGTTACGCCGTGTCACTCAACTTCCGCGTAGTATAACTTTTGACTAGGAGAAGCTGCGATGCTCGTTTAGGTTTCAGTCGACAGCTCTCGTGAAATCAATCGAATGCATGTATAAGAACATTTCTGTGGCGTCGTCATGGTAGAATTGTATGTGTTTAGTGTAAAAAACTAAGAAATCTTAACACAATTTCGGCCTATGCTCGTCAGAAAGCCAAGTCGAAATACAGAAATAGTGTACGGTTGGAAAGAGCATCTCAAAAACAGTCCAGTGATACCCATAAAACCCCATATGATAGAGTGAAACGGTGCCGGGAACGTAAAATAAACATCGAGGAGTCCGAGTGCTTTGAGAACTGTACAAAATAATTGCTTTTGTTTTTGAAACAAGATTATACACTCGTCGCGCACGCGCCATTTTTCTTTCGTTCTCAGTGCACCGGAAATCGTATATTCTCACACTATGTGTTAGGAGAATTATAGTTCTCTGCACGAATGATGTGAAAAGCTGTTCACGATAAAGTAGAGCACTTTGAAATCAACCTTAGAAAAATGTCACTGCTCTCATGGGCTGTTAACGGTAAAATGCACACTTTTCAAAGCCCTGCTTAAGATATACTTGTGTACACGTTGTGTATTCGTTCACCTTATCTAAAATTAACATTGCCGATGGGCCTCATCACTTTATTCATGCGTCTATCAGATGAAACTGTGAAATTATTAGGAAAATACATATTTTACTAATCTGGTGTTTTTTTTTTTACAATTCAGTGAGTAAAAAAAAGAAAGCGAAAGAAATAATTTAAGTCATCGTAGATGGTTACCTAACACTTTATATTCAACAGTAAGGTATAGAACTACTTTCCGTTCATCGTTACCAATTTTGCTGGACGTATGACACTCAGTGTGCACGTTAAATATATATGCAGGCAGGGGCAGTGACATTTTTCTAAGGTTGATTTCAAAAGTACTCATTTTATCGTGCACAGCAACGGGTAAGTGACACGCGCCCATTAAAGTTGGCAACGATGGATTGGAAGTAGTTCCGTATCTTATGCCAAATAAACAGTGTTTGGTAACCATTTGTAGAGATGATAGTTTATCGCGGGAAAAGTTGACTGTTTGCTAGGATTCAACGTACTCTAAACATGTCAGGCAGATTTCTTCCCTTATTTGTTGTCATGCATGTTTGAAGATACTACTCCATTTAATGAGGATTCTGATACTATAAGGCAGAAAGATCGCGACTGGTCTGCAAGTAACTTAGCCGCGTTAAAACCTTATTAATCCAATCATAAGAGAATAAACTTGTTCGGGTGTTATAGAAGATATGTTGGCTAAAAAAATTGTCGCGATTTTCCATAATCTCCAACCATTTCTGATAACCTGAATTATTTCTTTCGCTTCATGTTATTTTTAACGCATCAAAGGGTTGTATGTTTACGTTTTTAATAATTTCACAGTTTCACTTGCCCGACGCTTGAATAAAGTGGCGAGGCCTATGACAACGTTAATCTTACTTAAAGCAAAATAATACACAAAATGCATAGAAGTAGATCTTAAGCAGAGCTTTCAAAAGTTCTCATTTTACCGTGAACAGCCTATACCAGTGAGTATTTAAGAATACGGAGGCGAAACTGCGGCTTTTCTCGCGAACTCCGCTCCAAGCGCCAGCAACATGATCGAATACACGTTCGCCAATCAGTAGCTGATGATATGTTCGTCAGCCGGCGGCCCAGCGAATACCACGCAGTAGCGAATCAAACACAGCGCCTGTTCCCAGAGCCTCGTACAACCAACCAGAGAATGGGCACGCTCGCATCAAAGAAACCGCTACATTACTTCATCTCGGTTTCCGATGACGTCACTCCCGGATTTCCGCATGTGGAGATCGCGCTTGACGATGCAGCTGATCGGTGGGCTTTCTCGGGGATCTCCCCCCCCCCTTTTCCCCTTTTTCATTACGGCGCTGCTCCATATACTGACCTCAACACCCTCGTCGGCTCTCAGGACCTCGATTTTAAAAGCCGCCTAAATCTCTTCACTGCCCTTTATTATCGGTTGGAATATCTGACACTTATGTTCGCACACCCAGCATCGTGCTACACGACGTAAATGTTTCATAGATAGACAAGCAGACAAGCTGTCCTGTTGGTTTGTAAGGGGTATGTTGCCATCCAACGTGTTAGCCTTACGGACATAGTGCATACACATATTATTGAAGCATAAAGATGTGAGCTAACTCCAGCCGCACACGTAACCAAAACGACGTATCTAGCCTGCAATATGTTGGCAACACCGTTCACCAATCAGCACCTATGGTAATTTGCTTGCCAGGCGGCAACCCAGCCAACAGGGGATCTTTCGCAGTAAACATTAGCCAATCAGACACAAGGCCCGTTTCCATAGCCTCGCGCGGCCAATGAGGGAAGTGCTAGGTGCATATCTAAGGAATAACCACGCAACTTCTTCTCTGCGTAACTTATTTACGCTGTTGCACAATTCGAAAAAAAAGGTGTGATTTTATAGCACGCATCAGTATGTCAGTAAGGAGAAGAAATTCCTTGAATTCATTTAAGTATAAAGTAGTCTACAAACAAGGGTTGTTTTTGTTCCTTTTGTGTTGTATCATATTTTACAAGACAGGCTTATATGATGTGGCAAACAGATATCTTCTGTCGTCTTCTTCCATTCGAACATTCTTTTTGGCAAACATTACAGCACAGGCCAACAAATTATCTACAGAATGACCACAACATTGGCTAGAATATAATTGGTTTGCATAGAAACATTTAATGTCCTGAATGCAACTATATAATTCGGCTCAACACTATCCATGTTTTTTTGGTAATCTGCATATTTGGACTATAAAATAAATGCAACTTCCAAAAATCCGCTGCCTGACAAAGTTTGGTCTTGTCAAATACCAAAACTCGAATACACGTTATCAACAGTAAAAGCTTCAACTCCTTCAAACCGCTTATACAAAGTCTGCCCACCGCTATTCTATTAAGTGTTAGAAAAAACTGGGTTATCACTGGGGTCTTGGGTGACTGCCAATGAAAATAATGCTGTGGGTAGAGTATGCAGAGTAATTACACTAAAGCCTACAACACATTGAACTCAAACAATTTTCTTGTCCTGATATATTTTACAAAAGGCCTGTTATCAGAAATTCCCATAGCTAATAACTGGCCACTACTGGACTGAAAAATTTGTATATTCTTCTGGAAACAAGCTAGAAAAGCCTTGCTGTGTATTTTTGCAGCTGGTCCACGACTCATTTGCCATGTTCTAGAAGACAAGCAGCCGATAATAACAGGCAACAAAGAAGGCCAACTCGTGGCCTCTCACTGTGATAGAAATCAGCAAGTGAGTAGTTGAGATCTGCTCGAGTAAAGAAACGACTGTGGGGTCAAACGTTTAGGCCAGTAAGCTGGCGAGTGTTGCCAGGTCGCGACGGGCTAAGCAAGCGTGCCAACTTGAGAGGCACCGCCGCCACTGTGGACGTGGCTGCCCTGTGTTTTGGCGCGAAGGACGCTCGCACTGTATTTACAGTTGTTGGGCACAGCGCGCCGCGCTAAATGATGTGTGGGGTCAGTCAGCAGAATGTCCGGGGCATGTGATGGGTGCTCTTGACAAGCCCCTCGCCCCTCAGCCCGGTGTACCACTCGTAGAGCGCGCCCTTCAGCGGCGTCCAGTGTCGCCAACACAGCGCACTCCCCGCCAGCTCTTGTGTCCGCTCGGCCGCACATCAATTTCCGAGTCGCGATCGCGTGATTTTTTTTTTGGAATGCGCTGTAATTTTGTGTCCAGCGCTCGTGCGTCACCAGACCGTACCAAAAAGTACGGATTTTCGTACAATTTATCACCCGACCGTACGTCAGTCGTACCTCAGCTCTGACCGTACTTTTGGACCCGTTAACCTTGTTTTAATAAATATTTAATGTTTATGCAACCAGTTTTTGTAACAACAAAACGCATTTTTTTTTTCTCATTTGACATCTTTCAGTGGAAAAAATAAAACGTTACATTACAAATAATCATGAATGCATTAATTACACACCCATTATTGCGACCGATTTCAAAATTTGGTGCGAAAAATAGTTTTCTATATTCTTTTATATTTTCACACCGAATTATGAAATCAGTTGAATTGTTCTTAAATATTGATTTACGGTTACACAAACAAACATAATTTACTGTCACGAAATTCATAATCATAAACAATTGTTGACCAGTCTAGCTACATAAATTATAAAACTGTTTAACATTTGAAATTACCAACATAATATAGCGTTTAACATTTGAAATTACCAACAAAATATATGGTTTAACTTTAAGCATAAAACTCATGCTAATATGGTAAGCATGAAAAACACGCGTAGGCGTACAGAAAAAAAAATTAAAAACATTAACATTATATGTAGCATTTTTCTTGATTTTCATTATAACCGTATCTTGATGTTAAAAATCGTACCTTCTTAGAAAACCTGCCGTCCCACATGGGAAATCCATACTGGCGACACTCGAGTTGTCTTGGAGGTAGTATGCGACGCGCAGCGTGTTCTATGATGTTGACGCCAAACACTCACCGTCAAAGAGGTTGTAGAGAATTCCACAAACCATAAAAGTCGTTCATGTGAATCGTGACCACGGTCGTGCGAACGGCGAGTGAACCGGTTCATTCCCACGCATTAGTAGGCAATATTGATATCTAATGGTCATTGGGTGATCTAATGGATGTTTTCTAATTGCCGATTGAATTTGAGAGATAGATTTCTGGAAGTAAAAAATATTGTGTATACCACAATCTGAAGTGTTTGAAACTTCAGTTTAAATTTTGACATCGTAAAGTGGTAATAATTTCAAGCTTAGTTCTGTAATTGTCAAGCATGAATAGGCGGCATGCTTAGGATTATGCTTACTTTAACATTTTCGTTACTGCATGTTATGTTTCTTGACAGCTACGTCACAACTACACTTCCGTGATATGAACTGTGTTAAAAAAAAAAAAATCGTTTTTGAATTGTTAGTTTCAAATTATAGCTATTGTTATTCGAATAACGTTTATGCGAAGTGAGTGAATGAAGAGATTTGGGTGGCATATTTCTACTTGTGACCCAGTATAATTCAGTGTGTAAGTGTTGGCAACACTGGCAGACGTGGCGACTGCAGACGCGCATCATGGCCTTGCACTCCAGTGCACCCTTCCAGTCTGGACGCGATGACGTTCGCTTCCATTTCAATTAAAATCTTCGCCGAGGACAAAGGGACCCCGGGAACGAAAATAAATCGCCTTGACTTTAACGAGCCCGCAAATCACACACTTTATGTTTCCATGCTCGGATCTTTGACCTGTGTTCCCTAAACCATCTTGCAATCCGAATGCTCCTTTTTTAAAATACGAAAATACTCGTATTCACTTGAAGTCATTAAGCCACGTATAAAGCGGTTATGTGATCCAGAATGAGAGAGATTTGTAACAGCGACGGTTTTGTACAAAAGAAAAATACAAGGATATCTAAACAAGAATATCATGACGAAATTTCAAAAGGAACTATAGTGCATTCACGATTAGTTGAGCACTTTTGAAAGCCCTGCTTAGGATCTACTTTCCTTCTCATTTTGTATCCTTCCGCCATATAGAAGGCTTACATTGCCATTTGCCTGATTTATTCATGCGCCACCTAATTTAACCCACATAACTGTTAGTAATGTAAATATATTACTAATATGTAAATGCTGACTCTCACGTGTATAACAAAATCTAAAGTTAGTGGATATATATATATACACACACACACACATTTCAATAATAATCTCGCAATACAAGAAGTAATACAGCGTCAAGTGTTAAGAACCATTTTATTTTCATTCGCTACCAACTTAACCAGGAGCGCCTGGTATACCTGTGTGTACTGTTGCACCTCTTTAGTTATGAGCAGTGATTCTTTTCTAAGGTTTGTTTCAAAACTCCTCACTTCACCATGAATAGTCTTTAGTACATACAGGAGTATGACGATGCCGTCTCTTTTCAGACGAGCTCATGACATTTCCCAATCCGTTGTAAGAAAAAAAGTTGACAAATGGTTAGTCGACGGGAGTTATTTGTCACACTTTCGAACTACGCGACCAGTTTGCCAGTTAAGAATGAAGAGGCGTCTTCACGAGTGACGTCATTCGTGTTCCTGCTCCTATTTCGGGCGAGGAAAGTTGGTCACAAAAAAAAAAAGAACTGTCACACTCATGGGAGCGAAAGTCTGATACAGAATAGCCAATTGTACCAACATGGCATGGAAAACTGTGTTCATTGGATGGCGGCTGCGTGTCTCTCTTGAATAACACCGTGTGTTTAGAGGTGCCAACATGCAGATATACTTAATTTTATCAATTTTGTTTTAACACGTTCAGTCGCACTATACGGTTGCGAGGTGTTGCAAATGTGACCATTTTTGTGGTGCGCCGAAGGTAGAACGAACTTTGCCGCCAATGGATCACCGCGCCTCACTGTGAAACACGCACAACTCAAGTAGTACACTCACCCCTCAAATGGTTAGAAAATGCGATTAATGCTGCACGTGAAAAACTTTTTTTCCCCACTCTTCACCGATCCATCGGAATTTGACGTTCTGACTCCAGGCCATCTGTTAGTTGGTGCACCACTTGGTGGCCCACCTGAAGAAAACCTGTCGACAATGACGAGTAACTGCTCGCAATCGCTGGCAGCTCGTGTGCAGATTGAATCAGTCCATCTGGAAATCCTGGAGTTCAGAGCACTCTGCATCAAAGGACGAAATGGAATGTTCCAGTACCAGGCGTAAAGGAAGGTATGCTAGTATTGGTGAACAACACAGACCTACCTCCCTTGCAGTGGAAGACAGCAAAACCTGTGAAGACTCTACCTAGTAAAGATGGTAGTGTGAGTGTAGTTGCTTTAAGAACCACAAACGGAATTATGCAAAGACCACGACAAAGATTTTTCAGTTACCTCTAAACTAGATAGCCTGTATTGTATAACCCCATTTTACCTTGAGTAGTTACAAGTGGATATAATTTCTTTTTATTCTTAATTATTAGTTACCAGTGAATTGTGTTTAACTGTTTAAGGTAGGCCTATAGAATAAATGTGTGATTTTAATTCTATAACTCTTAAATTTGTTGCTTCCATAATGAAACATTTTCAGTAATTACCCTGACTCTTCCGTTATGACAATAAAACCAATAATTTTTGTATAAGGGATGGCACAGTCTCTTAATTGCCCGTCAGACGAATAGAATGTCAGGAATAGCGCGCCGTAGTAACGTGTCTTGCAGGCAACTTGTTAAGAGACGAAGAAGGAATTATCCACGACAGCAGACATAGTAACACAGAATTAAACAGGCGGACACATACATACAGCTAGGGCTCCTCAGCGTTTGTAATGAGTACTTTTACGCAGCGCTCTTAGCCACAAAGGCCATTCCGTCGCTACGACCGCCCAATCGGAGGGGGAGAGCGAACACGCCCTCTTATCGCAGGCGTCCCAGCTTATCACCTGAGTTGACCAGATCCAAAGGAAGGCAGACAAATACAGGCGGAAATATAACAACTGCTTAGGAGGAGGAAAATTTCGGTCCTATGTGCACCTGAACCTCAGCTTTGTGTAGATTGGCTGCTGCCCCAAGGTGAAGCTAGTTTTACCTCAAACTGGTGGTACGGGGTTTGGTGCTTATTTCCTTGCGGCTCTCTTATTGGCTCAGAGTTCACCATGGGTATGTCAAATACACTTATGTTGGAAGTCTAGCTCGTTTTAAAATGAACTCGCGAGTTTTCCCGTCCCTACAATGCTCAAAGGGTAAAGTTGGAATCAAATAACGCTTTATTTTTAACACGTGCAAACTTTATGGATAGCGAACTGATAATGACATCAAAAAGACAGAAATCGAATCACCTGCTGTACAGAAAACGACCTCGAATGTTTGTGTCACTTTGGTACTTCTTCCACGGCTGATTTGACATGTCCTGGTTTAAATGTAAGTTTTTAACTCGTTCTTTTCTTGTTATATTTACCGCGATTTTAACTTTAAAATTTGTTACGAAAATTTTTAAAAAGTTATCACAGCACGGATTTCGATTAAAGATTACGTATTGCATTAATTTATAAATATATATATATATAGAAATTCTGAAATTTGAAGGATTAATTCGGTTACAAGCTACACTCCAAAATCATTCGTACATTCGCTGCTCCAATTTAGCAGCACACCAGATTCGATCCTCGTTTCCTTGCAGGTTCGTTATTGGTACAAAATCGTCCGGGGCAAGTCTAACAAACGGTGCTCCAGTAGACGCAGAAATTCAAATGTACGCATGGTTAACTCCAAATCGGAGTCAGTGGTACCAACCAGAAGAATCAGTTTACTGAATCCTCAGTTAACGAGTTGTTTATCATATGGCGGAACCAATGGAACGTACTGTGGCTTCACTACCAAGTCAGTGTAATTCACTACGAGTCAGTAGAAATTACTGTTTGATCAGTGAACGAACACTTGCAACCAAAATGATAAGTAGAATTTCACTGATTCAGCTGGAGCAGTTCCAACATGCATGAAGTTCTAACTGTTTCAATTTTAGAGTGTTGAATTTTAACTTATCCACAAAGATATTTGCCAAAATTTCCGTGTATCTGTTCATAAGAATGCAATGAAAAATGTATCTTCAGAATCGGGCACTTCACTTGTCTGCAGACAGTGTTTATTTCCAGCTCCTTGCATGTCTATTTTGTTATGCAATTTCAAAAATTCTACGGCCAAATTAAGTTGCAATATCCGATAAATCTCTATACAATGTTTTGGTAACATTAAGCATTCTTTAGAAAGGCAAACAATCATAACATTTACTCAATTTTGCTAAGTTTTGGATCTAATACATACATTTAAATTTTTTTTGTCATTTTATTAGTTTGGTTTGAAATATTATTCGGATGTTATGCACTTTTTCACGTTACGCTCAGATACAAATTTTCAAAAGTAAAAAGTATTTTTAAAATAATGAAATAGAAAATATCTTTGTACATCTAAACAGCCCTGACAACTCTTCAGATCTAAACAGTCCTGACAACTCTTCAGAACTAAGGCTTTGTGAAAGGCTTCATGTACAAAAACGGGTATTTAAAATTTTGTGTTTCAATCTGGCAACGAAACAGGAAAATAAATTTAGGATGTCCACAAAGGAATCGCCGCTCTATTAGTTCCTTTACAGCTGACCTATTCTTGCAGTATCACAGAATTGGCTATGCTCTAATCAACTACACACGGGCAAGCTCACGAATATAAATTATTTTTAACACATAATTTTCCACTCTACTCAACTCGAAATATCACGACCTGATTAACTGACTGACCCGCAGTTGCCAAGGCAACACTTATACCCTTCACGTTAGCTGACTATGAGTTTCGTACGCTTCACCTCACAAAAGGAAGAGACTAATGTACCGTAACAGATCAGGAAGCCCCCACTAAAGAAAACTGCGTGAGTTCGCCAGAGGATAATACAGCTGTGAGCTGCGGCAAATCGCAGGCATTTTTCAAAGAAAAGGCATTCGACCCCGTTTGTACGCTTTTGGACAAGTGCCATTTATTTCATTTGTACCACCTTAAAGGTGCCTTTTTTTACGTCGTGACGCTAATTGGCTAATGCACATATTCATGTAAATATTTGCGGATTTACAGTATAAATATAAAGTTGTTTATCGGCCGTACGAGACGAATAAAATGTGAGGTTTTTTTCCTTACCTGAAAATAAGTATTAAATAACAATTGAGAGTAAAAGATATTAGTGGCAAAAAAAAAAAAAAATTCAAACATTCGTTGTTCCATAACATTAATAATAACAGTCAATGATTTTTCACAACACAGTATTTTAAACCACAACAAAAGTAGTTCGCTCCTGTCTGTAAAATGAAACTCCAGGTTTACGTTTGTTCCTCCCGTCAACTCTCTATACTTCGGAAATAAAAAGGTACGTCAATATTTTATTTTAGCATACACAAGTTTACAGTCCAAACTATTAACTACCGATACTAATTGTTGTTTTCACGTTTTTTTCAATGGAAGGCATCTTCTGTGATTTAAAAACTAATCCTATTATGAATCTTTGTTCTCACAAACAACAAAGAAAGCCGTTAGCAGTAAAGGACTGGCTACACTGGTGCTTGTTTTTATGGGACAGCGGTAGCCACAGTTTATCTTAACGTCCCGCCACGCCAAAAAATACCACGACAGCGTTATAGGCCAGGAAGTTCGGCGTTGAAAGAGCGGTCGTAACTTTTAGAGGGACCTGAATGCTAATTGAGAAGGCTATTCTCGAAGGAAGTCAGCTGAATGGCCTACGAATGTCGGCCAAGCGCTCCAGCTGGCCGCTTGGGGCAGCCATTTCACGTGCCACGGTCGACGAGCGGACGAAAATACTCGCCGAATGACTGGAGGAATGGGCGGAAGTGAGGAATACCTTCTGTGTTGGCCGTGGACCACGGCGCGCTGTGCAGACACGCTGATTACGTGCTGTAAACATTACCATGGTCTAACCCGCCCCCGCACTTACTTAACCCTCTAGGGCACGTGTACAGTTCCGAGCGAAACTTCAACCCATTCAGACCCAACGTTCACTACGCATGTGTAAGTAATTTATTTATCTGTACTGCACACTGCGAAACTCAAAGACTATTGATATTACCTGTGGGCAAATGATTCGCTAACCGGCTAACTGATCTAGGTCATAATAGGTTCATAACTGCAGTAGGACATAGAACCTACACCTACGAGTCATTGGTTATGGCAACGAAGCAAATGTTGTGAATAACTTAAAGTACAGCATGCATTTTTTTTTGTCTGCAACACTTGAAACCGTGAATTAAAGTAGGTGTGAAAGGGCTAGGCTAGGACCATTAGCTAAAATAGGTCTAGTATTATATTTATTTCAACTCCGAGATGGCAATTGATGGCAGTTAAAACATCCTCCCCCCCCCCCCAACCCTGGTTTACGCAAAGAAGCTCAAATGAAAAATTAGCGCAAAAGTAAAATATTATTGCATGACGTTTGTAGAGTGAAAAGGGAAGTAAAATATTGGACAGATCTAACGGCGTGCATGATGTACTACATATGGAACGGTGTAGAGGAAGCGCATTTAATAAACCACACAGTAAACATCAGAAAACAACATTCAATAAGACAAGTTCCTCGTGTGTTGGGAGACATCATTCGTTGTCAAGACTACACGTCGCAGCCTCGCAGAAAGCTGATGCCAATAACATTAAACAAAAACATAAACAAAAGAAATCGCTCGTTGCGACGGCTGTGATTTTATGTTCATATATGACCAAAAGGGGTAAAATAATTGTCTACAAAATAATCTGCATACCTCTTGGTATTAGTTTAGGTTCTGCATAATATTTGTCAAACCTTTGAGGAGTATGGATGTACATATTCTGGCTGCGTTTACATGGATATTTCTTTGTTATTGAAAACAAAACTAAAACTTAATGTTTCACTGGATTTTAATGGGATGTAAGTAAAAAAAAGAACTACAAATAGTCAACATTTCAATTCCTAAGAATTAAAATGTCTTAAAAATAATTCCTGAAGTGAACATGGCAGATTATAGAACTGGTTGCCTCTGTCGCGACACAATAATTGGCAGGGATAGTCAACGCGCTACTTGATTTTCCGAAGGCCACCCAATAATAAACGTTTAACAGTTCTTTAAGGATGTCCGGTGTAGCCAGGACCAATGGGATTACGGTAGGTGTGAATAAAGAGACCAATCAAACTGATATTCATGCAGTGGAGAATATAGGCAGCTCACTTCAGCCTTTCGCTCAGCGCCAGTAGATTTTTGCCGTCCTCGAAGGGTTAGTAATACCTTGTGATCTTCAAACTTTTGACCAGCACTGGAGATGTCAGTCGATAGCCGCAGCCCGCCAGAAAACGTTTAGTGGCTGATTCGCGTGGAAGTCGTAAATTTTGCTCGGCCGCGGACTCGTGGCGTGTTGAAGGCGCGCCGAGGAGAGACAGGACTCATCAACTCCCCTCCCCCACACCCTCATGAACCATCAAGATTATTGAGCACGGGAGGGAATATACCTATACGATGTTCACGGTCGTGTGAGCACTTTTTAAGGCCTTTCTAAATTTTTCTTTAATCAAATTTCCATCCTCCTGCTGCTTTTTAACCCATTGAGGCCCAGTGTACACAATTACACATTACGCGTGTGTAGATACTTTTTCGTCTCTACTGCACATTGGGAAGTTCAATGATCAATGACCTCATCAATGGGTTAATGCTTCGTAAATTCTTACTGGTCTACGTCGTGATTGGTTCATGTAACTGCAGCTGAACATATAGCATACAGCTCATTGGCGGCGACAACGAAACAAGTGTTGTGTCGACTTAAGTACAGTACGCATCATAAAATTGTTTGTTTACAACATATGAGACCGTAAATTAAAATGGGTTAGTATAAATATTGCAATGTGACCAATAAACACAGTGTATACATTTCACTGCCCTCAAAATTTGATGCCTGAAGCTGCAATAAGACAAATTAATTATTGGTTAATGCCTGTTGGGGGGGCCTTAAAAAGTGCTCACTTTACTGTGAACAGCCTATAAAAACTTGACACATTTACTGGAATCCAATGCAAGTTAGACGTGTGAATCCTGTACCCACCAATCTGGGCCGAGTGCACTGGTGGGCTTTTGGGGATTGAACTTCCCCCATGAAGTTGCAAGAAAAAAACTTAACGGCATTTTAAAAGTTATAGACGAGCTGTACCAGTATTAGTTTTAACTATCCCTTTAAAAAAGTGATATCAAAATGTTGTGACCTGAATACTGTTTTATAACTGGTCTGTACCAGGAAATGATGTCCATTGTGATAATGAAAGTAAGTGGATATAGCTTTGTCCCTACCAGAAAAAACACCTCCCATTTTCAAATACTGTGCACGGGTCTGCCACCACTGCAGATTGACTCCGTATTCCCCCGCCACGCAGCCCTATTGGAAGGGACAGAGAAATTTCGCATTTTAAACAACTTGTACGTTAGACTCCATTGTCCTCTGTATTTTCGAGCCTCGCCTTTCTGTTCAATGGAAATTGAGAAGAATACGCGAAATTTTCCAGTCCTTATATCTTGGTACACACCACACCGGACTTCCTTACAGTTATGTACAACGTTCATTATAGCCTGTTCATCAGTCAGCACGACACCGAATTGCGGTCGCTCTAATTAAATCTCCTTTACTGTGTAAAGAGTTTTGCAACCAATCGCGTGATTTTGAATAGTTCTAGCAAAATTATTTTTGTAGACAAGAGAGTGTAGCGAAGAGATGTAGACGGCTCTTAACATCAAGGTTTTGAGAGCCGATGTGGATGAAGTGAGGCGAGTATGGAGCAGCGCCGGAATGAAGGTATGGGGGAAATGGGAAATCCCCGAGAAAACCCACAGACCAGCGGCATCGTCCGGCACGAATCCCACATGCGAAAATCCGGGAGCGACCCCGCCGGGAATCGAGCCCGGTTCGCCACGGCGGGAGGCGAGTGTTCTAACCACTACATCACTGCGACCCCCCGCTGTACTGGAGCGTAGTCATTACTGTGTTAATTAATGCTGGCCTCATCGCACTACGGCCCACTTGTGACAATCGAAAACAAGCCAGCGGCCTTTCTCGAACGCCTGACCCTTGTAGACGCCTGGAGAGTTATTGCAGTTTAACACGACCTACATTCCAGACGCCTGGCACACGGATCATGTTGAAACGCGCGGGAATTTAAGCCGGTGCGGTCACGCGTTTATTTGTGAACACGTGTTGCAATCGTGCGATGTTTTGGTGTGCGCTCTACCAATGTTGAGCGTGCTTCTTGGAATCATTGCGAACCGAATCCTTGCTGTGTACAGAAGCTACCGTAATTATCCTCCAGGTGCGACATTTACTGAAGTGCTGGTAGCCGTTAAAAATGTCCGAATGATAATCAGAGTACTTTTCGTTCTTCCTGTTACATACCACCGACACAGAGTGGAGACGTGTACAGAGACGAAATGACGAGGTGGTTGGTGGCTGGCGTGGGTGTAGCCGTTCTCTGATCACTGCACTGTGTCTTCGTAGTGATTCTTGCTGTGCGTAAACACGACCTTCATAACATTTCAGGAGCAACTTGTGCAGACGTCCTGATGATGTTCAGAAATGTCCGAGAAATAATCACGGGACACTTGCATTCTTCTTGTTACATTTCATAGTCTTACACGTGTTCAGAGTCTCCGATGACATTTCCATCTTTACATAGAATTCAGACGAAGTGATGAATTCTTTTTGAATGTTCTACTCTGCGCGAAGAGAAAAATGAAGCCAGTTATAGTGAAGTGAAGTTGGGGTGAAGTAACGACGAGTTTCGGTGATTAAACTCACCCTCCAGTTTAGCATCACAAGAGACTTATTTTTCTGGGTTTTCTGATACTATTTATATTTCATCGCTGTTACTCTTTTTATTTTCTTCACGTTAACTCAAAAATATATCGACTATGTACCTCAGTTATCCCCAAACGGATAATACACAAGAGAAACATTCCAATGTAAAGATTGTGAAGGCTATTGAGATTTACTTTCAGGGAGAGAGATGTCTAAAAATAAATCTGGGAGAGGACTGTTAATCTAAAGATGTATAAATGTAAGATGGCGGTTTTAGTCTCTATTCCGTAAGATGAATTCTGCCCATGAGTGTAGACAGTAAAAAAGTGGTCGATCCATTCGGCAGTAGACAATACTTCATCGACCTCTATATAGTGAGCTGTTGATTATTGTCAATTGGCCGCCGTCAAAACTGGACTGCACGTAATTTGCCCACTCTGCGATCAACTGCCTGTCCATGACTGCTGCCAGTCATCTTGGGCGTGGAGCAGCTATGATCGTGCTACCAACGCGTCCAACCCCCATCGTTGATATCTGGGCTCGAACTCGATCCGGATCAGCAGCCCAAATTTATTACTTGTAGGTTGGTGTAGCCTACGTTTTTTGTGGCCAGAGACTACTTTTTGTCTGTTCCAAAACTTCGGCGACAGTTTATTACGTCGTTTCACTTGTGTATCCCCCCCTCCTCATCTCACACTTCAGAATCCTAGGTTACAAGGATTACCACTAATAAAAGATACTACCATAGAACGATTGCTGAAGTTTTATACTGTGTGTCTCAAAAGTAACTATTTATCTCGGAGATAGGATATCCCTTTAGCTCATAAAGACGTGTATGTGTTTCGTAGATGTGTGTTTGTACAGTACAAGACGTTCCTTGATGTTGATGGGAGATAGTTCTCATTTTCAGAAGAACATCACGATGATGACCGTGCAAAAACGAGTGTTTGTGGTAACGAACACGATCAGGAAGGCATGATGAGCACGGAAATTAGACACGCCTTAGAGATGACGTTCCTAACAGTTTCACTTGGCCGGCGCATGAATAAATTGACGAGGCTCACGGCAGTGTTAATTTAACATAAGGTGGAAAAATATATAACGCGTTTACAAGTATATCTGAACAATAGCTTTCAAAAGTGATGAGTTTACCGTCAACAGCCTTTAAACAAATCTACATGGCGGAGTTTTTCGCTTGTATAAATCGTCTATTACTTACTTTGCAGTGCTTTGGAAAACCAACGTATCGTCACATGGTACATACTTAAGAATAGAGAGGCGAAGAAGCCACTTATGTCACAATCTCCAGCCGCGCAAGTCACCAAAATGGCGTCGCATATCAGCAAAATTTTGGAACACCGTTCGCCAATCAGTGGCCGGTAACCTACGCTCCAGCCGGCAGCCCGCAGCCAATAAGGAAACGTCAGCAACTTCGTCCCGTGCAGTCGATTAACGAGTGGGTACACGAGTGGGTACACGCTGACATCAAAGGAACCACTACCCCATTAACGAGTGGGTACACGCTGACATCAAAGGAACCACTACCCCATTAACGAGTGGGTACACGCTGACATCAAAGGAACCACTACCCCATTAACGAGTGGGTACACGCTGACATCAAAGGAACCACTACCCCATTAACGAGTGGGTACACGCTGACATCAAAGGAACCACTACCCCATTTCGTCGCTGTGTACTTATCTACTCTGCGGTCAGCATTCCAATGCTGATTTTAATTTTTACCCGCATTTACACCCAAGTCTGCAAAAAAAAAAATTTGGTGCCAAAGAACTAAAAATGTCTTAAAAATACTAAATACAGACCAGTTTAAGGTAAATGTTGTGTGCGTAGGAGACGTGTGCATAAGGAAGTGTACATGTAAAATGAAGAAAAGAGTGATTCATAGTGACATTCGTCTTTGTGAGGTCAAAATAACATTTAGAATCATCACATGCACCAGCTCAACCACTTTAACCATAGATAACACGAAGCAAGCATTAAAACTTGGGAAGTATGTATGTATGTATTTTTTTTTGTGCTGGAATAACATAAAGAATTTGTTGCAACGCACTTATATGTAATGCATTAAACTTAGAAATAGTAAGAAATTTAAATGGCTCAAGTAATGGTAAATTTATATTTTCCCCTGATTTCGAAACTTTTTATGTCTCTGAGAAGAATACGATCATCTTACCCGAAACTGGCAAATAACCACATTTTTACCCACGAGTATGTAAAATACCCGAAATTCTGGTAACTACCGCCACATTGGCGACACTGCAGTGCGGTATCGCCGTAGAAGATGCATAGCGGTAGCTCGCAGCATCCACGTTCATGCACACACGAGCGCTCCTGCCTCTGTTGATAGAGACGCGGGAGAATACAGGCGGTGTTCAGCGGCTCAGGAATCTCGGCTTTACGGAAGTGTCTCTCGAGCACACACGAGGTCCTCTCGGCCCGGAGGCGAGGAAGGAAACGAGCGAGCGAACCTACAACACACGTCCACAGCGCTACTTGACTCGAGTCTCTCAACTCCGCAGAAGCTGTGTTGCCGCCCGGGCTGGCGAGTTCCGCTGCCGATTGATGTGCGGGCTAGGAGGAAATTTTTCCTCTCAGACAAACCCGAGTTTTTCCCGATTTCGTTCTGTGGTTTCAAGCGTATATTTCCTTGTCTCCCTGCGACGACTGCTTCGCAGCTATTGGACACACTATTTTAACACTTTCAGTACTTTGCTCGTATTCCACAAGGCAATAGTTAATTTATTCTCCCTTGCTTTTTATACCTTATAACGATATCTAGTTCATATTACCCGTGTAAATTAAATTTTTAACAGTGGGCCTCTATTGCACGCGATGAAAGCGCGCAGATATAATTACGAACGTAAGGTTTTACTTGTTCACCCACCTGTTACAGAGACTGCACAAACAGTTACATAAAATGCGTTTTTATTTTTATTTTGCCATTCTCACGACACATATTTGATTTGAATACACTTAATATGATGAAAATAAAACCATACGGGCTTAGGTAAGTGGTGTTTATTTTTCCCGGAATAAAGTGGTATTCCCTCGCATGTATTTGCTGAACGACGCGTAAACGCCCAAAAAACCAATGTACACAAAATATGTTCGGACTTCTAGGCGCCTCACTAGTTGACATATCGGTCTCATTGTAAACAGTCGTGTCTGTTAAAATTCTGCCAAACTATGGAATGTAACAAAGTAAATCTTATTTTCAGGATAATAAATTAATTATAAAAGTTCCTTTTAAAACCAACCTCTTATTTATAAATGCACTAAAAAGAGAAAATTAATTATAGTAGTTATAGAATTTTGCAGAACTTGTAAGACGTGGTCGAAAAGTCGTAATAAACTTTACAACTAATTATTATGCTTATATCAATCTATGTTTAGTATATAAAAGCTTGGCGCAATATAGAACGTACACCTTATTTGAGTGAGCGTAGTAAGCACATGCCTTTGAGTAAGAATCTTAAATTTTCACAATATAGAGTGTATGCTTCATTTGCGTTATGTTAGTAAGCACATATCATACGTAAGGCTATTAACTATTCCCAAAATAGAACGTATAACTAATTTGCGCAAGCGTAGTAAGAACATATCTTGCGCAAGTCTCTTAACTATTCGCGCCAAGCTTTTATATACTAAATATAAATTGATATAAATATAATAATTTGTAGTAAAGTTTATTACAGCTTTTCGACCACGTCGTAGAAGTTCTATAAATTCTGTAATTACTATAATTGTTTTTCTCTTTTTAGTGCATTGATAAATAAAAGTTTGGTTTTAAAAGGTGTTTTTATAAATAATATATGTTTCTATTTTTAGTCTCAACAGTCTTTTTATTATTATATTTGGAGACTATTTATAAATTTATTTATACATTCGTGAAACTAAAAACACTAAACATTTCCATTTAAACACTGGTGGCCCCTTCCAAACTTTGGGCTGCAACCTGACGAACAGTGATGCAAAAAATAGACGAGATTGAAAAGTCTAAAAAGTGAAGTTAAATGCTGGTGGCCCCTGCCACACTTCGGGCTGCAACCTGACGAACAGTAATGTGCTGCAGGCAGACTGCACGCCAGTTCAGTGCATAGAGGTATAAATGAGGTCGGACAGACACTGTACATATAACAGTGCCAGCTAAATTAAAGCTTGTAAAAGTGAAAGTCAATATTTTGGTGCCATTTTGTGTATTAGGTTATTGAAACATAAATATAATTTTTGAAAGGTGTCAAAGTCAGCAAAAATCGATAAACGTAGCCTCTCTTTACGATACTTTTAACTCTTCTGTAAAACAGTGTTTTGAACTTCAGCAACAATGCTGTATCTTTTCCGAGCAGGGGTCGCGGTGGCTGAGAGGTTAGACTGCTCACTTCACACCAAGGCGAACTGGGTGCAATCCCCGGCTGGGTCACTCCTGGATTCGTGCTGGATGATGCCACGGGTTGGCGGGTTTTCTCAGGGATTTCCTGTTTCCCCCATCCATTGTATTCCGGTGCTGCTCCATTATAATCTCATTTCATCCTTATTTGCTTGTTGTTAAGAGCCATCCAAATTTCAAAACTTCTATTTCCTGAACAGATTACTGTGCTAACATCCTATAGTCATCGCTTCAAAATTCTGAGGAAATAGGTTAGGCGCGAAGTTTGTTTACGCTATTTCCCATCGTCGCAGTACTACGTCATAGCCGGGAGTGAACTTGACGCGTTTACAATTTGTTAAGTCCCTGTCACAATGTCAAATTTTTCCGTCAAACTGCTTCCAATAAGTTTGGTCAATTAAAGTTGGGCAGTTCTGACGTCATCGAAACGTCATAGCCGCCACTATATTTGTCTGAGAAAGTTAGATGGCATCAGTTTCCATCAAACATTGGAATATTGGATCAGTTGTAAAATTGATTTGATGTTTGATGGTTTCAGCCAATCACAATCATGCATGACAAAAGTGGACGTCAAGAAACTTTATAAAATAAAGAACAATTTTTGGAAACGAAATAGTTAATGAAGATAATTATTTATGTAGAAGCTGCCTCAGCATGTATGTTACTATATGCGAATATTAAACATAATATTACGAGTTTAGAGGCATTAATTCCCATTTAACAGGAAACATTTCTGATAAATAAAATTAGAATTTAGTAAAGAAGTGAAAATAAATTTCAACATTTCTTAAATTTCTTCCTGTAATGGACTGCATTGAAAACAAAAGCAATATTTAACAATGGAAATTATTTTTAAATAATAAATCAAATTAAATTTTCGCAGCAAAAAAATTTGACAATGTGACACACTTTCAAACTTATTCAAGATTATTTGGTAAAACTTATTGGAAGAAAAAATTTGATGACCGATTTTCGTCTTCAAATTGTATTGTTAAATATAGTTGAAGGCGAATATTTGACTCTGTGACAGGGCCTTTACAGAGGTGCCTTAAGTGTCGTGCTCTCGAGCGGTGCTCCATTTACGACACCGCCCATGTACCGGTCGCTGAACCACAACAAGGGGCCCGCGAGCGGCAAGATCGCGAGAGCTCGGTCGACGACACACTCGCGTGCTTCTTTACGACCGCGCCCTAGAGCGTGCTGCTCCACTGACGACCGCCGCTCTTACAAGCACGCGCCACCTCCCCCCCCCCCCCCGGCGATCCAGTTTCCCCCGCGTGCCGACCGCCAGCGTCTCTACCTTCCCTGGAAGGTCGTTACCACTGCGCTGGCATGCTGTATTTAGATAACACTGGGGTTGAAACAGGGGGAAAGGTCCAATTGTGCGACTGCCCTTATTAAAGAGATATGGATGCAGCACTCGGGTTAAACCAGCGCCAAAGAAATCGTAGAAGTCAGTCCCATCTATACTTGTACCACCTCTCGTTAGTGTTGATGCGCGGCTCTACAATCGAGAGTGGATGACGGCGCTGGCCAGGACGTTTCCAGGCTCGAATCCGGCGGTCTTCTCTATCGAGGCCGAAACATGATTCGTCGCTGAACACCATTCGTTGCCAACTCGCATGCTGCCAGTTCCCGGCAGAAGGCCACACATGCTCAGCTCGTCGTGTGGGATGCCGCGGCGACAGATCGTGCTCTGCTATCCGCCTGACTATGTCGATGGTGGACGCGATGGGCGTATCCCCAGCTGCCGTGACATGTCCCTGGACGGCGCATAGCGACGCCCGTGAATTGCTCACAGCCTGTCGCGCAATGGAACGACCTTCCTTGCTGCTGGTGGTCCGCCGGGGTCGACCCGAGCCTTCTCGGCGGGTGTATGCACCCTCCTGTTCCCACTGCGTCCAACACCGACTTACCGATTACGTGGAACGCTTCAAAAGGCGAGCAACGCGCCGAAACGTTCAAGTTGCCTCTCGGGGCCGACAATGCGGTGTCTCTTCCAAACTAATCCAACTGGAAAAGTCTTGTCGACTGAGCTGACGGGACATGCTGTGTGCTCGCTGAACTTGGCTCACGTTGCTACTATGGCCTTATCCGGTGTCTCGAGTAGCAGCTATGAGTGACACGTGTTCACCCTAGTGACACATCTGCGCAAGCAAGCGGCTTATAAATGCGAATGCGACACATGTTGCTACAACGATACGCTGAGGCAATATTCGTTGTACTCGCGCAGTTCGTTCATTTGCGAACGAGCGTATTTAGGAAACAACCAAACACGTAATCTAATACATAGGATGAATTTCCAATGGTTAAGCAACCGCGAATGGACTACAAACGGTGTTTTAATTTCAAATTATATCCACGTTGTAATCAACCTTAGAAAAAAAGTCACTATCAATACCTGCATATATTTTAAAGGGCGACCTGAGTGGCATGCCCCCAGTAAAGTTGGTAACGATGAATGGAAAGTAGTTCCATATCTTAACGTCGAATAAAAAGTGCCAGGTAACTATTTGTGATAACTTAAATTATCTCTTTCGCTTTTTTTTTTCTTTTTTTTTTTTTAAATCGAAGTGTAAAAATGAGCAAAATTTGCAAAACATTTTCTTTTGTAACAATTTCACAGTTTCACTTGACCGACGCATGAATAAAGGGACGAGGCCCATGGCAATGTTAATACTACATAAGGCGGAAGAATACACAACGTGCATACAAGTAGATTTTAAGCAGGGCTTTCTAAAGTGTTCGTTTTGCCGTGAACAGCCTTTAGCAGAAAAGCGGCACAGTGTTGGTACAGAGAGAGAGTGATAACTTTCAGCTCGTTTGTTCCTCTACGCAACATACAGACAGCAGCAGCTCAGTTTGCAAATGGCTTCACTTTAAAGAAGACCACTTGTCACAAACTTCCGCTGTGAAGGGTGCCGGCCAGGCGTGGAATTACACGTCTGCGCACTGCAATACCGAAGGTGATAACCGTGTATTTTATAATCATTTCAGTCCTTTTCTAAGGTTGGTTCGCGTATTTCCTTTGTGAGCGACAACAACCACCAGCAATTTCTAGTTGTAAAGCAAATGCGATAATTTTAGTCCAGCAAATCTCCAGCGTCCTAACGTTACGTTTTCAGCTGCCGAGTCACTATTTCAAGAACTATTTTTTTTTTCCTTCGACAACGCACGTGCGCGTGCAAGAATGGCATGCTGTTCTTGCTTGTGAAGAAAACCAGTAGATGTAGTCTCTGAACGCTTTCAATTACACGAGCAGAAAAACCACTGTGACACACACACACAGGAATATATTCTCACAGACTGACGTCGTAATTACTGTAGTGAACAATGGACCAAATCCTTGTTAACAATACATTCCCTACTCGTTTGGGAACTCCGAAGGCCAACATCAAAACTTGTGCGCGAACTTCAGCAAGTAAGCATTTTAAAGACGCTTTGCTTACATATTGCGCAGTAATCGTTGTGTCATATGCTGACAAAACCACAACGTTTATAATTACACTCGGACATCATACAGCACGGAGTTAATTTTATTTATACACAATAATTCCGTAACATGTAAATATATTTGTATTATACATTTTATCAACATATTTAAACTTACAAATACATAGAAATAAATAAATATAATATCAGATAAATATAATCCTGTTAACAAACCCATTATTATATTACGTTACTGTGAATTGCATCCATGTGATTTTTTTTTTTTTTTTCGCCATGGCAATATTATGGAATGACTTGTTACAAAATGTAACAACATTGATTATATTTTCCCTGATAACCTCGGTAACTATGTTCGCATATTTCCAATACATTCTGCTGATTCACTTGTCAGTAGCAGATTGTTGGTAAGATTTTCAGGTAGTAGTATTTCAGTGATTGAAGTCAATCGCTAGGCTCTAAGTGCAACTGAAATATGTACTTCACCGTAAGCGCAGCCGAATTATCATTAATCAATTGAGCGTACGAGAGTCGAGTTGAGTTGGAAGATGTGGGCAGCTCTTAACAACGAGGTCTTGAGAGCCGATGAGGTTGAAATGAGGTGAGAATGGAGCAGCGCAGGAATGGGAGAGTAGGCGAAACGGAAGATCCCCGATAATACCTGCCAACTAGCTGCATTGTCCTGCACGATTACCATTTGCGAAAATCCGAGAGTGACCCGGCCGGGGATTGAACCCGGTTCGCCTTGGTCGGAGGCGAGCAGTTTAACCGCTCAGCTACCGCTGCCCCTGCGTACGAGAGAATTCATTTTAAATCTTGATCATACAAATAGAGACTCGCTGCACCCAGTTCGCAGTGCATAGAAATCTAAACTACAGTCTGAAATAAATACAATGAAAATCTCTTTCCGACCAAAATTTCTTCTTGCCAGGTCATATTTAACTGGAGGCCAGACGCCAATTATCACCTCATTTTCTTGACCGTACGCGAACGTCCGTCAGGGAAAAATTATTTTTGACAAACTGAGCGAGTAAATTTTGTTTTATTTTCTGTAGGATTCCCGAGTGGTTGGCAGAATTGTTGCCGGCGATCGAATTCCTCTTCGACGGACAGAACATACTTTGGCGCCATGCTGGCGACATGATGTATATCCAGCTCGCTGCAATACACGTTGTTAGTTACAGTGTAAACAGAGACTTTATGTTCAAGCATTCGACTCAGCACGCAGTTTTCGATGCGTGTCGTGATAACAGAGTGCGTGTGCTTTGTAAAAAAAAAAAATCTGCATAGAGACGTCATACACAAGCAACGGTTTTAGAGGGATTGAATGCCGTTATTTTTCCCATGACAGGATAACTGAAGGATGTAAACGACTCGCATTTTTTTTAAACTTCTTAGAACATTACACACCTGTGCGGGCACGCGCATGCGTAGATAAACAAAGAAACGAATTAAGGGCAAGTTATAATACGATTTATTATCAAATCTGAGGTCTGCTTTAAATGGTATCGCCCTACTTTCATATTCAAGTACAGATGTAAATATGTACAATATATAACTGCCAAGTTCACAGTCTCCAGTAGTAAAATCTAGGCGCAGCGAATGCTCAGGCAAGATACAACCCACTAGAACTTGTACTAGTCTAAAAACATGTTCCTATGTTATTTAATGTGGAGTTCCTATCGTGTACAATTACACCGTAGCGTTACTGGCTCACCAGAGTGCACACAGCCTTGTGAATATGTAGCGAAATTGTTGTATATGTCACCATCAAGGTCACGCGCGCAGAAAGTGTGATGTTTAACAACTCATAGGAATTATATAAAACATTTAATATAATTATATATTAAAGTGTTCCATGCCAGACTTATGGGCACACTGTACGTAAGCCTACATGTGTGATTTTCGCAAATTATTCGAGTCGATTGGAGAAAAATTTTTAACACGCTGTGGTTGTGTAAATCTAAAACTGTAGTTTAATAACTGTATAGACATACTTCAAATATGTTATAAACATAATAATAAATCAAATATCTTGTATTTTTCATTTAAAAAAAAAAGTGGTTGGTTAAGATGTAATGCGCTACACGTGATACAATAAATTGAATTTATTGTAAAACGTACAAAAAATACTTGACTGTATACTGTCTCCAGTTCCCGTGTACCTCAGCATGTTGCAGTAACTGTGCAGAGCACTGTAGTAGAGAGGTGCCCACAATGGCGCCACTGTCCGGCCTCGTACATACACACACACACGAGACTGTCTCATCCCGCGGTCCAGAGACGACTGGAAGCTGGGCCAAGACGCAACGTCTGTTATCGGTGCTACAGTGAGATACGTTGTCTCCGAGGAATGTTTCCACATCACCCCGCCTGCATGTGGGCGAGCACTCACCTGAACACACACCCTCCCTCTATCCCTGTCCGTCACGGTGTTGCCAGATCTCCAGCCTCACCGGCCGGCAGTATGGCGGGATGTTGTTCACCAGTCGCCTCCTGGAAACGGGGGCCGCGGTGGCTGAGCTGTTAGCGTGCTCGCCTCCCACCAAGGCGAACCGGGGCTCGATCCCCGGCCGTGTCACCGGACTCTCGCATGTGGGAATCGTGCCAGACGATACCGCTGGTCGGGGGGGTTTTCTCGGGGATCTCCCGTTTCACCCACTTTTTCATTTCGGCGCTGCTTCATACTCACCTCAATCACCCTTATCGGCTCTCAAGACCTCGCTGTTAAGAGACACCCAAATCTCTTAACTCACTTCACTCACCTCCTGGAAACTAACTTGTCAGAAGGCAGCATGGCCAATAGGGACCGTGGCATGAACTAGCCAATCAGATCCAAGGTCCAATGCCACAGCTTGACGCGGCTTACATGAAAGAACTGTCACGCCCTTTCGCTGTTCTCTTATTACCTATTCTGTGCTACCGATTTTTACGCGAGATGACTACCAACAAAATATAAGATGTTCACGGCTGATTAGGCACTTTTGAAATAAACTTTTGAAAAATATCGCTGCTTCTACTTGCATATATTTTAACGGTCACAATGTCTGCCGTGCGCCCAGTGAAGTTGGTAACGACGGACAAAAAGTAATTCTATGTCTAAACGCTGAATTATAAGTGTTAAGTCAACATTTGATCGTACTGAAGTAATTTTTGTTTCTGTTATTTTTAATGAGTAGGCATAAGTACAAGAATAAACAGATTTTGAAAAATGTTCTCTACTAATAATTTGGCAATTTCACTTGACCGACGCATGAATGAAGTGATCAGGCCCAAATGCAGTGTTGATTTTACATAGGGAGAGGGGGGGGGTATACACAAGTATATCTTACACAGGGCTTCCCAAAGTGTTCAGTTTATCGCGAACAGCCTCTAACTAAGCGTTCTCTATAGTCCTTTGCTACAAAGAAACGGAAAACTCTTGTTATTTCTCAGGAACTCTCAAGTAATAGTCTTGTGACCTTAAAGTCGTTTGGAAAAATTGTTTGCCAAACAAACGACTTCTATGCCAAACAGCTTTTCTACCAGACGCCTTTTCGTGACTGAAGGTACAGATAAACTGGCATCAACTGTGTCTATCTGCAAAGGTGGCTTTAATGTATATGGGCATAAAGTCTAATTTTCGATTCAATAATTCCGCCAAGTTTTCCTGGTGTTAACCATTACAAAAGTAACAGGGTGCTATAGTCTAATAACGGTTACTCCCAACTTTCTAAAGCCCTGCTAAAATCATACTTTAGTACTATTCCTCCACATCATGCGAACAAATCTTAGCTAAGTCTATAAAATCACACCAAAGGGATAATGCGCCTCATTCGCGCGCCCTCAGTGTAATGCTATTTGGTGATAATTGATTTTTTACTTGCCATCACCAACACACCTATTTTATCTCTGTCTTTATTAATATTAATTATAAATTAGATATTATAATTTAGAGATGAAATATAAGTAAACATTCAAGCTAACCGAAATAAGGCACGGTTATGTTAACACGAAAACACTCGTGATGTCGAATGTATTCAAGAAACAACCAAGCTGGATCACACATGGGGTAAAGTGTAAAGAAACCGCGAATAGAGTATAGAAGGAAGCAGTCATTGAGGCGTGAGTAACGAACGACCATAGCCTCCACAGCGTTGAGGGCTCTACGCGAGAGATTTGTGATTTCAATAATAGACAATTCTGGACGAGATGAGCTGGAGCTGGGTCCGCGCACCAACGCGTATCTCGGGCGGTCCACTTAAGTCCCGGAAGCCGGCACGAGCGGACGCGGTCAAGGGCCCAATCAGCGCCCACGAAGTTCGGGATGACCACGCCCACGACATCCTCCGCTGCGCCGGGGGCACGGGAATATTCGCTTATTGACACGATCTGGGGAGATGCGCTAATTCACTTTGTGGTGGGCTACACTCCGGGCTGCTTTTAACGTACGCGTTGTCCAGATCATTTCATACACCTAGGAAAACTTAACTTAAAACCCTGAATATTATGCACGTACACACTCGATGCTTTATATACTCGGAATTTTCTTTGCTCTTGAAGAGAAAGCTCACACTTTGATGGTATTACTGTTTCACTGGACCTTATCGGAAACGAGGAAATAATTACAACTTGTCAACGTTTCAATTAGGAAGAATAAAACTGTATTTTCTTTTTTAAATTCTGAAATGAACGGGATTAATTGTAATACGTGTTACATTGGTCGTGATTAGGGACAGGTGTTTTTCGCGAAAATATTTCATTACCAGTTGTACTCCAAAACACTTTAGTTCACATGCACTTTGTGCCCGCGAATCATAGACGTTGAGTATCGGAGTACTTTATTTTGACCTAGTCGTCATACATAAATGGCGCGCAGTCAACACGCGACTCCATTGCCCGACGGCCGGTCAGTCATAACAGTTGCAGAGTACAGTAGGCGCGTCTGCTGGCATAGCCATGGCCAATAGAACGAAGGCAAGTGGAATTGTAGAGACCAACACAATTGATATTGCCCTAGTGGAGAACACAGGCAGCTCACTTCAACCTTGTCCTCAGTGGAGGAAAATTTGTGCCATCCTGAAGGGTTTGTAGTGGTAATGATCATGGGGATCACAGCTGTGCGATGTTTGGACCACTGGCCTGTAACCATATCAAATTGGGATCGCCTTCCGGGGTCACGTGCTAGACACTATAGCACGTGGAAAAGGTTGCAGATAGTGAATTTATCAGGGTAGGTCTTTCTTTATTTCTCTTTGAAAAAGCTTGATCCCTTTCCCCCGCCGATTGGGCGCTTGAAGCAAGGGTATGGCCGTTCGGCTAGGACTGCCTCGTAAAAATACTGAAACATGGCCACAAGGCTATGTTAACACATGCATGCTTGTACAACTTAAAAAAGTAAATAAATAAATTGAATTTTAAAAAAGGTCCTGCCATAGGCTTTACTGTGTAAATTGCTGGTGCGAATATTTTAGTGCTCGTCAAACCAACATTTCGTTCTCTTGCAAGAACTGAAATGAATTATCATGTAGGCATGTCAAACAGCAGTGTAATGTAGTGCCAAAGAGGGGATAAATACACAGACACGAAACGGGCAGCGTGGTGGTTCCTTTGACGTGAGCGCACTCATTATCTAGTGTCCGATTGGCTGGGTGAGCCTTGGGAAACGGATATTCAGTTTGATTGGCTACTGCGACCTGCGTTACGTCCCCCTATTGGCCGAGCTGACATGTTTCTGGCGAATGAAGCCGTTTCGCTGGCGTGCATGACGAGTGGGAATGAGCGGGCGGAGAGATATGTGCGGCTCTGAACATCGAGGTCTCGAGAGCCGATGAGGGTGAAATGAGGTGAGTATGGAGCAGCGCCGGAATCAAAGGGCGGGGTAGCAGGATATCCTCGAGAAAACCCGCCGAACAGAGGCATTGTCCGGCATGACCCCCGCGTGCGAAAATCCGCGAGAGACGCCACTGGGAATCGAACTAGGTTTGCCTATGTGGAAGGCGAGTAGTGTGACCACTAGACCACGGCGGCCTCCACGTCCCGACGTGAATTGCCCGGTTGAGCGGCTGTGCGCTGCGCAGAAACCCTGGCTCTAGTGTCGGAGAGCCTGGCAGCACTGAGTCGTCTCGCAATCGGGACCTGACCTGACCCGACCTCCTACTATAGCCTCTGCCAGCTGGCTGCGTCCACACGACGAGACGTCCATGCCACACAACTGTCGTCGAGGAGGCGTGCGAGACAGATGTAGGTACTAGCTCTTCAGTCCTCGTGTCGCAAACCACTTACCACTTCAGTGCACCGAGCTGTAGTCAACTCCTCAAAATGCAGAGCAGAGCTTCGATCTCATGGTTGTCATTTAAAACTGTTCAATATTCCTGAGCGGTGCCCGTTTACGAATGGCTTTGGGAATGTCGAGTGTGTCAGATGTTTACACATGTTCAAGTGAGTTTAGAAGTGAGCCACATATATCCGCCATTACAGAGAGTATGTGTTCTGTCGGTCTCCGTAATCCCTTTCACGACTGCCGTGTTGATTCACACTTCTATGATAACGACAGTTACTGTAGGCTGTCCGCCAATAAGATGCTGAGGTGATGTCCCAGTGATGTGCTCCTTCCCAGGTAGTATAGCATGCACTTCGAGTGCTGCCGACGTAACATTACTCAGCAGTGAACTTCGTGCAAACTGCTGAACACCTACGTAACATGTTTCAGACGTCGTATTATAAAGTCAAGGTAAATTCCACGAAATGCGCAATAGCCTTTACTCATCCGGGTCAATTCACACCACGAACACCTTGTCCGCCATCGTCTCTCAATCTGCCGTCTGTCCGGCGAGGTAGAACACTATAAAAAAGTCTGGCGTGGGAGGGGGCACACATGAACACACAGACAGGAAAAATGATCTCTTAAGAATTCCTTTCTTTCGGAAAGTAGGCTAAAACCGAACAGCAAAATAAGTCTGTATTGACACAAGTTTACCAAACACTTTTAATTAAACACTAATACATGGAACTATTTTCCCACAGTCATCACCATATTTACTGGGCGCATACCAGTTATTTCGCACGTTTAAAAATGTACGCAGGTACGAACAGCGCCATTTAAGAAAGGTTGTTGATTTCCAAAGTGCTTGGTTAACCGTAAACAACCTACAACATATGAGACGCCGGTGAAGTTCGCTAGTTCAGTAACCCTTAGTGTACACTTAACAATCGTTTGCATACTCAAGCGGGTGTCAAGTAGGCCTATTCATTGGCTGGGACGTCCCTAATATCAAGCGATCTATAAAGGCTGAAGTAGTCAAGCGGTATGTCGATCAATCACTACGTTATATATTGTACAGCGCAGCGTATTTGGCTGTCTGGCTGTGTTGGATGTTGGCACAGAGCATATTAGTATATGGAGGCGAAATGACGTGGCGGTTCCTTTCATGTCGGCGTACCCTTTCTCTGATCGGCTACGCGAAGCTCTGGAACGAGCCTTGTTTCTGATTGGCTACTGGCTACTGCGAAACATCCCCCAATTGGCTGAAGAAACGGGCTGACAATTACGTTATCAAGCGCTGGAAGGTGAACACGTCTGTGATCGGGAGACATCGTTTTGCTGGCGCGTGTCTGGAGTTCGCGGATTAACCCTTTCAGACACACTTTGATTAACCGTTTCATTCCCACATAAATTAATAACTTCTAGTGTTGAAAATTCGAATTTTTTTTAATGCGCACTGTACTTGAACTGGCGAAGAACTCGTTTCCTTGTCACAACAATAAGCTGTAGGCTGTGTGTCCGGTTATTAATAGAGACCTGCAAAATTCGCGTTATTATTTAAGGACAGACTGAACTGTAATTTACTGTGCGTTTGACTGAGTTCAGTCATTGGACGGAAATATGTCGGGCAGGCCTCGGAGAACTCATAAACTAGTAACATTATTTGAGCGGTGGAGTGGCCAATCACTTTTAAGAAGATCGAGCATGTAAGTGACGTTGATTAAATTGCAGAGGACAGTGGAACCACGGATTGTGCCCACTTGTTTATAAGGCAATGGAGTCCACCCTCTCACCGAAAAATATCGCGAATTTTGCACGCTTCTAGTTATTAGTGATATGAACTAATCATAACGTAACGCAGTGGCAAGGTTTAAGAATCAGTTACCCACAGGAAAGGTCATTGGACACTGAGCCTCACAGAGTACGGTACCAGCAAAATATAAGCTTCCTGTGCAACATGTTGACGATTGTCTACACTGGCCATAAAAAGGGTTAATGGTTTCAGGTGTCGCAAACAAAAACATGTTATGATGCGTACAGTAGGGGCCTACTTAAGTCGACACACCATTTGTTTCGTTGTTAGCCGATGAACTATAGGCCACACGTTCGGCTACAGTTTATATGAAGCAATTATGACCTAGATCAGTAAAATGGCTTGCGATTCATTTACCCACAGGCAAGATCATTGGTCGTTTAGCTTCGCGGCGTGCAGCACAGACAAAAGAATATCTGCACGTGTCTACTGTACACAATGTGTATACGCGGTCCGAATGGGCTAAGCGGTTGTTTCTCTTCTCTATTCTTAGCTGTTCTGTGCTAGTGGTTTATCATATTTGCGAACTGGATTCTATCCTAAGATGCAAGTGCGAACGTAAAGCAGTTGTAAAATATCGTGACTAGAAGTAAACATTAATGAAGCGATGTCCGTAAAGTAGGATATGTATGAATGCAGCTTCATTTCGCCATTACTGGTTGTTATTATCGCAGTATCGCTAATATGGAAGATTTAATGCCCATTAATGTCCTTAAGGTCAAAGAACTTAAGGCCACAGTTCATGGCTGTTTGTAAAATAGTGATCTGTTTATTGGCAGCTGCGTTTACGGCAAGTCCGACTAACTAGGTTACGGCAAATCTGACTAACTAGGTTACGGCAAGTCCGACTAACTAGGTTACGGCAAGTCTGACTAACTAGGTTACGCCAGTTTTCTTTTTCCTTCTCTTTTTTCTATTTACGTAATTTATACTAGCTCTAAAATTTTCTGAAGTGTCAAAGTACGGTGAAGAGCAAAATGAAAATGAAAGCACTTAATGATTAAAGTGTAGCGTGAATAATTCTGATAATATTTTTACCGAGAAAAAACCCTCGGATTTATGTGCAAACCGAACACCTATCTTATTTTTTTTTTGTTAAAAAAGTTAAGTTATAATGTATATAGTAGCTATGGGATGTTCATGGTTAATGGTGCACTTTCAATACCAACATCTGAATAATGACATTGCCCTTCCCTGCATTTGTTTCAATGGCCACACTGACTGGCGTCCACACTGTCAGGTTGGTAACGACGGAGAGAAAATAGTTCCACGTCTTGATGTTGCGTTAAAAGTGTTAGGTTAACATTAGTGAATTATGTAAGGAGTAAGCCTAATTTTACTGTATTTTTTATGCTTATAAGTGTAAGAATTAGCGAATTCGTAAATCAATCACTTCTGTAACACTTTTTACAACTTCCCTTGGGGCTTCAGTGGCTGAGCTGTTAGACTGCTCGCCTCCCAACAAGGCGAACCGGGCTCAATCCCCGGCTCGATCACTCCCGGATTTTCGCAAGTGGGAATCGTGCTGGACGATGCCGCTGGTCGGCTGGTTTTATTGCGGATCTCCCCCTTCCCCCCCTTTTTTTTTACAAAAACCTGGCATTCCAGCGTCGATCCATTCTCACCTCATTTCACCCTCATCGGCTATCAAGAACTCGTTCAGAGCCACCAAAATCTCTCAACTCGACTCAATACAACTTCACCCGACCGACGCACCAATAAATTATGCCAATGTTAATTAGCCCTATATAAATGGCACAAGAGCACGTATTGTTCATGCAAGTAGATGTTACGCAGAACTTTCAAAAGAGCTCAGATTACCGCGAACTGCCAATATTTGCATATTATGTACGTTCGCCTTATGGGTCACCAACCAGAAAGACATAAAACCAGGACACATCTAAAGCTCCTATCACACTGTCAAATTTTCGTCTTCGACTATATTTGACAATACCATTTGAAGACAAAATACGGCCATCAAAATGTTTCCTTCCAACAAATTTTATCAAATAATCTTGAATGGGTTCGAAAATGTGTTACACTGTCAAAATTTTACTGGGTGAATGTAATTTGAAGTATTATTTTAAAATTATTTTCATTGATTTTGTTTTTCCATGCAGTCCATTACAGGAAGAAATGTAAGGAATATTATAATTAATTTTAGCTCCTTTACTAAATTCAGATTTTATTTATCAGATATGTTTATGCCTCCGAGTTCATAATATTATGGATATCATAATATAATAGGATTCATGCCCAGACAGCTTCTACATATATCAATTATCTTCATAACCAACTTCGTTCCAGCAATTGTTCGTTATTTTAAAGTTTCTTGACATCCTTTTTTGTTGGGCACGCTTCTGATTGGCTGAGATTGTCAAACATCAAAGAAATTTTAAAACTGCTCCAATCTTCTAATGTTCGATGGAAAGTGAAGCTATCCAACTTTCTCAGACAAATATGGCGGCGTTTATGGCGTTTCAGTGACGTCATAACTGTCCAACTTTATTTGACCAAACTTATTGGTAGCAGTATAATGGGAAATTCTAATAGTGTGACAGGGACTTAAGCACACTTCAAGAGCCAATGAAAGAAACGTAGGCAAAGCGAGTGAGGCGTGGGAAGGGAACGGCGCACATGCCCGGGCGGAACAAGTATCTGCACTCACTTCCGGGCGAGAGTACTTCCTGGCCGGAAGTGGGACGTGGCGCGGTGCAGTGCCCTGGATTTGGCACACGCTGCTCGGCGGCCGTCTGGCGATAGCGAAAAAGTCGCCATCTGCGGCGGGAAATACGAGTGCGCGGGTCCCCCCCCCCCCCGCCCGCCGCCACTAACACACGCGTGCTTCCTCACTGCTGCCAACTGAGCAGCCCTGTCCTCGTTATTACTAGTGATCGGGCCAACCGATTAGTTCGTACTATCAATTAATCGATTTTTAATTTTTACGTTAATCGATTATCAATTGATTATTCAACGAAATTATTCATTGATTTTTGGATACAAAGTTCAACACGAACGAATACGCAGTATTTACATTCGTACATCTGTTGTTGAATGTTTACTGTTATACAAAAATAATAAATAATCATCATGACAAACATAAAAACATTAACTACATCTTAATAGCAAATTTTTACATACGCTAGAGCACGCCGTGACACTTTTCTTTACGAATCACAATGTCAAAAACATTACACCAATATTTAAAAAGAGAAGTGAATGAAAAATGTATATGTAAAAAATGAATTACTGTCGTTAGTGCACAAGAAATATCAGAACTCAAACTATAACTGTCTTCATTTTAAATCTATTTTTTTTTTTAAATTAACTTTGCAGTGACGTTTATATTTATAATCGATCAAGATTTCATTTATCTAAATCAAAATGTATTACCTACGACTATTTAAGTATAATCGATTAATCGATTATCAACATCGGTTATCCCTAATCACTAGTAATTACAACCGCAGAGAGAATGAGGCGTACAGTGCGCGCCCGAGGTGCGCAGTAGCCGCTCTCCGTGTCCGAACTTTGGGCTGCTCTTCTGTCAACCCGACTTTCGCAAACGACGTGAACTGTGTAGAATTTTGAGGTAGGATTACTATTGACGAAAACAAATGTGTTTTCTGATTTTAATATCCTAACACTAGACAATTTTTTTTATGCCATCAGATTAAATCCAAACTGGTAAAGTATTTTGCCCATAAAGAAAAGATTCTCTTTGGAAAATTAACATATAAACAAACTCGTTGATCACTTTTGTTGATCACGTGGATTCCACGGTTGTATTGGTATACGGTAAGTCAATGTTGAGTAGGCCCTACATGCGCAGAAGACGAAAAAGTCGGTCTACGTCATCTTTAGTCAATGTTTCCAACCTATACCCCCCTTCCCCAAGCAAGCTATCAACCCGCGATCACAACAATTTTCCCACGGTTACCTTTAGACGTAATGTTTGAAAAACACGGGAAAATTGCGAAAATTTTGGAGTCAGTAAATTCTTTATAACATTTTAGCTCATTTAACCTTTTACTATTGGATGATCAATATTTTTACTCGGCTAAGTTCACGGCAGACCAATAACAAACATTCTGTTGAAGAGTATCACAATTCTCATTGGGTCAATCCAGTGGAATAGTAGCATCACACATGCATAACTCCCAAAGTGTCAACTTTACTCGCGATAAAGCATAGGTTCTACCTACAAGGTTGCCAGATATTCTGAAACAGGTTGGTAGATATGCAGAGAGGTAGGTATAGTCCGTTCACGGTTATTCAACATTTTCTCAAAAGTTCTACTTCCAAGATATTTCTCCGCATCACACAAACAGAGCTTAAATAAGTCTAGCAAATTACAGTACACCAGAGGGACCACGCACCATGGAGTCGAGTGGACAGACTTGGGCGGATCTTAACAACGGGGTCTCGAGAGCCGATAAGGGTGAAAGTAGGTGAGTACAAGCAGCGCCGGAATGCAAGGGCGGGGGAAACGAGAGATCCCCGAAAGAACCCGCCGGCAAGCGGCATCGTCCGGGACTATTCCCACTTGCGAGAATCCGGAGTCAACCGGCCAGGGATTGAACCCGGTTCGCCGAGGTGGGAGCCGATCAGTCTAACCGCTCAGCCACCGCGGGCCCTATACAACGCACCGTATTCGTGCGCACTCACTTTAATATTACTTTTCATGAGAACTTTTACTTACTAGGCGTTGCCAACATGCATGTTTTCTCCCTGTTTTAATTCATATTAATTATAACGATATATTAACACTCTGTTCGAGTGTAGCTCGAGCAAAGCTAACTTGAAAATTTCTTTATTATTCAGAACGCAACATGCATGGCTGTGCAGTCTTTGTTCGGCTAGTGTTCAACACGACATCACAAGAACACGACAGCGCAGTAACAATGATATTGCAAACGATACAATTCCCTTTCTTATAGCCACTTAAAGGGACCTGATTGATTGTAAATCCTTCTATACGATAAAGGACATTTGATTGGTTTAATATCAGCTCGGCTCTCCATTCATTGATGACCGGCCAATAATGAATGCTGTAAAGTGCAAGGTAGTGTCCGGTGTTGTATGGACGAAAAGGACGATGGTGAGTTCTAACACAGACACCAACACAACTGGTGTTCTTGCAATAGTGGATATAGGTGACTCACTTATAATTTGTCATAAGTGCCAGTTAATGTGTGCAGACCTCAATGTGTTAAAATGTTTAGTTAGGCAGCAAGGAAACCCGTCCTACATGGGCTGACTTCCTCAAAGGTTTGATTCAAAAAGTGTGAAGGAACACTGCGTGAAGTACAGAGCTTAACGTATCTTCGACAGCGAGGTCATTAGAGACGGTGCAAGTTGCCTCAGAAAATCAGGAGAAGGACGAGAATCAGCCACGACCCGTGGTATGGAACCATGTCAGCAACCGCCTCAGGTGACTTCGCGAAACCATTGAAAACAGAAACCAAGATGCCTGGACCGGGATTCGAACCCGGGTCCTCCCGAACGCGAGTAGAGTGGCTCACCACTGCCCCGGAGGAGAGACAGCCAGCTGCGCGCGCCAGTAAAATGGCGTCTTTTACAAACAAAATGTTGTAACGCCGTTCGCCAATGGGCACCCGGCAACCACCTACTTTCCAGTCGTCAGTGCGGCCGATAGCGAACCTTTCACAGCACGCAGCAGCCAATCAGACGCAAGTCCCGAACCCCACAGCCTTGCGCAGCCAGTGGGCGTGTCGGTACGCCGACATCACAACGAAACCACCAAGTCTTTTCGTCTTCAGGTTGTATATTTATTTACTCTTTGGTGCGTCGGTAGAAGTGCTTTAATAGTTGTATATAGTCCATTAGCTGTTACCTCCAAATTCCCTGAAGCCCTGCTGAAGTTCTACTTTCCGGATATTCCTCCGCCTCATAGAAACGAAACTGAACCGAGTCTAGCAAATTACTCGAAAGTGACAGCGCGCCGCATTTGTGCATTCGTACTCACTCAGTGTAGTATATATTTCTCATGAAAACTATTTCTTACTAGGCATTACCAACACAATGATTTTTTTAAACAGTTTTTACCCTATTTTAGTTACTAGGTAAAATTTAAATTAAAGTTTCAATCTAACGAAAATTACCGTAATTTCATGTCAACAAAAGTATAAAATGCTTGTGATACGTAACAGTTATAAAAACTGTTACATTTTGGTAACACGTTACACAAGTAACACTTCCCATTGTTTATAGCGTTATTTTTAGAACGTCTTGGATTGCCTCGACGCCTTACTACTGCGCATGCGTAAAATTAATTTTTTCGGAACGTGTAACTTTGTTTACTTTTGTTCCTAACCCAATTTTGTATATTATAATTATATTTAAACAAATCATTCTTCAAAGCCGACATTTTCTATCAGAGAAGCATATTATTGTGTACAAATATAATCGAAAAAAATTTGCACACATACGCATTTTAGAATTATTTATACATACATACATTACTGTAAATAACAGTTTCCCGCCAACAACTCAGGCTGCTCTGTTCTGATTGGTTGCAGCCGCACAAGTTTCACTTACACGTTTCGGCTGACAACTGTGAGTGCGCGCACGCGCAAAAGTTCCTTTTTGGAACATCCTGCTTTAACTGCAACAGTGCGCATGCGCGAACGTTATTTCTTGAAACGTCGAGCCTTGGGACGCTGAAGAACGTAATCGTTATATTCCGGAACGTTGGGTCCCTAGACTAAATATGAGGTGGACCGATCTGGAATAGGATACTCTAGACCGATCTCTCTAGCTGCGCACAACCAACCTAGGTGTCCCAACATTGAACTACTTTCCTGCCAACACATCTTGCGAAAACCCCGCATATGTTTGGAGATTAGGTTAGAAAACTTATTTCTAAACAAACTGCAAGTAAAGCAGTTCGATTAAATTCAAACTGGTGCAAGTATTTTATTCAGAGTATAGTGCTTCTCATTTAAAAATGTGAGATATAAACAAACACTTTCAACACTGTCGACCATGTGACTTTGACAGTTGTGTTCTTTTGGGGTAGGTCAATGCTGGGCGCATGCGCAGAAGACGAATAAGCGGTCTACCTTATTTTTAGTCTATGGTCGGGACAGGCGAGAATTGTTTCACAGTAACCTGTTACAGAAATAACATGTTCCTGGAACGTGTTGCTTGTTCGGAACTGGAAGAATAGCACACGCTACACGAAAGTAACTGTTTGGTCCATCCCCAATTTAGACTACACGTCGGCGTATTGGTCGACGGGAACAGCGACGTCGCAGATTATTAGAGACGAAGCCTCCCACGCGGCGCACTGTTGCAGATAGAAATAATCGCTGGACGCCACGCTGACTGTGCAAAGGCTGCTCGTTGCCAACTTAGCCGCTTTGTCACTAGATCTGGTGAGATTTGAGGTCGCGCGTCGCCAGCTCTGTTTTGTACGTCAGCCACATTTACCCAACATCGCTCGTTAAATAATGACGACGCACGCGTGTAAAAGTGTATCGTCCAGGTGAGTAACATGATTTTGCTTTCTAAATAAAAAAAAACCAGCTTAGGCATAATCAATTTATTTTCTCCACAGTTTATCAAAATTAATGATTTTTAATTTATTAAGTGTTTTAAGTCGCAACGGTTTACGAGGTGGTACAAAAGTTAGAATTCATCTGTGGAACAGTATTCAAAAAGGCGAGTCGTGTGTTCGTGAGCCAGCGGAAAAACTGTCATTAGTTTCTAAAAATAAACCTCCCTCTCGTAACCATACGCGACAGTTCTGAACCGGGTTCACTTCCCTGCGGGGTCACTTCCGGATTTTCGCATGTGAGAATCGCGCCGGACGATGTCGTTGGTCGGCGGGTTTTCTCGTGGGTCTCCTGTTGTTACGAACCACCTTCGAGATAGAAACGTGGGCACGCATAGCTACCCTCATTAGAACACAAGGATGGCACATAAATTGAAGATTGGATCTAGGTTCTTGGGTAGACTAGAGTTTACTACAGGAAGCAAATTATAGGGGCGTGCTCCTGTTTTACTTATTTCACTAACGTAATAAAAAATAAATATTTTATTTTGAACGCTTTAGTTCTATTTAAGTAGTTTTCGCTAAACCAAGAGTATTATGTTGTAATCTCCGTAATTATACACACACTTTTAAACTTTTTAAACATGAGTATTTTCAGTTTTTATATGTGTATAGTCTATATATATATATATTCTACTTTATTTTATTTATATTTTAAAAACTGTAATATTTATTTAATTTTAGCCATTAATATATCATCGGTTACCCTCGATCACCTCTTTTGAAATTTACATTATAAAAATTAATGTTTCAATTAATTACATTATTTTTTTTCATTTAACTGGAATAAAGTTGTTGAAGACAAAGCATGACTATCCGAATTCAGAAATTTAAGATTTTACTTGATGTCGTGTCAGTCCACAGAAAATGTCGGAGCACGCCCATAGGTCATGCAGGAGGAAAAAATTCACAAAACGTTACGCGATTCCTCGAGATTCCGAAGTTACTGCGCTGGCGGTAGGAAGAAGTAGAATCATGGCCAAAACGGCTTTCCCACGAATGGTTGTACGGTTCACATCACAGCAAAGGGGTCTGAGATGGCTGGCCACAGGATCATCGGCGCATGCGGCAAACCGCTCAACATAATATCAAAATTAAAAAATGACCGGAATCACAAAATTAATACGATCACGTCGAACAATAATATATCCGCAGTCAAACTTACCCAAAACGGCGAATACAAGCCAACTCATCCTACGATGATGAAGGATTCCAAAAAATATGAAGTTTCGAAGCGACTGCATGCTGTTTGGCGAAAACGAAGAAGAAGTTACACGAGCGGAAACCTCTACATACAAAGGCATGCTCCGGACTTCGTGGACTCGTGCGAATAATCGATACATAAACAGAAATTCTGGAAGAAGTATAATATATCACAAATAAGTTTGTCATCCAGATAGTTGAAACGACTTCACACAATATTATTCAAATAAATAATGAATAGACATTAAGAAAAAAATAAATTTTTTAAACGAGAAACATAAAAAACCAACGAAATGGTTTCTTTACTACTTAAAAGTGAATATACAAAAATATTATGCAGAACTAGAGCACGTTCCAATACAGTAGTCAAAAAAATAAAAAAATTGGGTCTAGCTGTGTTGGGGACACTGACGTTTGTTTTGCGTGAATACGTCTACGTTGACGCGCTCGGACGCCTTCGTGTATATTTTACTTTCCCAGCACCGCTTCACTCGATAATATGGGGTTTTTATGTATATATATATATACGATTTCTGTATTTCGACTTGGCTTTTCGACGAGCATGGACCGAAATTGTGATACGTTTTCATAATTTCTCACATAAAACGCATACAGTTTAACCATAACCACGCCACACAACTGTTTTTATACAACGCGGAAGTTATGAGACGTGGCGAAACGAGCTCAAAATTGCTGCTCTTCTCTACCCCCGCCCCCCCCACCTCATCCATGACACACCGTGCCACGAGGTGTAATTTAATTTTGAATGTAGACGTTAGATTTGAAGCTGCAATGCCAAACTATACCCCCGATTTTGTTATCATCCAATTTTCTCGATTGCCTCCCACTATGGTTGCAAATTTAAAGACGTATTCACGCCAAAAAAAAATTTGGCGGAACTCCAAATTAATAACAATAGAATTATAGAATAATATATTGACATGAAACAAGTGCCAACACAAATGGCACACTGTTTCCCCCGCTGATACACACCCATCGGCTCTCAAGACCTCGCGACTCGAAACTGACAAGCCAGCGTCATGGCGCCACTACCCAGCAACACATCTGCGAAACGACGTTCGCCAATCAGCGCCCAGTAAATGACTTGCCAGTCCGCGGTCCGACCAACAGGGGACATTTCTTTGTAACACCCGGTAGCCAATCAGACACAGGGATCGTACTCGGAGCCCCGCGCTGAAAATCAGCTGATGGGTACGCGCCCAATTCAAAGGAAACCCAGTGTCGTTCCTCTTCTGCACACCAACTTATTCTGTAACATGGTTCAGTCTGAAACAGTCAAAAAAATTCGCTGAGATAATTAATGATTTGGCGGGCCAGAACATTGCTAAGGTTCTGTGGCCCGTGTGGTATAATCAACATGCCTATACATATTCAGACCGAGCTACGTGTTTATAGACTGTTCACGGTAAAATGAGCGCTTTCGAAAACACTGCTTAAGATCTACTTGTATACACTTTGTGTAACCTACGCCTTATGTGAAATTAATGTTGCTACGGGCCTCATCACTTTATTCATGCGTCGGTCAAATGGAACTGTGAAATTATTATGTAAGTAAATATTTTACAAATCTTCTCATTTTTACACTTCGATGCATTTAAAAAACAGAAAGAGAAAGAATTACAAATTGTTACCTAAAACTTTTTATTCGACGTCAAGATATGGAACTACGTTCCATCCATCGTTACCAACTTTACTGGGCGAATGTCACTAAGCGGGACCATTAAAACAAATGCATGCCGGGGCAGTGAATTTTTTGTCATGTTAATTTCTTAAGCGCTCACTTTATCATGAACAGCCTGTATAGGCTGCTACTTCGCAGGAAGTAGCCATTACACGAGAGACCACGTCGAGTCCGGTCCTTATTCGCTTCAAGGTTTTCTAATCGCTCAGGATTCTCTCGGGAGTGCCCAGTAAATCGCGATACAATTTACATAAACGGTAGAAACTTGCGAAAAAAATTTCACAGCACTTAAGTATTTTGTCCCAATTATGACTGGATGATACATGCTTGATTCGGTTTAAAAATTTTTCAAACAAACCATATTTTTATTGGCATACACCACTCTCGAACTACTCTTTACTACTTGGTGCTCTAATGGTATCGTAAGTACTAACGCGCTGCAATTTTATGCGATGCGCCGCTGAACATATTTTACCACTCAATTGAATATCAGCCAGTTAGTAGCAGGAATACAACTCAAAGGCCAGCAGCTTTTTTTTTTTTTTTTGCTTTTTGTTAACGCGAGACCACGCACAGTAAAAATTCTGCGTATGGGATTTCTTCTACCGTTCTTTCGATCCCCTGCCTCCTCCGCAGTCGCGAATTATTCTCCTTGCTAAGGAAAGCTTTGAGCCAATAACAGACCTGCAAGGGAATTAGCGACGTAAAACTTGTTACACACTGCGGCAGCGTTCAGTGAACAGTGTAGGGTAGCGATACTTGAGCAACTCTCAACACAGAGGTATTGAGAGCCGATGAGGGTGAAACGAGGTCAGTATGGAGCAGCGCCGGAACTCGAGGGTGCGGGGAAACGGGTGATCTCCGAGAAAACCCGCCGACAAACAGCATCATCCGGATAGCCTCGGTGGGAGGCGAGCAGTCTAACCACTACTAACGCGGCCCGTGCCAAGAAACAAGACAGGCGAGGCTCAAAAATACGTAGGATAGGCCTGTGGAGTGTAGCCTGCAGGTCGTTCAAAAAGCGACTTTTTTTTTCCTGTCCCTAGTTACAAGGCGGTGGCAGTGTTGCCAATTTAGCTTTCGGCGAGTGTTGCAACAGGTCTTCAAAACATCCCGCTAGACCACACACAAACACAAAAAAGAAATGCTATTTCCAATAAAATTTGTTTGTTATTTATAAAACTATTTAAAATCAAGCAAACCCCGTAAATGCAATTATAACTTTGCTGTCCAAAAACACATGTTTTTAATGCCAGTAAATAAAAATAAAACAAACTCGCATTCGGGAGTGTACGGGTTCGATTAACGGTCCAGACATCCTGATTTAGGTTTTCCGACGTCACTCCAGGCGAATGCTGGCGTGGGTCCTTAACAAAGGCCATGGCCGATTCCTTCCCATTCCTTCCCGAATCCCTCTTCCCTTTGCAACTTGCACCTTCCTTAATGATCTCGCTGTCGACGAGACTTTAAGCCCAATTACCTACCTTCCTCTGAATAATCGGGATTTGATATATGTATCCTCAGAATGGAAGGAAACAGCACATCGCTGTTCTATTATTTTAATTCAACCGCAAAAAAAAAATTCTGTAGTTCTCACTAGGTGGGATAAAAATATGCAAGCAGCTAAAGCAACGTTTGAAAAAACCAGATGTAGCGGGAGGAAAGCTACATAGGCAACAACACAGTTTCCGGCGCTGGGAGACGAAAGACAAGGCGATTGCTGGTCGCCTTGCAGGCTGGTGTTTACCGCGCAGGAATGTGCGCGCATGCGCAGAACGCGAGCCGTCGCTGACCTCGCACTCTGCACAAGAATGGGCCTGGTGATGTCTGAGAGGGGAGGTGGGGGAGGTAGGCTGACGACACGTGTCAGTGTTGCCACGTCTATATGTAGCATGTTCGGGGTTTCTTTACATTTTGTTCAATCGAACCTTTTGAAAAATCACCCCACGTATCACGTGTCTTAGTTATTTCCCAAATATACCATACATCACAAACGTTTTATACACCTGTTAACATAAAGGTATATTATTTTTCGTGAAATTGAAGTTTTGCCATATATTTTATTTGTATAGGCTTTTCACGGTAAAGTGAGAATTTTTGAAGCCCTAGATAATTTTCTCTTTCGGCCATTTTGTATCCATTAACCGCCTTTTTATATAATTATTGCCATGTAAGTAATAAACACAGTGTGTATATTCCACGGGGCTCAGAACTTAACGTCTAAGGCTAAAATATAATATATTTATTGACGATTATTTTTATTGACTATTATTACAAATGAGGGGGTTTTCAAAAGTGTTCATTTTATCGTGAACGGCCTATAATTTATAACATTTCATCTCTAATAGATGTGAGGAAAAACAGTGAGAAAATATGTGTGTTGGTAGCACCTATAGTAAGAAATAGTTCTCATGAAAAATGTTATTACAACTGAGTGCGGCGTTATCCTTTGGTGTAATTTTATACACTCCGTTAAGCTTCGGTTGTACGAGGCGGAGGAATATCCTGGAAGTAGAACTTCAGCAGGGCTTCAGAAAAGTGTGAAATAACCGCGAATGGTTTATACCCGCATGCCCCTGCGCTTCCGGTTTTGCAAACCTCGCCTATCTTCTTCGTAACTACTGTTTGTTATCCTCTGACACACGCGATAATAATGAAAAAATACAATGTTTCTCCATCTAATGTATTTTCAATAACACAACAGCTAGTTTTTTAAAATGATTATATGATCCAATATTAGTCCCGTCTTAGTTCATGTCAGAGCAATCACGCTGTCGAAATTTCCCGTTAAATTTCTCCAGAAAGTTTGTTCGAATAAAGTTGGGTTGAAAAATTTGGGCTGCTCTTAACAACGAGGTATTGAGAGCCGATGAGTGTAAAATGAGGTTAGAATGGAGCAGCGCCGGAATGAGAGGGCGAGGTAAACGGGATATCCCCGAGAAAACTCGCCGGCTAGCGGCATCGTCAGTCATGATTCCAACTTGCTACTGGTCAACTAAAGGTGGATAGTTGTGACGTCACCTAACCTTTATAAACGCCATCATATTTGTCTGCAAAAGTTGGGTAGCTTCCGTTTCGATTAAAAGTTTTAAAATTAGACCCGTTCTAAAGTTTTTGATGTTTGATGGTCTCATTAAATCAGAATATTGCTCCACAAAAATGTACGTCACGAAACTCTAAAATAATGAACAATTCCACAAAAATATTAAGTTATGAAGATAGTCAATTTATATGGAAGCTGTCTAGGAATGAATGCTGTTTTGATGAATATTGCACGCAATATTAAAAACTCATAGGCATTAAATTTTATTGTGGGGGGAAACATATCATATAAATATAGTAAAAAAAGTTTACATAAATCAATATACTTCATATATTTCTTCCTGTAATTGACTACACGGAAATACAAAAGCAGTTACTCTTTTCGAAAATTATCTAAATGAAAATTCAGATTAGATCCTCCTAGTAAAAAAGATTTTAGAGTGTGACACATTTTCAAATACGTTCAAGATTATTCGATAAAATTTGTTGGAAGGATAAATTCGATGGCCACATTTTGTGTTCATATTCAATTGTCAAATATATTTCAAGGCGAAAATTTGACAGTCGAGAGTTGCTTTAGATTAGCATGGCTCCATGCCTGCCATGGATGGCTGCCAGCAACCTAAAAAATAACTCTCAGGCATGTGTACAGTATGTGTGTTAACAATCAGTCAACATTTCTCGCGATAATCCGAGGAGGTCAATTCATCATTCTTACCGGAATAAGTGCTCACAAGAAGTTTTTTTTTTTTTTCTCGAGTCATAAAGTAAAGAAATTATTTCAAGTCCACGAAACTAGTGAATTCGTAGCTCATCTCTATAGAGACCTGCAAAATTCACGTTATTATTTGGGGAAACGTTTAACTTCGAACACGTTTGCCTTTGAAATACGTTTGTCATTGGGCCATATTTTATTTGATACGCCCTGGGTGAATCTGCGCCAGTAAATGAACGCTTCACAATTTTGTAGTCCAATCCCGTGCAGTTCAGTCAAAGAGGGGAGTGACTTAGCATCTACCCAGCGGCCAATGGAGAAACAACGCAGTCTCGGGTATATACAGCAGTGTGAAGTTTATCCTAATGGCATATATAAAAGATAATTTTACAGTTCTCTACTCATCCCTTAGGATTATCGTCAATACGAAAACGAATTTTCAGATATTTCCACACATACACACCAACCTGCAGTATGTAGGAACGTAGTTCGCCAATCAGCGTCTAGTATCTTACTTTCCAGCGTACGGCCCAGCCAGCCCATTTCACAGTATTGCGAAGCCAATCAGAGAATAGTTACGCCCACATCAAAGTCACGCTCACACCCCATTTCACCCCTGTGTACATATATCTACTCGGCGATACAACTGAACTGGTTCTTTTCTCGCGAAAATTGCATGTTCGCGAGGAAGGAGCATTCCCTGTAACAGTAGGCAACCCGTGCTGCATTGCACGTAACTGGGTTTGCCTAACTTGGTGGCAGCAAAGAAAGTCGTACGACAGCCAGTAAGAAATGTGCGTAATCTCAAAAAAAAAGTTTGGAATATTGCGAGATGAGGTAGTTCGCGTGGTAAGAGTTACGTAGTTCGTTTGTGATCAACATAGAGCGCACCAATGCACTGAGCATGCCTAGGACAAACTGAAAACTGCAGTTTTATAATCGCTCACAACCTCCAGAAACACTTCCAGTTCTCAGATGCCCAGATCGAATGGGCCCTTAGTCCGGAATATGTCAGCAACACATTGATTACAAGCGTGCCCCGGCGTGTTAGGGGCCTTTTCAATGCACGTGGAGGCAATACACGGTTCCAAGCTGAAGTGGGAAGAAAGAAACCCTCCCTAGTTAGAGACACAAGCAAGTTAAGTTTGTTGTTCTTTCGCGTTTATTTGTCTGTGATAGTGAGGTGTTACACATCGAGTTTCGCTATTTGTGTCGGTACTGTTGGTAACACCTTTTTAACTTTGCTTTCTTGCCTGTATATTCCAAACTATCTGTGATGTGTTTTAGTTGTAGCGGACAAGTTGAAGGAAAGTAAGTAATGATTAGCTGTGCGTATCTACCGGTGGAGATCAGAGCAAACAAAACTCAAGACGCAAATCACCCACGAGAGTACAACTCAGTTGGCGTTTCGAATTTATATATATATATATATATATATATATATATATATATATATATATATATATATATATATATATAAAAGATAGCGTCACAAGAGTAGATAACTACACGGGAACAAAACGGTGTGCCGGCGTTTTGGCGTGGGCGTACCCATTTACTCTGATTGGTTGCGCGAACCGGCCTTGTATCTGATTGGCTACTACATGTAGCGAAATGTTCCCTATTGGGTAGGCTTCCGGTTGCCAAGTGGTTTACCAGGTGCTGATTGGCAAACGCACCGTCCCGATAGGTGACGACATTTTGCTGGCACGTGCGGCTAGAGTTTGGGGTGTAGGCGGGTGGTTCACCTCTGCATTATTAAGTAGGTACTTGTATTAAAGGCTGTTCACGATGAACCTCAGAAAAAATTCACTGCCGCTGCCTTAATATATTTTAAAGGGCGCACGGAGTGGCATTCGCCCAATAAAGTTGGATGGAGAGCAGTTTCATATCTTAAAGTCGAATAAAAAGTGTTAGGTAACCATTTGTGGTAACTTAAATTAATTATTTCGCTTTCCATTTTTTTAAAAATCCATGGAAGTGTAAGTATGAGCAGATTTGAAAAAAATATGTATTTTCATAATAATTTCACAATTTCACTTGACCGACGCATGAATTAATTGGCGAGACCCATAGTAATGTTAATTTTTCATGAGGTGGAGGAATACACAACGTGCACACAAGTATATCTAAAAGCAAGGCTATCAAGAGTGCTCATCCTACCGTTAACAGCCTACAGCATCGCATCACGGAACATAAAAACTAGTTATTTGCGGACGATTTCTCGTTTTATAGCGGATCTCTGAAGGTCTACTTAGTAAAACATATCTCAGACGAGGACGGAATGGTGCTCAGAAGGCAGGTTTCGCGCACGCTATAAATGTTATTTTGCCTTCTTCGGGCATAATAAAACATGGTTTTCTCAAATCTGCGCTATCTTAAGGTGGCCGCCTGGTTGAAGAAATTTTACACGCCTGAGGCAGGCCTGAAAGCGGGGGAGCGATAGGGGCGACCGAGACACGCACATCAACTCTCTCATCGCCTCTACGCGCAAGGCACTGAACTGGCGTGTAGTCCTGCCGTCGATAACGCGCCTCTATCAGACTTTCTGCGGAGAACCTACCATTTTATGACGTAATAATAAAAATGAAGATTTGATGCACTTCCCTACTAATTTTTTTAAATGTTTTCCACCGGAACGTTCATGCTGAAACTGACCGTAAAATCACCCGTTCTAGCCCTTCTCAGTATCACAGAACCATGCTTTAGAATGTAATGGAGGAACTGAAAACACTATACAGACGCGTAACGTTTGTTAAATGCTATCGTAAGCAGCTGTCACCCAGACACTTTGGACGTCCTACCCAGGCGGTCACCTTAAAACATATTGAGCGGACACGAGCGAAACTACGACAGGAACTTGCAATGAAGCTTGCTGCATACTTTCCACATATGAAACGATAGGGTGAACGCTTACTGTCCCAGTACTACGAGAACAGAGCACACCAGGTGAAAACCTCGCGGGTAGTGTGGTACTTATGGCTACCGCACTTCTCTACCGCAAATACGATAATAGACGTGGTAGGAGACTGCATTAACCACCGCTCCAGGAGTGTTTACCCTTGTCACAAGGCTTGGCGTGGTTTGGACTCGTTCCCGGTCTTGACTTCCGCTTTCTCATTACTCGAATCATCCTGCAATCGTGGCGTGGCCATTGGCAGCACGCTGTGTTCCAGTGTTCTCAAGCCGGCGTCTTTATAAAGCTGTTCGCGGTTCGTCGACCGCTTCTGAAGTCAACCTTTGAAAAATGTAGCTGTCCCTAACTACGCATATTTGAACGGACACACTGACTTCGATGTGTCCAGTCAAGTTGGTAACGACGGAGAGAAAGTATTTCCATGTCTCTAACGTTGAATTAAAACCGTTGGGTAAACATTTGAGAAAACTGAAACCATTTATTCTGTATTTTCGATTTTAATGCACGTCATCGAGTAATTAGAAATTTTGAACAATATTTATTTTCCTACTAATTTCAGTTTCACTTGACCGACGCGTGAATAAAGTGGCCAGGCACACAGGTAGATCTTACGCAAGGTTATCAGAAGTGCTTTGTTTGTCACGAACAACATTTTATTTATTGGTTTCTGCCACAAGGATGACATTTTTTTTTCATTTGTACATGATTCGACTACCTCGTCGCTAAGAGGTTCTTATATTTGCTCCAATTCCGCCTACGCGTACCCGAGTAACTGACTACTTTACTACTCCAAAGGAATAAATTTGCACAGGTCTTTAAAGTCGTTCGTCATCAAATGATAACAAGAAATTTGAATGTCTAAAATGAGTCAAGGACCTTTCAGAGTGTTCCAGAAGGTATACGCAACCGATTCGCAACCTCGAAAGGAATATGAAACTTATAAATACCACCAAATTAAATTTGCAGATTTTTTTTGTCATTTCCTGATCTTAGCGCAATTGGATAACTTCCGAAGAAGTATGTGAGTGTGGTGTGGTGTGTGTGTGTGTGTGTGTGTGTGTGTGTGTGTGTGTGTGTGAATATACGATACATATATAGCAAACTTCTCACGCACTTTTTTTTATAGGGACAGCTTTTATTTCCCACCTTATTCTGGTAAATGACGAGAAATTTCAAGACATCTTCATTAAAAGCACCTGGTTTCCTGGAAAAACGTAAATACCCTCTATATACTTCAATATTTTGGAAACAAACTAGTTCGTTACTTTTCGTTATTGGTCGTGTTGCTTTGTGAAAGGACATTTTATTTCTTGACTAGGCCAATTATAATTTTGTTACTCCAATACGGAACGTTCCTGTTTATCAGGTAAACACTTAAGATGTGAAACAATTGAAATCATTCAACCACGACAAAGGCTCTAAGATAGTGTTTCGAGCTATAAATATTCATAAAATTCTTTCACGCAACGCACGCGTTTATAGGTATCATGAAAGAAATGTTAAGATTTATGATAACGTAAAACTTATTATTTCTTACTGAACACGAATAACTGTTTTTTTTTTTTTGTCCGTTGTCCATCGAACTCTCCAGCCACCATATATAAACTGTAGGTGTTGTGCGTTTGGTAAGGTAGTCCGCCGAATTGTCAGAATTGTGCTGATGCGAGCTGCGGCTCGGTTGGCACTGCTGGCGCGGCAGGGCGCCTAAGGTTGTCTCCGGGTCTGGGGCGCCGGAATTCAGGGTCGTCCTCGCAACAAGACCAGCTGAACGTACAGAAGCAAACCTTCGCGCACGTTCCACTAAGGGCTGCGGGGAGGGAAAGGTCCCGCAAAACCGCGAATTACGGAAACGTAAATTCAAGGACGGAATTTGAATTTCTTTTTATGTATTTTGATGGGGTTAGATTCGTCGACAGGATATTTGAACGCTTGTAACTAACGTTAATAGCAATGGTTCATAGATTCTATACTATTATATTAAAAAACTACTAACTTAAGCGAAAAGAAGGGTGTAAACCACGAAATATGTAAATATGTAAAAATAATTGTATTGCTATTAACTAAATAATATAATCTACAACTCTATGGTATTGGAGTTAAACCTATCTTTGTATCGTGAATAAAAACTATTTAACAATATTTTCTAGCTGAAGCTTTCAAGTAAATTAAATTCATTTAAAAATTAAAAAGGATGTTATTTAATTTAGTTGATACAAATTATTGCGAAATAAAATATCGTAAATATTGACACAATTTTTTGGCACGTGCACTGATTTTGCAGTTTTTACGTATCATTATTAAAAAAAGCTCTCAACAATTCTTTATTTGAACACTATACATTGTATGTGATCATTTTGTTAGTCCAAGTACCGGCTGTTTAAGAGTGAAACAGGCTTATTTATTTATTTACGGCTTAATATTTACATGACAACTTTTCTTACGTTTAATCATGGATGCGGCATTATAAAAAAAATACAAAGATTAGCAATGTACTGTCGAGATGGTTGCCGTCTATGGCCTTTGGGATATCGTTCAGCGTACACATTAAAGAAGGAACAGCATTCTTCCTTCATTCGCTATACACCATGAGCGAGTGAAGAGATTTGGGCGGCTCTTAACAGCGAGGTCTTGAGAGCCGACGGGGGCGAAGTGACGTGGGAACGGAGCAGCGCCGGAATGAATGCGAGGACGGGGAAACGGGAGGTCCTGGAGGATACCCGCCGACCAGCGGCATCGTCCGGCACGCGGAAATCCGGGAGTGACCCGGCCGGGGATTGAACCCGGTTCGCCTTGGTGGGAGGCGAGCATACACAATGAGCATTTTCAGCATTAGTAAGTGTAATTTCCCAGCTCGTCCTACGCCCAGGCAGTGCGAACTATCACAAAGCGCTGGCAAGGAGGTCCCGATGGCAATCACTGCACAGGAAACAGAATCTGAACACACACATACGAACATTCTTGCGTAGTAAATTGGCAGTTGAACGTAGCAGACAAATGGCGGACTTTTAAATTTTCATATGCTTATTACGATAGGGCGTAAACTACTTCCATTATAAATTTGCAAAAAAAAAAAAAAAATACCGTTGACATTCTACTTTCCTCTAGTCTCGTTTTACTGATGTGAATAGGCATTGTTACAGTTGAAAAAATGAAACTTTCTTCAAGAAATACACATTATAATACTTACTAAAATATGTTTCTGAGCTGAAATATGGGCCGTTGTCTTAACTTCAATTATGTGAAACCAGTACACCAACAGCGCACTTCATAGGCCTATCCTAAATATTTGCGGTGCACGTTTTAGGTGATTCACCCTTGACGTGTGTATACACACACACACACACACACACACACATATATATATATATATATATATATATATATATATATATATATATATATATATATATATATATACACACACACATACTGTTAGGATGGACAATGAATCATATCATAACAAATAGAGCATAACAATATGCACTACACCGTAAAACTACGTTTTATTCAATATTATTATTTTTAATGCAGATTTCCAGTAGTATTATGTAGGAGGAGCGGGGTGCTACGAACCAATGAATGATCATTAATTGGATCAAGATGACTATGAACATTACCGTATCACTGATAGGCCTACAGATTTAAATTTTTATAAAAACTCCAAAAAAATATGTTTATGTAAATTTTATTAATTCATAATATAGTATTTTTCATATAATGTATGTTTGAAACATATGTATACCTTAAATGTATATTTATTTGTTGTCTATTTAAAAAAAACTCAGTATGTTGTAAAACATGGTTTCCTTAAAAAGAATGTTCTGCTGTCAGTACTTTCAACTTCTGTGCGTTTATCTCGTAAAGTGACGTGGGAAGAAAGTATTTTAATCAATGTTTCTATAAACTCTCCTCCAGCACAGCTCCCTCTATTGCGTGGTTCGTAACCTTGTGCAAAGTGGCTGGTTGTTGCCCCTCCAGATATAGCAGCAGTGTCGTGTTGTGCGCGGGGGCTTGCTACAGTGACTTGCCGGCAGGTTGGCAGCAGTGGGCGCGCCCCCGTGCTCCCATATCCGGGGACCCGCCTTGGCCTTGCTCTCGCTACGCTATCCGCACCTGCAACTCCATCCTATGCTGCCATCATAAAGGCTGTTCACGTTCAAGTGACCGCTTTTGAAATGCACCTTAGAAAAAAGTCACTGCCCCTGAACTCATATATTTTAATGCGCGCGCGGAGTGACATTTGCCCAGTAAAGTTGGTAACGACAGATGGAAGTTCCATGTATTAACGTCGAATAAAAAGTGTTAGGTAACCATTTCTGGTAACTGAAATTATTTCTTTCGCGCTCTGATTTTTTTAATGCATCGAAGTGAGAGAATGAGCAGGTTTGTATAATATTTACTTTCCTAAAAACGTTTAGGTTTTTCTTGACCGACGCATGTAGGCGTAATTAGTGATGAGTCCCATGGTATTGTTAATTACATAAGGTGGTAGAATACATGATGTGCATACAAGTAGATCATAAAAAGGGGTTTCAAATGTGCTCATTTTACTGTGAACAGCCTATAACTGCTTTCATCCCCCTGACTTTCAAAAAGTCGCCCAGAGCCCGACAAACTGGCCCCGGTCGTGGAGGGAAAAACTAAATTTAAAAAATAATTTCATAAACCATGCGCTTAACAAATTAGTCTTTTTCTTGGGTAAATTAAACAAACTGTGTTCAGAAGAACATTTTTATAAACACAAAATATTAAATAGGACGGACTGTGTAACATACAGGCGCTGGTTCGCTTCTAACGAATATGATGTCAATTTGGGTTTTGGATCGAGCTATCTCTGGTTCATCGTCTTCCCCACGAATTTTATGACTCCTTAGCGATTTTACCATAACGCAAATTAAATAGCTGTTTAAAATATTCCATCCGTAACATATGGGGAACCGCAAACATATTTGGCAAAGAAATTTCAATTTTACTGTTCCGTGTGTTCCGTTCGCATACAGAATACTTAACAAAATAATCTACTACTATTTTTTTTGTCAATTATAGGGTAAGCCTACAAAAATATTGACATTATCCTTTTAATTTACCCTGCAACAATTCTATTGTTTATTTTTATGTAGGCTATACTGTGCAATGTTTCTTCCCATCACTCGAGAACTCTTGATGGTATAAGCTGTTTACGGTAAAATGAGCACTTTTGAAAGCCCTGCTTGAGATCTACTTGCACGCACGTTGTGTATTCTTCCGCCACATGTAGAATTAACGTTGCCATGGGCCTTATTACTTTATTCACGCGTCGGTCACGTGAAACTGCTAAAATTATTAGAAAAGAAAATATTTAACAAATCTGGTAATTCTTACTTTTAGATGCATTAAAGAAAAACAGAAAGCGAAAGAAATAATTTAAGTCATCGTAAATGGTTACCTACTATTTTTTATTTGACTTTAAGATGTGTAACTACTTTCCATCCATCATTATCAACTTTACTGGACGCATGTACTGGGCGCGTCAGTTAAAAGATACACAGGCAGGGGCAGCGACTTTTTTCTAAGGTTGATTTCAATAGCGCTCACTTTATCGTGTACAGCTTTTAATCAAATCTAAATGTTTCGGTCACACGCTAATTTTTGAGTTCAAGTGTTGCAATCCGATGATTGTTTGGTGCGCGCTGTAATCGTGTTCAGCATTTTTTTATTGCAACCAGTGGAAAAACTTGCTCCGTACTCTAGGATATCGGCATCAACCAGTCATGTCTAAGCGGAGTAGGAGATTCCACGAATCATATTAGACACAAAGAAGACACTCGTATAACGGCCTTCTTGTGAACAATACCGGTAATAATTATAATTTATTAGTGACGTGCCCACGATCGTGTACAAGGCAACTGAACGAGGTTAAATACATATCATTCTTCGGTAACCACAGCAGAGGCGACGAAGAAAAATATACGACATATTTCAAATTACAATGCATAAAAAAAAAAATTCCCAAACACCGAAACATTTTCTAGGGGATGACATCGGTGGCCGAGGGAGCTAGGTAACTTCGGTATACCGGTATATGCGGTTTGTCGCAAGAGGCGTAAAGTCATTTTCTGATACAGGGCTTCCTAGGAGAGTGTCAGCCTTAATTAAACTCCAGAGTAGGTAGCAGACGACCACCACCTCGAGTACAACGTTTTGACAGTGTACGGGGAGTTCAAGGTCATTAGGATGGCATACTTAAGCTGCGATCGTGTGTGGAAAGACAGTTCTGTTCTCGCCTCCTCGTCACGTGGACGTCAGAGAAGCTAAGTATAGTCAATTCGTGGATTCTTCAACCTTTTTGAGTCAAACCTTTGAAAATTCAGCCCATGTATGACGTGTTTACTTAATTGCTAAGTTTGCTATGCATCACAAGAGTTTTTCAAACAAGTTAATATAAAAGAATGCTATTTTTCGTTACGTTGCAATTTTACCTATGTATTATTTATAAATTATAATATAACATTGATAATAAATATGAATGAAAACAGTGAGAAAACATCTGTGTTGGTAGCGCCTAGTAAGAAATAGTTGCCGTGTAAAATACGATCACAAATGTGTGCGAACGAATCCGGAGCGTTGTCCTTTGGTGTGATTTTCTAGTCTTAGATAAGGGAGAAGTATCCATGCTATATTGGATTTACGTATTTTCCTCATTCAATTAATTTTCGGAGTATATATTTAAAAACCAAGCCAGTCGTGACATAGGGAACATTTTCACAGTTATTTCTAAATCGCACATATTTTTCTTACATGATTAGTATCACATCTGTAACCGTAATCAAACATTATATAATTATTTAATAATTTTAGTCCCACGTGGGAAAATACAGGTATATCTTAAACCTTACAAATTAAAAAAAATTCGTTAAGTGGTCGACCATATAGTGTCTAGCTTTCTTTTTTTTTTTTATTTATGGTAATACATTTTCATTGCGAAGTTTTGTAAGAAAATTGGAAGATGGAGTGGATACTCCATACCCTTAGTTTACACGAGGCAAATGAATATCCTGGAATTATAACTTTAACAAGGTTCCAGGAAAGTTTGAAGTAACACAAGTAAGTAAGTAAATTTGGGCTTAACGTCTCGACGACAACGTCATTGAGGGGCTGTGCAAGTTGCAAGGGGAAGAGGGATTGGGGAAGAAATGGGAAGTAATCGACCATGGCCTTTGTTGAGGACGCACCCCAGCATTAGTCTGGAGTGATTTCGGGAAACCATGGAAGGCCGAAATCAGGATGGCCGGGCAGGGAATCGAACGCGGGTCCTCCCGAATGCGAGTCCAGTGAATTACCACTGTACCACCTCACTAGGTACTCAGAGGCGGGATGGTATGAAGGTCCCTTGATGTGGACGTACCCTGGCTGGGCGAGGTTCGGAGAGTGAGGCTTGTGCACGATTGGCCTTTAGTGCTGCTAAATGTTCCCTATTGGCTGGGCTGCCAGCTGGCGAGTAGGTTACGAGGCGCTGATTGGCGAACGGCATCCCGACATGTTGCTAGCGTGTGCGGCTGGAGTTGGTCTCTGTATTCTCCGGTACTCTATGCCGGAGCGATGACGGGTCGGAGGAGGTACATGACTGCGGACCGAGGAACGTGTCTCAAGAGGGATGAACGTCGACCCGCTGACGCAGCAGCGGGCCATATGCAGAGCCAATACGAGACGACAGCTCCTTGATCAACCTCGGGGGAGGTTAGGGAGAGAGTGTGTGTGTGGGGGGGGGGGGGGGGGGGGGAGGCCGATCAGGGTCACTTAGCAGCCGGCCAGTAACAAGGCACGCCTCGTATCTTCCGCGAACCGTCAATTAGCTCCGGCCTGAGTCGTTAGACGCCTATCGCCAACACACATCGCTTGACCTTATGACAGATTTCCTGTCGATACTTTCCCGGACCCCCGGGTCACGGCAGTGGCGTGTCTTCTGTGGGAGGGTCAGGGGCGACTCCAGCCAATAACAGAGACCCTACCAATTCTCGACATAATTTAGTACGAGGATAGACGAGTACAAGCGTACGTCATTGGAGCTCCGCTCATCCGACACACACTGCAGAATTCACAACCAATGTTAACCATTCATGGTTTCTTCCGATGTTTTGAAACAAACATTTGAAAAATCACCCTAGGGGTAATATGTCAAACTATTTTTAAATAACTTGTGTAGCACAAATATATGACACCGTGATTACATTTAAAGTATTGTATTCTTGGAGAAATGAAAATTTCACACGATATCGTCTATAACTTCAAATAATTATTTCGTGTTCATTACGAATTAAAAACTGTGAAAGCAGCGATGGGTTGTCAATGGCTAGTAAGAAATAGTTGACAGTTAAAATACTGTTTTAACCTAGTTTTTTGGTATGCTATTTATAAATTAAATATTGCCTGTAGAAATATTTTAAAATTTAAGTAGCACTGATGCTAACGTATAGGCCTATCATTGTTACAGTTAAAAATTATCAGCGCAAATTACGGTGCGTAGACCCTAATGACATGGTTATTTTATTTAGTCCGAGGAAGAAACTTGGATAGGCGGAGCCGAGCATGCCCTCTCCCCCCTTCCCCACTCTCTCTCTCTCTCTCTCTCTCTCTCTCTCTTTCTATTTATCGCTTTCTTTCTCGGGAAGTTGGCCCAGCGTTAGTAGAAGCATAAAATTAAACATGTTTTCAGTTTTAGCATATTTCGTACTTATTACAGTGAAAATAATGATTTTTTGAATTTGTAATTTAAAACTGAAACGAAATATTAATTTTTTAATTCTGTATTATACGGTTACAAATCTGAAGTTGGCAGAAGTGGCGACTGGCAACAAGACATGACGTGTTGCTTGAGGCGGCACGAAGTGATAACTTTTCTTCCTGCGTTGAGAAAAATTCGTGAAATTACATCAAGTTTGTAAATGTTTTGTTTTTTTAAACGTGCCTAGGCATGTTGCGATGTTGTGTTAAAATCTTTGTTTCCATTGCAGGAACGAGGATACTGTGTCTTGTGCTGAGACCGCTGCGTGTGAGAGTATTGTTGCCTCTACGTTGTTACACTGGACCAGTGCGCGTGGTTGCAAATATCGGACGAGCGAAATCTGTACGTTTTAACAGTGAGCTGTTTTTAAGACTAAATTAACTACCAGAGTCTCATGTCTGTTTATTCATCACAACTTTGTAACTTTGCTCCAAGGTTTCTGAAACACAATTTTGTAGGCCTAGCGTGCTTACGTTTCCGTTTGAATGTTTGCTACAATCCCAACAATATACTAAGCCAAACCAGAATAATTTAAATAGTTAATTAAATAAACCTAGTAAAACTATGAGCAGAATAAAAGTTACCGTAGACCTATTTGCGTGCGTGCTCACCACTATCTTCAAATTTTATCGCTACTACGTACAAAAAATAAACGACACGGAGTTTTGTGTTTGAATTTACTGGCTTTTCGTCGGACTGGTCGCTACTTCGTGTTGATATTTATTTCAGCTGAGGCCGTCCTTGTAACGAATTAACACAACACATATGAATAACATGAGGTTAAATACTACAGTTCTTGTCCCCAAAAGTTGTAAACAGGTTTAAACACAATCGTGACAAAATACTAACGTGTCTTACGTGTAATGTACTATGTCATGTATAACAAATGTTAACAATGTAAAATAATAACCGTAAGAGCTATTGTCAATACAGGCATTGTCTTAAAGTCATAAAGCTGACCTTAATCTGTTTACTGGCCTAAATTGACAACATTCGTTCGAAATGCTTTCTGAAATGTGACGGAATTCTTCGAACAGCTGAAAACATTACATAAAGAATTTGGCAGATGAAACGTAGAACTCACATGGCATTTTTTTTGTGTTTACATGTAACAGAAGGATACATAATCGATAGAGGCGAGCAAAATTAGCGATATTTTTTCAGTGAGAGGGTGGACTCCACTGCCTTATAAACAAGTGGGCACAATCCGTGGTTCCACTGTCCTCTGCAATTTAATCAAAGTCACTTACATGCTTGATCTTCTTAAAAAGTGATTGGCCACTCCACCGCTCAAATAATATTACTAGTTTATGAGTTCTCCGAGGCGTGCCCGACATATTTCCGTCCAATGACTGAACTCAGTCAAACGCACAGTAAATTACAGTTCAGTCTGTCCTTAAATAATAACGCGAATTTTGCAGGTCTCTAGTAGTCGGTGACCAAAATTATAAATATAGCAGAGCTTGAGAGAAGTGTGAAGTAACTGTGAATGGACTATAGAAAACCCTAATCCTCCTGGTAACTTCAGTCCATGTGGTTCAGTGGAACTGGATAATGGGCTCGGTCTGCCAGTGAACAAGTGACCTGTAATCAAGCTTGCACAGGACTGTGGGGCCTAGCTTGATGGCAATTCATAACTAGAGACCCAAGAATTTCGCCGGTTCATTTCTAGACAAGCTAGAATTCACACCCAAGTACGGTCTTGTTAAGTTTTTAATTGGTCGACGTGTTGTTTGACACCTCCTGGAGATAAATGAGCCAATAACAAACACGCAATAAAATGTGCGCCCAACCACCGCCTTTTACTACCACAACAATCAACCGATAAACAGTTGATATCTGTACGAGAGTATATAAGACTGTGAAGTCTAGCCTGCAGGTCGCTGAACTCGCGAATTTCTCGGGTCTCTATGCATAACGCGAAATATTAGGGTCTCTAGCTATTGCCCATTACTACGCAGGGAAAATTATTTTCCCCTTTTCCTATACGGATGTGCCGAAACTAGATATATGCTATTAATGCTCGTGCCACTTCCACAAATACTACTGCACGGTATTTCAACACTTTTGAAGTCAACCTTTGAAATACAATACTGCCCATGAGCGGAAATATTTTCACGGGGCACACTTTACTGGAAAGTGCGGAGTACACTTGGCAAAAGCAGTGACGTGTGGTGAAGCTTTGCAAGGTAATCTGGTGCTTGCTCAGTGCTGTACACACTCGGCGCACGCAGCAGGAACCAGTAGCCAGGGTGGAGCCGGCAGAAAAATAATGTATTGCGGCCACTCACGAGAGAGCGGCGAGGCACCCATTACACACATGCTGTGACGTCGACTGCACTACTACGTTTAAGTGGCCCATATGTAAACTAGGTTACGATTAGGTATAGGCTATACCTAATACCGATTCGTATGCTAGGTGTAAGGTATCGGCTAGGCGAAAGGAAATGCGTCCCATGTCTTAAAAATTAAAGTAATTAACGGCGTTAAGTAAACATTTCCGAATATTGAAATTATGTGTAACGAGCGCCTTCTCGCTTGTCTGTAAATGGTTGCAATGACATTAAGTATCCCCCCCAGTTTCATCTGTTTTTTGGTTTCTACTCCGTGCTCTGAGAATGTTTGAGTTGTGGTCAAAAAGGGGCATACGTTGCAAAAGTTCTACGGCATGCACTCTGTTTTATGGTGGTGAAGGTCAAAACAAATTAAATATGACACCTAAATATTTTATCAAATGCAATTTTATGCATATATTATCTACAACAAATATATTTTATATCATTAATGAAATTGTAATCGTTTAACGGTTGTTTAAAAAAAAAAATTTAAGTTTGACTCCAGAGATCTGTAGAAGTGTTTCTTGAAGTCCCCTTTAATCCCTTAAGAGTCATAAAGTACCCAATACACATTAGTGTGTTTCCCGCGAACCACTTAAATGACATCACATAAACTGTCAGCAAATTCGGGGTTACGTAGTCTCCAGCGGCGGCGCCCGAACACAACTGACACACGGCGGCCCAGACTAATACGGAAGCTTTCACAGCGCATGCAATAGCCAATCAGATCCGAAGACGTTCTCCAAAGCATCACGCAGAAAATAAGCCACGCAGTACGCCCCTTGTGAAAGGGACCGCTGATGTCTGCATGCTTAAGACAGCGAGCTAATTTAGTCAAATCAGTTTATACGGCATTCTCTATCATTCTAACAATTTAAATTCACTACGTTATGGATTACACTGTTGATTATTTATCTGTTACTAATGAAAGTACTTAATCGAAATAACAAACATAGCAGCACATACTCCATATCACGGGTTTGTCGTATGAGTGAGTAAAGATGGTGGCGGGGGGGGGGGGGGCAGGGTCTGTCTTTCCTCGACCACATGCTTCACCCCACGTCAACATTTTCTGGTTTTAGTTATTTACTTCGTTTTTGAATACTTTGAAGCCCTACACATCTAATTTTTCATTCTTTTGAGTTACATTATTTTATTATTACAATTTAAACTACCAACTGGATTTCCGCCACCCTCCCTTCCTTTCTGAAGGCAAAGGAAGGGAAAACTATTGGACTATCTGGGGGCAGGGGAATGCGAGTGGCCCAAAGGGATGCGAGATTGCCGCCGCTGGAGGTAACTGAAGAATGGCCGGGTAAACGAGAGCTTGACTTCTCAAACTTGCACTTTCCGATGGTTTCCAAGGACATGCCTAATTCGCGTTATTTTCTGGCAGCAGACACAATGTGGTCATTTGACTTGTGCTATTGGCTAACAGATTTTGAAGCCCTCCCCCAAGGACAGTCCAGCCAATAACACACGGTGAGCGGTTGACTGACAAATTTCCTGTAAAGCGGTCTCGCAGGCAAACGACTTTGTATAAAGTGAAGCAGCCAATGATCTTGCGGATTGCTCTCATATATGTATAGAGTAGTGAAATTTAGTTTGTTAAAAAATAATAACGTGAATTTTTCAGGCGGCAGCGATTTATCAACGGCGGTGAAAGCGACCATCGAGTTATTTGTGTAGAGAGGCGCCTCTTAAAATCGAGATCTTGACGAGGGTGAAACGAGGTGAGGATGAAGCAGCGCCGGAATGCAAGACCGGGGAGATGGGGATATCCCCGAGGAAACCCGCCAACCAGCGGCATCGTCCGGTACCATTCCCACATGAGAAAATCCGGGAGCTAGACTGCCGGGAATCGAACACTGTTCGCCTAGGTGGGAGGCGAGTAGTTTGACCGTTACATCACCCCCCCCCCCCCCCGGCTCTGTATGCTTGCCTGTTCGGTGCCTACTTCGACACACGTAAGTCAGCAATAAGGAAAAAAAACGCATTGTTTCATAAACCCAAATTATAATGTGAGAGGCAGAATTTTATAGAGAGGTGACAAAATTAACCCGCTAGTACAATGCCTTCAGTGTCGTATGCGCACTCCATCCGAGGTAAATTATTCTCCCGTTGGTTACGATCTTTGACCGCGACATTCTATTCTTTAACTAGCTGTTCCCGGAGAATGTTGTTCCGCCTCTTTCACGTTCTATTTTACCTTCTCAATGTGTCCTCTCTATTACGTCGGGTATGCCGACCGATGTTTGACCGTGGTATCGCTGGCATTATTCTATTTTAGATCAACAAACATTTCCTGCAACTATGAGCAAAATCGGCCCATAACTATATTTATAAGTTAGACTCCAGCGCCACCTATCGGAATGAAACATAACTAAAAACTTTACTCGCCACCTCAATAACATATAGTGTGAATATGGTATCAATTGGCCCAGTGATTTGTCAGTGATGACGCGGTTTAGTCACGCACAATGGATTATATATATATATATATATTATAAAGATTAAGTTGTTCGTGATTCGGTCCCTCTCCAAAAGCAGGTCAAGTAAACTATTTCCAATTTGCAGCAGAAGAATCGAAATAAAGCACAAACCAATATGCGAAATATCGGCTCCAGGTTAGTTTGTAAACACAAGCTGCTGACATGCGTTCTTTCTCTTCTGCAATTGTTTGGAAACCATTCCACTCTCATATAGGTCACACATGACTTGCCGCCTGTTTTGCAGTGTGTCTGTTGTCTCGCGGCAATACAAACACTTACAAACTAAACATGTTTTCCAATCGTGTTGTGAGGCGAGCGAGACAAAGAAGGCGTTGCAGTCCCAATGATTCGAATTTTGTTATGTTTTTTACCCTTGCCTTTAAACTCGGTCTCATTCGCGATGCTAAATTTTGCATTTGTGTGCCATAACTTTCGTTCTAATGAAATAATTAAATCTTTCTTGTTAAGTTACACCAAATTTACATTTCTAACATGCTTTTAAATACAGTCGGTAAATTCCATTCACGCGTTTTCTGATAATTGCAGATCGAAGAGAATTTATTGATAATTCAAAAATGGCGCTGCACTAATTACGCCGTAATTGCATGACAAAAGTTCAGAATTTTTTTCCTATTCTGCAGTGTAATGTAGGTATGTTGTGTGACAGAAATTGTTCTAGATGAAACCCCATTAAGTACATATTATTATAGTTTTTTAGTCTCAGGAGCTGCAAAAAAAGAAACGTTTGATGTGAACAGTAATTATGAGTTTCTTATAACAACTAACACACTGGGTTTTATGGAAAGGTTTTCAGTACGTATATCCATGGCACAAGAAGCCACCAATTAGAATATAGTTAGTGTCACCAGCAACCAATAGCATCGTCAAAGAAAGGCGCTCTACCTATTGGTACTAGCTTCTGAACTTGATTCTGCAACATGTCACACGTGAACGAGTATACTCTGAAGAACTGAAATATGCTAAAGGCGGTTCTTGATAAAGTGAGCATTTTAGAAATGGATCTCAGAAAAAAGTCACTGCCCCTGCCTGCATACATTTTGATGTGCGCACCGGGTGACATTCGCCCAGTAAAGTTGGTAACGATGGATGGAAAGTAGTTCCATACCTTAATGTCGAATAAAAAGTGTTAGGTAACCACATGTGATAACTTAAAATTATTTCTTTCTCTTTCTGTTGTTGTAATGCATCGAAGCGCAAAAATTAGTAGATTTGTAAAGTATTTACTTTCTTAATAATTTCACAGGTTCATTTAACTGACGCATGAATAAAGTGATGAGGCACATGGCATTGCTAATTTTAAATAAGGGGGAAGAATATACAACGTGTGCACAACTATATCTTAAGCAGGGCTTTCAAAAGTGTAATTTTACCGTGAATAGCCTCTAGTAAACAGTAATTCAATGTTTTGTGTGAGACTAGGTCTTAACGTCTCGTCGGCAAAGGTGTCATCAGAAATAGACATATCTAGCGGCTCGGTGAATCAGGCACGCGGTAGGAGCAGAGCACGCACGGTCACAGCATTTTTAAGAATTCAGGAGCCAGACAACCGCATATATGGCAAACTGCAGTCGCACAAGATGGCGCCATTGGACAGGAACTTGGGGGAGCGCCGTACACCAATCAGCAGCTGGTAACTTATTTACCAGCAGGCGGCCCAGTCAATATTGGATTCTTTCTCAGGTCAAAGCAGTCAAAAAGGCACATGCAGTCAAAAATACACAAGCAGTCAATCAGCGAAAGGGTATATTCATCTCGAAGGAAACGTCATGCCATTTCACTTCTGCCTTATCGCCTGTTCTGTCGCCTGAGCTAAGGGCGTTCACGAGTGTGAAATTATTATATTACATTTTACCATGTTACATATTTTTATCGTTGTGTTGTCCTCTGAGAAACAAAGTACGACAGTGGTATAAAAGAACTTCAGACTAATGAAAGCAATTAGCATGTAGGAATTTGTTACGTTTGTCAATAGCACAAATACCAAAGCTGAGAATATTAAAACGTTAGCCCACAGCTGAAAATAATTTTCCAAGTCGTCAGAATTTCACGAAGAATATTTTCTTGATAAAAAAAAGTGTTGTGCTTCACCCATATTTAAATCCTAACTTTTCGGATAAAATTCAAAACCAAAACATCCGTACCGTAGTCAAACCAAAAGTCAGATTTGAAGTAAATTACGTGTCACTCTCGTGAGTGAGTGAAGAGATCTGGGCGGCTCTTAACAGCGAGGTCTTTAAAGTCAAGAAACCCCGCCGACCAGCGGGGCATAGTCCGGCACGATTCCCAAGCGCGAAGATCCGGGAGCGAGTAGGCCGGGGATTGAACCCTGTTCGCCTTTGTGGGATGCGAGCAGGCTAACCGCTCAGCCACCGTGGCCCCACATGACACTCTTGTGACTTCATAACCAGTTTGGCTGAAACAAACTCGATGTTAAAATTTTTTTTTTTTTTTTTGGAACATGTATGAATCAAATTTTTAAATAGATTTGTTTATATTTACGCTTAAAAAAGCATGTTATTATTTTTAATTCTTTGGTATTTTTATCAAGTTAACATTTACATTATTTCACGAAACCATAAAATATTCTTAACGACTAGAAAATAATTAGTTCGTGAACAGTCTTACGGTCATTATTCGCCGATATTTATGAAATCCGTGGGGAAACAAAGCCAGGATGGCTGGACCGGAACATGCAATCGGGACTTCCCGGATCCGATCCCAGCGTGTCGCGTGCACGCCCTCGCTATGTTTACGTAAACTACTCGGTCGCTGCTCGAGGTTCTGCTATAGTCGATTCACCGTTACTTCACAACTTTCTGAAGCCCTGCTGAAACTCAACTTGGAGGATATTTCCGCCGCCTCGTGCAACCGAAGTTTAACTAAATATAGAAAATTACACCAAAGGGCAATGCACCGAATTAGTACGCACTCGGTTACAATAGTATTTTGCACGACAACTAGTTGTTATACTAGGCTCTACCAACACACAAGTATTCTCACTGTTTGTATTAAAACTTACTATACATAAAATATTATAATTTATAAATAAATAACTTTAATTAAACAAAAAATATATATACTTTTTGTTAACAGAGGTATAACACGCTTGTGATACATGATATATTAAGGGAAAAACATAATACATACACGGGGTGATTTTGAAAATGTTTGATTCGAAAAGCGCGAAGAAATCACGAAGACTGGACTGTACAGGCCGTGGGGATTGATTTGTAGAAAGGTGCCGTAAAATGTCTCTCAGATTGGTTGCCCCCCCCCCCCCCCCCCCGGACGAGTTCACTTGAGGCAATGCTTAGTAAAATAAGTTCCCTCAAATTGCTACTAAGTGGTGGAAAATTATTTCTCCGCGCGGGTGTAGTTCGCCACGCAAGCAGCAGGTTCGCGAATTTGTGTTGATGCGTTCTGTGAGCCACGTGTCGCAATATATTTAGGCTCTGCGGTGGTGGAATTCGTAAAACTTAACGACTCCGAGAAATTCATCGCAAAGAAAAAAATTGTGCCGAAAATATTTATTAAAAATTTGTATCATCCCGTTCATTACTACAAAGCAGACCCTACTGTGTGTGTATATATATATTATATATATATATATAGTAACACCTGGTTATGTTAGCTTGTTTTATTCTATGTGGGGAAATAATATTATCTTTGATTGCCATAATTTATGTTCGGATATTAAGTGTGTCAGAAGGATAGTATGCAAAGTGTATGCGAGAAAAACTGTTCTGGAAAGCCTTCTCAGGTGGTAGTTTAATATTTAATTGTAACTATTTTATCCTTGCATTTTGTATGTTTAGAAATATTTTTCTCTGGTTAATATAAACAAGCTAGGTTGGCATTGACAACGGCCATTTTATTAGGAACAAATAATCGAGCATTGGTTTTTCTTCTTAAAAGTGTTCTAAGAATGGAGTCAGCATAAGTAGAAGGCCCCACGTAGACGTTAATTGGAGGAGAACGAATATTTGAATGAGCATTTAGGTCAGCTGCGTAGAGGCGATGTTGCCAACACGTCGTCAAAGAACCCAGGCCTGATCCAGCACAGCATCCGAATACGGAGCTCACCGTCTGTTGCCCTGATCAGGAGAGGTACGACGAGCGAAAGGAGCCAGCCACGGCGTTCGATCGGATATGGCGAAACCACAGCGAGGCAGCTGGGAGGAGAGTCGACGCCAGGACCACGGTACCATTAGGCGGCCTTAGGATGACCAGTTCCTGCTGATGAAGGGCGAGATCCGTTATAGTAGCAGGTCATCCCAGCAGCAGTCGCCAGAGGAGTATTGCCGTTCTAGACACTGCTACAGTGGTGTATCGTCCAGAGCTAAGTCCAGCGCATTTAATATTTAATTTAGAGATGCATGAACACTGAAAGTAGGACAATAGTTATGAAGCAATTGAGATATGGATGAATCCGGGGCACATATTGCGATAGTGTTGCATGCCTTTGCTTGTGTGGTAGGTAAACGTAAGTTTTGTTACCAAGGATGGTCACTTTAAAAATGATATTAAAATTTAACCCTATAACGTATAAATAAACAATCATAATTGTTTATTGTTTGTTGAATCATGTTAAGGGTGATTGTTTTATTCATCTAGTAGTCTTATTAAGTCAGTTCTTAATTTATTTTCCTCTTTACTTCATACCAGTGAAATTATGTCATGTAACAGCGTATATTCTAATTAAGCTAGCCGGAGCATTACAAAATTGACATTTGTTAATTTTCCTTTATTTTTATTTAGAAGTGTTATAAGGCACTGTTTAGCTATTGTCTAAATAAATTAACTGGAAATCCCATTACTATCGTGTCGCAGAAAAGACAATATATCAGGTAAGAAGAGTTAGAGGCAAATGCAATTTGCGCCGAGATTTTATTGCGATAAATCACATTTTCCGAGACAATTTTGATATATACAAACAAGCGAAAATAAAGAAGCTAAAATTCAAACAATGGTCACATTGTTCTTGGACATTTGACACATTTGCCCAGCTCACATTCTTTCACCGGGAGTATTACACAATGCGTACATTCATGAACTGAGCACTGTATTCTGAGATAACAGAATTCCACACCGTATATGCCTTTCACCACGATTGTGTTAGCAACACTTCTGATAGCGCGGTCATAGCTGCCAGTTTGCGTTCTGGTGACCAATTGCCATAGATGCTGCGGGGGAATTTTACGGTCTGTAAATAAATACAGACTCTGTTTTAGATCAATAACATATTTTACTTGGCAACACAAAATTAACCTCTTGGAGACTAAGAGTTTGCCATGCATAATGGCTCACGCTAAAAAGATCAAAATTTCAAAAGTCCGGACTATTAACCAAATGTTTTGCACACAATGATTAACTTCTAGTCTGCGATTTTTCCAGTCCTTCCGAATTTCCAAATTCGTGCATTGGGTTATACAAATGGAACAAGGATTTTCAGTCTTAACTTGTTAATATAGCATATCTGTAAATTGTATGTGTCCAGAAGCCAATAACACTATATTGTGTGTTGTAAAAAAAGACTGAAATAAACGGCACTTTTTCAGTATATAGCTTTGAAAATACATATATGTTTCAATATTTAGGTGAAATTGAAATTGGAGAGGAGGCGACGATATTTTAATGTGGGCTGCCGTCTTATCACGTGCCTCGTGGTTCTTGAAGAATTGACTATTTCATGGGTTACTGCCGGATTTTTTCGTATGTGAGAATCGTGCCGGACGATGCCGCTGGTAGGCGGGTTTTCTCGGGAATCTCCCGTTTTCCCCGCCCCTTCATTCCGGCGCTGCTCCATACTCATCTCAGTCACCCTCATCGGGTCTCAACCACCTTGCTGTTAAGAGCCGCCCATATCTCTTAACTCTTCTTCACTCTTTCATGCCAAATTTATAGTCCATTCACGGTAATACTTCAGACTTTTCTGAATCCCTGATAAAGTTCTACTTCCAGGATATTCCTCCGCCTCCTGCAAACTAAGTTTAAGCAAGTCTGGAAAATTGCACAAAAAGACCACGCAACCGAATTAGTGCGCACTCAACTGTAATGATATTTTGCACGAGAACTATTTCTTACTAGGCGTTACCAACCACGTTTTATTACTGTTTTCATTCGGATTTATTACACATTATATGTTATAACTTACAAATAAATATAATTAAAACTTCAATTTAACGAAAAATAAGATAATTTTATTTTAATAGAGTTATAAAACGTTTGTGAAAAATAAAGAAAATTTAGGAAATAACTGAACGCGTCATACATGGGGTGATTTTTCAAAGGCTTGATTCAAAACGTGTGAAGAAACCGCGAATTGATTATAGTAGAGTCGCTGATAATGGATCAATGTGACCAACTTTATGACACGGAGATCTCATTAACAAGTGTTACCCATATTCCTAAGATTGTCAGAAAATTAAGTTGCACATAGAAGACGGTAGGATATGCTTTGCAACAAAAAAATATTTTTGTAAATTGCTTATTTAAATGTTTTATATATGTAAATAAAAATGAGTTTGGTTGTATACAAAATTAGAGCATATTTTTATATTTTGGATGCTTTAGAAAATACATTGTTCAAAAGGAAATAAACATTTTAACAAGAGAGACCCTTATAATAATATTACTTTGTCTGTGTGCAATTTTAGTGAAAATGTTTATAAATATTTTCAATGACTGATTTTACGCACATCCGTTTCAAGTTATAAAAATGACGACTTTCGTAGCCGAAATGGACTAATTATTAACATATGCGTTAACATTATCACTTATTTATATTTCGTGCAGCCAGATTAATTATTGTGATAGTCTTGCTTGATAAAGACTATTTTTCTTTTATGAAATATGGTTTATAAAGCATTCCTAATGAAAATACGCTTAAATTTTAAATAAATTCTTAATTTTTCACGGCGTTACATAATATAAGCGTTCTTTTTTTCCTATGCATCTTACATCGTGCTTTTCTGACCGTTCTGGTAGTGCGTGAGCTGCATTATGGTGGTGTGTGTACTACATTCTGGTGGTGTGTGTAATACATTCTGGTGCCGTGTGTACTACATAGTCTATCTTGCATAGTGAGGTGCAGTGCTATGTCAGTAGCCACCCTTCTTCAACCTCAAGTACAGCACGCCTCAAACAGTTTCTTATTTGCAACATCAGAAAGCGTCAATTAATGTGGGAGTGAAAGTGTTGATATTTATCAAGTGTAGTTGTTGCGTACAAGAATTTTGTATAAAATACTAACCTAGGTACTAATATAGTATTGTTGGTACGTCAAGAAAGATAACCCGGTACCAATTACTCGTTATTAAATACTACTTATCACCAGATGGCATGGGCGCTAGATTTTGTGGCACATTTTGATAACAGTCTTTTCTTCAGTGTCGAAAGTTTCACTCGTTTCTTACATTATATTTTCATTAGTTACAGACAAATTTCATGATATTATTCGACAAAAGTTACATAAAGTAATTTACAGACCATAAAGTTGAGTCATTTCTTCTGCCGTTTCTAATTTGCATCTCTTGTGAGAGCCTATTTCTCAAATGCCTTCATATGGTTCAGTCACGCCAGTGAAAATTGTTGATAATTAAGCCTGAGTCATCCAGGAAATGAAAAATTAGCGGGTGCTCAGTGATAATGTAATGCAAACTTACAGTTACACGATAATAACAACTTGGTAGGTATTTCGACACTCTCAGTCTGAAATACCTGGAAGACTACTGAGCTAGATATAAACACTTAGCACTCACGTGCCTGAAATATTTACTATCCAGTCGAAAATGATTTTACCAAGCTTCCTATAGCGTTGCCTTCGTACTACTAAGCTCCGGGTTTGAGTCCTGTGTAAGCAATGGATAACTTATTTGAATCAAAGATAATTTTAGCATATTATTATTAGCTTATTGAATTAAAATCCATGTCGTCTATAAGCCTAATTATTAAATTTTATTTGAATTATAAGACTGTGCAGTAGAGCTTGCTGGTAAAATATGTCGCGAATGGTACACAGTCCTCCCATTAACCAATCCAGAAAATGTAGGAACCTGGACTAAGTTACAAAAATTTTCACTTTCAGTCCGTACATTTGAGTATAAAATATATGAAAAAGTAATATTTGTATGACACAGTGGTGCTAATATGGTTCACAAACATAACTCTGCACTCATAAACAATGGCTCATAACTCAGAAGTCGGGCAAGGAACTTGCTCCATGTACCCAAGAAAATAAGCCATCCATTTCAATTGATAAATAAGTTTTATGGTAAATTTTAGAATAACTTTGCTGCCGTACATATATCTCGTGATATAACAACACTGCAGTTACTAGTCAAGAGATACATAAAGAAGTACGTAGATGCGTCAAGAAATACTGAAACACACGCCACACACTCGAAGCTACGGGTCGGACAGGAAAGTGTCTAATAAAAAGTTGTTATGCTAACTAACACATGAACTCTGTTAGAGTGTGTACATGGCTGTGAAAGACTGGCATGTTCTGTTATTACCATGAGAATTTACGACTTATGCACTTAAGTGTCTGAAAGATTTAACGGTAACGTGACTACTAAAGTCCAAGGCACTGATCCACTTTGGCTCCATAAGGAAATAGGTGTCATGGGTGGTGATGTTTCCGCAAAGAGCTTACGGTAAGTTGTAGAGTGGTAGGGCATTATAACGTTCGCAGCGCTAGAGGCGTAACATTTTATTACCAGCCCTCCTGAGGTGGCAGGCGATCAGGCGCTTGAGTTTAACGGTCTTTAATTCCAACTGTGATGGCAAGAAACACCCAGTTCGCGACATAAAGCAACGGTCGTGTCTACCCCATTAGGGGGAAAGTAAGTGAGAATCGGCCGGGACAGTCAACCACTACCGACTTCCAGATGGTAGAGAGGAGACGTTTACGACTGCCTTCGGGCGAGCTGCTGGCGAAGAGAACGGTCATCCAACATAAACTTAACTCAACTCCACGTGCCTCTTTCTCTCCCAGTCCCGCGACTAAGTTCTATGACGTCACCTGAGCGGTCGTCTATGAATTCAATTCTTTCAAGCCTATATTAATTGATAGGTTCAAATGTTTCAAATAAGATATTTTTTTTATGCGCGCTGAACTTGGAACATTTCTAGCATGATGGTCTGTATATTCGACGTTGCACGAGAAATGGGTTTCATGGTGTAGACCGTACAGAGCAGGAGACAGCGATCAATAGGTGAAATTTCTTAAGTGACGAGAAACACCATTCCTTGTTCACACTACGTTCCGTAGTCGCATTATCAGCTGCCCCCAACAACGTCGAACAAAATCACTTTATCATCGGTCCCAGCACATGACAAGAGTGTTATATACTAACACTACAGTGCACTATAGACCGTTCACGGATATATGAGTATTTTAGAAATCAACCCTTGAAAAATATCACTTTCCTTACCCGCATGTATTTTAACGAGAACACTAACTGACACGGACTCAGTAAAGTTGGCAACGATGCAGGGAAGGCAGTTCCATGTATTACGAGATGAATTAAAAGTGTTAGGTATAAATTTGTGAATACTGAAATTACCACTTTAGCTTTCTGTTTTTCTTTTCTAATTTATAGAAGTTTACGAATTAGAAATTTGTTAATTTTTCGATTTTCTAATCATTTCAGATTCGCTCGTGGCAAAGTTAATTTTACAGACGGCGGAAGAACACACAGTGTACATACAAGGAGATCTTGAGCAGGACTTTCAAAAGTTCTCAGTTTGCCATGTACAGTCTATGTATTAGTACAGTTCCAAACAAAAACCATGTTTGCTGGAGAGTCCAATGTTATACCGACTCAACGTGTATTCAATTATTTTTACTATAGTTACTTATTTTTCATTATAAGAAAACCAAAAACTGGATGACCGGACCAGGAATCGAACTTGGGACCTTCCGAGTGAGTCCAAAATTTCACCACTGCGCCAGCTTTACTATTTGTGATAACAATTAAGCTGTAGACTTCGTGTTTGGTTTTAGTAGTATGAACCAATAATAACCAAGAACTGAGACACAGTTTACCCGTCAGTTAAGTACACGGAAGACCATTGGCTACTGGGCCTTGTATATCATACCGGTCAAAAATAACATTTCTGTAAGACAGATACGCAAATTGGTAGAGACCTGCGAAATTCGCGGTATTATTTGGCATAATTATAAACTTCACAGTTCTGCCTATGCTCGAGCCAGCGTCGTTTCACCACTGGCTGCTGCATAAATGTGAAGTCACGCCCCTTCTGGATGGACTGCACGTGATTGGTGTACACAATTGTGAAGTATTCGTTTATTGGCGCAGAGTTACTCAGGGCGTGTCAAATAAAGTATGGCCCAATGACAAACGTATTGCAAAGGTACTTTGCATGTGTCTGAAGTTCAATGTTTCACCAAATATCAACGCGAATTTTGCAGGTCTCTAGCAAATGGGTTAAAATTTGCTACTGGGTCTCATACCTAAACCTGCCTGTACTCCCTGGCAAGGAAAAAAAAAAATACTTCTGGCCCTACATACTTACAGCAACAATATTGAAGCACATCGCAGCGAACCTCAGAAACGCTCCTCAAAGGAAATATTGAATATCTTGTAAAAGACGCGTATCCATTGCGGTGAGAAAAAGTTCTTCATGACGAGCAGACGCTTTTTCTGGAAGTTTGTAATTGGCGTGAAAAAAAAAAAAATAAATAAAAGTTGCATTTGGTGTGCTTTACTTTGGTATCAAAGAATCATAACTCACAAAAAAAAATACAAATAATAATAAGGTAGACGTGTATTTAATATTTTCAACCACCGTGGAAACATAAATTAAGGTATAAACACGGGAAATATGTTTTGATAATTTTTAGAAAACATGTCGGTACATTTTGTGAGAACTGATATTATAGATATTGCGGTCATACATGGATTTGAAGTTTCGGAGGATGAATATAGGATGAGAAGTTGTTGGGATACATTCTACATCTGTATCAGTGAGAATTTCCCTGTTTAAATCGGCTACCTGACTTATTCAACAGACACTTTTAGTTAATTCAACTGATGAATTAGTTTAAAAAATGCCAGTTTTCCTTCACTTATTGATTCAGTGACATTTTTCACTAATTTATCAACCACTCCACTCGCTGTTTTTCAGTGATTTGTCTTTCTTTTTTTTTTTTTTTTGGATGATGGATCAGTTAATCAATGCGTATTGGATGAGAATTCAACAACGCGTATAAAATGAAATAATAACTCATATAATATTAAAACGAAAACAAAATAAAATCGTACTTTCTGGTTTTTGCTATACCATTTACGAAGTAACATGAACTTTTAGTCTTTCACTCTCTTTTTGCATCCTTAATTTCGTTTTCACGTAATTATCATAGCGCTCCGTTTGAAGGTTTAAACTGCATTAAATGTGTTGAATTGAGTGCATCCATGCGTACTATTTGTTTTAACAATCCTTATGTAACCAATTTAACTAAAAACAAAAAGGAAAGTTATACAATTTCCAGCTACATATATTTGAGAAAGGTACATAATACACGTATTTTCCCCCTTCGTAATCAACGTTGGCTTGGTAGCTCGATCGGTAACGGAAATATGTTCATTTCTCGTAAGGACGTTTGTTTAGTTCGCCGCAGGCAGCGATGTGGATGCTGTCGTCGCCCAATCAGCGCTAGGGATCGCCGGTAGCCGCGTTGCACGGTCCATTAACCATCGCCATCAGAGCGGCGAAACTCGACAACACTACTGCGCATTCACGCTCGCTGATCCACCATACGCCGGCGGTGTGATGAGGGGGCCCGAGGAGTGTGAAGGGGGGGGGGGGGGGGTGGAAGAAGAAAAAAAAATGGAAATAATTGCCGCAATAATACGGCCCGAAAAACCATTTACATTATTTGCCGGGCGACTAGCAAAATGGTCTTTTTCTCCAGCGGGTCATAGACAAGGGAATGGAGGGTCGCGTATATGTCACCACCAAGAGTCGATCTCGTATCCAGGTTAGTTCAGGCCCGAGTATCTCCCACATGAGGAACATGGAGGACATTATTATATAGCTGGCATACCCCAACTTTCCTCTCTTCCAGTAGAGTCAAGTATTTAATTTAATTTTTCCCTCGAAATGTTTGAAGTATATGACGGGTTTCAGCTTCGTATGTACACCCAAGACGCACTTGGTTTGTGGTGTCTCCCACGTGAACGGGATGATAGCCCGGGCTGAAATCCGGTTACTAGTATACACATAACTCTAGTGGCACTTTCAAAGAAACTGCGTAGCCAATCTAGGAATGTAAAACGATACACGCTGTTTTGTTTTTAAACATACCGTGAAATGAAATCACACTTACTTTCTGAGAATCATTCCTCCGCAGCTGTCACCGATAAATTTTATCCAACAAGTTACCTCGTGAGGCGGCGTATTTTCCTGGGGTTGTTGATTAATTTTCTCCCTTCAAGTTACGTGGAGAAAAATGCTAAAATCTGTCCAATCTGACTGAAAACGAATAAGTTACTGAAAGTTTGAGGAACGTTTATCTCTTTATTCTACCGTCAAATGTTTTCTAATGCATAGGATACCTCTGAGTTACCTGTGCATTTAATACTTGTATCCGAATTTACATCTAGTAGCAATTCATTGACAAAAACCACCAGTTTACTATCAAGTGTACTGAAACGATAGAAATTTCAGCACCTTCCGTCGGGATGTCACTAATATTTCAGTTAGAGTTATTATGAGAACCAGATTACAGGCCGTGAAAGCCGAATAATACCAAAATGTTAATGTCAGATTAAAACATAATAAATCTCTATATAAAAAGTGTGTCAACCTGACAGCCAATGAAATAATACTATATATATATATATATATATATATATATATATATATATATATATATATAGTATATATATATATATATATATATATATATATATATATATATATATATATATATATATGGGTACAAGGTAATAAGACCAAACAAATTGACCACGGAACAGCCAGCTGATTGACCGGCCATGTGATACGACACCTGAAAATAACCAAATCAAGGTTCATGTACTAGTCGTTAAGCAGCATAGACAAGAGGGCGCTGCGGACAGTGGCCATGTGAAGTTCCGTGGCGTTTTAACAAGAAACAATCTTACCTTGCCTCTGAATACCACACCTGACAAGTGAATACTGGCAGCTGCTTTCAAAATGAAGGTGGTTTGTAATTTGAAGCGGCGTTAATTTTCTCCAGGATGCAATGTTTCGAGATGATCGTTTTATTTCTTTCCTCGCCCCGCTGTGTTCAACCTGGCATTACATGATCCAACGATGCGCGTCTGATTTAACTCCGCCAGTCATGAGATAGTATCTGCCGCTGAAGTTTCTTTCACAAGAACACGCTGCTTGATTTTGGAAGTTTGCGCTATAAGCTATGAACTGTTCGCAGTTTACTGAACATTTCTGAAACCTAAACTTTGAAACAGTTCAGTGTCCCTACCTGCATTTATTTTAACGAGTCTACAGATTGGCGAACGCGCAGTCAAGGAGGGAAAGTATCAATTCCAAGTCTTAACGTCGCATTAAAAGTGTCAGGTAAACATCTGTGGATACTGAAATTATTATTTTTTCTTTCTGTTTTTCAGTTGCATGTGAGTGTAAGAATTAGCATATTTGTAAAATATCTACTTTCGTAATATTTTTCACAGTTCCACTTGAGATGCGCATGAAAATGCTAATTTTACTTACGGTGGAATGGAGAGTGGATAGCCACAGGCGGCTATTAAGAGTGGGATGGATCGGCCTTCCCCCCTTCCGAACAAGATCGAGAAGCGAGGGAGCGATACGGGCGACACTAACACGCACTTCTAGCGCCTCATCGCTCCTACGCACAAGGCGTTCAGTGCTTCCGTCGTGACGCTGTACTGTGCAAATTAGATCTGAAAACTGTGGGATTTTATTACACGAGATGAAAGCCCACAAGTTAAACTACGCCGATATATTAGTAATATTCCATTGCCGCTTAAGGAAACTGCATAGGCAAGCTTTAAATATGCGATATTTGGCCATTTTCACAATTTTTTTTTCTCCAAGAATACACTTAATATGACAAAAAAAAAAAAAAAAACCAAGGGCATAGATAATTGGTTTTTGTATTTTCTGACAAAAAGTCGTATTTGTAGAACATTTATATACCGAGATACGCGTATTCGAGCAAACAACTATTTCACAAAAAACGCGGGCAGAAAAAAAAAAGGGGGGGGGGGGTCCATTCCACTCTTAACATCGAGGTCTTGAGAGCCGATGAGGATGTAACGAGGCTAGAGTGGAGCAACGTCGGAATGCACGATCGAAGGGGGGGGGGGGGGGAGAGATCCCAGGGTAAACCTGTCGACCAGTGGCGTCGTGCGGGAAGATTCCACGCATGGAACATATCGCGGAAAAATATACAATCCGCATACTAGCAGATCTTGAGTAGGGCTTTAAAAAGTCCACAGTTCAGAGTGCTCAGGTTTTATAGATCGTTCGCGGCAGCTTCAAATTTTTTAAATAAAAATTTTGAAAATTCACCCCATGTGTGGCGTGTTTGTTTCTTTCCTAAGTATGCCTTGTATCACAAGAGTTTTATAATTCTGTTAAAACAAAAATAAACTCATATTTCGGTAAAGTTGAACTTTTACCTATATTTTATAGTGTCACGATATTTCATTTACAATTACCGTGAATAAAAACACACAGACGTGTTGGTGATACCTATTAAAAAATAGTTCTCGTGTAAAAACACCATTAAGGTGAGTGGGCACGAATGTGGTGCGTTGCCCTCTGGTGTTATTTTGCAGACTTTGCAAAGTTATATTTGCATGAGGCGGAGGAATAGTGTTTGAAAGTAGCGTAGCACTTTAGCAGGACTTCAAGAAAATTGGAAATAACGGTGAATGGACTATCTTGAAGTAATTACCCAGCTCTGACTCTTCAAGCCGGTAGGTGGGACAGGACAGCCGCCGGAGAGAAGTTGGCAGTCGCCTATTGCTATCCGCGGACAGAGCCAACGATACCAAGCCGGCCGCTAGATGGCTAAGCAGGATATAATTGATACCAGCGCGGTGACGTCACGCGCCTTTTGTGTTCGCCAGCCCGGTAGCTGCGTCCCGCCATGCGTGTAGGGCTGTGCCACAGACTACGTCACAGTGCAGAGGTGGAACAGGTGTTTGCTCCTACATCCGCGCGCTCACCGGCCTGCTCCGTGTCGGAACGGCGTCCGCTAGTTCGCACCAGCCGGCAGTCCACCCAATAGGGGACTTTTCATATGGAGATGGGATAAGAAACACGTCCTACCGAATGAGTGAAGAGATTTTGGCGGCTCTAAACATCGAGGTCGGTCCTAAGCGCCGATAAGAGCGGGGTGTGGCTAGTATGGACCGGCGCCGGAATGAAAGGGCAAGGGGGAAACGGGAGATCGCCGACGAAACCCGCGAGCCAGCGTCATCGTCCGGCACGGTTCCCACGTGCGAAAATCCGAAGGGCGACCCCGCCGGGAATCGAACCCGGTTCGCCAAGGTGGGAGGCGAGTAGTCTAACCACTACACCACAACCCGGGGTCCCTACTGAACGAGACACGGTCCGTCGTGAAAACACGCTTGGTCGCACTAGATGTCACATGTCAGGGCTCTCCCCACTGAAGTCAATTCATCTAATCAGGCGGTGACGGACAATTTTGCACCTGGCGTTTGTGAGCTACTGTCATTACAGATGACTCGCAGCTAAATAAACACATCTTAAAAGAATTGGCAAACAAAAGAAAAGCGAACAGTCAATCTACGCACATTATCAAAAACGCTGGTAGGAGTACTGGCAGTGATTTGACAAAGTTAAAAGCTGGTAACTATTGCTACATGCAATAAAGTTTGTTTTAATGGGCTTACTAGACAGGTAATATAAGCGGTTAGCCTGCTCGCCTCCCACCAAGGGCATGTAGGAATCGTGCTGGACAATGCCACTGCTCAGCGGGTTTTCTCAGGGGCCTCCCATTTCCCCCACCATTTCATTCCGGAGCTGCTCCATAATCTAGTCAATCAATTAATGTCAAGCTAGCCTGGGTTTTGTTCGTCGGGATAATTCTTAATGCATGTTTACTTTGTGCTGTGTTAGTGCTTTTTAGTGCTCGATTTTCATTGTTAGTGCTCTTAAAGTATGCTTCATATGGTTATGCTGTTGATCCGGGCTATATTGACGTCAAGATGTCCCGGATTGTGGGAAATTACGATCTAGAGTGATTATAAATATTGAATTAGTTATTGCTACGTTAGTGCTGTTTAGTGCTGAGGTTTCGTCCTTTTTACTGTAAATTTAAAGTTCCTGTGCCTATATTATTGTGATTTCGGGAAATCATAGACAACAGAAATCAGGATTGCTGGACCGGGACTCGAAATCAGGTCCTCCCGAACTCGAGTCGAAAGTTTAACCATTGCGCCATTTCTCTCGGTTGCCGTGAAAATTTAACTGTAATTATAATTGATTTTGCAATATTTTGTATACGATACATTAAATTTTCTCAATTTTTAGTAGTTTGTACAATGTAGTTTTTAAAAAAAAGTTAAGTGACAAACTTACTTGGCCTATAGTATAGCCAAACTGAAATACGCATAGGCCTGTGGCTTTTAGAGCTACTTACCAACCTTGAGGTCCGGAACGTATAGTCTGTTTACGGCAAAGTGAGAATTTTTGAGGCCCTAGTTACATTTTCCTTTCGGCCATTTATTATCCTTTAACCACCTTTGTAAAATAAATATTGCCTTTTAAGTGACAAACACAGTATGTATATTCCACCGCACTCGGGGATTACCGTCTAAGGCTAACATAAAATATATTTATTGAATATTATTTCAAACGAGAGGGCTTCCAAAAGTACTCGCTTTACTGTGAATAGCCCATAGTACGGACGAGTGGTTGGCTGTACATTGTAAACACAGCGCGTGCAAACGCATAATTAGATGGGAAAACTTAAAGTTTGTTTGGTGATGACGAGTGCCTTTGTGTTTAACAGGGACCTCGCTGGCGGTTGTCTTCAGGACAAGAGGACAGTAGTTGTGTGAACGGAATCCCGGGCATAACTGAACATTTTCTGATCGCTGAATGAAGTGCCTCGAGCACAGCGCAAAGATTCGTCGACGTCTTCATTCTTCCCGACACAACAGTGCGAATTGAAAACACATTGTACAAAATAATGGCAAAATTGCCTGACAAGTGTAAGTCAATATTCTCAAACTTTGAGGGGGGGGGGGAACATAGTTTATCCTTACGTGTAAGGTAAAATTACCGCACTGTGGAATAAAATTCACATAGATGGTAGTGAAAAATCCCATACCGCGATGGGAAAATTTCCATACGACGTGTGGATCTTCTAGTCGATTTGTAACTATTTGATAATTGTATAATATATACTTTCTACCTTAAATTTAGTTTTTATTGTCTAGTCATTCAAGCTGTCCAACATATCTCTATAGGTAAGGTATAATTACCGCACTCTGGACTAAAATTCACGTATATAGCGGTGGAAAATCCCATAAATGGATGGGAAAATTACCTTACGACGCGTGCATCTCTTCAGCATTTTCTCCACAGCTAAATGGAAGGACGGGTGGGAGAAACAACCCTTTACCACGCTAATATTCACCTTTAATGACATGTTGTCATGGTGTAATGGATACCGCATCGGCATGTCGTAATACAAGTCCATGGTTCGCGCTCACCCTCCGGCAGGTGTCAGGATTTTAGAGTTAAGATTTGGGGTTGCTATTCGTCAGCGGTTATAGGTCGTAAAAAACTAACAGTACTAATACGCAGTGTATTTTTTAATATAGTGTTATTATACGGTATAGCTAATATTATCTTACTTGTATGGGATTCCCCCCCCCCCCCACTTTTGTCAGGAAGTTTTCCCGAGCGATTAGGGAGTAGGATCTTACTTGAAATGTAAATTTACTTTACATGTAGAGGAAATTAGCTTCCCTTACATGTAAGGGAATTTTACATCGCATTTTTTTTTACAGTGAGGACTCCTTCAAAGGGCGGATGTGACTGCATTTGAAAGCGTGGCCGGGGAAGGTTTTCTGCAGACTGTCCGTGAAAGACAGACGAAAGTAAATGAGCACAGGAATGACGAGTCGACTTGGCAAAGGTTCCTGGCGGCGAGGTGTCTGTGGCAACTTCTTCAGAGAAGCTCTTATTAACTCTGGCATCAAACAAGAGCTTAAAAATAGGTGGTGTTTTCTTATTTTGGGTGCTGACTGAGATGACAAATTTATGATACTATAAACGACTAGTATGTGTTTATAATGGAACGAACCCGAATCACGTAGTAAAATGAATAAAAATTAGAATTTTTTTTTAACTTTCCCTTCTAATGTTTTGAAAGTGCTCAGATAGCCTAATCTCATGCATCCAGCAGGTATAATACAAAGTCTAGATTTTTTTTTTATTATCGCTAATATTTCCACATCGTCCAAGGACTCTGAAGGAGAGTAATTCTAACTGTTACCAGCAATGCATTCGTGAACCATGAGATAAATTAGTTTTAAGGCCAGAGCTTTGTACAGCAAAGTTCACCCTTAATGAATGTGTGCTACGGGAGTTCTAGTCTAATTAACATGGTCAAACGCAAGTCGTTTGACTCTTGTAACAGAGGTATTAGTAGTTAACTGTCGCCAATGGAAATAACAATAGAATATTTTATAAAGAGGCACAGCTGAAGAAAACTTATACACAAAATGTTGCCTGGACAGGCATTTTGTTCTACAAATTACTTTCATTACATCTCGCGCCACAAGTAAATGTTTATAAATGAATTTCTCTTGAAACAGAGCGTAAGTGACGTACTGTAATACTTTACCAAAATATTTACTCACAAATTTAGAAATAATCTAGCACTATTGGCAAGATAAGTATTAGGATTAATGATTCAAAACCTACCGAATATAGTCATTTTGGACCACTTTCTTTTATTAAGGGCAAATTTTTAGCACACATTCTCATTTATAAAGAAGGCTTTTCAGCTCTCCTTCTTGACGTATACTTCATGATTCACAATATTTATTTATAGCCTATATAATGTTGTCATGTAAGAATATTCGAGCTTCCATTTGAATTTAATAATGCAGATGGTAGAAAATTTCACTGGATGGAATAATGTTACCCCAAATAACTGTTTTCTTGATTTCTCTTCAACCTCTTACCCTCGACCCAACAGTCTGCACTGATCAACACTAACAGTGCGTCTTGTACTCCGTTTGTATAACTGGCTTCCTTCTCTCATGGCGTTTCCGCGGTCGACTGCCCCTTCAGCTAGTACCGTGTTGCAACGTGTTTGAAATAAGTTATCTGTTGACGAAACTATTAAAAATGTCCCGATATGTTCACCCCTACGAAAATAAAGCATACCTCTGGACGAGTACCCGACGGTTTTTCCAGATATCATGATTCCTATAAATATTATTTTTGACCCTTCCAACATTGTTTATTCGCGATATCGTATTTCAAAACCTACTATCCGGACACAAGCTAATCTAATGCTGGAACTTGTATCGAATTTTGCTATACACTTTCCAACAGTGAAATGATACGGTCACGAACAGAAACACTGCACAGCCTTGAGCGTAGCGGCGATATGGCACTTGATATGTTTTTCTTATGTCGCCCCTACCGACCCCTCGCCACTGGGCCTCAAACGCGAAATTTGATCCAGGTACATGCTACCCTGAAATCTCCATCACCTGCCCTGTACCTCAGCCAAGTTCAGGTTCCCAACCGCGACACTAACACCTGACCTCAAGTGCCGTTGGTGGATTGGCTCTCAGAGGTGTCGAGCACACTTGAGCATACCAAACTGCTGATGTTTCGAGTCCAATCTCCCAGCATGATACTTAACGGACGTGTGGGCACTGAGTCGTTGTGATGTCTACAGGCTACGTTGTTTTTTTTTTTGTGGAAGTAGAAGTGAAACCTAGGAGCGCTAAGTACGTGAGTACCTCACGTCGAATGTCTGATCACCAGGAGCGCTAAGTACGTGAGTAACTCACGTGGAATGTCTGATCACCTAGGAGCGCTAAGTACGTGAGTGCCTCACGTGGAATGTCTGATCACCAGGAGCGCTAACTACGTGAGTACCTCACGTGGAATGTCTGATCACCAGGAGCGCTAAGTACGTGAGTACCTCACGTGGAATGTCTGATCACCTGGGAGCGCTAACTACGTGAGTACCTCACGTGGAATGTCTGATCACTAGGAGCGCTAAGTACGTGAGTACCTCACGTGGAATGTCTGATCACCTAGGAGCGCTAAGTACGTGAGTGCCTCACGTGGAATGTCTGATCACCTGGGAGCGCTAAGTACGTGAGTACCTCACGTCGACTGTCTGATCACCAGGAGCGCTAAGTACGTGAGTACCTCACGTGGAATGTCTGATCACCAGGAGCGCTAAGTACGCGAGTACCTCACGTGGAATGTCTGATCACCTAGGAGCGCTAAGTACGTGAGTACCTCACGTCGACTGTCTGATCACCAGGAGCGCTAAGTACGTGAGTACCTCACGTGGAATGTCTGATCACCTAGGAGCGCTAAGTACGCGAGTACCTCACGTCGAATGTCTGATCACCAGGAGCGCTAAGTACGTGAGTACCTCACGTGGAATGTCTGATCACCAGGAGCGCTAAGTACGCGAGTACCTCAAGTGGAATGTCTGATCACCTAGGAGCGCTAAGTACGTGAGTACCTCACGTCGACTGTCTGATCACCAGGAGCGCTAAGTACGTGAGTACCTCACGTGGAATGTCTGATCACTAGGAGCGCTAAGTACGCGAGTACCTCACGTCGAATGTCTGATCACCTAGGAGCGCTAAGTACGTGAGTACCTCACGTGGAATGTCTGATCACCAGGAGCGCTAAGTACGTGAGTACCTCACGTGGAATGTCTGATCACCAGGAGCGCTAAGTACGCGAGTACCTCACGTGGAATGTCTGATCACCTAGGAGCGCTAAGTACGTGAGTACCTCACGTCGACTGTCTGATCACCAGGAGCGCTAAGTACGTGAGTACCTCACGTGGAATGTCTGATCACCTAGGAGCGCTAAGTACGCGAGTACCTCACGTCGAATGTCTGATCACCAGGAGCGCTAAGTACGTGAGTACCTCACGTGGAATGTCTGATCACCAGGAGCGCTAAGTACGCGAGTACCTCAAGTGGAATGTCTGATCACCTAGGAGCGCTAAGTACGTGAGTACCTCACGTCGACTGTCTGATCACCAGGAGCGCTAAGTACGTGAGTACCTCACGTGGAATGTCTGATCACTAGGAGCGCTAAGTACGCGAGTACCTCACGTCGAATGTCTGATCACCTAGGAGCGCTAAGTACGTGAGTACCTCACGTGGAATGTCTGATCACCAGGAGCGCTAAGTACGTGAGTACCTCACGTGGAATGTCTGATCACCAGGAGCGCTAAGTACGCGAGTACCTCACGTGGAATGTCTGATCACCTAGGAGCGCTAAGTACGTGAGTACCTCACGTCGACTGTCTGATCACCAGGAGCGCTAAGTACGTGAGTACCTCACGTGGAATGTCTGATCACTAGGAGCGCTAAGTACGCGAGTACCTCACGTCGAATGTCTGATCACCTAGGAGCGCTAAGTACGTGAGTACCTCACGTGGAATGTCTGATCACCTAGGAGCGCTAAGTACGTGAGTACCTCACGTCGAATGTCTGATCACCTTAACGCGCAAGGCACTGAACTGACGTACTAGTCCTCTCGCTGTCTCGTATCATAAAACCTTTACTTGTGTCCTTATCAGTTTATGGTGTAATAAAAAATATATACTGAGTGCAGCATGTACCTATTACATGTTCAATAGCCTGTACTGGAAGTCTCATAGTAACTGTTCGCGTTAAAAGTTTGTATTCTTCTACCACATGAAAAATTAACGTTACCACGGGCCTGATAACATTATTCATGCGTCGGTCAAGCGAAAATGTGTAATTCTTTGAAAAGTAGGTATTTTACAAATTTTCTCGTTTTTTAACTTGTGTGCATAAAAAAAAAAAACAGAAAGCGAAAGCAATAATTTCAGTATTCTGAAATACTTACCTACCACATTTATTCTAACGTTAAGAGATTGAACTATTTTTCCTCCGTGGCTGCCAACTATAATGGGCGTATACCAGTCATCGTGCACGTTAAAACATGCAATGTTAGTAGCAGTGACTTTTTCAACGGTTGATCTCAAATGTGTTCAATTATCCGTGAGCTGCCTATACCACAAAAAAATTATTATTAAACTCTTTTAATGCCCTTACTATTTTTCAGAGTTGTCACCTTTTTCCAGTGAAAAATTCTTTGATATTTCCCTGATTTATAGATAAAAAGAATAATTTTTCCTGGCCCTTCTTAAACAATTTTTTTGTGTAAGGATTGGCGCCTTTGCATTATAACTAAATTTTACAACAAAATACTTCTCTGATCTTACAAAATTGCTCACCACATTGGTTGCAAAGAAAAATGCCTAAGCATTTAATCCACAATCAATAAAACTATTATATATGATTCTTGCAGCGGTGCATGATTAATGACAAAACTGCCAAATATAGCATGCATATCAAAGATTCCCTGACATTCAGCTAACTTGATTGAAATTCGCTGACATTTTCCTGATTTCCCTTACAGTTTACAAATTCCCTGACGGAAATAGAAAATGTACACGTTCGGATATAGAGAATTTCTTAAATGCTGTTCACTAGGGGAAACTGCAAAAAAAAATATTGAAGAATTTTTAACATTGCAGCTGTATTAATGGAGCTCTACACCCTGTTAGGGAGCGAAATCAGATGGCACCTTACAGTAAACCCCACAATAAACGCATTTATTTCTGTTATTAAGACAAACAAACGTTGCACCAAGCAAAGAACTGAATGCACTCTAAGAAATCATTCGAAAATTGAATATACTAGTGTATATACTAGTATAGTAAGAAAGCGCGAGTGGTGGCGATGTTTCTCGCATATCCATGGTAACGTTCCTACAGTTGCTTAGGACAGAGTCAACTGCGTAGGGAAGATTCCTACTTTGTATGGCAGCGATGCTACATATCCCCATGTTTTCAGCCTGATACGTAGTGCAATTTACATACACTGCATATGTTAAAAACATCCATCACAATTTCGGAAGTTTACAAGAAAAATGTTTACAGCGAACGTATACGTGAAAATTTCCATCACAATTTAGGAAGTTTACCAGGAATTTTTTTTACAGTGTGTGATATTGTAGATCTTCCAATCATTTCAAATCATCATTAAAAGTACCAAACGCCACAGCAATACAGCCGTTGTAAGTTTGAAAATATTTACAGCGCTGATGAGAACGTTACACGGCGAGAAGTTTTTTGAATGTAGCACGTTCTTGAAACGCCACCCGACCGAGAGGCCACAGCTCGCCAAGTGTGCTCCACACAACGGCCTGACTTGATAACTGCGCTCACGACAAGGTGTCCAGCAGAAACCCTAGCCATTGTTTCCACGCCGCTAGTTCTTCACTTTATACTCTATTGAAATGAAACAAGCATTCTACGTGCGGCGATTTGACCTTCATATGTCCCCTTGCCGTCAGGTAGAATTTTTCAATATGATCGAGTGGACATTCGACGAGTGAATAAAATCTTTATTCCGGATGTAAGAGTGTTTGTTTTTAAAAGTGTTCTTAGATGCGTTAAGTTAGTTTGAAACTTATTACACACATTAAAATTACTTGTTGAACTATAAAAAAAAGATGTCATGGCAGTTCGTTACTAGGAAATGTAGGTGTGTGAACTGTAGTCACTTAATGATAATACCTAATTAATTACATTCGCACTCTCTCAGTTTGACTCGTGTTTTTCAAACAATAATACTCTGATAGCTGTAAACTTAATTATTTCGTATGTTTTTAACGGGGAAATAATTATTGATCCCATGTCACTGCTAAACTTATGTAATAAATTCGCTGTTACCGTATATTAATACATAATATATAACCCCGCATAAATTATGCATAACTGGTAAATCTCAAACTTTCGTTAGGCAGCATACACGAATGATGACTGGCAACATTTCTGTATCTGAGCTATTCCAGTTTCAAATCAAAATGGTCGCGTATGCCACCAACGTGTATGAACGTCACTTCTTGTAGTCATTAGTTTTGTACATAAATAAATAATGTAAAGTGACTGTTTTGGTTGTTCATTAAGAAACTGAGTGAATCGTACTATTTTGCATTATGCAAAAAAAAAACACTTAAACAATATTGCGATGAATTATTGCTAAACTGTTTGCGAACGTTTGCTATCGCTTTCAGAAGCCGCTCGCTAATTGCGCCATTGTGCTGATAATTATGTGACTCAGTAGCTACGCGGGAAGACCACCAGATAAAACACTTCAAGATGATTGGTTATTTTGTAAGCATTCAGAGAACCGAGGTCAAATTTAAACATCTTCTCGGCGCGAAATAAACAGCGTGTGTCAAATGCCGAGACCAGGAAGCAGTCGGGCGAACTTTATCTTAGAATGATCAGCTGATGTGCCTTCCAGAGGATGCTAAAGTGGCTAACGCGATTCGCTTTGAGGACACAGCAACTAATTAATCAAACTTTCTGACGGATATTTTGAAAACAGTCCTCTTAAGACTGACTTATGTATATGAATGTTGTGTTCGAAGTTACGTAAAGCACGGGAGATTTGCTCTATTTAAAATGACAACTTATGGTAAGTTTTTTTATGTAAGTAGCCCAGTTACTTACAAATCATTAGGGCAGCGATATGGTTAGACACCAATTAAATGATAAGCAATATGAAAGGTTTTGTTTTAAAAATACTCATGTAATAACTTAAGCGTCAGTTTTATGTTACATATTATTCATATAAATCCTATTAAATTTTTCTTTTAAGTAAAATTAATTAGGCCTAATTTGTGGGACGCCATTAGGCTTTGTGATGTTCGAAAGTAAGTGAGAAGACAGGTTATTGGGCCTATAGCCGTGCCTTTTTTCAGTCCGTGAAATATCTAGAGCCTTCAATTTGTTAATAAAATCATGACTTTCGCAATTGGTGGTTATAATGAAATGTTAAAGTTTAATTTATGAAATAATTTACACGCAATTTATGTACAGATTCTGACACCAAAGAAATTCGAAAGTTTGTTTGTTTGTTTGTTACTCACTCACGTCATAACGGCTCGACGGATTTGGATGAAATTTGGTACAGTGGTAGATTATATTCTGAATTAGCACATATGGTAATTTTCATCCCAAAAAAACGAACAGTTTCTTAGGAATATACAGAATATGCCACCAACAATTTGAGTAGGCGCTATTTGGTAGTCTGTTTTTATATTCCTTAAGGAAATGTTCGTTTTTCGTGGATGAAAAGTATCTTATGTGCCAATCCATAATATTACAGTAATAAAGAAGAACAATTAAGATAAATAACTATAATTAATGTTTGAATTTTGCACGCTGGAGGTGCCACGGGTAACAGCTAGTTTACTCACAAATTTCAAAATCTCCAGGAAAGGGTATCTCATGCATGTTTCAAATGCATTTCAAGCCAATGCGTGAAATTTAGTTCAAATATTAAAAATTAGGTAATAATGGTTCCCTTATGTAAGATATTTATAGCAAATTCCAATTATCTGTTGAGAATAATATACATATATATTACTACATTAAATACTTAATAACTAAGTTATCTCCAGCCGCTATCACCCGAGGTCAAAGTCACCAGTTGGAGCTGGCTTTTGGACTACAATTATCGAGTTCATATGGAAACCTACTGGACATAATAGAGATATAATTATAACTGTAGTTTCTCGCGATATATATCGATAGTAGGTAAGGGGGCTAGTAATAAGCAAAAATATATTGCAATCTCGCGTTAATCAGAAGGTAGTGGTTTCTCTACCTCAAACAATCGAGAGTACAGAATGCGTGCAAAATAGGGACAACGGTGCAGCTCTACAACTTTTGTGATGTTGGCTGTAAAAGAAACAAGTTGAGATAATTTTGTGATTTCTGTGATATCAATTACACTGAAATTTTTAACGCTGATAATCTGAACTACGTAAAAGCGATTTTAAATTTACTCTGTACATAGTCAAAAACCAAACTAATATAGTTTACCTAATGGTTTGGTTATCATGAACGTATCAGAAATTGTTTCAAAAATAGTTCCAAATCGCATTACGTGCAAAGTGTTGATAAACGACATGGGTAGTCACTGATTTCCACGTTAAACACATTAAAAAATTAATCACATTTTAAGAAAAATTAATCGTTTACGAGGAAAAATGAGAATTTCACTATTTCTTGGCAGAACATTGCATTTTCTTCGATTGCTCTATATATATATATGGGTAAAAATAAAAATTAATTTTTCCTCCCACGCCAAACGATTATCTAAACCTGGAACAAAACGAACCGTTCCAGAAAACACTAAACCTTAATAGCTTGAAATATTTTTCGTCGTCACTTGAGCAAAAGATACCATGGGATGTCCCACAAAGCTGGTAAAATTCTCAACCTGCTTCCTCATAACTTTTAAAGAATAAAATAAACATTGAATGCGTTTGAAATATTTCTTTACTTCCTGAAGCGTAAAGCGTTAAATGTTGAGGATCCTTAACTTTGCAATAACCAATGTGTGTCACTTATAGCACCTACTAACCGCTGAAAGAAATTAAAGTGCTGGGGAAAGTTTTAAGGAATTATTGAAAGAGGGAAGCTATTTTCAGACAAACTACATACTTGCGAAAAATGTTCTGTGTTATGCCGATAATAGGAACTCACCCTCGTACCACTGATTGTCCGTTCAAGGACACCATGCAACTAGGAAGGATGGAGGAAGGATTGGGCGGAACTGTACAGCGGACGATAGCGAACTCACCAAGTGTGTACGTGCAACATGGCGAACGAGAGCGCGGAAGGAACGCGGCAAGCACTACTCCCCTCTCTCACGACTGCGTCGGCGACCAGACGCGCACTGAAGCTTACGACCTAGCGCGCGCCGTTATAACACTGCCGAGAGGATGGCCCCGTGACGTCACTGGAGCGTCGGGCGCTCTCGGCGGCATTCGGCGCCTGACGTCACCTTCGCGCGCGGTACATTGCCAGGGCCGGTCGGTGTCGTAGAGGAGGGGAGCCGGAGACATGGACCCAGGGCTATCGTTACAAAAAGGCGTCCCTTGTACACGGAATCGGCGTGAGCAACATTTGGATCGCGTCCCAAAAAATCTGCGTGACTCAGTCTTCCAGTCATTCACTTCACGTAAACACGTTGAGTCTCGGCGGCAGGGAAATACAGTAGTGTACGCGTGAGATAAACGTCTGGTCATAAGGAAGCATTCCGGCGGCCGATAAGCATTCTCAGGAAGATGAATCTTAGGAAATTAGTTATGTAACAGTAGAATATTATTATGCATGATGTGAGCCAATTTATTACGCTACAGATGCTACTTTGAACTCTTCTCTCGCTCAAGAAAACTGCGCCGCATAGCCATACAAGTGCGGTTTTTAAATCACTTTCATTATTTTTGTTTTTCCACTTAGTATATATTATAAAAGATAAAATTAACAAGTGGCAGCCGTAGATTATTGTAACGTAATATTCACAGAACATATATATTTCTGGGCTACCCGTATATAGAATATTCGCGGTTTCTTCACACTTTTCGGATCAAATCTATGTAAAGGCTGCCCATGTATGAAACGTTTAGTTCTCTATTATATATGCCGTGAATCACAAGCATTTTATACTTGTGTTGACATAAAAGTGCTTTATTTTCAGTTATATTATACTATTACTCATATTTTATCTATAAATTATACTGTATCATTTGCAATTAATATGAAGAAAAAACATGGAGAAAAAAATGTTGGTGATGCCTAGTAATAAATAATTCTCACACAAAATGTTAGAACAGAGAGAGCTCACGAATGCGGTGCGCTGTCCTCTCGGTAAGTTAGTGAGTGAAGAGATTTGGGCGACTCTTAACTTCGAGGTCTTGAGAGCCGATGAGAGAGAAGTGGGATCAGTATGGAGCAGCCCCGGAATGAATGGGCTGGGGGAAGCGGGGGAAAAACGAGCTAACCCCCCGACAAGTGGTATCGTCCGGCATGATTCCCACACGCGAAACTCCGGAAGCGACCCCGCCGGGAATCCAACCCGGTTCGCATAGGTGGGAGGCGAGTAGTCTAACCACTACCACACCGTGGCCCCACGGTCCCCTTGGTTTAATTTTCTAGACTAGGTTAAGCTTTCTGTGCATAGGGCGGCCAACCCACCGTGATTGGAAAGGACGCATCCCTTTCTATCATACTACATTCAACTGCAGCCGATGATTTGTATAATGTCTGGTGAGAGACATTGATTGATATGGGATGTAAGTACTATGCCTGGCCGGTACGACACAACAGAAATAAGCTCTGGAGCTAATAAAATGGCACAAGACGTGGCAATCGAATGCCTGAGAAACTATGAACTAACCAGCTGGGCATACTGTTGTGTTATACATCTATAACGTGTTCTCCTGTTTAAACCACAGCAGTAGATGTATTACCAACATATGCATTTTTTCACTGTTTTAATTGTTATTTGTTAATAATAAAATATTATACTTTATAGATCATATATAAGTAAAATTTCAATTCAATATAAAAGTAACGTATTTTTATATGAACGGAAGTATAAAAGGCTTATTTAGGAAATAACCAATCACATCATACATGGCGTGATTTTTTTTAAGTTTGATTCAAAAAGTGTGAAGAAACCGCGTATTAACTATAGTGTAGAATGTCATCACTACCGTCCTTTATAGCGAATTTATACGTGAGTCACCGTTAATGGTCATCACAGTCTGACATACGTCACTTCTTTTCAGTTTCCTTTACGGTATCGTAATCTAAGTGGTACAGTAATAACTAAATTCAATCGGATGGGGATTCGAACTATTATTTTCTGTTAAGGGTTACCTGGAGGGATTAGTAGGTGACCTGGAGGACCATCGATCGTTGCAACGCAATGATTTTCAGCAGACAGTGCGTATCCAACGGAGCATTTTTCAGGTAATGGAAATATAAAGTACAGAGCGCATAATACCTGCGCAGACTTCGCTTAATAAATCCCTAAACTTGGACATCTGTAAGTCAGTATTTTACAGACGAGCATCAGACAAAACTTGGTAAATACCTCATATTTATTATAGGTTCTCAGTTACCATTCGGTGTCTCCTGAAAAATATGCGAATGACCTAAGGGGTCTTCACGATTTGATGTCAAATCAGAATGTAGGATGAAGTACGGTGCTCGAAAACGACTGTAAAGTACGCCTTCCTCTCAAACTGGCGATCTGTCTTAGTGAGAATTAAGTCTTCCATTACTGATATAAGCTGTCCACGGTAAAGTAAACAGTTAAGGCACTTCGTTTAATGTTTTAACGTTTGAGGCCATAATAAAATACAATTTTTAGTTATATAGCCTATATATAACATTTGCAGAATATAAGCTGTTCAACGCAGGGGACACTTTACTGACTCTTCATTTTCATCTCCCTGTCTTGTAACGGCCGAAGGCAGCGAGACGCCAGACGTACACCGTGGGTTCAGTCTCAGCAACGACGTCACATAACACTGCGACAGAATTATCGGTTCCTCTTAGCACAAGGTGGGGCTGGGACGTTCGAGTCTTATAAGTGAGGCTTAAAATATTGTTTCTGTTCGGTGTATTCTAAGAACTCGTTAACAAACAGAAAGTAAAAATACTCATGAGGTAGGCAAGGCCTCTTAAAAATAGACAGTCCTGCGCTTCATGCATACTTTTAAACGTAGTTGATAAGTCATAGATGCACTGCAAGCGGAAACGTAATTACAGTGTGTATGTGTGTGCGTATATATATATACACACACACACATACACAGGATGAGGCACCTAAGGCAGGCCACCTGAAAAATACTGCTTTTTTTTCAGTGGTATAAGAAAATGTTTCACACAAAAGTTGCTCTTTAGACCCAGTCACTATTTTGTATTTTTTCATTGCTGTGAATAAATCGCTAGCCTTTTCCTGAGTTCCGAGGATAGTCTCTTAAAGGTGAAGGATTTATTTTGCAACTACTGTGTGAGGAGATTATACTATTAGAAGGCGGTACTTTTGGAGGTTTCAAACGCCGTGTAATCCAGACTTTGTTCCCCCCATGTGTAGGTGCCAATAGGATTTTGTTTTTAGAGTTCAAAGGCCTGGCGAGCCAATGTTCGAATTCGTTGATTCCATTTGCGCATTTCACAATGCATTAATTATGTAAATGAGGGGAAACGATCTGGTCAATGTCGCCATTGATCATTTGGCTCCGCAACTACATGCACAATGCACGCTAGTAGTTATACCACATAATTTTCGTGAGTTATGCCAGCTTGCTGTAGAGGTGCAAGGTTATCTTGTCGCCTCCAGTGAATATCGTGCTTGATTTACACCTGTAGTATGCGCGGGCAACAACTCTGACTCCACGCCGCCGTCTGCCCAGATTGCTAGTCTACAGATTGTCGCGCAACACAGTTCGTCTGTGCGTTGCAGTAATTGCACTATCAGGGACATGCAGCCAGGAATTGTCCACACAGCAGGCGAACGATAATGGAAAGAAAATGTTTTCAATGCGGCGACCTCGGGCACCTGGTTAAAGCCGGCATGTTCTCAGTATTAGAATTAAAATACACCAATGCCTATTAGATCTCTGTTGTAGGAAGCACGTTGTAGTACACCTTGGAGAAAATACGAATTTACACGCATTACCATGGGTTCTAATTTCGGCAGTCAAGCCCTGTCGCGAGTGTTTTATCATGTTTTATAGGAATCTAAATTTAAATTGGTTTTCAATTACATCTATGTCACCATTGTTTACAGTGATGATCTCGAGTCACATTTATCTCACATGCGTCAGGTGTCTCTTAGGATGTGGGAAGTTGGTCTGACAGTAAAACCAGAAAAAGTCACCTAGGGAACAGAGAAGGTGATATTTTTGGGATACGTGCTCTGTGAGGGTCGGCTCATAATTTATGCCGATCGTGTGGTCCCATTTTTAAAATTCCCTCTACCTAAGTCCTTGAAGAGTGTTCCAAAATTTCTTGGAAGTTTAGGATATTACTCCTGTTTCATTAACCATTTTTCACAGCTGGTAGCTACTTAGAATATCTGGAATAAAAAGGTAGTAGAATTTCAGTGGGGCCAGGAGCAGGAGTCGGCATTTTCGTTCTTAAAGAAAAAACTAACTTCTCCTCTGGTGCTTCTTCTTCTGGACTTTTCACGCCGATTCATAGCGCAAGGTGACGCCTCATAACTGGCTTTAGGCACTTTCCTAATCCAGCGGACAAATTTGGGTCTAGCATCTGTCTCCATCGCGAGTCGTTGCCTTTCTGAGACCGAGCAGAGGTTTGGAATATACAAGAAAGAAACATTAGCATGCATCTTTTGGCTAGGAAAGTTCGGATCGTACACCGAGCATGAAGAATGTGTGGGGCGCCCTCGACAGAACAAACCTCTGAATGTTACCTCTAATACATTTAAGGAATTGTGTACCTTTTTACTGATAGTCAAGCCTTGAGTTGGGTTCTTAACCATCCCCAACATTTGGAAAAATAGGGACATTGGGTTTTACACTGGTCTCGTTTCTGCTTCAATGTTCATCATGTCCGAGGCTCCGAAAAACAGGTGGCTGATGCCTTATCTAGGACATATAATCCGGCTGATTTTGAAATGGACGAGGCAGTGACAATGGAGGCATCCCTTAAGATCATTCAGAGTTTTCCGTAATTCTTTATGAAGCTTCGTCAGGCCCAAAAGACTGACGGCTTTTGTAATCGGGTCCAAAGGTATTTTTCATTAGTGGTGCTGTACTTCCCTATGTGTCAGAAAATGGCCTTTTGTATTTCACCAACAAAATTGGCCATGCTAGGAAGATTGTTGTGCCTGAGTTGCTGAGACTCATGGTGTTGTCTTACTTCCACTATTCAGTGTTGAGGGGGGGAGGGGGCATTAGGGTGTCCGTAAGACTTACCACAAGACAGCTGGATATTTCGCCCTGCCAAATCTAAGGGGTGACGTCTCAGTTTTTGTACAATCATGCGATCTGCACCAGAAATGTAAACAGGCACAGCACGAAAATGTTTGGCAGGTTGTGACACAGATAACCCAGACTCCTTGGAGCACCTTACATTTGGACATTTTTGGTCCTATAGTGAGATCTAAAAATGGCAATGTATGTATTTTAATTCTGTTAAATACTTTCACGAAATTTGTTATCCTCTTGCCGTTGAGGAATATAAAGGCTTCATCCATCGTTAAGGCAGTCATCGATCAGGCGTTGAAGGTGTTTAGTGCTTCGGTGGAAATAGTCACTGATAATGCTAAGTACTTTTGCCTCCAATGTCTTTAAGGACATGAGTTTTCACTGGGCCATCAAGTATTTTACTTCTTGTCCGTATTACCCTAAGAAAAACTTGGTTGAAAGATTTAATGACTTAAAGCATGTTTGACTATTTTTTGTAATCAAGAGTACATATTGTGGGACAGGGATTTGGACTTCATAAATGTGGTGTTCAACAGTGCCCATCATGGTTCTACTGATGTTTTGCCTTCCCTTCCATTCCTTGGCCATCCACTTAGCCATCCATACTCAACGTCTGAAATATTCTCCCATTACATACCCCCTTGGTGATCCCCTTAATCACGATATTTCACATCGACTTTCGTGGCTGGATGGTTTGAACTGCTATGCTTCCTGGGTGTCTGCCCACGAATCACAGTCATCAAACACAGGAGTAATATAATCCTGATCGGCTGAGTCAGGTACCAGAATGTTTTCTCACTAAGACGCAAGGCTAGTAACAAAGGAGAAACTGCTAACATGCATGTAAAATACAGAAATATATTCGGTGTGCAAAATTTTTGCGAAAATATCTTGTGCCTAATATTCTATATTTAATGTTTCCATTGCATTATCAACTGTTGCAGGATATTGAAATTTTACAAGTCCGTTATTTTAAAAATAAGTGACATACCTCCTAAGGCTGTGTAAGTTTAGGTGGCCTACTACCATACTCCTATGCCAAACATTGTGGGAATCGGTTGAGTTATTCTCGAGGTGTATAATAATGTGTGTATGAGGTTTACTTTTCAAAAAACTATTAATCAACATATTAAACACTCGAAATGTGCACTGATTGCATACCGATTTGACTGAACAAAAAAATAACAAAGTAATGGGCCATATTTTCATTGCCAAATAAGGCTGCATTCGGTTGTGTAATTCGGAGGTATAAAATAAATGTATTATTTATCCCTGAGATGTCTCTTAGTCAACCCTCCCCTCCCCACAGACAGATGTGCTTGCTGCTCCATAGCCCGGCGGCCGGGAGAACGATTGATAGCCGACCCGGCTGGCATCCCAGCCCCTCTTTCCCCCTTGCCAATGAAGTCGACTACTTGAGAGGTTGAATAAGAATGTTCTGGTAAGATGTCCCTCAGCGCACCGCGGTATTAGGAGAAATTTCTGGGCTGTGACCATTGACACTATAATTACCACCACTGCTATAGGGGCTACAGTTATGTGATAGCCATTTGGCTGAAGTGTGGCAATAAGGTAAAGTCTGATGCAGCGAGGGACATCAGTAAAATGGGCGGACGACATCAGAAAGTGAGATACTACGGCAGCGAGCCTTTGTGCAGTGTGGGTGGACGAGATAGAGAATGACAGAGTGGTACCCGATGAGTAGGGGGCTATTATTGTTGTGGTCACCAGCAGCTGGGGCTGGCAGGAGACATGCTAGTGTGCGGGACTGCACGAGCCCGACAGGCTAGACCAGCTGTTTTGGGAACATTCTCCCATGGGAAGGATAACGAGGCCAGGGCCGTGACTATATAAGACTGGAACAATGGTGGCTCGTGGCCATCTTGATCCAGTCCACCCGAGCGACACCTTGAAAGACGACAACCACGACATTGGTCCGGGAGCGACTCCGTCCTCAGCTGCCGTCGAGAGGGTCTTCTCGCTGTCGTCTGTGATACTGTCCAGGGTAAATATAACTCTCATTAGGGTGCACTAGGTTGCTGAGACGTAAGGATTGCGAAGGCCCAATCAGACTCCTTAAGAGTCAGAGCACATTAATTAGAGTCATCAATCAATCCATCTTTGGATTTTGCCATATTGAATCCTGTATTTCTGTTTATGGTTTTAATGGATCGTGCCTTTGAGCGACCATTGTATAATTGATTGAACTTTAATAATAGGTAGTGTTTTCATATAGCTGAGCTCTTTACCACTGTCTACTAACTTACCCCTAATAAGTGTATGACAGGAGTGGTCACAGCAAATGGTGGAGGTACAGTTTGCTTTCGGCCTCACCCATAAGCTTGTATTACAACTTAAAATTAAGTTTAACGTAAAACAGTAAATTCAATATGTCAGATAATAGTGGAGACACCTCTTGTTCCCCTCCTCCCCACAGGGTTTGCACCACCTGCTAATGTACAGCATAACAGAATGCAGTCACAGAACTTGTTTAGAGCCATAGTAAACAGTAGTGGCATTGAAAGTTCTGATTCAAAGCCTGCAGGATTACTACTCAGCAAATAGCGACCACTCGAGAGCATGTACTTAAGTTTGCTGCATCGCCAAATTCGCATCCGTACAGTCGCCTATTGTCCTGTAGAGTAGAGAGTGTGCGCGCTTATGCTTTTAACAGAGTACTAATGCATGCTAAACCACAGCACCGCTGTTCGGACTGTTTTTCATATTGCTAGATGCAAATTTCCACAAGCGCTTGCGCGAACTTCATGACAGACAGTTCCAAGTCGTCCTTTACAAAAGAAGTATGTAATATTTTTAAACATGCTACAATCGATTGAACAGAAACTCAAAGAAAACACAAGCCAGAAATACAAACACCGCTGACAAATTTCAACAGCTTATCGACTCAGCTGAAAAACTTTTGCAACAAAACTCTTACTTAATTGAGCAGTGTGAAGCAAATTCTACACGGCTTACTGACAGCCTTATTAATAAAATTACCAACAGTGGCATTCTGCCAACAACACCACCACCCACACATGAAACCATAGAACCTACAACATCCGAATACTTATTGCCTATTCAAACTGACACCACAACACTACACGTTTACGAAAACTCGCCTCTGGCCTCACCACTAACAAACATACATTACTGCACATACATGGCCAAACAACAACCCATTAACATAGTGGTACAATAACCAGTTACAATTTCCAAGTTTTCTGGGGACAACAATGAAACTATGGCAGAATTTCTCTAACAGTACAACTTGGCAGCAGAAACCAATAATTGGGACGAGGAAGAAAAGTGTTGTAGATTGCAATTCTACCTAAAAGGCTCTGCGAAACAAACCCTTGAAAACGTCAGGCGAACACAGGGGGACCAACTAACTTGGAATGAAATTGTAAATAAACTTAAAACAACTTTCACCACCCCAGAAACAGAAGAACGTCTCAAACAACTCATCTACACGACAAAACAGAAGTTAGGTCAAAGTGCGCAAACTCATATTGAAAATATTATGTATTATCGGCGTAAATACAATCACAACATCACAAATGCTGACTTAATTTACATTGCCTGGTGCTCACTTCTGCCTTCGATTGCAGATGAAATAATATGGGTTAAGAACAAGACCATTGCAGATATATTAGAGAACATAAAACGAGTTGAAATCTGGTTATTTCGATATAATCAAGTCATCTCAGGGACACAGGCAACGTCGACATGGAATATTTAACTGTAGAAGTGTCTAAACTTAAAGAAGAAATTGCAAACATGACACTGCACCAACAAAAGTACCCCAAATACAGCCAGAGGCATATTTCCACACAACCCCGCAAAACTCAACCAACACACAATGTATATCGGCACAACAAAAATCGCCATTTAGGGCCCAACAATATGTGCCGAGATCAAGCAGAAATTACCCAAATCAATTTCACACCCTTCACCCACAACCAAATACACAAGAGAGGTACTATTACAGATATAAAAATCCACGCACTAACACCCAACACTGACACTCAAACCAGCATATGACCAAACCCCATATAACGCCCTCACAAAATTGAAGAAATACAAATTATAAGCCAAAAAACTATTTTACAAGGGTGCAAAAAGCACCTTCCCTGTTCATAAAAGAAAACAAAAGTTGCGACCACAAAGAAAATTCACACGAGGTTAGACAGGCCCCTTAAGGGAAACACGTAGTACTCAGGAATGTCTGCAGGACAAAACACGTCGGGAAAACCAGGTACAAAGACGTGTCCCACCCGAAGTAGAGGTCACATGTGTTATTAATGCATGTCAGGGACTACTTTCTAAGTGCGTGCCAAATAGAACTTACGTGGAAATCGCTAGCTTCAATGCCAAAAGGTAAAATTTTGTCCAGACAAGCCAGGCCCAAACCACCAGTTTGCAGCGGCCTCAATCAGGTAATTTTAACAACAAAATAAGTTCCCATATCACATTTAAAGGACCTAAAATAAGTACACAGAAATAGAATGTGGAAGGAACGAACACCCGCAAGGCAACGCACGTTTGCAAACACCATGAGGCACGCGTGAAACGTGATGCTATCGTACACACAGAAACAACACACTCCAAGCCAGCAGCCTGGAAGGAATGTGCTACACAGCAAAACACGCGGCCTTCATCGGACCCCGGTCGCAGACGGCTTTCATGTGCACAAAGTCGCGGCTTTCCCATTATTCCCTAATCAAAGCAAAGAATTTCAAACAGACATCGTGGTGTGCTTCCATAACTTCAAACAGCACTTTGCCATTGGACAAACAAAGATCAAATTGCCACACACAGGAAGCGAACTCACAGTAAATACAAACAAGAAATCGATTGGTGATGATGACAAGCGTAAGCGCAACCTCAGCCACCAGCCCCACTTCCAACATACACACAAACAACACACACCTGTCATCAAGAAAGAGTGCTATGCTGGTTACGTCAATATATCAACACCACACATCCTTTTCCAGCTTGGCGGTAACATATACAATGCATTATTAGACACAGGCTGTTCACGTTCCTGTATGGTGTGAACACCCATTACATAAGACGAACGAGTTCCAGTAACAGAAACTTTCACACTCATAGGAGCAACACAGGACATTGATGTTCCTCGATTTAAAACAAAAACAATTATTAATATTCATAGGCATAACTTTGTGCAAGAATTTCTCTTAATAGATAACCTTGGTGAAAATTTCATAAAACAATATGTCATAATACCAGTATTAACAAAAGACATCATGTTTGAGCATGTGTCCAACAATAACAGATTTATTGAAATACCAATCAACACAAACACCATAGAGTATGACACAAGTAATTGAATTGATCAATACATTCAGAAGATCGAGGCTACCAAAACTCAACATACCAACAAAGCATTAGGCAACATTAATGATAAAACGATCTACACTCCAACAACCAGAATTACAAACATTACTTGAAAAATATAAAGATCATTTTGCTAGTTCCATCACCGAACTTACAGAAACAAAAGAGTACGGAATAAAATTGGAGCTCACTATGGATAAGCCTATACACACATGTCTGTATCGCGTTAACCCTAAATTGAGGGAGCAGGTACTAACCCAAATACAGCATGCCAGATTCCAAAATTATAACACCATCAGATTCTCTCTACGCTGCACCAAGCTTAGTCCTTTCCAAGTGCCAGGGCGGTAAACGATTTCTCATTGATTTTAGACTTCTAAACCAACACCTCAAGAAAGTACAATATCCCATACCATATACCAAGGATATTATAACCACACTACAGAACTCCAAGTATATAACATCCATTGATATGTTTACCGGATTGTACGCTATACCATTTCATCAACAAGACTGCCACAAATTGGCTTTTAGCGTGGACGGTGACAGACTTAACGAGTACGCTCGTATACCAATGGGCCTTGCAACAAGTCCGAACTACTTTCAAAATTTCGTATATATAATGCTCGTGCCCTTGTCCTGGAACACCGCTGTCGCCTACATAGACAACATTTTCATTTTAGGTAACACCTTCAGTGAACACTTGCAAAATATCAGCAAAGTGATGGACCGTTTGCATAAATACAACATTAAGATCAACAGCAAGAGATGTAATTTCACTCAGCAGGAGATAAAGATACTCAGTCACTACATTACGTAAGGTATTCAGATCGACCCCAAGAAAATAGCTACAATTCAATAAATGGCGCCACTCACAAATGTCAAGCAACTCCGCACATTCCTTGGACTCGCGTCATATTTTCGCAGGTATATATCCAACTACACCCAACTTGCTGAACCTTTAACTGATTTAACAAAAGTGACAGTCCCATTCAAGTGGTCAGACCAAGCCCAAGACGCGTTCCACTAACTAAAATCTGCCCTCATTAAACTGTCCATTCTATCGAAATTTGACGAACGTTGCTGCACAATTTTAGCTTGTGACACATCACAAACCACGATAGGCACAGTTCTGATGTAGGAACTTCCGGACAGTACAGACCGCACAATCATTGCATTCACATAAAAGAAGCTATTGATCAACGAAAAATAAAAAAACTGTCTGCCACAGAAAGAGAACTTTCGGAAATAAAATATTTTGTTATCTATTTCAAACAATATTTATATGGCCGCAAATTCTTGATAGAGACTAATCATGCCAGCCTCAGATACCTAAAAACTATGGCCGAACACAATGTTTATATTCAGAAACTAGAAATTGCGTTAATGGAATACGACTTCGAAACACAGATAGTCAAGGGTAAACTTAATACACTCATTGACGCAATGAGTTGACTGCCGACAGAAGGGATAGCAGAAACAACTACTATAACCATTAATAACATAAATTACAAAGTAAGTCCCCAATTCATTTCTTGTAATTCTTTATATAAACCCCTAGCAGAAACACTACTCCAAAACCCAGAGAAAGACATTGTGGTAAAACATAATGTTGCAAAATACATCACGAACAATTGGTAAGAAATTAGACTATTAGTTAAAGACGACCTCCACACTACCGACAAAGCACGAATCGCGAAAATGGTCATTAATGAGAAATACCTTCCCTTACACATGATAGGTAAAATAATTACCACATTATATAATGCCAACATTTAAATAACTATGCAGGATCACAAGGGCAAAATTAAAAACACATGCCTCAAATTATCACTACTCACAACAACCACACAACACATTACCATCCTGTCTACATACACAAACAAGAATACATAAAGGCCGATAACGACTCTCATTTGCTGTTAGTACCTCTCACACAAACAATCTCATCCCCGTTTCTCGCAGAATACAAGAATGACCCACACATTCAACAACTGAATATAGTGCTCACAGACTGTGACAATGCCACACCTAAATACCACCACCTAGCAAGACTCTACACAATTTCAGTAAAACTGGGAAATTTATATGAAACAGCGTACACCTACAGGTGAAAAGAAACTTTCTCTTGTACCACAATACTATGTCCAAGAGATAATCACTGCCCACCATGATGCTCTACTAGGGGGTGACCACTTTGGGCAATTTAAGACGTTGGAAATGATCGAGAATGCATACTATTGGGACAGTATGAATAAAGATGTCAACGACTATATTAAAAACTGATCCGTTTGTCAGCTTATCAAGGCCCCTAACCAGAAACCTATTGGCCATGTGACCTCTATTCCACCCCCGTACACATCTGCATTCATGGGATTTGGATGCGAAAGGGCCGCTGCAAACCTCAGCATCGGGTAATAAACATGTGGTAGTCATGACGGAATTCTTCACCAGATATGCCGTAGCCCATCCCATCAAAACTATAGATGCCATTATCTGTGCGAACTTCGTCAAAGGCGTTATCCTCCAATTCGGCTACCCGAAATCGATTCTTACCGATCGAGGCACATATTTTAATAACGACATGGCTTAACTGTTCAATAAACTACAAATAAATAAACTACAGACAATTGCCTATAAACCTGCTTGCAACTGGTCAACGGAACAAGTAGATAAAATCTTATCACATCATTTGACCTCCGCACATTGGGATGTTAAAAATTTCTTACATTTTATTTAATTACAACACTACAGAACACAGAAGCGCTAAGTACTCCCCATTTTTTCTACTACATGGTGTTGAAGCGGTTCAACCATCACACATGATAAGCCACGCATACTCCCCATGAGCCAATGATTGGCGTCAACAATTACAACAATCACGAGAACAAACACATGTAATTATCATTGTTTCCCAGCAGAAGTATAAATAACTGTTCTATTCTAAATACCACCCAAATAGCCTAAAGATCGGCATGTCAGAAAGCCCTTTCATTTAAATATCAGGGGTCATATAGAATCCATGATATAATTGGGCTTTCCACGATTGCGATGGAAATATGAAAGAGAGGCCAAACAAAAATAGATACCATCAGTAGACATAACATCAAATTTGCAAATATCAGAAACTAATATCTCCCATTACATTACAGGTAGTATATATGTGGAACGGGATATTCGCTTTACAACACGATGCTCCAGTGTACTGTCATATTTCACATAGCCCAGGCGAACAGCTATCCTGCAACAAACACAGCACTGCACCGTTTTTTTTGCAGATGCAGTGAACGAGCACGTGGATGGCGAACGAGGTCAAGTGCAGCTCAAGTAAAAATGGTATTACCAATTGTGCCAACACGAGCATTTGCCTTTACTAGTTGTTTTTGGTCCACTATTGCCAATGCAATTGATTGAGAAGAAGTAATTCTGAAGCCACTCAATTGATGCTAAACGAAGGAATAGCATTTTACTCAATAAATGAGACAGTATACACAGACAGGAACATTTCACATTCAAGGTTACCAACAGTAGAGTATGTATCCGGCCAGATTATATATTTTCCAGAACCCATTTTTATCAGTAATGACACAAGAGCATAATTACTATTTTAGTTTATCAACTATACTTGCTCTCACTGTATCTTTGGCAGTATTGTACTACAAGCTAGTGAAAATCTCCATTTTGCTCAAGAAAGCAGTATGTTGTGGTTTAAAGTGAAGGGTAACCACAGAGGTGTTTTTAGGTCTTTGGTTCAAATAAGCGTTAAACACAGAGGGCAATAATTAATTGATAATCCTATATACGGCAATAGCATGAGTAATGGAACTGTCTATGAGGTTTATATATAGTTTTCTCAAGGGTGCACAACAAATTACTTGCACAAATACAATTCCATATGGCACGCCAGATCACTCGCACTTTGCTTTTAAATTCAGATGTTGGTATGCCTGAAGCATTGTTTGGCAGTACAGACTGTGCATTCTTTTAGCAGGCAATGTAAGTGTTTACGTGAAAAATGTAGGTAGGCTATAAAAGTGCACACTCCTCACAATAGAGTGCGCCAGCGGACAGTGTTGTAAGATTTGGTTCCAAACACAAACCCTAGAGAGCAGTTACAGATGGGATAGCCCCGTGCTGCGAAAATTCCATACATGTTATATTTCAATTATACATAATTTTATTACGAGTCCCCTACGTATATATTACAATTACTATTATTAATTATCATTAGCATACGAGGTCAAATAGGCATTTATTCGTAAAGAAAATATCAAACAGACTTCTATGGAATATACAGATATTGTAACGTTTTTCAGAGAATTAATGCTTACATGTATATACATTTAATCCAAATATTTCATTTTTATCGTTTCAACACTCATTTCAACATGATTGTCAATTAGAGTATTTAAGCCAGTTTTACAATTACCACATGTTTCACGTAGCAATTTTTAGATTCATTCATCAAACAAATTGAGGCGCTATGGCAAAATTTTAACCGATAAATGGTGCACAAGATCCAAAACTTCCCCAGCCTTTGCGGTCAGTACCGGGGCTAATATTTTGATAATGTATTTCAATTTTGGGGATTAATTCACTTAGTTAACAGAGACAAGCACATTACCCTCATATTTCCTCTGTAAACACGAAACCATAGTGGCGGTAGTGTTAAATGTCACAGTGCCAGCACACATAGTAAACATAAGTAGTACCTTTTCTGTCCATTGTTAAATTTATGTTAAATACATTAATGCAAGTCAAACCAGAGTTTTCTATGTAAGACACGAGGTCCAAAATATACATAGTTTAACAATCTTTAAACGAATCATAACATAAAGGAATTCTGATTTCTAGCTACCAAAAAGTATTTACTGTAAACATGTATAAAAATGACTAATGTAATTATCTTATAAGAAATCACGTTAAAGTAAGTGTGCCAGAAAAATGTCCAGGTATAGTAACTTAAGCAGATTTTAACCAATTACAATAAAGAATAATTCCAGCATCACACCATGTACATAAGGTATCACTAGTAACTTAGTTTTGTCTATAAAATTTTTCACCATTGTATCTTAATGTACATAGAAACAACTGATAAAATACAAATTTTGTAATTTCAATGTAAATGAAAGGTTATAATTATGTTCAAAGAAAAATGACAAGTAACAATTTTGAAATTAATTATTTAGAATTCATAAATCAAGTGCTCAAAAATCTAATTTTACAAATACTCATGCAGACGCAATGGTGTTTCTGCTAAAAAGTCTTAAATGTAACGTGATCCCTAGTCTCATGCAACTACCCACGCTCTAGGGAGTATTAATGTCAGTGGGCGGAAGGACACTTAACTATGATACCCTGTCTGCTTCGACATAGAAGACTGACCCTTTCCAGCGGCTCTCTGCAATTGTGTGCCGGGGCAGAAGGGCTATGTCGCGCCATCACCGCAACGCTGCCATGCTGCTTCAGCGGCCTGGCCTCACTCTTACCTTCCCCTGCATCGTCCGGCCACTGTTCTCTCATGAGAGGATGCATGAGTCTTGTGGAGACTGGGGGCCATGATGTGGTCACCAGTAGCTGGGGCTGGCAGGAGATATGCTAACGCGCCGGGCTGCGCGACCTCGACAGGCCAGCCCAGCTGTCTTGGTAAAATTTTCCCCGGGGGAAGGGTACAAGAGGGCGGGGCCGCGACTATATAAGACTTGGACAATGGCGGCTCGCGACCATCTTGAGCCAGCCCGCCCGAGCGACACCTTGAAGAACGACCACCAAGCAACTGGTCCGGGATCGAATCCGTCCTTAGCTGCCGTTGAGATTGTCTTCTCGCTGTCGTCTACGATACTCTCCAGGGTAAACGTAATTCTCATTAGGGCGCACTAAGTTGCTGAGACGTAAGGATAGGCGAAGTCGCAATCAGACTCCTTAAGTGTTAGAACACGTTAATTAGAGTCGTCAATCCATCTCTAGGTTTTGTTGTACTGAATCCTGTAGTTCTGTTTATGATTTTAATGGATTGCGCTTTCGAGCGATCATTGTATAATTGATTGAACTTGAATAAAATACAGTGTTTTCATATATCTGAGTGCTTTACCTCTGTCCACTAACTTCCCCCTAATAAGTGTGACCTAATCCCTTCAGGAGAGGTTACAGCACTGTGCATGGAGGCGCTCGAAGCGCTCTACAACATTCCGGACTGGTGGAATCTTAAATGAATTAAGGTAAAATTGTATGAATGTGTGATACGGCGGGCTTATTTGTAAGTATTGGAACTGTCAAACATGGACATATAATTTGTAAAATAATTCGATTGGTTTTTTTGTGTATTGTACTGGGACTGATTTTAGTAATTCGAGTGCATTAATTTCTTTGACGTAAAAGTAAATTGTATTGGTTAAATTTCTTAGTTGTGAATGCAAGTGATAACCATTTATTGTGAGATATTAAGTCGACAGTAATTTCGTTGCCGTTTTTGTAAATAATTTAGGAATTTAGTGTTTTCTCTTTTATTTATTTAAGACCTACATTCCTTAAAGAACGTTGCTAAAGAAACGGACTTTGAGAAATTGTAACAATATGTATTATTTTAAAATCAGTCGAATAGTTACTGAGGTACCACACAACATTCAAAGAGTCTACATTACAGCGATTTTTTAAATATACATCCAGCATGGTCGAAAACCGCAAAATACTCGAGTCGTTAAGGATTCGCTTCTATAGGTTGTTCACGGTAAAGTGAGCACTTCTGAGGCCCTAGTTACATTTTTTTTTTCAGACATTTTATTTTCCTTTAACCACCTTTTAACATAAATGTTGCACTGTAATTAATAAAGACATTGTGTGTATTCCACCGCACTCGGAAGTTAACGTCTAGGGATAAAATAAAATGTATTTATTGACTATTATTCCAAATGAGAGAGCTTTCGAAAGTGGTCACTTTACCACGGATAGCCTATATGTAGTTGGAGCTGTTTGTCGTGCTCAAGGCGATACACGGTCGCCTGGCGCCTCGTCGCTCGCACGCGGAAGACTCAGAACTTGATTCCAGCGTCACCGTTGTCGCGCAGTTCTATCAAAATTATACATGCAGCACTGGGATTTTATTACACGCGATAAAAAGCCACCGATATAAGAACAATTATACAGTTGCGCTATTCTCCCATCTCTGATGGAAACTGCAAAAAATGAAACGTGCTACTAGCCGGATACGAGCAAAACTACGATAGAAGTCTGCACTGAACTTTGCTACAGATGTTCAGCCAATAAAATGATAGGTTCACCGCTGAAAGTGCCATAGGTACACGCAGAACCACGAGAACACTGCACGCCAGTTCAGAGCCCTGAGCGTGGAGGCGATGCAGCTCTTGTAGCGCGTGCCAGTGTAACCCTTATAGCTCCCGCGCTCCTCCGCAAAAAATGAGAGAAACGATGCAAGCAGGCAGGCGGGCCCCTTAATAGGTAGTATAAATTTACGATGTTTTGTGTAATTGGTGCACGGACTCAGTCTTTATTCGCACACGTACTTGCTTAGAGCAAGGTGATTTCACACGCCTGTCTCTCTATCCGAAAAAGGGCTAGAAATGTCGCGGATTCTCAGTAAATGTCGGCAACGAAAATGCGCGAATACTGTTAAGTCACAACAAAAACTGTTATCACCGCGTATGGCAAATTATGCTTTTGTTTTGATTTCGAAAAATTACCGAAAGTACGAAATCGTCAATTGAATGATTTCAGCAGTTTTGGAGTGCTTCGTGTAACTGTAGGAATATTATCATCGGTAGGTCATCCGTAATATGCATCTTACTGCAGCTGTGATGATTTTGAAAATACCGAATCGTAAGTGAAATACTGAAATAAGTGACGCTTATCAATGACGGGGAAGACGACACGGGAAGATGGTTGATGTACCATCACAGTGTGATTACTGTAACGGCGCAGTGTGAATTGTGTACGGGAGTATGGTCCTGTGACCTGTTGTGGTCGACTTATACCACATTCATTTGCTGCACTGCGATTAACAAACAATATCGACTCTTCATCTTATCTAGTCAGGGGAATCGTAATATGGGTTTTTTTTTTTGGCATTGCATTCGAATGTTATATAATGATAACGAGCATTATTTTGATGTAAAATTCAATACAAATAAAACCAATTTTAAATTTTCCCGCAAGTTACCCACTGTCGATCAATTCTAAGAGTCATAACTGTGCCCTAAAAGAACTTAACCAGCTAAACAATTTAACAGAAAAGAAATGAGCAGCCAAGTTGATCAAAATAGGCGGTTATCGTGCAGTTGCGATCGTAGGGTTTTAGTTTAGGAAGTGCTAAACCTCGACTTCTGAAATGAGGGGGCCGCGGTGATATAGCGGTTTGACTACTCGCCTCCCTCCTAGGCAATCCGGGCTCAATTTCTGGCGGGGCCGTCCCCGGAGTTTCGCATTGAGGGAATCGACGCCGCTAATCGGCGGGTTTTCTCGGGGATCTCTCGCCTCCCCGCCACCATGCATTCAGGTGCTGCTCCATACTTACCTCGCTCCACCATCATCGGCTTAAGGCCTGGCTGTTAAGAGCCGACCAAATCTCTTCTGTCATTCATTTTGCACTACAAGAAAAATACTTTTTCACAATGTAATTTTTTTTATTTTATTTCAAGTGAACACTTGGGGGAATATTATTGCAAATGTTTATTTCAATTTTCAGTCCTTAATTTTTAGTTAGTTTTCCAAAATTCGTTCAACTGTATCGTTTTAATAACACAAAAAAATTAAAAAGAAATAATTTTTCTCTCTACGAACTAATTTTCTGTCCATACAGAAAAATTATGCTGGACGGATTCCAAAACTTCAATTTTTAAATAACATTTTTCCAGGGCATAAATTTTTTAATTCTCCATTCAGAACAAGCCCTGTAAAAAATATATTTCAAAATTAAAGTTTTGGAACCCGATTTTTCTGTGGTGGACAAAAAATTTGTTCTCAGAAATAAACATTTTTTCTAAGGATTTTTTTTTGTGTAGTCAGTATGAAACAATATAGCAATGTCTTTAAAGTGTTTTTCTGTTCATCACAAAATATTTTGCTAGGAAAAATTTCCACGAAATATTTTGTGGCAACCAGCGAAATTTCTTTTTCCAGTGTTGGCAGCTTCATAAGAGCAACGTTCTTGCCACAGCCAGCCACGTTGCGAAAGCTGACGTCTGCTTCCTCCAGTACAAAATACAAGTGTTGCGAAGTACAGACGAAGCTAAAACAAACAGGCGACTGCATTTCTGTGCGCTGCAGCACGCAGCACTGGCAGCGCGGGTCTACTGGCAGCGAACGTCTCCGCGGCATCGAGACCTCGAGAATCGGCGACATCAGTTAAATCCCCCCAGACTTGGATCTCTCAGGGTTATCTGAAGGCCAAAATCGGCGACATCAGTTAAATCCCCCCCAGGCTTGGATCTCTCAGGGTTATCTGAAGGCCAAAATCTATGGCACCATCTCACAGCTGAAATAGAGCGCATCGTGGACGAAGTCCAGGCTGTAACATTCGGTCCGGTTTGCGGCAGGTCATTGCCTTGTTTAAGCCTCAACTGCGACGAATGCGTCACGTACCGACGAGGTAACTTAGAAGTACATTTTTAAGACGCGAATAGTCCCCCAAACAAATCGCAATTGCTCTCAGTTTCGTTAACTGAATTGAATGGAATTAGTTGACATATCCTGCTCTTCCACACTACGCCCAGTGGTAGAAGATTTTGCTTGAACAAGTAAATTACGTTTTTGAATGTGGTCAAATTCTCTCGGCGTTTATGAAATTACAAGTTACACAGCCACTCTAAAAAAAACTTAGATATTAAAACAAAAATATTATAGCGGGCAACTGATCTGTGCCTTAGAGTTTTAAAATTTGTATTTCTTTCTGGAAATAGGCAAATTTATCATTCGGAGTCTATTTCTGACATCTCCTACAAAAATGTTCAAATAGTGGGTGAGTGTGGCTCGCTTTCATACTGAGTAAGGGAATAGAATGTGACCTCAACATAACACTGCGTTTGATTGTTTCACTTCTATTTAATTCGTGGAATAACGAATCCCTCGAGGACCCCCCCCCCCCCTTGTGATTCGCTAACATACGCACAGTTCAAGAACTCAAATGACGGGAGCTCGCATTTTAAAAATCCTATGCAAATTTTATCACGCAAATCGTTGTAATATATACATTGTTAAAAACCTATTGGTCTTTACTGGTCATTATCTGTAACATATACATGCGCCGGGAATTAACTGTATGTTCCCTTAACACCGTGTTGTCTCTAATATTGCATGTAGCAGTTGGCTTGGCTGTAGTAGTTACCCGAACGTCATATCGAGGAACTGAGAAGTTAACTACTGCAGTGAGACATGCTCAGTTACAACAGTAGCGCCAAGAGAATTGTTTCAAGTGGTTTCTATTGCCTTTATCAGCAGCATCCGAGGTTGTCCTTGAAGAAAGTTACTGCACTTGCAGATAAAATGTCTTGCGTTTTTGTAAGAAGTATTTTTAGCGCCCGGAAAGAAGTTCGCTGCAAATCTATTTTTAAATTGCTCGGTATGCCGTCAACGGTGTCAGAGGAGGGGGAAAAAAATTGTTTGTAGGAGTGTGTTCCCGTGGACGTTGTGATAGCTATAATTACCATTAACGCGCGATAAATCCCGGCGTAAAAAACGAAACATTTGACAAGTTCCAGTACGGAGCTCTTATTTGAATGCGACGAGAATCGTAAGGAAACAATCTTAATAATCTTGTTGTCAGAATGAAATCCATGTTTTTGAAATCATACTTGAACCAGCAAATGAACACATCTCCGGCAGAAAACAACCAACTTTTCGTATTATCAACAGAAGAATATGGTTGTGTTTGTTTACAAGGGTAAAAACTATAGTCGCTCGCGGCACACTGCGGTTTCTCAAACCCTAGGTTCCCTACATCATCATAATCATTATCATAATCATCATCATCAGCGTAGCAGTGAGTTATCCACTCAGTAAGTCAGCAAATTTTGAGAACACATAACGAGACAATTACTCTGAATGACGGTGTCTGTGGAGTCCTTCGAAAAGTCAGCGAATCCTGAAGATGTTGAAGACATGTTGCGTGTCCGAGGCCTAAGGATAGTGCGGGTGTTAAAGGCGACCTAGGTATTGGCATCGAATGTCTGGCCGCCTTTACGGGCACGGACACTTGGACCGACGTGCGGTGTTTCTCCCGCCAACTCGTCTCGAAACTTTCAGCGCGGCGACTCGTATCATTTCGTAGCGCAATAATAAAGACACGTTTTCGCTGCACATCCCAGTGTATCACGTAACGCGTACCAGAAGTTCCGTATAGGTCGTTTCCCGGTTATTCCAGCACTTCTCAGACCAACCTTTGAAAAATGTCACTGCCCTTACAAGCACATAACTTCACGGACACGTTGACTGGCATGCGGCCAGTAAAGTTGGTAACGACGGATAGACAGTAGTTCTAAGTCGTAACGTTTAAATATAAGAGTTAAGGGGATAGTATCCCACTCCATCTTCGAATTTTCTTACAAATCTTCGCAATGAAAATGTATGGCCAGAAATAAAAACAATCAAAGCTAGACATGATATGGACGACCACTTAACGAATTTTTTTTTTTAATTTGTAGGTTTTCAAATATACCTGTATTTTCCCACGTGGGACTGAAATTATTAACTAATTAGATAATGTATGGTTACGGTTACAGGTGCGACACTAATCATGTAAGAAAAATAAGTGGGATTTAGAAATAACTGTTAAAATGTTCCCTATGTCGTGACTGGCTTCATTTTCAAATGTTGACTCCGAAAATTATGTTAATGAGGAAAATACGTAAATCCAAGATAGCAAGGACACTTTCCCATTAAGTAAATATTTGTGAATACGGAATTTGTTTCTTTTGAATTGTTCATTTAACAATGGTTATAAGTGTAAAAATTAGGAATTTTTTAAAAATATTTACATTTCTAATAAGTCACTTGGCCAACGCATGCATATAGTGATGGAGCCGACGACAATGTTTATTTTACATACGGTGGAAGAATACGCAATGTGCATACAAGTAGATCTCTAGCAGGGCTTTCAAAAGTGCTCAGTTTACTGTTAACAGCCTTTAACTTTAATTATTGTGAAACACTCATGTTAAGCCTGTTTCACCTTCAAAAGATAGCCCACGCAGACACAACGCAAGAATAATGAACAGTTTCTAGCGACAATTATACGACTCTAGTTCTGCGCTCTATCTGGGCATCGCGTCTTTAAGAAGTAACTCCACACGTCGTATTATAATATATATTTTTTATTCTTTACGTGTTTAAAGAGAAACATCCGAAATTATTTCTATAGACAACTGGCTATTAACGTTAACCTGCAGTTCAGTCATTTCACAATATCTATTCTTCCAGACTTTGCAAGGATTGACACTTTTCACATAAATATGGGTTATTAGTTGGTTTTTTTATGTTCGTACTGCGGTATGAAATCAATAGCTAGTTTTTTTACAGACGTACTTTTGGAATTGTCATGTGTTTAATCATAAATACGCCTAGGGAAAAAAAGAAATGTGAATCCAAAATGGCGGTTTAAGCTGGCAAAGGGCCATCTTAAAGTCCAAACAGTGATGATCCTTTAATGGGGGAAGGGGTTTCACAGGGGCATTATCTCTCCCTTACCTTGCATCAAGCCTCAAACAAATTGACATCAAACTGCACTATGAATGTTTAAGAATTAAAATGAAATAATGCCAGAGTTGTTTGAAGTACTTTTATTATTTAATTGTTTTAATATTGTTTCCTTAAATTACGCTGCAGCAGTGTCCACTACCATGCCACGAATCGAAATTGTAGACCTTCGCCTATGCTATAAGATAGTGACCTGCCCCTCCCACTCCCGGGGGCCGCGGTGGTGTAGGGGTCAGACTTCTTTTTAAAATTAATTTTACTAACCATACTTAGCAGTACAGCCATACAGAGTGTTCAACTCTATCATGACTACTACAATTTAACAAACATTATATTAGTTATATATATTCACTTTTTTTTTTTGTGGGAGGGTGGCTGTTCGTCTGGGCACCCGTAATTTAAGCTACAAATTCTATTTCTATTCAAAAACATCACTCACACTTTCTAGGAAGGTGGTGGGTGAGCTATTCTGCCCCGACCGAGAGAGCTCCCCGACGGGTATCCTTTCGGCCGCCTCCCGTTTCGCCGCCCCCGCTGGAACACACCAGGGACTGGGATTCCCACCAATCCGCCCGCGCGACCAGACGCCGTCGAGCCCGCACACAGCTATAGTCCATGCTCGATTGGAAGCGGTTTATGAAAATCAACCTTTGAAAAAACACCCTAGGCATAACATGTCAACCTGTTTTTTTCAATAACCTGTATTCCACAAATATATAACACTATGGTTAACTTTAGAGTACTGTATTATTGAATAAGTGAAACTTGACCTTAATATCTTCTATAACTTGATATAACTATTTCTTTTTAAATATGAACTAACAACAGCGAGAGCAGCGACGTGTGGGCAATGGCCGGTAAGAAATAGTTCACTGTTAACATATTATTTTAACCTAGTTTTTTAGTATACTATTTGTAAAGTAAACGGTGCCTAATGAATTATTTAAATATTTAGGTAGCCCCGATGGCAACATATCTCATTTTTACAGTTTAAAATAACAGAGGAAAATATTGTGAGTAGGCCGTAATGGTAAGGTGTTGTTTTATCGAGCGAGAGCAACTTTGAAGCATCTGTCTGCTGAGCGAGCTTTGTCGCGGGCTCTCTCTCTCTCTCTCTCTCTCTCTCTCTATGTGTGTCTTTGTATATTTGACACTCGGAAAGTTTAATTTCGCTAGTACGCAATAATTGAACCTGTTTTCAATTGTAGCACATTTCAATCTTATTACAGCAAAATAATGATTTTTGCATTTGTAATTTACAACGGAAAAGAAATTTTCATGTTTGAATACTTATTTTAATATATTTAGATACGATGGTGGGGCAGAAACAAAGTGAAGTTGGCAGACGTGGCGAGCCATGATGTCATGGCGTGTTGCTGTTTTACCAAACGAAGCGTAAAATTATACTGACTCCGAAAAATACTTCAAATAACCACATCACGTTTGTAGACGTTGTGTTTTTTAAACCTACCTAAGCAAGTTACGATGTTGTGATAAACCTGCATTTCCGCGGCAGTAATAAATATTCTGTTACAGCGTTTCGTTAGCCGCTGCGTGTAAAATAGCGTGGCATGGCTGCGTGGTGATCGTTACGCTGGCTCTGTGTGTGTGCTGATTTCAAATATTTGATGTGAATAATTTATACGTTGTAAATGTGAACTGTTTTTATGACGAAGTTATTTATTTACATCCACGTCTGTTTATTTATTACAACGTTGTACCTTTGCCCCGGGGGGTTTGAAACACAGTCGTGTAACGTGATTTACCACCAATCCCAACAAAATAACCAAGCCCAGCCCCAATAAATTTCAATAAACCTAATAAACAGTAAGTAGCAATGCATATAAATATGGGCAGAATAAAAGTTACGGTAGGCTTATTTGTGTGCATGTTCACCGCTATATTTTAAGTTTGTATGACAAAAAATGAGCGACACGAGTTGCGTGCTTGGTTTTAATGTCTTTTTCGTTGGGCTCTGTTCCTTCGTTATTCGAACTGAGACCGTCCATTTCAAGAAATAAACCAACACATATCAATAACAAAAAGTTAAATACTACAGTTCATTATCCCGCAGTTGTAACAGTGTTTAACACAGTCGAGGCAAAATATTAACGTGCATTATTGGTAATGCGCTCTGTCGTGGAAAACAAATATGTTAACGTAACGTAACCGTAAGAACTATCGTTAATTCAGGCATTTTTGAAACATCATGAAACTGACCTAAATAATTTTATAGGCCTAAACTGTGAATATTCGTACGAAATGGTTTTTGAAATAGACCTAAGACAGAATTCTTTGAGAAGCTGTAAACAGTTAACAACACATTTGACAGGTATAAAAGTAGAAGTCGCATTTAAATGTTTATTTTTAGGTGTAGCGAAAGTATACGAACACACGTTCACACACAATGGCATGTAAACATTGATTTTTACAGATGCTACATGGCAGTCACATGGCAATGTTTGTTTACATTTGGCGGAATGATACGAAACGGGCCTACAAGTAGATATTTAGCAGGGCTCCGAGAAAGTTGCTTCCAATGGGGAATGGACTATAACTAGCCTTCGGCCGGTCCGTCATAGCACCCAACGGTCGAATGGCCCCTCCCACGAATCCGAAGGCCCCCAGCCACCTCCCTATCTGTACTGTTATATTTTGTTCTTTGCATTTTTTTCAATCGCCCACCGTTATACTCCAACCTAAGCGTCGTCCAGGACATCGAAGTACCCCTTCTGGACACTCAGGCTTTCGTTTCCTGGCGGACGAGGGAATGGAGCTTCGCTCCTACGGGCGCCCCCCCCCTTTTTTTTACACAGACACATACACAGACATCAACTAACATATTATCATAAATCACATCTTTCCCTCATTTAGATTTTCTTCTCCGCAGTTCCTTCCGTTCTTCTTTCATCCGTTTCAAATCCTGTCTTTCTTCTTCACATCCTTGCTGCTTCTTCTCCTCTTTTTCTCTCTTCTGTTATTCTTCTACTTTCCTTCTCTGTTCTCCTCCCTATTTTCTTTCCTCTTCTTCTTTCTCTTCTTTTTATTATCTTCCTTCTTCTTGTTCTTCTATTTTTCTCTATATTTACTTCAATTCCTCGTGTATTCATTTGAGATCTTGTGTTCTTCTTTATTACTTTTTCGTGTTTGGAGTTTTTCAATTTTTCTTTCCCACTGTTATTCTGCAAAACTTCAATATTTACTGAAAATTCTGTTTCTTATCTAAAAGAGAGAGAGTTATTTATAATTTTTATTTAATTTAAAGGACAAAACACTAGAGAAACACAAAAACTCACTCAATAATTCCCTTAGTTCTAGCACACTCTCATCCGCTCCCTAGACTAATCAGTTAAATCAAAACTCACAGTATTTACCATATCATATGTTTTACTAATACTTTCATTTATTATTTCTACAATTTCCTAGTCATATATATTATGTTTTTATATAGGCCATTTGTCATTAAACGGTTTAAATTTCTGTTCTAATTCTTTCCTTTCTTCTTTAAACATGTCACACAAGTACAGAATATGGTATACCGCCTGAGCTCCCTTTTCACATTGACAACTGTCGTCTTCTAGTTTATTTATTTTAGAAAAATATTCTTTAATTTGACAGTGTCCCGTTATTACCTTCAACACACAATTATTTATATTGCTTTTACTTTCGTACCATTGTTGTATATTTTTAATATAATTTTTAGTATTTAGGCCGGTTTCTGTTGCATCGTGCTCCCTTTGCCAATTTATAACACTTAGTTTATAAATTTCTTTGTTTAATTCTTTTCAACTAATAGTCTAATTATTTATATTTTTTCAATCCAAATATTATTGTGCTGTACTATCTTATTATATGTATTTCCGTTGTATTCTATTTTGATGTGATATATCATATTTCTATATTTTATACTATAGCCTATTGGGATTTCTTTACTAACAGTTAACCCGGATACGTATGTTGTTGATGTTAAATTCATTATTTTCATCAATACATATCTTTATGGTTCCCTTAGTATTCTTTGAATGTGTGTATTGTCAATTTTATTTTTGCAACAAGTGTATTGTATAATATTACGGTATAATGCCTGATATATTATTTTCTTATTTTTATAATTTAATTTTTTGATATTCCGTACCGTTTGTTTTAATTTTAAAAATATATTCTTAACTTTTTCGGTTATATATTTAACATGTAGGACGAAACTGATCTATTATCCGAAATAATCCCCAAGTATACTATTTACTTTTTAACTTTTATTGTTTGTTCGTCATACTTTATCACTGGCGGTCTTTTATCTAATTTCCCTTTTAAAATCAGCGGTCAGAGTACTTGCCTCCCACTTAGATGGACTGGGTTTGGTTTGGTTCGCGATGGTTCCGCTCCCGGGTTTTCGCGCGTGGGAATAGTGCCGGACTATGCCGCTGGTCGGTGGGTTTTCCTCAGGGTTCTCCCGTTTCCCTCGCCCTTGCTTTTCCTCCATACTCACCTTGCTACATCCTCGTCGGTTTTCAAGACCTAGATGTTCAGAGACGCCCAAATATCTTCACTCTCCGCTCCTGAGTCCAAACAAGAACAGCTTGCAGACGGTGACTGCTGAATACTGTCAACTACGCGAAGAGAACTTGGGGCGTCTGAAACAGACGAGAGAACTATCGGCGAGTGAGAAAGCTTTTCGGAGCGTGGTGGGAGGGAACCCTCGGACCTCTCCATCTGGCCGCGAGTGCAGCGGAGCAGCGAGGTGGGAGGGAACCCTCGGACCTCTCCATCTGGCCGCGAGTGCAGCGGAGCGTGGTGGGAGGGAACCCTCGGACCTCTCCATCAGGCCGCGAGTGCAGCGGAGCGTGGTGGGAGGGAACCCTCGGACCTCCCCATCTGGCCGCGAGTGCAGCGGAGCGTGGTGGGAGGGAACCCTCGGACCTCTCCATCTGGCCGCGAGTGCAGCGGAGCAGCGAGGTGGGAGGGAACCCTCGGACCTCTCCATCTGGCCGCGAGTGCAGCGGAGCGTGGTGGGAGGGAACCCTCGGACCTCTCCATCTGGCCGCGAGTGCAGCGGAGCGTGGTGGGAGGGAACCCTCGGACCTCCCCATCTGGCCGCGAGTGCAGCGGAGCGTGGCGATCGCAGCGCTGGTGGGCAACGATTAATGGCCGCCCCGACGGCAGTGTAATTTAAGGTATCGCCGGCGGCAGTGCCACGCTCCGGGAATGTTGAGTTGAGAATCGTGTTAAGTCGTCGGGGCGCACGCGTCCCCTGCTACGGAAAACACCAGGGCTTGGATAGACGGCGCCGCTGAGTTATTTCGTCTGTCGTGACTCCGTAGTTTGCCTGCGGCCGTAAACATGCCACACGCCTAACAAATTCCCGAATCCCCGGACGTGAGAACGTTACAATCTTTCCCACTCGCCATGTTGTGGCTAGGCTGCCTTAACTACACGTGCCGTTATTCTGGAAAAAAAAAAGAAAAAAAAAACATCGGGATATGTTTGTGTCGATGCGTGGATTTAGGTTGTACGTGGCCACTTCTGTGTTAGAGGGTAATATGTTCTCGGGCATGTGGGAATTTAATTTTTTGACTTTACGGCTGAACGTTTGAAACAATGCCAGAACGTAACTCGAGCCACACTGGAATAGAACCCATTTCTTTTTCGCCAAAATAAAAACTCGCTGAATGCAGTTTCATGGTTTCGTTAATGCTTTTCAGGATCTTAGAAGAACTTTGCTGCGCTTCAGTATTATTGATAATGAATAAAAATGACGACAATTTGATAACAACTGAAATGAAAGATATAAAATTAACTGTTACATACGAAATAATGAACTCGGTACTCCATAACCTTACAGCTAGCCAGTTAATCGTTTCCAGTGTAGCGTGAATCTATAGGACGGGCAGGAAGTGGGTGGTATAGATGACTTGTAACATGTCTGGCATATCTATAATATTTCTAAAACTCAAATTTTGAAACTATCTGACTGTCAGGAGGATAGAAGGTCGTGGGGGTGGTTTTGGAAATGTGATTTTTTAATCTGATATACTAAGAGAAAGTCAATTTTGACTAATTTCGTCTAACAGGTTAGATAGGTACGCAAGCTTCGACGTCTCGTCAGCAGCGAGGTCGTTAGAGATGAAGAATGTTGCTCAGAGAAGCAGGAAGAAGTTAGGAATCTGCCTGGACCCGCGATAAGGAACTATCCCAGCATTCACCTGGAGTGATTTCGGGAAACTATGGGAAACCGAAATCAGGATCGCCGTACAGGGATTCGAACCCAGGTCATCCCGAATGCCAATCCGAAATTTAACTTTATTACTTGTTATTCAATTGTTTCGTTGTGGAACATGCGGAGTTTCATTTTATAGGTTTGTATACAAAATATTGAATTATGGTTCTATTATTATACTTTATTATATATCACATACCAGCATACCTGCGAGAGAATATCCATGTGTATTCAGACCAAAAAAAACTAAGTAATTAGTTAAACGGAAATATGGCATTCCGTAGCTAAGTCCATGGCTGGAGCCCAGGACTCGGCGGACCGAAGAGATTTTCCGGGCATGAATTATCATGTGAGTATCATATGAGTCTTCTTGGGCGTACTCCAGTTTCCTTCTACATCTTCATTCCGCTATTCCAGACACTTCCTAACCCATGTAGGACAATCTTCATACTAGTAAATAGTGACACTTTTCTCTTAGGCAGGGAAGCTGATCACGCTTAGTGCCAGCCTCTATTCATATCGTCTGAACCTGCAGCTAAACGTGCATTTACGTTACACATGAAGGGGAATAGCGTCCGTCTGGAGGTTTGAGGCAGACCACCATAAAATGAAATAAGCTAATAAATAATTTAAAAAATATGCTAAAGCCCAGGAAAGTGCTTAAGAGAAGACAGTTTACTTCTATGCTATCCGGATAGCTAGAAAAATTCCAACTTAAAAACCCTGGACTTTTTTTTACTCTCTTCAGGCCCGGTGTGCGCATAAACCCCAGGAAGTTTATTTTCGACCAGTAAACTACACTGCGATGCTCAGTAGCCAGTCCTTTTTTCCATGTAACTGATTCGTAAACCATGTCACTGTTATGCGATGTGGAGTGGAGAGATTTGAGCGGCCCTTAACACTACCCTTTACATCCAGGACTTAATACACGATGAGGGTGAAGCGAGGTGAGTATGGAGAAAGAATGTAACTTCGCAGGAAACGGGAGACTCCCGAGAAAATCCTCTGCTTATTACTGCAAGTAGGTCAAGTTATTTTTTAATCAGTTAAATAGTTTTAACGATTCGGGAGAGAATTATAAGTACCATTTAAAAAATATGGCTGTTAAGAAATGGAATTTTTTATAATTAGTGTGTTTTCTACAGGTATAATTTTAGAATTTTATCACTTTGCTACCATGAAAATTGGCATTACCTCCCTCCCGCCTCCCCCACAGTAACTGATACACTATCCTGAGGTCATGTCTAGTATTTAATGGTTCGTTTATAAGAATGTGCCATACACCTGAAAACCAGTCATGTCTACAATAGTCAAATGTTGGTTGATGAAGAGCAACACCATGCAGTTTTCTATTAACCTGGTAGTTACGTCTCAGTATTCCAATTGCTTTCTAGTTCATTAATATCGTCCGCTATCATGCACATGAGGATTCATGGTGAGAAAATACATCTAGGTGGCCTGGCTATATGACCGCCTAGGGAGGACTAAATCGTAAATAGCTTATTTTACTATTACCTCAACAATGTTCAAATGCAAACAGCTTCTATTGCACCCGCAAAATGAATACCTTCTCCACCTTTGCTGTCTCAGAATGCTGCTGCTTTCTTACTTTAAGTAGCAAAGTTTGGTATAAAGAAGAGGCCAGATCCATTTGAAGCGAGTTGTTTCACTGATGAATTTTCGATAGTGTAATTGGATAAGTGGTCTATAACTCTGGTTTTTATTCCACAATCCGCGCCCGTTCCAGGAAAGGACTGTGTGTAGGTTTGGGTTGTATCGCGATACGCAGAGCTCGCTGCATTATTAAAATTGTTCAACATGATCACGTGACGTGACTAGTAGAAGAGAACTGGATAATCGTTCGACCGTTAGTTTTAAATTGAAGATTCGTGTTGTATAAATGATCATAGGTTGACACAGACTTTCTATGTTTGCGGCCAGCTCGGGAAAACAGTATGTAGCAGTTGGTATGATATCAGTTTCACTTATGTTTCCTTTCCAAAACTGAACAGTCTACAAGAACAGTGTTAAGAAACTAAAATTTTTTTACTAACACTGCAACTCAAACGTTTCTCGTTCTTCTTTAGTTGTGCCCAATAGTTCATACGATATCCATCATAACCCTGCTGGCAAGTTGGAATCGCTTTCGTTTAATGTGTACGGTTTTTCTCGGCGAATATAGTTGAACCAAATATGTAATAAGAATGTTTATTTCATGAACTTTTCTTAATTTCGTTATTCCATACCACACTTTCTGTTCGTCATTTACGAGTAGCATAACCTGTAGGTTTCGTAAGTTTTGTATAAGCGTTTGTTACCAAGGAATGAGTCCATGTTTATCATTGACTTACCACCATAGACACGCAGGAGTAATCATATATATTCATACTTTAGAATTACTACTTTGTCCAGAGCATATACTTTTTGAACTAGGATACTCAAATATCGTATAAACGCAAGATATGTATACTATTAGTTAACTTTTCACTTCGTTGCTTTCCTTGCCATAGTGGCTGTATATTTATGTGTGTGTGTATATATATATATATATATATATATAATCATGGTGGAATAAACCTTATAGATTTACTCAAACTTACCTAAATATAAAATTCGTTAGTAAGAAAATTGTACTCTTACGAGAATTTATCTGACCTTTCCGAAAATTAACATAAGTATAGTGTCACGGTTTGAACTAATGAACTTGGTTGTCTCTTTAGGTGATAAATTATAGTTTTAAAAATTGCACCTATTGGTTGTACTCTACATATTTATGGTCTTGTTCCCGTACAAGCAAATTCTGAACGTTATGATAACACACTGCAAGTGATAACTGTTGGCTCTTGCCCAAAACGCCGTAATATGAAAGAAGCTCAAGGTACTTCCACACTTTTATCCTTAGAAATGATTTGAGGACAAGGAGACTTTGACAGCACATGGAGGTAAAAGCTCTTCTAGTGTCTAAATACCTTAAAATGATCTAAAACCGTCTTACTGCTCATGTAGTTACTGCAATATCGGCGTCGTATATCTGAGGCAAGCTACCAAGTAAATGAGAAAGGCATGGTTGCATGGGTTGCTCACAAGGGTCTGACCTTGAAACTGTACTGTGGGCTGTTCGACGACTTCCATGCAGTACAAACTTTATGAAATGATTTGCTATGCAGTGGAGTGGTGATTTCAGTGGCTCTTAACATCAAGGTCTTGGAGAGTTGGTGAGAGTAACGTGAGGTGAGTATTAAACTGTCCAGGAATTCAAGGGCGGCGGAAACAGGAGATCCTCGAGATAACCCACCGACTAGCGGCATTAGCCGGTGCGATTCCCGCATGTGAAAATCTGTGATCGATCCCCCTAGGAATCGAACCCGTTCTTCGAGGCGAGAGGCGAGATTTTTGACCATTACATCACCGCGGCGCCCCATTCCCTTTGAAAAAAAAGGGGCAAAAACATAAAACGATTTATGACGAAATGTGCTTAGCAAAGGAAATACACTCCTTTAAAAAATTGGCAACTAGATATTCGGAAAATGTCAGAATCAACTTGAAACGAAAGAAGACGTTCGTGACAGTAGTTAAGCGCCCAAGGATACCACGCTTTTGTTGGCTAATATCACGGTGCCCCTTAATTTCCGAACGAAGAGCGATTTCAAAACCCGCCAAACGTTCGTGGATGACGTATAAAATTTATGCGAAAACTATTCAACAAAATGTTGTTTAGTGTCACGTAGTTTACGACATTTTGCGAACAACTACAGTCGCGCCGGCCAACAGCGGACTTGGCTCCGCCTACCCAAGTGAAAGTGAGAGACAGAACGACTTGCAAAGCACCGACCACAGGTAGCTGGTAGGCAGGCAGACGAATTTGCAGGCGCTCCCTCCCACCTGGCGTATCACCGTTGTCCTGTTTCCTTTCCATGGGAGAAGAGGCCCGACATTGGCGAAACTCCCAGGTCCCTAGGTACAGCGGCGCTACTATGAGTTTAATTCCCGATTTTCAAGGGCGTCTCTCTCCTTTACCAAAAACCTTTAGGTCAGAGGTCGTATCGTATTTTCTTCTCCATATTCCGTACTGAAACGCCACACAACATGTGCACATGGAGTCCAGGATAACTCTCTAGAATGGATTGGTCATCGATCCGAATAGTTTGCTGACATCAAGATAATGAGATTTTGTATGTCTATGCTCGGTCAAGCCAACAGCTGCAATATAAAGCAGGGCCAGTAATTAAAAGCTTAGGAATTTTGTCAGGATAAGCAAAACATAAGTTTTAATTAGACAAAACAAATGCATTGATGCTGAAAAGCTAACTGAAGTGGATGTGTTGTCCGGTACGATCCGTTCGCTAATAGCTTGAAGTACCTGCTTCACGTCTTGGATAATAATTGAAATTTCACAAACATGTCAAGTACATGAAAAACCGACCACTGTGGTTTCTCAAGTTGAAATCAGTGGCATATGACATATTGATAGAATTTTGAAATGTTTTCGAGTTGCATAAAGTCGTGTTTACATTACTTGAAATATATGAGGCTGCAAACTGGTTTAAGGGATACAGCCTAGTCTTTGGAGCACACGCCCCCTTTTGGTAGTAACTTAAGTGTCTTACTAAGTATAAAATATCTGCTGTCTGTGTTGGCGAAAGTCGTTAACTTTTGGAGAAGAAGGCAAGAGTATTGTTCCGTCAGATACCTTTCTAAGAAAATGCGTATATTTAAATAAGTTAGTTAATGAGTGTAATTCAGTGCAAATGGAGACTACATTATCACAAATTTCGCTCGATTTCTATTCATCTAAATGAATACATTAACAGTGAATCGGTATGATTGCCTTAGGATCAGAGCTTGAATGTGAACAACGAATGTTGTCAGATTCAGTTTACTTTTCTGCTAGTGCTGCTTGTGTTGTCTTTGGAGAATATGGAGTATGTGATTACTTCTCTTCTGGGAGATACCAACTGAGACAGAAATCTCAAATTAATGTTACTATTACATATTCGCTTACGGTGACATCTGCCGCGGGAGAGAGCAGAAGACGACAGCGAGTCGTGATATAATGGGTATCAAGTCAATTGTATCTTTAGAATGAAGGGCGTGCGATAAACCATGAAGCTCATATCAGTTAAACAAAGCATCCCACCTCGCATTCCTTTGCATTGCGCCGTGATATTATTTTTGCGGCGCGCACTACTGACCTTGTTTGTAGTGAATTTCTCCGGTTATCAGAAGAATTTTCTAGTGGTTTACTGCGCTAGTTTCCCTCGGCTAGACTCGCAGAACCGCGATCCTTCCAGGTCAAAGCCAGCGGCTACAAGAAGCGCGTTGGACTTCTGGACCGGGATTTTTTGTAATTGATGTGTAGATGAGTAGCTGGAGTTTTTAGCGATAGACGACGAGCGAGAAGAGAAGCGCGAGGCGAGGGAAGTGAGCGATGTGAGGAAAATCTGTGACTGCGACCATCGGCGCAGCGAATAGTGTGGAATATTGGACTGGATGCGTGAGGGAAAGACATTACGAATGATGTCAACAGACAGACTGAGAGTGTGCTAATAATGAGTATGACTTAATTGACAATAACTAAACACAGACATTAAGGACATTAATTAGAATTGGGATAGACATTAAATATTGCGCTCACAGAGAAATAAAAAGAGTAATAGTGGAGAGATATAAATTAATGCTGTAAAAAATTATTTGTGTAAAATAGAGTCTAAAAAATCAAGTTCTTTAATTTTAGTTAACAACTCCATCTCTCAAGGACTCGGATATGCTTCTCGGGCATCTTGTATAAGTATGAAAATATGTAGAGCGTGAGTGCTGCTGCCATGGTGTGAAATTAAATATTAATTTATATAATTTTATTGCAATAAAAACTTTTAATAAATCGGTATATAATAATCTTAGTTCAATATTTTTATAAATTTAGGGAAAATTCAGTAAATTATTTTTAATTAATTACCTACGGAGACTCCTCAAAAGTTCGAAGATGGGAACTTGGGAAACTAGATGTTTGTTGCAAGGCACAGTTGAGAGAGACTTGCGTCGAAATTGCGTGTCCAACAGTCAAGCCACATGGTGGGACCTGTTTTGGACAGTTTACAGTGTGGCGGCCACTTAATTAACTATGGAACATTTTAACACCAACAAAGTTGCTGGAATTCTCTGGGTTTGCGTGGAATTAAAGTGTGGAGTTGAAACATGCGAAAATATTTTTTTGAACACGAATTCCCTCACATCGTTCATGAGTTTTTCCGAGGAGCTTACTGAAAACGGAGACTTGTTTAGTTATTTATAGTCTATGGTTGTCTTTATATTTCTCGATGCCTACAGCAATACCAGTTCCGTAAACACACTAACATTTAAATGTATTAATACACAAAGGACATCATTAATCATCGACAGTAGTAGGAAATAGTTCCTTGACGCCCAAGGGATTGGGGATTCGGAGCAGGAGCCGAGGAGCCGCCATGTTGTTTCGTCACCCTACCGCCATCTTGGATTTCATTGACCTTTTAACCCAGACCCGTCTAACATTTGACCTTTACCTTGACCTCGATGACCTTTGACCCCAAAAACCACTTTAAAAAAGCTAAAAAATTAAAAAAAAAAAAACCTTCAAAATTCCCCAAAAATCGCTAAAAATTCAGAAAAAATTTAGATTAAAATTCTTTAAAAATTATTTAAAAATTGTTAAAAGGATCCTCAGAAATGACACATTTTCTTCTCAAAAATTGCAGAAGCCTTCCCGCGTGCACAAAAAAGTCCCTGAAATCCAATGTTCGCCAATTTAATTAATTTGAGGAGCTTCCTTAGGACCTACAGAACAGTGCCGGCCACATTGGTTTTATAGGCTACCCAATGCCAAATCGATACAAGGTATAGAGGATAGACCTCAGACCTAAGCATCAGCCATATTGCATCCATATTGTATGCAGATGACCTTTCACCTTGACCGTTGACCTTGAAAACGCAAAAATCCAAAACAAAAAACTTCTCAAAAATTTCCAAAAAAAAATACAAAAAAAAAAAAATCCAAAAGAATCACAAAATAATGTATTATTAAAATTAAAAAAAATAATAATTTAACATTAAAAAAAAATTATATATGCATATTTTTATTCTTACATTTATGAAGGTCCCCCCACCACAAAAAATTACTCACCTCAGTTAGACTCCGGTAGACAATTGACTCCCTCAACTCCACCCCCTCACCACCACGCCCCTCACCTATACTCAGTCCGTAATCTTGACTTTCTCTTTCGTCAGTGGTTTACATGGGGCAGTTGGCGAGTGAACAAGAGTCGGCCTTATAACGCTGCGCTTCACACTGAGAAAAAGGTTCTGTTTTGTTAAACCAAAGAAAATTTGTTTCGGCGCAACCAAATTAATTGTTTGTATAAGGGCAATGAAATATTTTATTTGTTACCAACAACAAATTACGATGTTGTTCTTATTTGGTTAGTGCAAATAAAGATTTGTTTGGCTCTACATACATTAAGCAGCTTCGGTCGATGTAAAAAAAAAAAAACCTATATTTTCGAAGCCTGACCGAGATTCTAACGTAAATCGCTTGCGCCCGACTCCTACGCACTAGCGGCGTCAGCTAACATAAATATCCAAGATATACAACTGTTTATATAGACTATTTATTGTATAGTGGGCAATTTTCGAAGCACTCTCATTTGGAATAAGAGTCAATATATTTTATTGTAGTCTTAGACGTTAAATTTCGAATCCGGTGAAATATACACACTGTGTATATTACTTACATGGCAATATTTATTTCAAAAAGTGGTGGAAGGATAATAACTGGCTGATAGGAAGAAAGTTACTAGGACCTCAAAAAAGCTCACATTACCGCGAACAGCTAAGCACACGCAGGTCGAATACTGGACAACGTGCGCAAACAATTGGTTGGAGTAGGGTGGAGAAATTTGGCCAGTTCTTATTATCGATGTATTGAGAGCCGATGAGGGTGAAGTGAGCTGAGTATGGACAAGCGCCGGAATGCAAGGACGGGTAAAGGCTTGGTTTAATCCAAGCTGAAAACTGAACTGAATTGAACTGAATGTAACTAAAAACTTAACATTTTTAAGTAAAGTCTCACGTGATCACGAACGGATATATAATTACTTTTGGCAGTAGTTTCCTCCAACTATAAACCTTACTGAACCAGACTCGACTGAACGTAACTGAGAACTGAATCAATGCATTTTCAGTTAGTAATTAACTTTTTAATTTTTCCACCAGAATTCTCGGTGGGGAAAATATCGGTGCGAGTGGTTTTATTTTCATTTAAGTTGAGTTCAGTTGTTTTCCCGCTAGAATTTGCAAATGAATTGTGTGCTGAGATATTTACGTTCTTCTTTCTAGTCCATCATATATAAGCCATGAGTGTTAAATGCAAGTTTAATGCAGCAGAAGAAGAAAGGATAATTTATTTTGTTTTCCAAAATGAATTTTTATAAAACGCACAGCATAAAGAATACAGAAACAATGAAAAGAAACACCATGATTGGGAGGAACTGGGTGAATGAAAGATTAGGTTAGAAAATATAAATTGTGTTTTATTAAAATGAAAGAGAAACACGCTCAATTGTTTTGTGTGCCATTGAATTTGATTCTTTTAAAACAGGACAGCTTCGAGCACACCTGTAGTGCAGGAAGAACTTGAGGCGGAGTTGAACATTGACGACGAACAGATAAACGTTCTTGAAGAGAATAGTTGTAGTTCTCTGCAGCCCGTCGAAGCGGACACTGTCCTCGAAACCTCAGTGTCTTCGCAGGAGTAGTGTAGGTGGCTCCCCAAGTCCATGCCCACAAGACAATAGCGAGCAACAAAAGTGGAGCTTCTAAAAAATTCGCATTCGGTATGAACGTCCGGTGGAGAAACCAGACAATATGGAGCTATTTTTAAATTCTATCTGTGACGCACACCTGAAATTCCCTAAATCGGAGATTGCCAAAATTTTAAGCTAGTAGTTTCTCAGCTAGTAGATGATGTTGAAGGAGGAAGCAAGTCAGGCGACACAGTGCCAGATTATATAAAAATTAATAAAGACGGGAACAATGATAATGTCACAAGCTAGTTTGTTGTAAATATAGGAACATAATTTAAGTTACGTGTGTACATTTACACAATTTATATTGGGGCAATGTTACATACATTATTCTCTATTGCATTTTTGAATATGCCAGTATGCGGACAAAAAGAAAGAAGACAGTGTATGTAACATTTAGGATATAAATAAATGTAGCCAAAAAAAAATAGGCTCTACAGTATTACGAAATACCACTAAAATGAAAGTGATGTTTTATTTAACTCAGATTAGTGTTATAAACAGTGTTTCTTCAGCCGTTATAGGATGTTTGCTCCTGTTGCAAGGTAGGACATCGGTACAGGCTATTCACGGTAAAGTGAGCACTTTTTAAGCCCTTGTTACTTTTTAATTTCAGCAATTTTTTTTCCTTTAACCACCTTTTTAAAATAAATACTGCCATATAAATAATAAACACAGTGTGTATATCCCATGGCTCCCGTAAGTGAACGCCTGTTATTAAATAAAATATATATTTATTGACTATTATTCCAAATTAGAGGGTTTTCTAAGTGCTCGCTTTACCGTGAGTAACCTATATCTGGTTTTATCCGCTCTAGGATGTAATGAAACAGCAAAAGTGTTAACCTAGAATACTTTTGTATCATTGTCTTTCAAGTGATTCTTTACTAACAATTCCAAGCGACGGTTGGCAAACAGTGCAAGTATTTTACGTCCTTTTGCTGGTCTTCGGCCATGGTTTCGATAGTCTGATACTAAATCCACCAAAATAAAATCAGTATATCCTCTTCTAGCTCAATTTCTACACTGCCATGCACCCTCTCAACCACTGTTCCGCCATTTTGACGCATACACTTTCGATTTATGTTCAGTTTTCAGTTTTGTAGGAAACTAGACTTAACTTAACTGAACTGAGAACTCAACGCAACTTAACTTAAAATGTCGATTCAGATTCAAGTTCTTGTTCAGTTTTCAGATTGAAGGAAACCGAGCCTTAAACGGGAGATCCCCGAGAAAACCCGCCGACCAGGTATCAGCGGCATCGTTCGGCACAATTCTCACATGCAAAAATGGGCGGGTTGGGGGGGGGGGGATTGAGGACCCCGTCGGTAATGGAACCTAATTCGAATAGGAGGGAGGCGAGTTGTCTAACCACTACACCAGCGCGACCTCTTAGGCAAATAACAATTCCAAGTTGTACAGCTTCGCTTTTCAGATCCCTGTTAAACTTGTTTTATTATGATGACTGTACCATCGTTAAGCATCGCATTTTTATCAGTGCAGGACTCGAACGTGCAAGACAGCTGCAGATATGCAGAACTCTCAAGAAAATTATAGAATTTACGACTGAACGTTTATCGCGATGCGTCTGCGGGTCAGGTTAAGTTCCTCAGGTAACGGTCGCGCATTGTCTTTCTTGAAATGTGTACTGTTCCGATTTGTTCGCGAGCCCTTTGTCCTGTGTGTCGCTGGTGTCTTCAGTGAGAACTGAGGCACAGCCGAGGCTGCTAACTCTGGTGAAATGAGGCCTCGCACAAGATTTAAGTCTCGTCGAAGAAACTGCGCTTCAGTATTCTTCCGTAAAAAAAAAAAAAAAAAAAAAAAAAAACACCTGGCGAATACATGAGGAAAAAGCGTGTTTAAATTTAGAGTAATTGCAGTTCCGTAGTGCGAGAGAGAAGGAGACATTATGTCGAACACGCGGCGCTTGGGATCTGTGAGCAGGCCAGTGTTCTGCGCGCTGTAATTCCCGACCAGGTGTTGGATGTAAGGAATATGCAGGGGGCGGGGCTTGGCCTCGAGCACAATGGTCACTTTCCAACTGGGCACGGCGTCAAAAATGCACCATACCGATTGGTGACGCGAAGCCGGAGGAGAGGGGAGAAAAGAGCCGGCTGCTCTCTTTGATGTGGCGGCGGAGTCGTTGACCTGGATGTCAAGTGTGGCGAGGTTGCTTAAACTCCAGCTGACCTACACGACGAAACGCCTTTGTTGCGGCATGCCAGATTTTTTTTTTTAACGAGTCACGCTCGCATTCGTGATTAAGCGAAGTTAAACTGTGGCAGCTACAAAATATCTGCTAAAAATATTTACTTATTTCGAAACTCTACACAGTAAAAATGTTTGTTCTGGTTACAAGCAGTTCCTTCGGAACTTAGCTGCTAAAGATTTTCTTTATCTCTACAGCTGAAATGTTGTATATTTACAACAGGCAATTTTAGAAAACATTGAAATTGTTTATGTAGTACAATATTTATAACAAACTTCAAGTCTACAACACTTGCCTTTTAAAAATCAAAATTATTTTTACACATTATATATCAATGTTTTGTGGAATTTGCTCTAATTTATTTGCAGCCTTACAAAAATACATTTGGCATCTACAATCCGAGATATTCCTCCTACAAATAACTGTGTCCGATATATTTTGTTCTCTTTAAAGATTAATGGCAATGATTAGAGACTATCATTTTGTGTTGCAATTTAACAACATTCTAGGCCCCACAAATCTATGCGCAACCCACGCGTGTGTCATTTTACCTCCGCCCATCCTACACGCCCTGGAGAACTCCAAGCCAGTGAAAACATAATATCCGTGTTAGATCGCGCAAGAAAATTACGCATATCAAGATACCATATTACAACGCGAAATAGGTCTTTGGCAATTATACGGTATGTTTACTACAAGGATTCAAATGTAGCGTCTCTATTGTCTAACATGAAACAACAATAAGAATGAAATAACTACTGAGGTAACTTATCGCATCCAATGTCTCGCCTGACGAGGATCACATATCCCAGGCTTCAAAACGACGTGAAGACGTGTGTTATATTTGTTGCGTTTGTCTCGTTACACAGTTTTAGGTTTATTTTCTTGACAATGGCAGTGTCTCAAATGTCTGTAGTTCTTTCCTAAACAGACATTTTAAATTATATTCATATTGCGTCTAGGATTTATTGTAGTTTGCAACTGGTGTTTCGTGGAACATGTATGTTTTTACTACGACCGCTATCGTTTCTTGAATTTGACTAACTTTATACTTTAAATAAACTGAAAATATTTGCCTTCTCAATGACCTGCATATGTTTTCTTGATTATTGTTCACCCCTCCGTCCTTGGTTTCTGTTTATTTGTTGATTAATTTTTGTCTTTTCGTTTATTTGAGATAGTTTCTTTTGTAAATATTTAAATAAATTATTGATACCACAATGCTTTCAAAAGTGTGTCGCTGTGTTGTGATTTTCATTTGTTTGCAGTGCCATTTTCGGTTACTTTTGTTGATTTATTTTTGTAAGCGGAGGTGCAGTATGTGAATTAGTTTGCCTATCTCGCGTTCACAAGTACACTAGTCGGCAAAGTGAACTTCCGCGAACATTTCTTCCGGTGCATTGTACCTGGTCACCCACATCGTATCCTTCGTTTCAATTTATTCTTAGTTCTTTCTGGGAGAACTGCCATCGTTGCGAAATAAACAAATAAACTCACGATCTGTTCTATCGCGGAAATAATTACTTCTAATTAAAACGTCTTTTTCAAGCCCTTCAAAACCGCCAAAAATGAAATTTCCCCGATATCGCTTAGGAGTAGGATGAACCCCGCGTGTTTAGTGAAATAGTTGTTGGCTCAAATAAGCGTATCTCGGTAAATAAATGTCCTGCGAATACAACTTTTTGTGTGAAAAGATAAAAAAAAACGATTATCTTTACCCCAATTTTTTTTTTTACTTTTGTTATATTAAGTGTATTCTTGGAGAAATTCGTGAAAATGGTAAAATATTACATTTTGAAAGCTTGCCTCTACAGTTTCTTTAAGCGGCAAGAGAAAGGTAGCAAAATACGGACGTAGTTTAATATGTGGGCTTTCACTGCGTGTAATAAAACTCTTATATTACAGATCTCATTTGCACAGCACAGCTTTACGGCGGAAACACTGCACGCCTTGCGCGTAGGAGCGATGAGGCGCTAGAAGCGCGCGGTAGTGTCGCCCGTATCGCTCTATTGCTTCTTGACCTTGGACGCGAGGTTCCCACGGGTGTCCATCCCACTCTTGAGATGAAGCCATTTTCAAAACGCGGTACTTAACTGAGTCTTCCTGTAGACTTTTCACAAAAAGATGTCTCTCGCCAAACCAAGTCGTGCGGTTGGATGCTCGCGGTCCGATGCACTGCACGTAGAGACGATTATGTAGTTGATGCGCGCGCCGAGAATGCCTTACAAGCAGTCCCTTAGTGCAGGGTTCCAAACACGCAGAGTAAATTCAGCTAGGCAGGGAGTTGAAAATCTGTCGGATATAGTGATGCGTTGTACGTGATACGATGACGACGCCCACGCACTTGCTGAAGAATACGGACACTTCTGAAGTGTTCTTCTGTTCTCATTCCAAGTACACGCCGTTGGAGACCTTCGATATGTATGTACGCCTTACGAATTGCTTGTATATTATATATTAGATCACCATTACGAGCCGCATAAATACTGGAAATGCTGTGTGCAGCAGCGAAGTAACTTTTTCTTCTCAGTGCCAACGATCTACTTAGTGGCAGGCAATTTTGAACTTAAGTGGTGGTCCAAACCATGAACAGAGCTTCACACATTAACAAATTCATAAAGCTGACGCTGTTTTTCTGGAGGGTGTAAATCATATCGTTACCCCACAATCTGTGCGACGCTGCGTTGAACACTGCGAAGGAAAAAGCTAAGATTTTAATCAGCCTGTCAAAAGGGGAGACTGTAACTTCAAATGGATCACAACACCCGACTATACAACATGCACAACTCCTATACACACTACTCTACCAAAATGGAAAAAAATATTCTTTTTATGTTGTAAATGAAAGAAGAAGGCATGTATTTCTTAACACTGTAAAATACCTTGCTAGAATTTAGCAATACAAATATTTAAAAAGATAATTGATATGATTATATTTTTAATCGAAATTTAAGCGCATTATACTTTTGGATGGTTCAAAAACCACATCTAGCAAAACAGTTTTAACTATGTAAGAATATCATAATATATATCGAATTGTTATGTAATAGAATTAGTAACAATATTTACAATTCTTTATAGCTTGTTTAAACAGATCAATTTCAGACACGAAAGTTATTATTTTTATAACTGAAATTTTTTCTTATATTTTTTTAGATACACCCATTGTAATTATTATGATTGACATTCTCGGCGAAACGTTTTTTGGTAAAATGAACTTTTTTAACCATTCTGAATGGACTCACAATAAAATTTTGATTACAACTTGACTGGCATGGATTTTTTCTAACATATACATATGTAAATTCTAGGACAATTTCTTGCAATAGTTACTCAACATATACATTTTTATTTTGTTTGCAATATAAAACGTACTTTTCTGAAAATGTTGGTAGGGTGAGTTCTACTTTAATAAACTCTGCTTGCTTAACAATCGGCGCGGTGTTCCATTCGCAGCTGTTTCATTTACACCGAGGAGTCAAAGACTATTGGTTATTTATTACTAACCACTAACGAGACTAACCATAGTAAGGAAGGAGCAGCTGAGTAGCAGCGACAGTAGGATCGGGCGCCGCACGGTGACGCCTGCAGCGGACTACAGGTCGTGGGTGCGCCAGTAAATTGCTGAACGTCGACGGCCGGAGGAACGTGTCATTACTATTATTGTTATTTTTACAGGCAACCTTCGTGAGACGCCCGCATACCGACACACATTCTGCGTCACATGACGCCCAGGGAGTTCGCTAAGAGCGATTTTAGCCCGCGCTGCTTCACAGTAGCCGTGACTTAAGGGGTTACGTTCTTGTGACCCGGAGCCCATTTATATCCGAGATATTCAACCGTGATATACTTATGCCTGTGCGCATAGGTCACCGAGCATGTATGATAAACGAGCATGTTTGATCACCGAACGTGTATCGTCAACGAACATGTCTGGTCTCCGCGAGTTTATGGTCAACAAGCATATCAGGTCATCAAGCGATTCGGCTAACAAGCATGCTTGGTTACCGAGTATACATGTTTAACGATAATGTTTGGTCGACAAAGAAAGCGTGGTCAATAAGCATGTCTAGTCACCGAGCGTGTGTAGTTAACGAACATGTTTGATCAACTAGCGGGTATGGTCAACGAGCATGTTTGGCCACTAAAAATATTTGATCAAGGAACGTGTTTGGTCTCCGAGTCTGTTTTGTCAACAACCGTGTTTGGTCACCAGAGTTGGTTGGATAAAAAGCATGTTTCATCACAGAGTATAATTGGTCAACTAGCATGTTTGGTCACTGAGCGAGTTTGGTCAACGAGAATGTTTTACATCGTGTTATAAGAGTGCCCTGTGTTCTTGAAACAACTTTATAGAAAACTACTTCTAAGTAATTACGATTTAGCATAAAACGACATTCAATTCAATCTTTCAGATTTTTAGGCAACCCAGAATATAGAATAATTTTCACATTTCATAAACTATGTATTGTTACGTAGGACACATTTTGAGATATCATTGCCCGTAAAAGAAAAAATAAAACGTATTTTACTCGCCCATTTTATTAGTCAAATAATAATTTTTTATTTAAAGAATGAATCCACTTTATAGAATTTTTTAAGGGGTCTCCCATCAGGTACCAAGCAATGAGTCGATCTGTCGAACTATAATGTGCATGCTACACACACGGCTTGACCGCCCGAAAGCAACTTTAAATCAAGAAACTGACTACGTTAAGCAAAACACGGTTATATCTGCCTATTACATACATATGCATAGTTTTTTTGTAGCGAAAAAAATTTAGGTCTGACATTTTGACAGTACATTTCAATCTGCTATGCAGCGAAGTTCAATTACCAGTGGACTGATTTAAAAGCTGTTCCGCAGGTATTCGCTCGTATATAAGAGAATTACTCTTAGATAGAAATAACTAGAAATAAACATGAGTAAAAATTATCTGCTTTTCGTTACAACACAAAGAATCTCAGATTTCGGTGACGTCATAGCGGCAGCGTTTGTAAGTCTCGTTCCTTTCCTGCGTACACAACATATTCCACGCTCTGTCTTCCACAAAGGAAATGGCGGGTGACACGAATCTTACACAAAATATGACCAGGTGAATTTTCCTCGCTGCTTGACTTGGTTACTACGGTTGCATGCTTGCAGTTCCATATTGCTCCCTCTTGGGAGAGCGAATGATTGTGTGAAGGCCAGATTAGTAATTCGAGAAACACGCGGAGATTTACAACGGCAATCCGCCGCGTGCCAGACATGCCGACAGCGACTCGCGCGCTACCGTCCTTCAGCGAATTGAATTTCTATGTTTATCATATCAAGCATGTTCTGGTCATTGTCCCGGCCAATCTCAGCATGACTCGGGGTGCGGGTAACCTTCTAGATCCTAGTCTCTACTAAAGCAGCGACAGGCCGCCAGGCCGACACTTTAGAGATCCTAAGCGACAGGCGTGCGAAGATAGCCAAGAGACGAGCCAGCAAGAGTGAAGTCTGAGGACTGCGAGCATCAGTATAGTGAAGAGTGAAACTGGTGGACGGGATTATTGAACTGGAGATCTAAGTGGCAGACATTTGGAATAATGGCAGTAGACAGATTGAACATGTGCAAATTATGAGAGTGAATTAAATGACCGAAACCAATGTAGAGATATTTATTAGGACTTTAATTAAAATTGAAATAGCCGTTGAATATTGCAATCAGTAAGAATAACATGATTAATAGAGGAGACAGACAGGATAATGTTGTAAATAATAGCTGCTTTAATAAATTAAAATAAAATGTTACTTTATATTTACGAAAACTTCCATCCCTCACGAACTCTCATACGCCCTGGCGTCTTGTAACATTATGTAAGGTGTCAAAGTAGGAGATGTATGACTAGGAGCACATGGCCGACGGAAGGTAGTGCGGAGCGCGCTGTTGTATGTTGTTGAAAGTGAAGTGAGCACCTTTTTAAAGAAAATATTGAAAAATTCACTGGCTATAACTACACGCATGCTATAGTACACGCTGAAGTGCAGTCTCCTAGCTAAGTTGACATCATATTAATAAAATATTTCTCACACCTAACATTGTATCGAGAGTATACTCTTTAGATCTATTTCCACTGAAGCTAGTGTTCCTTGTACAGCGTACGTTAAATATTCATACTAGATTTTTCCTACAACTTTGTCCGCTTGGAATTCGTGTTTCCGTTACAATATTTTTTAAATAGTAAGTATGTCTCTCAAAATAGAATACCTACATGCTTTGGAATAGAATACCTACATACTTTGGAATAGAAAGTTGAATAAAACGCACGTCCAAAAAATAAGAGAATTGTGTCTGTTGTGTTTGGAGTTGTTATTAGTAATCGGCCGTGTCAACAAATAAGTTAGAATTTTTACAATACTCCTTTGTAAACAATGTTCTTTACCATTTCACAGGGTGGCACCGGAACAACCAGGCTCAGGGGGTGAACTCACACGCGAGCACGCCCCGTGAAACTGTCTGTGGAAGAAACAGTCCTGCCTCAAGCCAACTCCTGCGAATTTAAAAGTTAGCCCCTGAGACTTATTTGTCGCCATCGCGAAATTCACTTTGAGGGGAAACTGCAGTCTTTGAATTCAAAAGCGATGCCATTGGGAACGAATGGAATACGCGGAACAAACACTGTTTCTGCCTGAGCCGATCCAGTTAAAATAGTGGCCTCGACTACATGACGATGTAGAGCTTTGACTTGAAGCCTAGTGTCATTACAGAGTTTCGGTGGCTTCAAATAACTATCTAAAAATTATTTTTTTCATACAAACTTTATTTGGACCTCAATTTCACCTCGTTAGATGCTGAATTTTGAAAAATCCCTCTTAAGGTGCTGCCTACATAACATAATGAATGTTTCTTCCAAATTACATGTTTCTAGTACCAATGTTTGAGGCTGGACGTAGGTAGATATGTCTGTCAGTCAGTCAGTCAGTCAGTTTGTCCTTTTGTATATAATAGTCAATTCACGGTTACTTACAACTTTCTGAAGCCCTGCCTAAGTTCTACTTCCTGTATATTCCTCCGCCTCATGGAAACAAAGCTTTAACCGAGCTTAGAATATTACACCAGGGGGTCAACGCACCGGATTCGTGCGCACTCAGTGTAATAATATTATGCATAAGAACTACATCTTATACTAGTCATTTTCAACACACCTGTTTTGTTCGTGTTTTTTATATTTATTTCAAAACAAATATCAAATATAATTTATACGTAGTATATAACTAAAAGTTCAATATAATAAGAAATATATTTTTTGTTAACAAAATATTAGAAACGCTTGTGATGCATAACATATTTAGTAAAAAAAACCATTTACGTCATATGTAGGATGATTTTTCAAAGGCTTTATTCAAAAAGTGCGAAGACTGAAGAAACCGCGAAAAGACATTCACATTCAAACAATTTCACGGTTCTACTCTGTTGGCTCATAATACGGTGACCAGGCCCACGACAACGTTTAATTTACATATGGCGGATACAAAATAAGAAGACAAGGGGATCTCTAGTAGGGCTTTAAAAATGCTCAGTTCAAATTGAACAAGCAGTCTGTAACTACTTCTCTATCTGTGTCTGCTGCGAACGTAAAATTTGAATTCTAATAAATCACAAACTGATATAGTAAATTCCTAACTGTGTTTTATTAAGCCAATAAACTTTGGTAGGTGTTTTTCGCATTTCATTGAAATATGTGCTTTCAAAAGTTATTATGGGTAGTCTATTAGGACGTTAAAAAAATTCTGTGTATATGAATGTACAACAAAATACGTACTGCATGTGGTTCTTGTTTACTATTTGTTTTTCGTTATGTCTCTCAAGATTAGCGTAGTTGTTGTGACACGTAGACATACAGACTATCATTTTAGCGACTGTTGTTGCAGAGATCATTTTCAACCTAGAGATGTGGTAGTACCAATGCTGATGAGTACCTACATTTGTATGCAGCCCTTTATTCTTGCTTGCCTGAGGGCTGTTCTGTCAATCCGAGAAACTCTCATTGTGAGCGACGTAGAAGCACAAGGGCTCTTAGGGTGATGACAGCGCGCTCGTCAAACTTGTTGTGTGTGGTGTGTTGTGATTGACTGTCATCTTTCCCTACCCGTCAGAAGCTGTTTTGTGATTGGCCGACTAATTGGTTACTACAATTTCGGAGGACAAAGCACCCAAGCGACGTTTGAGGGACTTCGACATTTTTTGAGTGAGGAGTGATGAGATTTGGGTGGCTCTTAATATTGGGGTCTTGAGAGCCGACAAGAATGAGGCGAGGGGAGTACGAAGCAGTGCCGGAATAATGGGGCAGGGGAAATGGGAGAGCTCCGTGAAAACCCGCCGACCAGCGGCATTGCCCGACACGATTCCCACTTGCGAAAATCTGGGATTGACCCGGCCGGGGATTTAACCCGGTTCGCAATATTTGATGAGAGTAGGACGATGGGTGAGGGGATGAGAGGAGGGAAGGGTTGAGGGATTGAATGTATAGTCGGGTCCTCCTTGGTTCGAATCTCATCGAAGATAATCAAAGCATAATTATTTAGGTTAACGCATACTACTTGGTTCGAGACCCTCCGAAGGTAATTATATCTTATTATGTGTAACTGCGTAATGGGTAATTGCGTAATGAACAATTACGAGAGTATTGCGAGAGACTTAGTACATGTACCGAGATAGTAATTACACACGAAGTACACATGTTTACCCATTGGCTGCAGAAACACAATTTACGAGGTTGGTGATCTAGTCTTTGGTTCGAGTCCCATCGAGGTTAATTAAAGTATAATTACATATGCTAATTAAAGAATAATTACATTTGAGTAAGTAGCTACTTGTAATTACATATCCTACGTCTATGAGAGTCAGCAGCATACTGAACTCCAACAGAGTATGACATTGAATAATAATAAATCAGAGTAATTGCATATCGAGAGTAATAACACAGAGAAGATATGTCGAGGTTAAGTATACGACCACTCAGCTCGGAGGATGGACGCAGGCTGAATTTAAAACACTAATATTTTTTATTATACCCCCGCCATTTTGGACGACACAATTTATATACAAGGAGAAATATTATTTTTAATTTATGCAGTCTTAGCTAAACATCGAGTGAAGGGGAATACTCTATGCGGTGTCTCATCACGTCTTCAACCCTGTTGTTTATATATTTATAGTAATACTAGTAGTGTGAATATGCGATAAACATTAATACTAATGTGTATATTTTGAAAGTTTTTTTTTCTGACTAAGAAATTTTTGTGACTGTCAGCCAGCTGTGAGGGAATATTTTGGTCAACCTTTCGTGTATCGATTGTGTCGCATCTTCGCGAAGTCAGCCACATACCAGAAACAACAACGACCTCCCGCTGCTTCCAACACCTGTTTCCCATCTGCCTCCAGCGTCTGTATCCACTGATCGTTTGCTTCATAAAAGAAGAAAATATCTCGTGTGCAGTCAAATGTATGTGATGAATGTGTGCCAGTGTTGTGATATGTGGTGATTTGTGGGTGAATATGTACACCGCAATACTTGCTTTTGGAAGGAGCAAGACACTTTGGAGCAAGATTCTTGACATTACAAACTAGCTTCATTACCTTCCAAAAAAGTTTCTAATACATTTTGCGGCTCATGAAATCCCACTTGTATACGAATTATCACCGGTTCACATACGGGAAGTCCTAGATATAGTTTGTTATTTATGGCATGAGAATTGGACTCTAGGCATACCCTCTCTGGAAAGTGAAATGCATACCATGTATCCACATATTATACGAGACAGTTTAATTTGTCATATGCAATATATTGTGCAACACTGCAATGCAGAAACTCTGAGTAGTAGTAATTGTCTGCGAACATATATATATATTTACAATTTAGTTAGTGTGTTTTACCATTAAAAAATGTCTCGTTGCATACAAGGGATTCAATTATAGATGTATTAATAGTTAAAGAAATTTCAGTCTCTTATTCAAATGATAACTCTTCAAAAGTTTCAAAATTCAAATCACTATACCCATAGCATCAACTCAATGCAGTTACTGGAAGTAAATTTCGTTTACAGACTTATGGGGTTCATGATTTGAAATGGAACTCTGGTACAAAACCTTACGAAGATAAATCAACAATGCCAAATGATAGCATCAATTAGCGTCCACCCTCGCGGCACCACCCTACACGCTAATGAATTGTCCTTTATGCCACTAATGACTCCCTAGTGTCGTAGAACGTCACTCACAGCCCCTACTAATATATATATGCACATAAATACATATTTTTAAATTTTTCGTAAATCCATGCTATTCAAAATAGCATAGTCCTTACTGCCGTTATTTGCGATTTAGTCACGTGGCAAAGGTATTAATCTAGTGGCACCTCTTACCTACCATTTTTCTTCACTATCTTCCATACTTTTACAGAAAAGGGTGTATTTTATTGGTCTAGTATGTAAATAAACAAAGGTGTCTCGCTTGAACTATTATTATTAGAGGTCTTGAAGTAATCGTAAATTTTAAATTTTGTTCGAGCAACGGTGATGCATGTTTGTAAAGCCACTCGCATAGCTCCGATATACATGTACTTCTATCTAGTTACTGTAGAGTAATGGCTTTATAATATTCGATGCACATTGTTGTACGGCATAGTGATAATCCACTCCTCACTTAATTCATACGTCATCATCTTCCCCACTCTGCCATCCATATGAAAAAAATAGGGATTATTAATTGTAAGCAGAGGTGGGTTTCTCTGTATCGATGCTTTCGTTATGTATTTTGCACGAATTATGTGTTAACACACAGTGAATTTAGCCTTCTTGGCATCTCCAGCGATGATACCTACTGGAATAGTAAGTCAAGAGATAGCAGTACTCCATGTGCCCATACATAAGCAACTAAATAGTAAGTGTTTAAAAAGCCTCCCTCCAACTTTATTGCAGTATTTTATGCTGCGTATTAGAAATCGACGTACCCATTCCAAAACAAAGGATAAATATTTTATCTTATCTTTGGCGGCAATGATCCTCGCTAACAGGTCCTCCTCACATTCAATTGGGGTTTCGTACATGTACGCTGTATTCACAAATACTCATAGTAGGACGTTTAAACTTTAATGGATCCAAGTCAGGCAGGTGTGGTGGTCAAGCGACAGGACCTTACGAGCGAGACGTGCTGTGTTCAGGTGGTCGCGCACAGTTCTTGTGAAATGTGCTGTTGCGCCGTCGTGTTGTGACAGCATGCGATGTCTGAAGCAAGCGACACAGCCTCCGGGGCAACACGAGCCACAGAAGTTGGCAGTGCATGTAGATGTCAAATCGTACGGCAGCAATTGTAGCTCATCCACAAGGTCACCCACTAAAACCAGTCCGAATATAAAGAGTACATGGCCCCGAGATTTTTTCACACGTTCGAGGCACGGCGATACGGGCGATAATAACAGGCGCACCCAACGCCCCATCGCCCCTACGCGCAAGACGCTGAACAAGCGTGCAGTGCTTTTACACTTTTCTCTGTAAATCTGATCTGTAACAGTGAGAGTTTATTGAACGCGATGAAAGTTCATTGATTAAACTACGACTGTGCCATTTTAATTATCTCCTACCTCATTCGGCAACGAGATCGAATTCACGATCCTTATCCCGAGCATCAGTTAGGAGTTCATTGTTTGTTGCACGAGTTTAACTCCAAACCAGGTAGCAAGGTATTAAACCCTTATTTGTATTCCAGGTTTGTTATTGGTTGAAAGTTGCCCCGGGCTTGTCTTACAAACTGTGGTCCAATGGAAGCTGAAAGACAAATGTAAACGTGGTTAAAATTTAACTTGTCCTCCAACAAACCATCGAAATGTCTGTCTCACCAATTATCGAATGCGGTTCGAGTATGAAATTGAAGGCGCGGTCTTACCTGCTGGAAAACAAGTTCTCGAAATTTCAGAGTCTATGACGGTAAGCAAAGATAGCGTTTTATGACTCACGATCACAGGCAGTATGTTGGCCCAGTGTAGTAATCGCGGCTTGCATCACTACATTCCAAAGGCTTTGCACCTCGGCAGATTCCTGTAGTAGATATAGTTGCATCTGTGGAGAGTGTCATAATTATTTGCAAGCAACCAAACAAAATGAATTTCACTGGACTTTATGAACAGCAATTTCAACAGCTGAGCCGCCAAAATCCAACATTTCATCTTGTGTAACCAAATGCATCAAAAATATCAAGCCGATGCAGATATCTTAATACTGCACGCAGATAAGGGCCTTGCAACAGTTATCTTGGACAGAACGGACTGATAATAAAATCACTGGAGTAATCAAATCGAACAAATAAATACATTTACGTATGTATTAGGCCTATCATCTTCGTGTCGTCCATATATACATCTGTTCCTGCCATTGTGTTCTTTGTTCTATGTTCGCTGTTCGCCCAGTTTTTTGTAATGATCTTCATATTCCATACTTGTTATTTGTCTGTTTGTGTTGTGTTGTTTGTCTGGTGTAATCTTACTGCATTCCTGCACGGAATTGTATGTGTGTTACATGTTTGTTGACAACAGCTAACTAAGGCTCGTTAATTCCTATTCAATTTATTAATGTTTTAACCTAAGTTACTTTATTTTGCTGGGTAGTTTTCTGAGACTACACTACTAAATGTTTTCAATTGTGCAGGCTACGTCCGTAGTTGTTCAAACAAACATTCCCGCATCTCGCCGCACAGCCCGCAACACCCTGTATAGCGTGGGCGGGTTCCCGCACACCTGGTGCGCTACGACCTTGCCGCCCGACTGTGCCCCGAGGCAGGTACTTCGCATGTTTGCAAATAGCAAGAGTCCCGCCTCCACAGCACAGGAATTTTTACTGCTCGTCAGTTTCGACTCGGAGATCGGCCCGCGGCCAGGGCGCGAGATTAACATCTAACGACGGCAGACGCCGCCGCAGAACAAACAAAAGCCAGCGCATTACCGGGGTTTATCAGCGCTGCGAGGGAATGTCCACTTACCGACCGCGTCTGGATCACGGGCGAACCGTCCCGCGGGCGACGTTTACAGCCGATCGTATCCCCACAGCGCTAAGTGTTTTTAACGGCAGGTTTGCCTACGAATCCCCGCTTCTCCAACGATCTCCTCTCGCACCCTATCCGAGGAACTGCGCCCGAAAATTAGCGGTCACAAGCCAGTAATCCCGATCCACTTTATTTGTAAACATTTTCATAAAGGGGTTCTCGTATTTGATAAAACATAGCGTCCACGTGCTGATGCCAGGCCAACGATGGTTCGAAAACTACGCAGGAAATTACATGCAAAATTTTAACCGAATTGGCAACCAATTTTTCTTCAAATTATCATCTGCCTTTCATGGCATCGCCTTGAGATGCAAAACCCACCACACTTTAAATGTAAGTTATTGATTTGAGTCGGCACAACGGTGCACATTTAAATATTTTGCTGCAGGTGAACAGTTTTTTTTATCCGTCTCTCGTTTCTTCATCCATACGAGAGTGTATGCGCCCACTACATGCAAAATTAATTTTCGTTAAGGGAATTATGTTAGCCTACAATATCTTTGCGTTTATCAAATTTGTATACACAAATATGTGCTACCATTACCCTAGTTTTTTTAGTCACTATCTTAAGAAAAATCTCTTTTAATAATAGTTATAAATATGGAACTATAATTTCCTGGTTAACGGTAAACATTTCTGCAAGTATGCAAATGTTTAACCCTTTAAGGAACGGTGTTCAATAAACAGAATGTTCACAAAAAATTACTGACAGGTTTTATCAATGATTCCTCACATAAATATGTGTAAATTAATAGCTTCCTAAGAAAGGTAGTCGCCTGAAAAGGTAAAGATGAGCGACAGATTAATTGCAAATAGTACGGGACCAAAGTTACTTACTGCTCATTAAGTAAGTGCAGTGTACCAGTAAATGAGCATACACATCTACAGAAATTACTGTGGCTGTACATATGTAATAGGATGTGGAAAAAATGGTGGTTGACACCCATGTGTATCCAGTCGCATTGGAGGCGAGTGAGACACCATCCTAATGTGTGTGCGTGCGTGGTACCGCATTTACTGGTACACTTCACTTGCTTTCACATGTCTAAGTAAATTAGGTCTTGTGCTATTCACAATAAATTTGTCGCTCGTCTCCACATTTACGAGCGAGTAACATCCTCAGGAAGAAAGTTAGGTATATTCATTTCGTCTGTATTAGTAGTATAGAAATGCCGATTCGAGCGCAACCGCAAAAAAAGTGACTCAAAAAGTGGCATTTGGGTGCATCTGCAAAAATACGCGTAAAAAGTTGCGTTTGAGAGCAGTTGCAAAAAAGTGGAATAAAAAGTTGTGTTTGTTTAGATCGTAGTCTTCAGAAAAAAGAGTTGCGTTAAACTTTGTGTTTGAGTGCATATTCAAAAATACGCGTAAAAAGTTGGTTTGTGCACAGCCGCAAAAAAATGGCTCAAAAAATTTGAATATGTAAAAAATAAAATATTGTATATAATAAAGATAGATCAGTTGCTAAATGTATTAAACGGAACGAAACAATTTAAGAAACTTTCCGAACTCACAATTGGACAGTCCTATCCCATAAACCATGCTGAAATAAATGACACATGGTATGGATACAAAGTAATAATTACTTCTGGAAATTTTAGAGTAACCTTACCAGACAGATATGTTCAGATTTTCAGTGAAAAAGTTTTAAATGGTGTTAATCGTGGAGGTATAAGTTTTGCATATGATGGAATGGTGGATTGTGGTGTTAAACAAATGCATTCTATTCGGTTTTTTAAAGAGTAAATGATCGTCGTCGTATAATTAGACATCATTTGATTTTTATTTGTGCTCATATCCCTATACAGTTTTAATGCTTATCCAATCATTAAAACATAATTATCACTCTGACTTCGGCAATGTGCTTCAACATAATCTAATTAAAAATTATAGATACACATCTCCTAATTCGGCATATTGAAGTAGCCGAAATATTGAACTATTTTTTTAAATCTTTCATTGCACTTTCTATAGAAATATCATTCATCTTTATCATATGAAACTTTAATAGTTCAAAAACTATTAAAGTTATTATATATAGAATATGACTACTTCCAACCCAAAAAATATCTATGGTCTCATCTCTAATACCATTGTTCTTTCGGACATATCAAAGTTAATTAACTTACCTTTTTCATCCTTAATTTAAACTATTATTTCATTAACTTGATTTGTTTGCACTGGCAAAAATAATGGATAAGCTGGTTCGTAATAGATCGTGTCGCCAAATACAAATGTTGTTCTTTGTTTAAAAGTGACAATTATGTTAGTTTCTCTATGATTATATTCATCATGTTTTAATATCATACCATTTATTATATTACAGTGAATATTTATTGTTTCAAATTGAGAAAATTTTGGAATTGTATCGCCATAATTGTCCACGTTTGCTTTCAGAGTTTTATTTTCTATGAAACCCAAAAGTTCTCCTATTGAACCCCATTTTCCAAACTGTAATTTAAGTGTACATTTTACTTTCACTCTGTTTGTTATTTTATCCAGCTCTAAAGATATATCATTTTCTTTCCCATCAAATGAATCTACACTAAATAAAAAATTGCTTTTATATATTTTTCAAGATCTTTTAAGCTATATTGACCAACTGGAATACCAATTGCTGATTCCATATCATTCTGACCCACAAAATATAGCTTATTTCTCCCAGAGATAATGTTATGCATTAGATAAGTAGTATAGAACTGAACTAAAGCCAATGAGTGCCCCTCTATCTGTAAAGGGTAATGTAGTGTTTTCTTCAACACTGATTTGTAATCTATTAGTTAGAATACTTTACTCATTTATTACATTATTAAAAAAATCTATTAATAAATGAGCAAGAAAACATGAAACATGTAGACTGGGATATTAAGATAAGAATACCGGACAAGACTGTATCGACAAATCGTCATGGAGAATTATTACCTAATAATATTAGATGTTTGATAGTGGGTCCCAGTTAGTAACTATGGAAAAAACTACACTTATGATAGATAATTTTATATATGCTCAGGGATGGTTGGACTTTGGTACTCTCATGTTCAAAAAGCCTGGACCAACCAAAATATATCAATTTAAAGGAAGATATAGATGAAGCATCAAAATTATTTAATGAACCGATGGCATACTTCTTTCCAACAAATGAAGAAATGGTTTATGTAAATGGATGTCATAAAGAGTCTGCAGTTATTTTCGATGATATCATACTTGAAAATCAAAATATGGTAAGGGATTACTTTACTTGTGGTAGACACAAATATATTGATTGTTTCTATTTAGCCCAGACATACTCAAAAGTACCTAAGCTGCTTATAACAGACAATGCCAATTTTCTTTGCATTTTCGGACAAGACGATACAAATCTTAAACATATTCATTGTGATTTTGTTGGTGGTGGTTAGTTGTTTGAAAAATTTGTGGAGACTTGTTCAAAATGTTGGAATAATGTATATGATTTTGTTACAATATATATGACTTGTAAGCTAAATAATGGTAAGTACTGTAATAAAATTAAAGACTTTTTAAATTCTTAGATTATAAGTAAGTTTTGTTTTTAATGGAAGTGTTTCCATTAAAAAACCAACATAATCTGATATTTTTTAATGTATTGGTATACCATAACTATTTCAATAAACACAATTGTACCTTCGGGTACATTGTGGGATTTGGTATTTTAAAATATATCATATAATCAGAGTATATTTAAAAAGTTTTATACATGTCAATATTTTTCCATTCATGGTATAAGTTGATAACACTTTTATATTTTTCTGGTTTTATTGTTATTTTAACTATAGATCCATCCCTCATAAAAAAATATTCTCTTTGATTACCAAAGTAAAATACTTTTTTTTTTAAACTGTATTTTCCAACTAAACGAATAATGTTAATACTATTTTTCTGATAGTACTCTAAATTAATTGCAATGGGATCTCCCACATGTCTTAGAATTTTTTGTTCAAAATCTATATTATTATATACTTCCAAGTAAGTAAGATAGGCTTTATCCAATGACCTTTTATTTCTTGTCAGTGTGACTATAAATTCGTTGAACTATGTGTTGGAAACAAAATCATTAGGATTTATCTTCTCAGTAGGTGTATAATTGTTCGTGTGTTCTTAAATTTTATCTCCAATCCAAGAGCTCATTAATGCATTACCACATATATCCATTGTTCATTAATAGTGAAATATTTTTTTGGAAATTTAAAATTATGTGAAAAGTGATTTAGCACAAGTTACTTGATTTAAATTTTCAATTGTATAATCTTTACAAAAAATATTACTTCCGAGATATGGTATTATTAATTGTCGGGGTGGATTTCCACCAAATGAATCGAAATAATATTTGTTGTTTGCTTTTTTTCCAATAGCATACCCAGTGTGTGCCAGAGTTTGTTGAAACATCTAGATTAACAATCCCACATTCATTATCGATTGGCGTGTTAAGTAGCTCATCGATCATAAATACACACTGAAAAATTTAATGTTTAATTGATTAACCATTATATCAATATCAAAGTTACTGAGTGGAGTTACTTTATTTAACATTCTTACCCAACTTAATATTCTTCAATCCCTTACCGTATTCCTCCATAGCTAAATTATGTCTGCATTGTTATCATTTCCAGCATTCTCTTCGCCATAAATAACAAGAAGTCGATCAATAAGCACCTTAACAGCATTCATCCATATGTATTCTTTGGGATAGTCTGTATATTTCCTTATACCTTTCCGTTTGTTAGGTGAAGGAAGTTTCTATTTAATCGAATCGTAAATAGGTTTAACGGTAATTTTCCGTTTATTCCCTTTACTCGATTTTGGCGTTCCCAAGTTTGGATAATTGTTTTGAAAAACTGTGTTTGTGTCTGCTTGGATATGACTATAGTGTTCATAGTCGGTTGCAGTGTAGTCACTTTCTGTTACTTTCTTTCTAGTTAGCAATTTGATCAAACCATCAGTTCCAGTGTATATTCGGTCTTTTACAGTAAATTTGTAATTGATGAATGTTACTTCGCTATCACCAATATAAAATCTACCTATATCATACTTTAGTCTAATAACATCGTCTTTGCAGTCAATTAATAAATCGGCCACTTTCTTATCAATAAATGTTGTTTTGTTGTTAGTTAATTGTGAAATATCAGTTTTCAAACTCTCCAATGCTTAGTCATAGCATTCATCATCATGGTCATAGTGTTCATCATCATCATCATAGCATTCATCATTATAGCATTCATCGTCATTGCCAATGTGTTTAATGTCATCGTCATAGTGTTCATCATCATCATCAATTCGTTTAATGCCATTGTCATAGCGTTCATCGGTGCATGTTTTACCATACAGTTTTCTTTCAAAAGATGTTTCTGTAGGTGTCTGTGGGTAGTCTAAATTCTTAACAGCAAATGGAACAAGTTCTTTTATTAAGTTCTTATTCTCATTTGTTACGTGTCCAATTTTTTGTCCCAAATCTTCTATCGCATCTATCAATGGTTGATCGTGTTTTTTATTTTTATCATATTCATCTTGGCGAAATTTTCTAAATGTTTTAAACTTCTTAATTAGCTGTCTTCTTCTCTCTATATTATTCTCTATATTGTTTACAATTTTCTGTTGTCTGATTTATTATATAAATAAATAAAATGAACAATGATAACTTAAATATATACTGTCTCAAATGTACGAAAAATACACCAAGTTCATATGAACTTACAAATAAAAACAAAGTAAGAATTAAATGTGTTTGTAGATGTTGTGTTACCAATAACTCGGTATTCACTGGTGGGGGTATAAAAAACTATATTTTAAATGAAATTCATAAACCAAGAAGAAAAAACTTCCCCAGAAGAACTGTTCTGTCATTTGGTATCGATGATATTTGGCAAGCTGATTTAGTTGAGATGAATTCTGGATCTTTAAAAGGTATACACAGAATTAAGAAAGTGTTTAAATATATGTTAATCATTATAGATGTTTTTTTCCAAATATGCATAGGCAATACCAATCAAAGATAAAACTGGTGAAAATGTTATGTTAGCATTAAAAACTATTTTGAATGATCACAAACCCATGCATTTACAAACGGACGAAGGGAAAGAATTTTACAATAAATAATTTAAGACATTAATGGTCAATAACAACATAACACACTATTCAACATACAGTGAAGAGAAAGCTCGCAGCAAAGAAAAATGTTTTAATAGAACATTGAAGGAGAAAATGTGGAAGATATTTACTGTGCAGGGAAGCTATAAATGGGTGGCTATATTACCGAAATTAATAAGTGAATACAATAACACTGTTCACAGTACAATCGGAATGAAACCCACCAATGTAAGTACAAATAATGAAAGTTCTATCCTAATCAATATGTATGGAGGAGAAAGAAAAATGGTTAAACCAAAGTTTGTATAAGTGAAAGTATTTTTTTTAAAAAGGATATACACCAAATTGGTCCATTGAATATTTGAGGTGTTCGAAGTATTGTGCACAAACCCTACGTCATATAGAATAAAATATTTAAAAATGAACTTTTTAAAGGCATTTTTATGAACCAGAGCTGCTTAAGTCTAAATATGATAAAGACTACTTAGTGGAAAAAGTTTTGTGAAGAAAAGGAAATAAGCTGCTAATTAAATGGTTAGAGTTTAATAATAGTCATAATTCTTGGGTTGATAAGAAAAGTGTAGCTGTTTATGAATTTTTTTTCCTATATAATAAATGGGTCAACATAAAATTGAAAGTTATGAGCGTCAGTCATTTCCGCCAAACGACCAAACAAAAAATAATTTGAATGAATACAACAAGCGCATTGAGTTTGATATTCCTATTGGCGATGCATTTCACATCGGAATGAAGCTTATGTATACCAACAGTATAAGCTAACTAAAATACATACAAACACAGATTATGAAAAAACTTCAACTATTGATCTTTGTGAGAATTTCTTCCAATTCCAGTTCTCAAGAATAGAGATCTCTAACTATGGCTGTATAATCGAAAATATTGACAACCCTGGCATCACTTCAACAATGATGCATACATTGCTAGGTTCGGAATCAGAATCAGCATACTTCCAAATGCCGGGGATAGAACTAGGTAAATATGTTAGGAAAGATAAGCATAACGAAATTACCTATCCATTAAGATATTTGTTTGAGTTTATGAGAGATTGTAATGAAATATTCTGAAAAGGTGGGTACAAGATCACATTCATTCGAAATTCTAATGATGATGTTTCTTTTTACAGAAGTCACCAAAGAAAGCAGATGGATCTGATGAAGAAGATAATATACCAGATGCTGATAAAATTGTTATTGAGAAAATGGAAATTCTGTGGCCAATTGTTGAATACGATACTATTTATGGAGACGAAATTAAAGCAAAATTATACAAACATCCCAAAATTCCAATTGGTTTTAATTATTGGCAATGTCTTTAAAATCCAGTACCTTCTAATGCAAACTCATTTCAATTTGATATAAAAGATCAGTTCAATTCGACATGTCAGACTTTGTTATTGTTGGTTTTCAGCAAAACAGACAAGAAGATCCTGGACAATTCACACATGGTTTAATGTTTCACTTTTGTTTTGTCAAAAATATTTATATTAAGAATGGATGGAATGAAGAGTTTCCCAAAGAGAATTGGAATTTAAACATTGATGATAAAATTTTCGATAGGATGTATATTGCTTACACTGATTTTAGAAATTCAAAGACTAAACTAGCTACCCCTTATCGTAATGATGAACTCCGCCTCAACTCTGGGTCATTTATTGGGAGAAGACCATTGTATGTTATTGATTGTTCTTACAGAAAAACCACTATTGTCAAAGATCTAACTAATCTGAAACTTACAGTTGATTTTAATAAACCAATATCGGCTACAACTATTTGTAATGTGGTAATAGTAAGCCAACAAAACCCAATTTATGATGTTAAAAGTGAAAGAATCACCGAATTCCAATGTTGCACAAACATGTATGGTTTATTAGTTTTTAATGAATGGTTATCCATTAAAAACATTTACTGTTATATAATTTTTCTTAGTATCACACTTTTTCAATAATGTAGTGTCCCCATGGTAGTGTATTAATGCCATCTTTAAGCATAAATCTTTTATCATCTTTGGAAATTAATGCTTTTTTTCTCAACTTAGTCATATAATGTTCATGTTTCTTACTTCTAATAAGATTCATACTTTTGTAAAATGCTTTTTTACCAAAGAAACACATTTTGTAGTCACCAAAACTAATCTCATTTATGACTAAAGTGTTTTTCACACCCTTTTCTCGTTTCTTTACACCACCTTCCGCATTTATTGCATACATTTTCGATTTCAAACCAATAAATTCTTCCATTATTTTTCCATTACATTCATCTTTCATTTTGCCAATAATCTTTTTGTTAACTAACATTGTACAATATGGATTATTTTTTTTATAGTCAGAAGTATCAAAATGATCCACTTTAATGTCATTGTAGAAGTCTGATGTTTTTATATAATAGATGCATGAATCAGTATCTTGGTAGCACAGTTCAATATTTTCCCCATACTTTGGTTTCATTATATTATACTGAAAATCGTGCATTAAGACTTTTGATAGATCAAGTATACTTATTCCAACATAAATGAGGTTGTTAAAGCACAGTTTTGTTTTAGTCATATGAACTGCAACCACAGAGTTAGTAAATATAGTTCTAACTTTAATGTTTGGTTTAGCCACTAGTTTATCCTTTGCTTAGAACTTGTGCACAACTGCATATCCACTCTGTTTCTAATATTTTCCATTTTTTTCCAAAAACAGAATTGTTTATTAATTTGTCGAAATATTTTTCAAAGTCATTTGTAGACTTTGTTGGCATATTTGTGTTTATATCAATATAGGACTTTAAGCCAATCTGACATCAAACAATCCATATAATGAAACTATATTGGATTGTTTGATGAAAAAGATTCATAGCATTCATAAGAATGCTATGAATCTTTTTCAACTTCATTCTGAGATATAGATATTGTTTAAGATTTTCATCGATGCCAAGCTCTCTTATGAATAAATGTGTAACACAACCAAATAGATTGTGTATAAACACTGGGACAAAACATGGATCTCTATACAAAAAGATACAATTTCTGTGTGCAGCTCCCCTAAATTAATCCATAAGATGATCACGATCTCTCACAGAATCACTATTCAAAGGCTTGTCACATATATGACAATGGGTAGCTGTATCATAAACAATTTGTTGTTTCTGAGTTAGTGGAAGCATTGGTTTTTCATTTGCGTATATATCACCAATAGACTTTGCTTGGTCCATTAGCATTTTAACGAATACAGTAGATGCATCAGATTCTTCATAAGTTACTGGTGGTTTATAGTATCCATGTTCGTATTTTACATAGTAACAGAAGTTAATAGGCTCGTGATTTTGGTTTGGTTTCGTGTAGGAATCGTCGGGGTTTGGTTGGCAAGTTTCAATTTTGTCAACAAACATTCAAAATCAGCATATATCACAAACGGAACTCTCAAAGAATGATTTTTGGTTTTAAATCTTAATATGTCATTTTTTCCTTTAGATGGTAGTTCAACTCTAACACCATCGTGATCTCGGCAGTCTTGTTCGTGATCTTTTAGCTTACTTACAGAGTAGAAATGTTGCAAATATCTATCGCATATATATATATTTTTGTGACCATTATTTGATACTTGTGATGCGATAAGTCTCGAAAGACTTTTTATCCAGCTGTAGTGGTCGTTCTTTTCGTCTTTGATATAGAGCAGGTTAATGTGTTTATACGTCTTATTTTTTTTTTTTTAATGGGGAGATTATATATTTCGTATCACCATCTTTTTCTTCGTATTGATATACATTAATAGAAATTCCACTTCTTTTCTTAAAGGTTGGTGTGCTAATCAATTTCATTGGAAATTCCAAACCCTTAAGTGCATCATCAAACTCATGTTCGTAAGCTATGTATTTATTCACTCTTTGGGGGTCTTTTTGTACTTGATGCAAATCAGATAGAACAGACCACAAGAAACATATTTGAACATTATTTTTAACCTTAATTACTGCCTGCTTTGCTTTGATTTTTTCTGGGAGATCAACATAAGAACTGCCCTTGAATGGTACATGTTTATTTATTCGCAATTCTAGTTCAAATATTCTGTTGAGTACCCACTGAGATCCCTATTTGCTTTGAAAGCTTCCGATCTCAGCTATGATTTTCGATATGCTGTTGGCATAATATTCTTCCAGATTAGTCGATTTCAGTATAATTTTGTTCTTTGTTTTAAAGGAGCTTTCTACATATTTAATATTCTCACCAACTCCCCTTTTGTGCTTAATGAAGATTCATGTTCACTATGAGTAATTTTAAATGTTTATTACTTAGTCCCGTGGCAGTTTCTTTTACATAGTTTAGGAAATGATTTGTGTCTATGTATACATTCACATTCTTTACCACATCTTGATTCTACTTTAAAATGCTGTTTAGATTTCTTCTACACTGTATCTGAGTGCGTTCTTATGAATTTTACTTCTCAAGTGACTTCTTATGAGAGATGGTTTGTAAAAGTCATTCCAAGTTTCACATTTTACTTGTTTCTCTCGTGGTAAATTCTGTTTTGATATTAAATGTTGTGGTATTTTAAAACTTCCCCATTCATTTGTTGGTTCATGTGATTTATTATGTATTGGTGCAAGACCTTTGTGCAATCTACTTCTAAGATGACTTCTTATGAGAGATGGTTTGTAAAAGTGATTACAAGTTTCACACTTGACATACTTCTCTTTAGATTTCTTCTTCTTTGTTTTCACAAAAACATCTTTCTTACATTTATATTCTTTACAAACATTACCAGTTGTGTTAGCCTTTTTCACTGCCATGGTAGTCATCATTTAGACATCAGTTGATTTTTATTTGTGTCCATTTATTATATACAATATTTTTTTTTTATTATTCCAATTTTTTGAGCCACTTGTTTTGCAGCTGCGCCCAAACGCAACTTTTTACGCGTATTTTTGCAGATGCACTCAAATGCAAAGTTTAACGCAACTTTTTTTCTAAAGACTACGATCTAACCGAACGAAACTTTTTAATCCACTTATTTGCAACTGCTCCCAAACGCAACTTTTTACGCGTATTTTTGCAGATGCACCCAAACGCAACTTTTTGAGTCACTTTTTGGCAACAGCTCCCAAACGCAACTTTTTGAGCCACTTTTTTTTTTGCGTTTCCGCTCGAATCGGCATTTCTATACTACTTATATTTATGTGAGGAATCACTTGATGGAGTTTGTCGGTGATTTTTGTCAACATCCTATATTAAAAGCCGGGAGAAATTTTTTAAAAATGATATATACAGTAGGCTCAGCGTAAAATGGCCACCAATAAGGAAAGTCCCTCACATAGTAGTGGGAGACACCTTTCTTTGTCGAGGCTGTATTCAGTAATCTTCTAAAAACCTGCTACCAATACATCAAACACAAACACAGGTCCCGACATATGACAGAACGTTATACTAACACTATCACATTTACAAACAAAATTCTGGTTCTATGTAACTCGCTACATATAAATTTTTATACCGGATGTTAAAAACAAAGTGTTCCTTATTTTACGGGAAGGCAGTATGTACTAAAAATAGAAAAACTGTCTAAAAAACATGGATACTAAAACCCATACCTTAACAGTTATGAGGGCCACGGTGGCTGAGCAGTTAGCCTGCTCGCCTCCCACCAAGACGAACGGGGTTCAATGCCCGGCCGACTCACCGGATTATCGTATGTGGGAATCGTGCGGTATGTGGGAATGCGGGGTCAGCGGGTTTTCTCGGTGATCTCCCGTTTTCCCCGCCCTTTCATTTCGGCGCCTCTCCATACTCATCTCGATCACTATCATCGGCTCTCAAGACCTCGCTGTTAAGAGCCGCCCAAATCTCTTCATTCATTTAACAGCTATGAGCACTTGTTCACCATCGCTACTGTGAAACTGCATATCTCGGTAACGTGAGCTGGGATTACTAATTTCTATAATAAACACGTATGGGGTCAAGAAAATCGTTACGAAATTGAAGAAGCATGGCATTAGCACCGATTTTCAATCAATATATGGCAAGGAATTTTTGTCGATAGACTAATTGGACCTTACTTACTACCAAACAGATTGAATGGTATAGTGTATAATAATTTCATGGCAAACGAATTGCCTATATTGCTGGATGATGTGTCATACCTTCAAAAGCTATACATGTGGTTCATGCATGATGGAGCACGGGCCATTTCCCCCCAAATGTCCGAGAACACCTAACACAGACATTTAACCAGCGATTGATTGGTCTGGGATGTCCAGTAAGTTGACCTTCACATACCCCTGAACTTAATCCCTTGTATTTCTGGTTGTGCGGGCACCTGAAGGCTTTGGTGTATGCAACCCTCAGTAATAGTGTACAAGCTCTGCAGGAGCGCGTCATGAATACCTGCCAGCACATCCTAGACCAACCAGAAGTGTTTCAAAGGGTGCGTGATTCCCTACGACGTAGGGTACTAAGATTCATTACAATGAATTGACGTCACTTTTAGCACCTCATAGTGCTCTTAGCTCTTACGTTATGGGTCCTTGACAAGCATACACATAGGCCAGGGAATATTGTTTTCAAATTTTAATTTCACTAGGGCTCTTTTAGAAGCGAAACAGCTATAATCTGACCCGATGACTGACGAGGCAGTGGAATGACCTACGAATAAAGAACTGAAAAATTCGCCACTATGTTTGTAGGCCAGATTTCCCACTCGTGTGTTTACTCGAGAAGGTGTCTGCTATGAAGTGGGGGCTTGCTGCCACAGGGAAGTCCAAGACTAGGCGTGTGTTCTTTTTTTGTTTGTCATTGGCGTAAAGCTTTCCAGGATGGGCAACGTCAGCACCTCCAAGAATTATTTCGGCGACAGGAAAGAATTATTATTAGTATGCATTTCAAGAGACAAGTTCTGTGATATCGAGAGGCAATAACAAACCAAAAGCAACAGTTCGACCGAGTCATCAGCATTCCTTCACTACAGAGTACTCGTGAATACAGAGGTGAGAAAGCTAATTGTATCGAGAACTCCAGGCCCGCACGCCAGCAGTTCACAACTGTCAAGTGTACACCAACGGGAATTGTAAGCGTTCATCAGCTTCCACTACACTCAGGTTTGATTGTAAGTCCTTCATTCCAGTAGGCTGTTCACGGTAAGTGAGCACTTTTGAGGCCCGAGTTACTTTTTTCTTTCAGTCATTTTTTTAAAAATCCGTTAACCAACTTTTTAAATAAATATTGCTATAAAAATAATACACACAGTGCGGATATTCCACGGCACTCGGAAGTTAACGTCTATGGCTAAAATAAAATATATTTATTGACTATTATTCCAAATGAGTGGGCTTTCAAAAGTGCTCACTTTACCGTAAATAGCCTATTAATAATGGCGATTTATATTACAACCGATAATTCAAAATAGTAGGCAGAGAACACGCCTTCTGTACCTTCAGTATTCATCTGAAATGAAAAAGGCCGGTATGATATAATACCTATTTTTATATTTTAAGATAATTTGTATGTAATTTATATTTAATTAAATTATTGGCCCTAACATACCTTTGTAGAAGATTTTCTTTGACACTATTTACACTATTTATAATTTTATTTATTTACTGATAGTGTTTCAGTTTTACCTTTCATATTAAGTTTAATTTTAATAAACAGTGACTGTGTAGTTAAATATAAATTATTGTATTTTAAATATTTTATTTTGAGAAAATATTACCCTTTAGTTGAAATACTTCATTTTAGGTATTTTATAACTCGTACTTATATACACATAACAGTGAAAATATAACAGTAAGTAAATTTTCCCATGCATGTATGTCATGAAACTGACTAGCCATTTATAGCTCCGAGGTTCACAAAACTTCTTTGGAGCGAATTTCATGTTAGTGAGATGAGGTCAGTGCTGTATCTATATTTGTAATAGAAATTGACGTCCCCCCCCCCCCCCCCCGAATGTGTAACAATGCATGAAATCAAACACGTTCGTGTGTGTAGAAACGATACACCAAACACGGACGAGAAGAAATGGGAGCAGCTTGGAAACTCTTTCCCACCCTTTTAAGGAGATGCCTGTGATAAATGCCCGCGTTACAAGCCGTGAGGGAAAATTACGCGTCTCGCCAGGATCTGTTGTCGAAACAGGTATTTAGACTCGACATGATTTATAAACTGCGTAATGCCCTACGTTGGTGGCGCCGCTATACTGCATATAGTGAATGGGATATTGTGGTGCCCGACTTTGATGACGTCACTGAAGTGGATTATAACGGCACAACGTGGGTTTTCACTGAAATAGTTATACGTGTGCACGTATGGTGAAAATGCACCACGAACGGGCTCTACTGAAATGTATATTACCGTGTGTATTGGGTATGTGTGATTATTCGATAGTAGTTGTTAAAGCACCAAATTTTAACATAGTTGACTTGTATATTGTATTGAAAATATTAGTAAACCTGTAGTAGAAAGACCACATTAGCAAGAGATCAGTTATAATGAACACTATAAATGACAATAAAAAATATACCACTACTGAGCAAATACCCAATCAATAGCATTTGAAAGTTTGGTGAAGAAACATAAGCAATCAATGTTCAGATATAAAAATACATCCAGCTCAATTTCAAACGGCTCAACTCAGAATATAATTAAAATACAGGTGACATTTGGCAGCGTAAGTTAGTCTTTTCACAGTAAGGAAAATATTATTCACTGTACAATAAATACATATATCACTTGGTTCTACTCCATTAATCAGTAAGTAACTTTTCTTGCCTCGGCTGTTCAGATTTGCAATATATTTAGGTAGACACACACACACACACACACACACACACAACTATATATACACACATATATATATATAATATTCCGGTAGAAGCATTAGATCTCTACTTCTGAAGGAAGTGTAAACAAATTTTACGAGGAAGGCTTTATTGAAAAGGTTATGCAGGATTCTTGAAGTCTAAGTTGGAGAATTCATATTTTATCGTAATTCATGATAGCAATTTAGTTGCTATCAAACAGGACATTCATCAACTCAGAGAGTCCTTTTCTGCAAATTTGCTCTCCTGGCAGTCTTCTTTTACGCTACTCGCACATCGGCGGCATAAAATAATGTCCTGAATACATATACCCTATAGGATCCCCTTTAAATATCAATTTATCAACAAATATTTTTGCTGAGCTTCAGAATCTATTATGCCGAATCAAAAGTTCAAAGTATAGAGATAATTTTTCAACACAGTCCAGTTTGAATTTGCCATATCAAAATAGGCGAAGAACTTCCAAAAAATCCCCTTGCATAATATTTCATATTGCACCGTGCTGCAAACTATCGATCAATGCTTACATTTAAATAGATTTCTTTAGCAATCTGATTTACACTGCTATCTTAAAATGCTCCATTAAAACATTAAGTTGTTTTAACTATTCTGAAAATATTTCAATCTTTGGTCATACTCAACTATAAAATTGCAATTTAAGATGTATACAACAAATTAAAGAAATATTTGCAAAACATTAAAAGCACATAGAGTAACTAAATAGCAAATATTTTTGCCAATATAACTGGCATGGAAATAGTAAATATAAATAATAAATGTGCAGTGGAAATAAAGTAGAAAAAATTATAATTGGGCAGAAATATCAGATTATCATACATAACAGACATAAGCACGTTTTCTTAGAACTCTCGTAACCCTATAAAGATAGGTTATAATAGATAGGGATCGGAAAAATTGGTGGGTATAGTGACCTGTGAGTTCAAGTTCGTTGAATCTCCTCTTATTCGTTCGCCGGTTGTTGCTGTCAAAAGTACCATTTCATATTCTTGACTGGTTTGAGTATAATTCGGTCCTTAATTTTTTGTGAATATGTAAACTGGAAGAGTAACCCACTGAGTCAAGTTAACTGTGTTACAATTGCAAAAAAATAAAATACATCAACGCGTATGATATCTAAATCTATGCTGTTAGAAATGTGCGAATTCTCATGAAATTTGGTTTTGCGGAAAATGTACTCTTAATATACGGAAACGCTATCCGCTGTGACGGAAAGAGGATCTGAGCTCCGTAAATACAACATACGAAACGTCTCCATAGTTCCTATAGCTTCGGGTATCGGGGAAGAACAATACCGAGTCAGTAGTAGGCACAGCGTTGTTCTGGACCACAGGGGAGCAATACCGGGCTATGTGGCACTTGGTTAACCTTGAGAGGGGTCCCTCCGAGAGGGATACTGATTGCTGGCACTCTTACAATGTTAATAAAATGACAAGTAGCCCGTTATTGCCCCCCAGTGGTCCACAACAGCCCTGTGACCACTACTCGAGTCTATACATAGGAGCCTTCTTCGCCATAAAATTGTCATTTCTGTGGCAGTTAGGATATCTACACCACTCAGACATATTCTTTTAAACATCATAATGGAGCAGTATGCACCTGTAACAGAACGCAAACATAATTTTATACAAAAAAATAATAATTACTATAAAGCTCAAACAATACTAAATACTGAAAAAGTTATGTTTGTCTAATTTTTTAGAAATACAAAATATTTGTTTATAATCCTACCCAATGATTTCTCGTGAAGGAAGTAGGTGAGTAATTAGAGACACGAACTAAAAAACTTTCGATTCGTGTTCAAATTTCGTTCCAGAAGAATATACTTTTTCCTTTTAAAATTTTTTTGTACACAGTCAAACAATTACATAACAAAGATTAATATATATATTGTGATCTTTTTTTTTTTTTTGTTTTTCCAACCAGAAATACAGAAAATCTAAGTACGTAGCAAATCTGGGAAAGTCCGTTACTGGAAAATCAATATATCAGTAACTAAACTGAGAGTTTTGATAACTTTATACCAACACTTCTCAGTAAAATGAAATTTTTTTAAACTGTACATGCTGTCCCAAAAATAACTCATGGGTTTTTCTTAGTTCTTATAACATACGAATGTAAACTGCAAATACTCTTCTGTTCAGTAATTCGAATATTATAGTTCACAGATCACTCTGCATTGTAGCCGATATAATTTGTTCATCGGCAGTTCTCTTTACAGGAAATCATTCTGTGTTATCTGGATTACAACCTATTACGTCATTCTGTTGGTGGGGGCAGAGGATGCTCAAGAATACCGCACACGCTTTCACAATGACTTCACTGGCCAGAAGTGAATCTCCTGCAGCACGCAGATGCTAGTAAAAAGAAAGACCCTTTTCCAGAATCTCGCGCTGCCAATCGGTAAATGAGTTCGTCTGTATCATAATAACAGCCCCGCCATTTCGCTTCAGTATATCTAACTATTCTGTGATGTGAGCTCGTCATTGCCTCTACGCTGGGCAGTAGATGTCTAACCATAGACTAAAGATGAGGTAGCCCTATTATTAGTCTTCTGCGCGTGTACCCATCTTTGACATACTCCACAGCAGCACAACTGTCAAAATTACTTTGTCAGCAATGACGAATGTGTTTGTTTATATCCTAATTTAAAATGAGAAGTACTATTCTAATAATGAAATACTTTTCCCAATTTTAATATCATCAAACTGCATCACGAATTGGTTAGAGGAAGTATAGAATCATCTGAAAGCACTTGTTTACTAAGCAGTATTCTAACCTCAAATCCAATCCACACCGTTTTTGCTAGTCATGTTGGTAGAACAGCAATTCAGTGTTCAGACACGGAGACTGATTGTGCACAGCCAACGAGATCTGTCTACATCAGCTTTAGTTTATGTGTCTAACTATATTCTAATTGAAGCTTTAGGGAAAAAGTATTCCTTGTGTGCGTAACCTTATGGAAAAGTCACGCTGGAAGGATATTTATGTAAATATATACACAAGAAGAATTACATCCCAGTACAGCCAGTTTCTTCTCCAAGTTTTATCTGATTCGTGTTCTCTGTTGCGCCTCTGGTTTTGAATGTTTGATAACCATATAAAGAACGTAGTTTACAGGTTGTGAGAAGCCAGTAAATCATGACTATAGGCTGTTCACGGTAAAGTGACCTCTTTTGAGGACCTAGATAGATTCTTTTTTCAGTGATTTTATATCCTTTATACACCTTTTTAAGTAAATATTGCCGCGTAAGTAGTAAAGATAATGTACATATTCCATCGCAATCGGAAGTTAACATCTAAGGCTAAAATAAAATATATCTATTGACTATTATTCTGAATGAGAGGGCTTTCAAAAGTGATCACTTTAAAGTGAATAGTCTATAGCTGCAATTACTGTACTGGGCCAATTATTAAGAATTTGAAACAACAGCATTCGCAAACAAGTGAAGAACTGGAAGGGTTAAGTTTAGCCCATGACTGAATCAGTCTTCATGTATTTTTATGTCTGTAAGGATGACCAATCTGCAGGGCCACATTTTAGACTTACTTAAGATTTATAGCTATTTAACACACAACTTTCTGAAAACCATCTCGAGACATAATGAAGCTGTAAGGAATTTTGAATCATCAGAATTAATTGCAAAATTCGTTACTTACACACTATAAAAAATTAACTTCGACATGCAAGATGTGGTACGTATAAAGTAAGAAGTGCATGTCTTTAAAATCAATCCGCCAGGTTAAGCTTCAAGCGTATGTATTTGCGTAGAATTTGCCTGTGAACAAACAACTGAGTTTTGAGTCTGTAAAGGAGTACGCAGCTAGGCCGGTGCCGAATAATTCGCGATTTCTCTCCATTACTGAAATATTCCTACTTGTGTTAGTAATAATTTAAAAACACTGTTGGCTATTATCAAGTATTTAAAATTAATATAAAACAAAAATATAATTACAATTATTTAATTTTACGTTTTTTAAAATTAAAAACACATACAAAACTTATGTAACAAATAAATTATTGCATAAATATTTTGGCTTTGAAAATAACCATAAGTTTTGTGTAACAAATCGGAAATTTACAAATTCATGTGTAGATTAAATTTCATGGAACAATCCTTTCGATTGGAAAAATGATTAAAAAACTCGTTAATTATCGGTTAACTACATAATAAAACTTCAAAGTAAAATCAGTAACATTCTCAGTTTGAAAAACAAAGTGGATATCTTTAAGTTTTATTGTTTTAAACATGATATACAATATTTTACAATAAAATTTTTTTTTTAATTTCCAATAAAACTTTGATTCTAAACATAAGTTCTGTCTAAATGTGTGAATCACATTATCAAACCAAACTTACTGTTCTTAAATTAAAACCATAAAAATCGTATAGTTATATTATTTTGTATTTTAGTTAACTCTTATATAATTTTATTCCTGATTGATATTTAATTTTGTTTTCCCATTAGATTAGTTTCGTAATACTGAACAACTACAAATATGTAAATCAAACATTTTTCTTTCGGGTTTTGTATTATAAATTCAATAATATTTACTTATATTTAAACAGACAATTAAATACATAATTGTTTACTGAATTATATTTAATATAATAAACAGTAATATCATTTCACTATTATTTTGTTATTATATTTTTGCCATGTATTATTTTCGGGCTGTCATCGAATTCAACTCCTTTATTATGTACTGATTGTTTTCTATCGCACTTGGTTGAAAACATTATCATCATATTTATATTCTTTTGTAACATTTTTCTACAGAAATACGATTATTTTTCCTTTCGTAGTAATAAAAATATCTTAGTTTTAGAAACGCCTTATCTCAAATTTATAATTAATATTCTAAATTTAAAATCTTGCCAAATTTATCAGTTATTTTACACTCATTTGTTTATATTTTGTGCCGTCATTTCATTGGCCTAATTACACAGGAAGAAAGTTAAACTGTAACTATTTAATACTATTTTTAAAATGTTCTATTTTTTATTTATTTTCCCTACTAAAAGAGTAAAAAAATACTTAATTTTTAAAAATATATGAAGTATTTTTTTATATTTTTTGAATGGGTTTTTTAAATAATAACTTAGATTTTTATATTTTTTTTAATTATTTTTTGGCAATTTTTGGATTCTTGTGTTAAGGTCAAATGTTAAAGGTCAAATGTCACTGGTATCCATTATGGCCACTGGCAGATCGGAATGACAGAGTTATTAACAGCTCCAAGCTCCGACGCCAGACCCCAATGCGCCAAAACATACATTTGTCTTCTACTAGTTTACATGTAAGAACCACCTAAGTCATACTTATCAATCCCGTATAAATACATGGTGTATGAAACTTACAATGTAGACTGTTAGAAAAAATTTTAATGAACAATAAAGGTGTTATAGTGAGATTTCTGTCTGTTTACGTTTTCATACGTACTTGATATAAATATTTATGCAATGAGTATCATTTAGGCAAGTCATCTGCCGAGAAGGAATTTGAAACAGATAGTAAATTGTGACTTTCTTCAGGAGAGGATGGCTGAAAGAATCGAGCGACATGGATTAGGAATGAAGCGAGCTGTAAAATTCAGTCAGAGGGGTCTTAATTATCAAAATAACTCTTCAGTTAGTTGATTGCTGCCAAGCTCAAAAAGTTCGCCCGCAAATTTTTGTCATTCTGAAGACATGCTGCACTCGTAATCCTGGCATGAAATTGCATAAGTTTAAAAAACATTACAACTCTCACTTCCTGTCACTTTAAGAACGAAAATCACTACAACCTGATTGCAACGACTCGTTAACTTGTTTATGGTTGGAAGAACTATACCACTAGAGTAACATTATTACATGCTAATCTATGTTTAAATGTGTTCTCAGGAATTAATTCCATAGTGTTTTAGAGACTCAATATTGAATAATAGGTTGTATTCATGTCATACATTGAAACGTTTTTTCCCTCCATATTTCCGTCTTAAATTTATTTATTATGTTCCGTACATACGTATTCATTTTGTTCGAAAAAAAATTCAATGAGGCACAGAACTTGATACCAGTTCACTCACACAAATTCATTTTTTTCTTTTGTGGTTCGTTTAGTAAATATGTATATTATTTTTAACTATGTCACAACATATTTCTAGAAGCAGGTCGAAACACAAAAATGTAAATTTCTCCCGACGTCGTCCGTGCAATCGTGTACATTAAAAAGCGTAACTGAATAACCCCAACACACCTCAAGACAGGACAGAGGATATCAAAGCACTTAAAGTTATTTTTATTTGCAGAAACGTAAACCCAAGCATATTTTTTAAGTACGAGCGATAAAATCCCATTAAAATGTTTGCTTTCGATAGATGAGCTGCGTGCTGCCCCCACAAACAACCTATATAATTTATTTTTATGCGTGTAGGCGTGGTCTCGTCTCAGATAAATGCATTCCTATCTCCCGCATTTGATATTTACCACCGTGTCTTTATACGAAGGCTTCTGTTTTCATTTTCGTATTTAAGGTAATAGTTTCTGCTCGTAAATACATAATCCATTTAATCGGGTAAATATTTCGCTGTTTGCTCAGCTAAAAGATTAGTTTGTCCACTGTAAAATGAGCACTTTCGAAAGACCTGCTTAAGATCTGCATGTATAGATGTTGAGTATTCCTCCGCCTTATGTAAAATTAAAATTGCCATGGGCCTCATCACTTCATTCATGCGTCGGGCAAGTTAAATTGCTAACTTATTAGTAAAGTAAATACTTTACAAATCTGCTCACATTACACTTCGATGCTTAAAAAAAAAACAGAAAGTGAAATAAATAATTTTTGCTTATCACAGATGGTTACCTAAGAGTTTTTAATCGACGTTACGATATTAACATACTTTCCATCTACAGCTACCAACATTTCTGGGCGAATGTCACTCAGTGCGTCCGTTAAAATATATGCATGCAGGGGCAGTGACTTTTTCCAAGGTTAATTTCTGAAGTGCTCACGTGTTCGTGAACAGCCTTTAACAGCACGTAAGTTTAGGTTTCGTGATCTTATCTACAGTTTACCTGACAAGTCGTGAAGGACCCTGAACTAGTTTAAATCTTGAAAACGTTCTGAAAATACACCTACGAAGCGCAGAATAGATAAGTCCACAGAGGCGAAATGGCGTGGCGGTTCCTTTGATGTGGGCGTACCCATGCTCTGAGTGGCTGCACGAAGCTCTGGGAATGGGCCTTCAGTCGGATTGGATACTGTGTGCTGCATAAGGTGCCCTATTAGGAAGGCTGATGTCTGGCAATTTAGTTACCAGTCGCTGATTGGCCTTCTGCGCTCCGCCATGTTGGTGTTAAGTGACGCTATTTTGCTGGAGTGTGCGCTGAACTTTGCGCGTTAGGCGACTGTTCCAGTTCTGTATTTTTAAGTAATCTGTGATAGTAGAGTCGTCTTATATACAGTTTATTCTAGAAATTCTACCTTATATAGCAGAAAACGCAGTATGTGGAGCCTGTAAGTTGATCTTATTGTAAGTTCCACGTCTCATGGTAGCAGTTTCGTCGGTGAGGGGCAAGAGTTTGTGGAGGGGAACAAGAGGAGGGGAACAAGACGAGAAATGGTGGACATGGCTACGACAGTCCCGATTCTAATAACATAGCTCTGCAAGTTCTCAGTGAGAATCGATGTTATAATGGAACACGGTCAGCCAAGATCAATCTAGAAAGGTTAGAAATGGAGATGACAGAGCGGCTCAAGACTAACAAACGTGGCCCGACTCTTAAGTGTTTCTGATCTACGCTACACTGCACTAAGAATGTCACAATAGTGTCAAAAGTAACTGTCCCAGCGAAGTGAAGTTTTTAAAAAAATGGCAGGTGACTAGTGTAGCCACTTTTTCAAACACCATTCATGCCATTGTCATTGCAACGACATGAAAAAATAAGGGCTTTGCAGAAGTTGTATCTGGTCCGGATATTTGCCACGAGTTCACTTGAGTTTAAAAAATAATAATGTGCTGCATAACCGATTGCGTGCCACTGGAAAAACGACCTTACATTTTTCCTAATCAGAAATACTTAGTATAATCGACCATGAACACACTTCGGCGTCGAAAAGAAGAAAACATGGTCAGTATACAGACAGAAGATGCAATCATTGCAAATTTACTTATATATCAATGATACATACGTGGAAGGGGTGCAACCCTCACAAAAAAATGGTAGTTGACCTTGGAATTTAACGTAATTAACTAAAAGAGACAGAAAATTGTACCAAGCTTTGGTTCACTCAGGCTAAAAGACTGAAGAATGAAGGGATAACAATAAATTACAACTATTTGGATTGATTATATTTACTAAAGTATTCACAGAAACCTGTTCGAAAGGTAATTTCTCTTTCTACACACAGCCTGCGCCTTCGCAGAAAATTAAATGTTAATGATTAAAAATCATTAACGTTTATTTTAGTAGGTTTTCCAGCTTCTGACATTTTGCGTCTCTTTTCCCTTATTTTTTTTAACATTGATCAGCATAAATAAATAATTTATAGTACCCCCAAACGAAAAAATTACTCGGGTTTAAATCTGGTGAATGTGGAGGCCACAGTAGTTGTCCGCTGCGTCCAGTACATTCAATAAGGAATGCAGTGTTTAAATACTGCGCTACGTGCACTGGATAATGACATGGGGAGTAATCATTCTGAAAGCACAAGTTTCTACGCATTCCATCTTCACGTCTTCTTAAGAGCGGTTGAAGATCGTGCAGGAGAAAATTGTTATAAGCATCACTATTCAGTATCTCTGATAGTTAACACGGCCAAATCAATTTGCGGTCTACCATCCCCACCCACAAGTTCGCACCAAACTGAATTTGGAAATAAGGTCCTCAATTACCTTACGATTTTCAATTGACAGTTAATGTTAAAAATCCCACCACTTTTGAAATCAAATTAGTCAGACCACAAGATATTACCAAAAAGTTGGGGTCTTCGGTTACCAACGCAGTATTTCCTGGCAAAAATCCCCACCTTATTTCATAATAAGTTGGAAGTAAAGACTGCAATCCCTGTATATGATAGTGATGGCAATTTTCGGCTCGCAACGTACGATGTACACGAGTTGACGGGATACCAGCACGATTGCTAATCTTCCTGATACTAGCGAAGGTTAATGGCACACCTCCTACAGCACTTGGTCGACGTGGTCCGGGTCAATTATTGAGATGTCTTCGCATCTTGAACCAGGTATACTTTTTTCCATCACTGTATTATGCGTATATGAATACTTAAAAAAAATATGAAATCATGCCACTTACATGCATTTCATTTCTCTCCTCTCATTTTTCGATCTTTTAAACACGAATGAACCAAAGCACATGGTACAAAGCTTTGTCTCGATAAATAACTGTTATCCAAATATGACTTTTGTCACAAAAGATATAAAAAAAACTACTGTCTATACCCTATTTATTGTTTTAACTTTTGTCATATTACATGTATTATTGGGAAAAAAGTTCTTGAAAATGGTCAAAAAAATGCATTTTTAAAGATTGCCTATGTAGTTTCCTTAAGTGGCAAGTGAAAAGTATCAAGATACAGGCGTAGTTTAATCTGTGGTCTTTCATCGCGTGTAATAAAACTCCTATATCTAATTTGCACAGTACAGCGTTACGACGGAACCACTGCACGCCAAGGCTGCTGCCTGGTTTGACATAAGTAAGAACTGAGTATAGGGAAGTACATATTAATGAAATTACATTTAGAGAAGCCAATTTCAAAGATATAAATTTGAAGCAAAAACTTATTTGTGAGAAATGATAATGTGAAGCTGTGGCTATAGCCAAATACATCAATTTGTGTTTAACTTTTTTTAAATTAAAGTTTTAATTTTTGAATCTTTCCAGAAAACACTCTATACATTAATGGTACAAAATGTTTATTTTGGCAAGAAATATGTATCTTTCTGCTCAAAAAAGTCAGCGGCGGCATATATTTATCTTGAACAGGAACGCCACAAAAGCGAATATTGATAAAAAATATTTGGTGCGGGGTAAAATTTATAGGAGAGCGTGCATACGATTGGTGGGAAGACGGCCGGGTTCAGGTAGTGAGTCACCAGTATCCACCGAGGGAGAGGCAGTATCACCCTGTTACTCTGCCAGATGATGCATGCTGTGGTTTGTGAGGGTAGGGGACGTTTGTCCTTGAGAAGAATAAAGAAGTGAGTACTCCGAAATCTGTCATTCTTTTTTCTAGTGTCTCGAAGTGCAGTGTTTTGTAATGTGATCATAATTTTGTGCGGTTATGCGAGGAAAATAATTTTGGGTGCTAAAATTAAATTTTCTGACAATGGCAAAGACTACTCCGCAGAAGATTAACCGTATCAACACGGCGTAAATCCGTCAGAAGAATAGCGACGCGAGCCCGGAAAGCCAAGCTGTTGAATTCTTTGTAAGTAAGATGTTACTTTCTTTCACACCTAGTTTTGTAATATTTATAATTAAGAGTATGTTATTCA